>CM056051.1:108697278-109297278 GCA_029574335.1 Rana kukunoris
CACTTTTCAGATATATGGAATGAAAAATCATTAAATAATAATAAAACCATTCTTTAGTAGAGGTTACCTTTAAATAAACCACATGTGAAAAGTAGATTCCGAGCTACAGCAGCTGAAGCAATTTGAAAAATCTTGACTGTAATATCCAAGCTTGGCCCCATTACTCTTGAATCACAAGCCTTCAAGGTAATCAGCAACACACTAAATGACCATTCTGGAGGCCTAGGCATTAGAAGGGGACAGGCCAAGGTTGACTTTTACAGGAAAAGTTAAGATTTGCATTTATAGTCAGTGCTTTTATGTCAGTGATTCTATTGATTATTTTGACATGCACTTTGTCACAGGTTTGCATGGTTAAGGTTTGTGACAGGTGCCTTGGAAATTCAGAAACGTTTTCAGCTTTAACCCTTCACCTTCAGGGCTTATTGTTATTTAGATCAGTCTTTATTAGTCAGCGTTCTGTGTAACCCTAGGCTTTCTTCAGAAGTTACTATGGGTTCCTTGAGCAATAAGCAGTTTCTGCCCCTTAGGTATGCTACCCCTGACACCAGTGATTTTCTTAGCTATCTGAAAAAGGGAGATTCTTTCCCTATACACAATTCAACCAACTGCCTAAATAGAGAATGCAAGGCAGGCCTTCCTTCAAACCCCATGTAGCCTGGTGACAAGGTAGCACACCTTACCTGTCAGGAGACTCTGGGGTTGATGTACTAAAGGAAAATATTCCATTTACATTGCAAGGGAAACTGAACTTTGCAGGGGTATTTACCCCTAGAGCAGTGGTTCTCAACCTGGGGGTCGGGGACCCCCGTGGGGATCAAATGACGATTTGCCAGGGGTAACCTAATCCTGGGCTGTTCCTGAATCCCGCACCACTATCCCAGCCTTTTTGTGGCTGCCCAGTTGGGCTGCCCATGGAGCCCCAAAAAATAAAATAAAAGCCAGCAACTACACATACTGCAGCTGCTGGCTTTTAATAATAAGACACTTACCTGTCCTGGAGTCCAGCGATGTCGGCACCCGCAGCTGATGTTTCCTTCACCTGTCGGGTTCTGCCGCCACCATTGCACATACGGGAACCTGGCAGTGTAGCCTTTCAGCTTCACACTGGGAACCCTACTGCGTATACGCGAGGCTCCGCTCCTCTCTCCTATTGGCCCGGCGGCCGGGGGAGGAGGAGGGAGCCCTGCGGTGATGTCACTGCTCCACGGCCCGGACTCCCAGAAGTGGGAAAGGATACCTGTCAAAGGTGCCAATTGTGGCACCGGAGGGAGGAGGAATAAGATAAGCGGAAGATCCACTTTTGGGTGGAACTCCGCTTTAATGTCTAATAGAGTTTATTGTACAAAAAATTTGCGGCACGATTGGGGTGCCATTAAGATGTAACACGTGGCCACTCATTAGAATTAAAAGAAAAGAGGTCTAACCTTAAAGCAGAGTTCCAGCGTTTTACTGTTTATTAAAAGTCAGCAGCTACAAAAAGTGTAGCTGCTGACTTCTAATAAACAGACACTTACCTGTTCCACGGTACAGCGATGCTCCGCACGGAGCGTCACTCCTCTCCTTGGTGCCTCCATTCACATTCTGGGTACCGGGGCGTGACAGCTTTCGGCTTCTCGGAAGGGCATGCACTGCACATGCGTGAGTCGCGCTGTGCTCCCGGAGTGGACAGGCGATCTCCTGGGACCTGTCACATGTCCCAGGAGATTGCCTAGAGGGAGGGGCCACCTAGGGGCAGAGGAGGAGTCGCCTAGGGGACCCCTAGGTAGAAGTAAGAAGTGGGACAGGAAGCCCCACTCCTAACGAAGCACCCACGTTTGGGTGGAACTCCGCTTTAGCTACTTGTCCACCGCCCACCGTCAAATGACGGCGGGCGGAGGACTCCATTATCCTGACATCACGTCATATGACGTGATGTCTTTTTAAAGCCGCGGGCGGGCGCACCCACCGCTCTGCTGGGATCCCGGCACGAGTGCCCGGCGGCAACGATCGCCGCCGGGCACACACGCGCACCGATTGCCCAGTAACTGAGCGGGGACGTGGAGCTCTTTATGTAAACACAGAGCTGCACGTCCCTTTCAGGGAGAGAGGAGACAGATTGTGTTCCTTGTACATAGGGACACAATCGGTCACCTCCCCCAGTCACCCCCCCTCCCCCTACAGTTAGAACACTCATAGGACACACATTTAACCCCTTCCCCGCCCCTAGTGGTTAACCCCTTCACTGCCAGTCACATTTATACAGTAATCAATGCATATTTATAGCATTGTTCACTGTATAAATGTAAATGGTCCCAAAAATGTCAGAAAAGTGTCCGCCATAACGTCGCAGTCCCAATAAAAAAATCGCAGATCGCCGCCATTAATAGTAAAAAAATAAAATAAAAAAAATGCCATAAATTATCCCCTATTTTGTAAACACTATAAATTTTGCGCAAACCAATCGATAAACGCTTATTGCATTTTTTTTTTACCAAAAATATGTAGAAGAATACGTATCGGCCTAAACTGAGGAAAAATATATTTTTTTATATATTTTTTGGGGATATTTATTATAGCAAAAAGTAAAAAATATTGCATTTTTTTCAAAATTGACGCTCTATTTTTGTTTATAGTGCAAAAAATAAAAACCGCAGAGGTGATCAAATACCACCAAAAGAAAGCTCTATTTGTGGGGAAAAAAGGACGCCAATTTTGTTTGGGAGCCACGTCGCACGACCGCGCAATTGTCAGTTAAAGCGACGCAGTGCCGGAAGGAAGGGCAGGAAGGGGGTGTAGGTGCACAGTAGGCAAGTGGTTAAACAACCTAGAGGCATAGGCGTGCCCACAGGGTGTGCCAGGTGTGCCTGGGCACACTTTAATCACCCTGTGTGGTGCAGATTCCCAGTTTTTAGACCCCTGATATTTCACTAAAGCCCTCTAATGGGGCTCCTAAAAAATAATATATATTATATATATATATATATATATATATAATATATATATTTTTTTTTTACATAATAAAAAATAAAATAAATAAAAAGTACTAACACCGTCCACTACCTTATTGACACCATCAATATATATAAACATACACATACATGCATATGTGTTTAGGCTTTGGGTGCACACCCTAATGCAATAGGCTGTGCACACCTATGCCTAGAGGGTTCTTTACTGTAAGAGCGGCAAGGATGTGGAATTCCCAACCACAGGTGGTGGTCTCAGCAGGGAGAATCAATAGTTTAAAAAAACTATTAGATAAGCACCTGAACGACCACAACATACAGGGATATACAATGTAATACTGACATATAATCACACACATAGGTTGGACTTGTTTCTTTTTTAAACCTCACCTACTATGTATCTATGTAACTTATGTAAGTAAACGTGTTGCTTTGCTCTGTATGGGAAATGCGCAGGTTCCCTTTAAAGTCCCAGCTTGAGAGAGATGGAATTGTGTCTTCTAAATCACGATGATATAACATGATTATCAAACATGAACATAACATGATCATTCTGCACCTGGTATCATTTCTGGTACTTTGAAGAACCAATACTGACATTTGGTCACAGCTTGCAATATATAATAATTATTGTCTTGCAGGTGGTTATTATTATTGAACAGCAGACAAGTAATCCTTACAAATGGGAATGAATGTAAAAAGCTTGCAGACATTCAGCAGAGCTAAATACGAAGCAAGGGATGGAGAAAAGCTAGGAACAAGGCAGGCCGGAGGTGTGCGGGAGGGTTATAAGAACTGCAGGATGCTTAGTGCACATAACAATTCAGTACACATTATGCTGCCAGATATATTGTAACTGCTATTCAGCAGGTATAGCAAACTAACATCAGCAGCCATTCATCTCACAGGCCACAGTCGGGGAAAGCTTGCTTGTAAGTATCAGAGGACTTGTAATCTGCCCCTGTAAAGCAGATCTTGACAAAAGCATCATATTTTTCACAATAGGGAAAGAATAGGTTCTTCTATTGCTCTCATCATTAAAGCACTAGTATATGGATGGGGAATTTGTTTTCTTCCAAATCTCTATAAGCTTACAGGACTATGATTATGCATTTTATCGGTGTTAGGCAGGTGAGCGGTTAGAAAACGTTCTACATATTTACTTATACCTTTAATATACAAAAGAGCGTTAATGATTCGTTTTACTATTATTATGCAAAGATATAACATAAATATGTAAATAGGCACTTAGCATTGGTTCACAAGCAGCCAAATGAAATAAATGACGTGTTTATATTTATTATATGTGAAGGAATAAGTAGACAAGGAAGGGCCATTATTTTCAAGCAATGCTGCAGATTGAAACAATAGGGGCTGATACTCAGAAGCATTCAGTCCCATGCGGGGGGTCTGCACTCATTATCACTCAGAGAGATGTTTCAACATGGGAAAATCTTTGAACCACAACCACTAATTGTTCTATTCTCTATTGAAAAAAGGGAAAAAAAAATCCCCCGGGGCGTTAGGCTCCAGACGGGGACAAGGGTACTTTTACGCTTGGTCCATCTGGCCCGAAACCAGGCGGACCCCTTTCTCTGGAGACTCTGCCGCAACAGACCCACCCAAGTACTAGATGGGGCTCCCCCGAAAGGAGACCCAATGAGGGAGGGCGAACCAAGCCAAAAGGCCATGTCCACGCCCTCCCAAGACTTTCAGGGCAGGCCCGAGGACCTACAACCTACCAGTCTCCAATAGTTTAACATTTTGCTGTTCCACAAATTTGCCTTTGTTGGGAGGTCATGGCTGAGAAGCTGGTTTGTCAAACATTTAAAGAGGTTGTAAACCCACGATGAGAAATATGAAACCTGCAAATCAAAGTCATAATGAGCTAGTATGCATAGCATACTAGCTCATTATGATATACTTACCTTAGATCGAAGCCATCACAGTGGTCCCGAACACATGGCTTTGGCCGGCGACATGTCACCCGGAGTTACTTCTGGGTTTCGCGGGGCTCCAGTGCTGTGATTGACCAGAGCCGTGATGACGTCACTCTCACGCATTTGAGCAGTTGCTTCAGTGCCGTGTAGGTTTAGGAGATATCTATGGTAGCTACAGGTAAGCCTTATAGGCTTATATGTAGGAAATAGTAGTTGTAAGCGGTTTACAACCACTTTGAGCATAAGAAATTGCTTAGTTGTGTTACGGTTTCTAACCTTCCAATCTCCAGTGCTAGCGCCTCCTCATTCTTCAGCCTGAACCCTAACTTTCTACTGCAGCCACAGCTTCAGTCTTAACTGCACCAACAGCCTTTGCAGCTGGTCAGCCTTGTCCGGAGTATTCCCGGAACCTCTGCGGTTGCTCCTCACAGTCTCAGAAGCATCCGCACACCCCCAGTCTCATCATCTCTGCACCCACAGCTTAACTCAAGAGGCCCCATTCACACCTCAGCGTTTTGAAGCTTGAAGCTCCAAAACGCTGGAGGAAAAACAAATCATTCATTCTTTATGGAGATGGTCCACATCTCTGATCATCAAAAATAATAAATACATGAGTGATATGTAATAAAAAAATAACAATAATTAACTGCTACCCTTAAAAAAATATATAAATACATTATAATTATTATTAATATTAATAGTAAAATAATAATAATACATAAACACCAACTCCAAATAAATAAATAAATTACTATTAGAGCCTGTTCACACTGGGGCAACTCGTCAGGTGACTCAGCCGCCTGACAAGTCGCGTCCCATTCTATTCAATAGAACCATTCTATTAGGAGTGACGCAAGTCGCTCCAACTTAGAAAAAGGTTGTTGTACAACTTTGGGGGCGACTTGCATTGACTTCTATACAGAAGTCATTTTGCAAGTCGCCTCTGAAGTCGTCTTTAGGATGCCTTGCCGATTCGCCCCCAAAGTCGTGCCGTCCCAGTGTGAACCGGTTCTTACTTTTTAGGGTTGGAGGTTTATGTTTAAAGGGGTTGTAAAGGTTCATGTTTTTTCACTTTAATGCATTCTATGCTAAAAAGCTCAGTCTTAGGCAAGACTGACGGTTCCTGTGTTTTCTCTTTTGTACTTACACACAAAACTTGTTTCAGAAGATCTTGAGCAAATTCACCTTCCAGTTCCTTTGATCCCCACAGCAGAGAATTTTTCTCTTAACTGGAGCCCATTATTCCTGCAGCTTGAATTTTTACAGTGACCTTCGTCACTCTGAACCCATTCATTCCGGCAAAATCCATATACCACCGACTCTCAGGACTAAGGTTCTCCATTGGGCCCCCAGCTCCAAACTTGTTGGTCATCCAAGGGTCTGCATGGCATGCCACCCCATTACATTTAGTAAAATATACTTATTTTTCACCTGCCATTTCGTCTGACTGTTTTGTCTTTTTTTGTATTGTATATCCAACATATACATTATTTGCAGCAAAAAAAAATCCCAATCGCTCCACATATAATACGATGTAGATGCATATAACAATCCCTTATCAGAACATATGTCGTGTAGTGAGGATACTTTGCTTTTTCACAATTATTTTTAGGGATATCATCCAACTGACAAGTTCCCGCTGACATCATTGATCTTTTTAGCTGTAATGCCCCGTACACACGTGGGAAAAGTTCCGCCGGAAATCCCGAGGGGAAAGCCGAGAACCTGCTCGGTCAGTCTTTCCCCCCTACACATGGCTGGTTTTCGCGACAGGAATCCCGACTGTGTGTATGCTCTATCGCAATTTTTTCCATAGGAAAACTGACAAAAAACGGTTTTCCCAGCAGGAAAAAAGGAGAGCTTTTTTTTTTGTCCGGTGTCTTTTGGGCAGTTTTCCCTTTGGAAAAAACTGCGAAGAGCATTCACACGGTCGGGATTCCTGGCCAAAAGCTCTCCTCGCAGTTTTACCGTCTGGAAAACCTGTCGTGTGTATGAGGCATTAAGGGGCAATTCTTACCAATGACTATCACACGGATGTATCATGAGTTGTAGATATAGTCATATTTAGTAGGGTTTTCCTGAGACAGGAAACATATTTCAAGGGTTCCTCCGCATTGAAAAGGTTGAGAAAGGCTGCTTGAAAGTATAACTAAAGGAAAAACTTTCTTTTTTATTTTGGAGTGATGGGGGTTTGAACCTCTGCCAAAAATGTTTTTTTATTATTTTTGCCATCTATGTCCTATTGGAGAGATTTACCTTTACTTCCTGTCAAAAAAGCCAAAACTGAGGCAGTTTTCAGGCATTTTAGCGCTGGAAATAGCGCCTGAAAACTGTCTCCCATGCCGCCCGAATGTGAAAGCCTGCGTGCTTTTACACTGGGGCTGTGCGCTTGCGGGACGGTAGAAAAAGTCCTGCACGTAGCATCTTTACGGCGGTTTGGGAGCATACAGCACTCCCAAAATGCCCCCGCCCATTGCAATTAATGGGCAGCGCTTCCGGAGAGCCTTAAAAGCGGGTTGCTTTTAAACTCTTCTTCCGCCTCTAGTGGGGGTTAAAGGCGCCTCACTAGTGGCCGAAAGGCGCCGCTTAAACAGCGCTAAAGCACTGCTAAAACAAGCAGCGCTTTAGCACTAACGCTCAGGGGGCCCAAGTGTGAATGGAACACTACTGTGTTCTAATACCTCTCCACCCTATCCAAAACTAAAAAAAAAGTTTAGTTATACTTTAAGTAAATACAAAATATTGTTTATAAATGTCAAATATTGAATGAAAATAGTATCAAAAATCACACAAACATATAAATAGTATACCCTTCTTCCACCAATAAAAAAACAAAAAACAACATTGTATTTTTTATTAGTGGAAGAAGGGTATTGATATATATGTGTGTTTATTAAATTTTGTTATACTTTTTCCATTCAATATTTGACATTATAAAGATATTTTGGCCTAGATTCACAAAGCGATTACGCCTGTGTAAATGTTGTTAGACTGGAGTAATTTCGACTTACGGGCGTTTTTACGCTAGTCGAAATCCTCAAACCATGAAAAGACACCTGCGGGCTTCATTTCGACTGTATTACGTGTTAGTACGCCTTCAGATCTACGCTGCCAGAAAATTGCGGCCACTGGGCGGACTTCCTGTTGTTTTTCGCCGTCAGGGTATGCTAATGAGCTTTTGCCTGCAATCCACAAAATTTCGCACTTTCAACAACGCAATCTCTTACGGCACCTTTAGTCATCTTTTTTTTCCGTTTCACTATACCTGCTTTTTGCTGGTCTAATATTAGACAGCCCATGTTAAGTATGGCCGTCGTTCCCGCGTCGAATTTCAACGTTTTCCGATGTCTTTTATTATTTTTAACGTAAGTCGTCCGGGAATAGGAATGTTCGTAAACGCCGCTACTCAAACAACGAATGACGTCACGACGTGATTTCGCGCAATGCACGGCGGGAAATTCCTGAACAGAGCATGCGCAGTTCGATCGTCGCGGGGACGCGCTTAATTTAAATGCTTCACGCCCCCTAATCACGTATTTCGATTGCGCGGCGGAAAAAAAATACGAAACAATAGCGTACGCGCAAAAAAACTACCTGAATTCGGTGTAGAGTCTGGTGAAATACGGCAGCGTACCGTATTTCGATTACGCAGCGGAATATTACGTCTTTGTGAATCTGCCCCTTTGTATTTACTTCATTAAACTTATTTATTTTTTTCTGATACACCACATGTGTCCTGTGAGATCAGCTTCTCTTTGGTATTCCAGTCACCTTTATTCTTTTGTATTAAAAGGGTTGTAAAGGTTTGTCTTTTATTTTCTAAATAGGTTCCTTTTAGCTAGTGCATTGTTGGTTCACTTACCTTTTCCTTCCATTTCCCTTCTAAATGTTTTTTTCTTTGGTTGAATTTCTCACTTCCCGTTTCTCGTCAGTAAGCTTTCCACCATCATCTGAACGGTGGAAAGTCATTTAGAACACCTTACTGAGGAAGAACAGGAAGTGAGAAATTTAGACAAAGAAAACAAAGAAAAAAACATTTAGAAGGGAAATTGAAGGAAAAGGTAAGTGAACCAACAATCCACTAGCTTAAAGTAACCTATTTAGAAAATAAAAAACAAACCCTTACAACCCCTTTAATACATATGCTGCAGGAAACGTACTGACTTGTGAGTTGCATATTTCTATGGTTTTGGACCATTTTATCAACTTATTAGCAATAAAAACTGACAGGGGTTTGAATTCTAATCCCCTGTGTCCATCCCACTACATATCCCATGACAAAAATACAGCATGCAGTCTTTTAGAAGCGTTTTTTTTTTTTTGCGAATGGCAAAATAAAATAAAAAATGTGAAAAGCTCTATGCGGTATTTTACTGCATTTTTGTAATGCCCTAAATACCACTTTGTGAATGGAGCCCCAACATTTTATATTCCCCAGTAAATTTTTTTTTTAAAGTGGAGATCCACCCTATTTTTCCCCCCAAATTTTCAAAAAAATTTAAAAAAAAATTGAAAACATTTTTTTTTATACTCACCAGAATTGGCTGTTGCTATGCGGAAATAGCTCTTCTGCTTCTTCCTCCAACGCGGTCGTTTTCCTCCCCATCCCCTGTTGCTGTGTCTTCTGGTGAATGAGGCGCTCTGCCTTCTGCGAAATCTGTGTATCCCAGGAGGCAGCCGCCCATTCACAAAGCGCCGGAGAGTCGCGTATGCGTAGTAGGAAACGGGCAGTGAAGCCGTGAGGCTTCACTGACTGTTTCCCTTAGTCAGGATGGAGGCTCCAGGACCAAGCGATTGCCGTCGGGGGCCAATCATCGTGGGTGCCTAGGACAGGTAAGTGTTCTTATTAAAAGTCAGCAGCTACAGTAGCTGCTGACTTTAAAAAAATAAAAATAAATCGCTAGTGGAATCCCGCTTTAACATTCTTATTATCTCTGGACTTTACAATGCTGCTGATATCAGACAATCTGTTAGATTTGGGAAGGGAGGAGAGAAGAGGAAGAAGCAGGGGGTTGAAAAAAAACAAAACACTGACTTGATTCCCCAATTCACTCAAAAATGTGAGAATGAGCGCCTTGCCATCCTTGGCTATGGGGCTGTGTGTTTTTATTGATTCACACAGAAAAGGAAAAACAACTTTAGTCCCCATAGCCAAGGGTGACACCAAAGGACGCTGCAAGAGAAAGGTGCCACCCTGAAACGGGAAACTGGGGCAGCAGTCATGGCATGAGCCTAAATGGGAATTAGGCAAGGATTAAAATATACTCAGTAAGTGAATAAATCAGCTGCTAAAAAGTGCTTAAAAAACTTAGGGTTTTCATTGCTCCCACAGATTCAATGCCCACTGCACCCACAGCTTCCATTGCTCCTCAGCTGCAACCACAGTCTGAGCAGCATCCACACCCTCAGTCTTGGCATCTCTGCACCCGCAGTCTCTGGTGCATCAACAATCTGAGCCTCCTTGTGCCTTTGCTGCACTTACACCTACCTCCAGCTGCCCAGTGTCTTGTACCTTTCTCTTGCTCCAGTTCCTGGTTACCTGGCACCAGCCCTCCTCTGCCTTTGCAGATACATATTAAATAAACTGGGGTAGCCTACAGCTAAGCCCAAACTCCCGTAAGTGGGGCTTAATTTTGCTCACTAATACGAGTTTCCATTTTTATTGACGTCACATAGCCCTTTTGACATAAACATTTAATTATTTTTAAAGTGGAAAGCCATTTTTTAGAGACGGCTGCATAATATGTGGTGCACCTCCACATTATACACTACACAACATATAATAAACAATCCATGCAATACAGGTTGGAAGTTACCATGCAATTCTATAAACTGCACAATACATGATACATAAAAAAATGCACATTAGTTATTCAATTTTACTCCTAAAATGTATATAATATATATATTACACACACTGCAAGACACACAATACGTTTCTCTGTATATGACACATCACACACACACTGAACACCACACATTAAACTGCACCTGGATAATACATAACAGACAATAGGCTCAAGTCTAAGCTTTAAAACACCATTTAAAATATATATATATATATATATATATATATATATATATATATATATATATATATATATATATATATATATATATATATATAATTATTATTAATAAATTAATTATTTATTAATTATTTTTAGCTGAGTCCTATGAGATTTGAAAATGACACTCACATTGCCTAAAGTAAAGATCCCTTTGATAGTGTGAAGCTTCGTGATTTGATCCTCTTCCACCCCACACATTGAGCAGAACCTCTAAAAGTACACCAGACATGTCTAATGCAAAACTGAGGTTTTCTGCTTAATTCTGAAATCACTCAGTCCAGGTTCCACCCAACCACATGACAGTCATCTTCTTCTTACCCTTCTCCACTATTTGTAGGTCCTAGCACACCTTCCCTGCCTGTCCTCTTTGTAAAAACAATTAGTGCCAACCAATGAGTCGGGAGTGGAAGGCTGAGCAGACGTACTGGAATTTTCTTAGGACAGCCACATATGAAGTAATAGAAAAAAAGACGCCACTGTCCCATCTGTAGCTGGCCATCGCAGCAAGCAACATTGGAAGGCTACATGAGATATAAACAGGGCCATGGACAAATCCATGGGAAAAAAAACAAGCTTACTTACCGACCAGCTCGCTGACAACCAATTAAACCTGTCAGTCCACCTGCCCTCATCTATCCATTAGAATGCATGTGACTCTATTGTGGGGACACTCATTGTTTAGTGTTAGGACCACAGATTACAGGGTGCCTTGGCGCGGCTCTGTGGCTCATGCATGCGTTTGCAAATGCGTGCGGACAAAACCCCTGTTTTTAACGCATACTGTTAGACAGGTTAATTGGCTGTTCTGCGAGCTGGTCGATGAGTAGGCTTGTTTTTTCCATGGGCATTCACCAGGTTTTGTTGTTAACCAATTAAACCTGTCTGACAGAAAACGTAAGCCACGGAACCTCGCCACGGCACCCTGGTATCATAGAAAGTAGCCATACCAAAAGCAATATGTTGGACAAGCAAGCTCTACAGTAAGGGTCTCCAAACTGTGGCCCGTAGGCCAGATGTGGTACTTTGCTTGCCATTATCCAGCCCTTGGGCCACAATTCCTTCCACTGACACCAAAAACAGGGCACTATTCCTCCCACTGACACCAACAATAGGGCACTATTCCTCTAACTGACACCAACAATAAATAGGGCACTATTCCTCCCACTGACACCAAAAACAGGGCACTATTCCTCCCACTGACACCAACAATAGGGCACTATTCCTCCCACTGACACCAACAATAGGGCACTATTCCTCTAACTGACACCAACAATAAATAGGGCACTATTCCTCCCACTGACACCAAAAACAGGGCACTATTCCTCCCACTGACACCAACAATAGGGCACTATTCCTCTAACTGACACCAACAATAAATAGGGCACTATTCCTCCCACTGACACCAAAAACAGGGCACTATTCCTCCCACTGACACCAACAATAGGGCACTATTCCTCCCACTGACACCAACAATAGGGCACTATTCCTCTAACTGACACCAACAATAAATAGGGCACTATTCCTCCCACTGACACCAAAAACAGGGCACTATTCCTCCCACTGACACCAACAATAGGGCACTATTTCTCCCACTGACACCAACAATAGGGCACTATTCCTCCCACTGACACCAACAATAAATAGGGCACTATTCCTCCCACTGACACCAAAAACAGGGCACTATTCCTCCCACTGACACCAACAATAGGGCACTATTTCTCCCACTGACACCAACAATAGGGCACTATTCCTCCCACTGACACCAACAATAAATAGGGCACTATTCCTCCCACTGACACCAAAAACAGGGCACTATTCCTCCCACTGACACTGACAATAGGGTACTATTCCTCCCACTGATACCAATGTTGAAGCATTGGGATGTTGGACCTGCATAGGTAAAAGATTGTTACCTTTTTATAGAAAACAAAATTATTATTTGCTGAGATTAGGCAGTTTCAGCCTGAAAACTGTTCTTTATTGCTTGAATTCTAACACATGGCCATTTGTCACAAGACATAATCAGAACAGTAGCATTGCCTACATTTTTTAGTTGTGTTTGTCCAGCGTGGAACGCCAGAAACAATGCTAGTCCTTGCATTTGGGTCATTTACAGTTCCTTGGAATAAAAAAACACATGTAGATGTTTTGGCACTGAACTCTCTGTAGAATACTCAGTCAAACAAAAATCACACTAGGTATTCTTTACGCCATATCCCTTCTTTCCTCTGCTGCAGATTTAAAAAAAAAAAAAATGATGGCCATGATGTCTTTAGCTACAAGTGCAAATTGGCAATTGACAACAGTTTCCATATTGAATTGATAGAAATGTTTTTACCCAATGCCTACGCCCTCTTACATATGTGTCCCAATGGGAAAGGGATCAAGGCATAGACCAAATGTCTGAACAATGGATACAGCTCTGGCAGATTTCTGCACATTGTTTGATAAATGCTACAGCCATAGGAGCCAACTACAAGCTCTTCATGCAAGGTACATGGTACCAAATTGCATAGTTAAGATTGAACGCGACTTCTCCCCTAATGCCGCATACACACGATCGGATTTCCGATGGAATAAAATCCGATGGAATTTTCCATCGGAATTCTGATGAAGCTGACTCTCGCCCCCCTCCCCCGTGTCAGGCTGCATGCTCGGATAAGGGTCTAGCAAACTATATTTTTTTTACATTTTAGCGTGGGGTTCCCCATAATATCCATACCAGACCCGAATTGGGTCTGCATAGGGGGAGGCCCCCCACTCAGTTTTGTTTTTTCAATTTTTATGTGCTGCCAATTATTTTCTTTAAAACTGGGAACAACAACTGCTCTGTCATCTCTAATGCCGCATACACACGATTGGAAAATCCGACAAGAAATCCGTGGATTTTTTTCCGAAGGAATCTTTGCTCAAACTTGTCTTGCATACACACGGTCACACCAAATTCCGACCATCAAGAACGCGGTGACATACAACACGTACGACGGCATTATAAAATGGAAATTCCATTCCCAGTCCGACACCCTTTGGGCTCCTTCTGCTAATCTCGTGTTAGTAGAAGTATGGTGAGAGACGATTCATGTGCTATCTCCAATACGAATTCTAGTTTTCTAGAATTCTAGTTTTCCCAGACCGAGCGCTTCCGTCTCATACTTGCTTTAGAACACGTGTGTTTTTTTGCACATCAGAATTGCATTGTCGGAAAAATTAAGAACCAGCTCTCAATTTTTTCTTGGCAGAAATTCCGCCAGAAAAATTCCCATGGAACCTACACACGGTCAGAATTTCCGACCAAAAGCTCACATCGGACTTTTCCCTTCTTAGTATGACACGGCGGTTAATGTTGTTCCTCTAGCCTAAACTGTTTTCTTTACCCAGCAGTCATAATTTTGCCCATGGAACTTCTAAATGATCACCCAACAAGTATTAAAACAACATACAGCATACCGTATCTTGTCCTTTTATAAAACACTGCATTCCACAATCTAAAGTACAACTGTTTTTAACCACTTCCCTACGGCCGTACGACTATATGCGGCCGCAGGGTGGTGCTAAATCTCCGGGCTGCCGTGTTTTCACGGCAGCCCCTTTCCTCGTTCCCAGCGTGCGCTCCAGAGTGCGCAGCGGGGAACATGTGTACTGGCCGTGTCCCTCGGACACAGCCAATCACAGATCGCCGCGAACGGCCAATCAGAGTGGCCGTTTGCGATGCGATCTGATGGGCCAATGAGAGATGATCTCATATGTAAACATATGAGATCATCTCTCATTGCCGGCTCTCACAATGACAGCGTCCTGTCATAGAGAGAGCATACCGATCTGTGTTCCTAGTACATAGGGACACAGATCGGTCACCCCCCCTCCCCCCACAGTTAGAACACAATGCAGGAAACACATTAACCCCTTCCTAGCCCCCTAGTGTTAACCCCTTCCCTGCCAGTCACATTTATACAGTAATTAGTGCATATTTATAGCACTGATTGCAGTATAAATGTGAATGGTGCCAAAAATGTGTCAAAAGTGTCCGATGTGTCCGCCATGATGTCGCAGTCGCAATAAAAATCGCATATCGCCGCCATTACTGGTAAAAAAATAAATAATAAAAAATAACAATTCTGTCCCTTATTTTGTAGGCGCTATAACTTTTGCGCAAACCAGTCGCTTATTGCGATTTTTTTTTTTTTTTTTAACCAAAAATATGTAGAAGAATACGTATCAGCCTAAACTGAATTTTTTTTTAAAATTGGGCTATTTTTTATAGCAACAAGTAAAAAATATTGTATTTTTTTTCAAAATTGTCGTCCTTTTTTGTTTATAGCGCAAAAAATAAAAATCGCAGAGGTGACCAAATACCACCAAAAGAAAGCTCTATTTGTGGGGAAAAAAGGACGCCAATTTTGTTTGGGAGCCATATCGCACGACCGCGCGCAATTGTCAGTTAAAGCGACGCAGTGCCGCAAGCTGAAATTTCACCTGGTCAGGAAGGGGGTTTACATGCCCAGTAAGGAAGTGGTTAAGGTGAATTGCCAGGTTGCTTCATTTATTTATTTTTTGCTTTCTTCTAAGTGGTGGTATTCAGAGTGTTTTGCAATTTTCAGTGGCAGTGGTTGGTCACAGCTCCAAAATTAGCATTCATATTTGATTGAACAAAAGGCATACTGGTCTGTTTTTCGGAATGAGCCCACTCCTCTGCACAGCTGCAATTCATAACACAATACACATCTTCAATGACATCATTCATAACTGTTATTATCTCTCACAGTTATTTGAGGCAGTACTGTGTACATGTTATTGATGAGCTCATTCTATTGCACTGAAAGAGTTCTACATATTTAGTTGTAGAAAGCAGTGTGGGAGAGAGTTTTCATGGACTAGTTACTAACAATTTAATACAATTTGTTGTATAGTTCATCTCATCATGCCTGCCATTTTTTAGACTGTGTCCCAAGGTTGTTGGAGTTGTCACCCTTCCCTTATTGACACTGTTCTTGGTGTGTCATCCTAAAGCCTGGTACACACGATCTGATTTTCCGCGGACAAAGCGTAGGACTTTTGTCTGAAGGGCGCTGGCCAGGAATTTGTCTTGCATACAAACGACACACAATTGTTGGCCAACAAACACAAAGCATCATGGTTTTTCTGCTCTTTAGCGCCACCCTTTGGGCAACTTCTGCTAATGTGTTATGGTTAGCATTGCTTCTGAGCATGCGTGTTTGTACTTTGTCCAATGGACTTCTGCACACACGATCGGATAATCCGACAACACACATTTGTTGGCGGAAAATTTGAAAGCATGCTATCCAACATTTGTTGGTGGAAAATCTGACAACATTTGTTCAATGGAGCATACAAACGGTCGGATTTTCCAACAGTCTGCTATCACATAATTCCGATCGTGTGTATGAGGCTTTAGCTTTCAAATCTGAATTGATGACATTTTACAGTGATTTTGATGCTTTCCCTCTTTATAGGAATTACAATGCAAGTTTGCTTGACAATTATTTGTAGGAATGATCATTCGGCTGCTTGATTGCGTATGCAGGCACCCTAAAGTCAGTCAGTTGATTTACTAGAAGGAAGCAGTTCATAGTAGAACTAAAGGCAACTTTTTCATTTTGAATGAAGTACCTACTCCAAAAGGGCATTTTTTTATTTTTCCTTTTGGATAAAGCCCTTACTCCAAACAAAATAATTACAAGTTATAACATCCCTTGAAGTTTATAACCCCTGTAAATGTTTTTTTTTCTTCTGTGTCCCATTGTGGAGACTTCCCTTTCTGTCCCATAGCCAAAACAGTCACCATGGTCACCAGAACTAGTGTCCCCCCAAAAAATGCTAATTGTGGTTGGAACCCCACTTTAACTTTTACTAACCATTATTTTAATTTTAAGTAGCTCTACATTTATAAAAAACAAAAAATCACAAAACCTTCTTCGGGTCAAATTCTCTGCCCACTACCTTCTTCAACTTAGATTCACTGCCCTGCTGTTTTCAGCTCAAATTTATTGCCCACCATCTTCTTCAGCTCAAATCCACAGCCCGCCGCCCTCTACAGCTTAAATCCACAGCCCGTCGCCTTCTACAGCTTAAATCCACAGCCACCGCCTTCTTCAGCCTAAATTCACAGCCCACCACCTTCTTCTGCTCAAATCCACAGCCCACCACCTTCTTCAGCTCAAATCCACAGCCCACCACCTTCTTGCACTTAAATCCACAGCCCGCCACCTTCTTCAGCTCAAATCCACAGCCCACCACCCTTTTGCGCTTAAATCCACAGCCCACCACCTTCTTCTGCTCAAATCCACAGCCCACCACCTTCTTCTGCTCAAATCCACAGCCTACCACCTTCTTCTGCTCAAATCCACAGCCTACCACCTTCTTCTGCTCAAATCCACAGCCCACCACCTTCTTCAACTAAAATTGGACAAGTACTGCATTCTTTGACTGGCAACTACATTATTCATCTCTAATTTACTGGCCACCACCACCACCTTTAGCTAACATTGACTGCCTAATACATTATTTAGCCCAAATTCACTGTACAGTAAAACCTTGGTTTGCGAGCATAATTCGTTCCAGAAACATGCTTTACAATCCAAAGCACTTGTATATCAAAGGGTATAAAAGAGAAGAGGGGCACCTCTAAGGCCGCGTACACACGATCGAATTTGTCCGCTGAAACTGTTCCGACGGACCAGTTCATCGGACAAATCCGATCGTGTGTATGGGCTAGCAGACATGTCTGACCGGCGGACAAATTTTAAAACATGCTTTAAAATTTGTCCGCCGGGGACATGTCCGTCGGATATGTCCGCTGGTCAGTACACTCACCAGCGGACATATCATCCCGCACAAGTGTCGTATGGATGCGACGCATGCGTGGAAGTTGTTTACTTCCTGGTGCGGTGACGTGGCGGCGTCAACGTCACCGACACGTCACCGCGCTTTCTGCCGGCGGGAATTTTGATCCGATGGTGTGTACACGCCATCGGAACAAAATAGCCCAGCGGACATATCCGATGAAATGGTCCGAGGACCGCTTCCATCGGATATGTCCGTCCGTGTGTACGCGGCCTAAGTGTAGCAATATGTTGCTAAATGTTGTACCTTCATTAAATGTAACCATATTGCTACACTTAGAGGCTCCTCTCTTCGTTTTTATACTCAGTTGTGACATGACGTTACTCTTATATCAAGGCATCGCTTGTATAGCAAGGCAAAATGTATTAAAACATTTTGCTTGTCTTGCAAAACACTTTCAAACCAAGTTACTCTCAAACCAAGGTTTTACTGTATATTATTATTATAGAGGATTTATATAGCTCCAAAAGTTTGCGCAGCACTTTACAACATAATATGCATCCACTCTCCTCTCTTCCCTCTACCTGGTGGCATCCAAAATGCCGGCCTTGGGCCCACAGACAGTGCGGCTGGGATGTGCAGAGCATTCAGGCGGCAGGACACAATTTCTTGTCACCTGGGGTTTGTCAAGCCCTGCAGTATATAGGTTTGCATAGGTCATGACTACTTTTACCACATCTCTAATGATTGGCATAGATCTTTGCTTCATTCAGATAGGAGGCAAAAATGACTTTGAGGTCAGGAGGTAAGTGGCCTTTCAGCCTTCCTATTGGTAGTTTTTCATAGCAAAAAAAGTAAACCGTTTTTAAACCCTTTTTCTGAAATCCTTAACCGGTCAGACATATTACCTTGGTAAACTTCTACAATATTGGTTCCTAAATATGATATGATAGCCAGCCAGTGGTGTTTTTCTCATGGATGACCAGCGGTCCTCTGATCTCTCTCACTTTCCAGCATCCTCTTTCCCAGATAATGCTGTTCTGGGGTGAATGTCTGCACTGGCTGAAATGCATACAGGCACAGTGTCAGCTTATGATGTCACCTTGGTGGCTAGTTTAAATTCTGCTCAGTGTCGGAGCAGATGGTTCCTGTCAGTTTCAATGAGCTTTTGTAACTTGCCTGTTTAACCTGATTGTTCTTCTAGCTTTGAAACAGGCCTTTCCATGGATATGCTTGATTGTCTGCCTACCATTTGACCTAACCTTTTCACCACCTCTCTGCTGCTTCCCTCGACCACTAATGAACATTACTATGAAATCTGATTATCAGCTGTCACTAGTGGGGCAAATGAGGGACCCCAAACTGGTAGTTGCTATTCGGCCAATTTCTGCCCTCCTTGTGGGTGTTATGGTGCACACAAGATGCTCCTTGGATTGTACCTCAGCGTGAGCCCATATCTACTTCTGTCTACAATGAACGAGGAAAGATTGCGGTCGCAGACTCGCAGTTTATCACATAAGCAGTCACCCTGACATTTTTCGGTAGAATTTAATGACACCTGTAAATTCCTTGCATATGTTGATTTGTATGTATTGCTTTGGGTTGTTGTCATGCTGAAAGATAAAGTTTATCTTCACGTTCAGCTTTCTAGCAGAAGCCTGAATGTTTTGTGGTTAGCGTGGCTTTATTAAAGCATGATTTAAAGCGGCGTTCCACTCAAAGGTGAAACTTCCGCTTATCCATCTCCTCCCTCTCCCTCCGGTGCCACATTTGGCATCTTCCAGGGGGAAGGGGGGAACAGGTACTTGTCTTTGACAGGTCCCATTCCCCACTTCCAGGAGACCACCCCCTCTTTCTTCCTCCACAGTGTAGCACTAACCCCCGAAGAAGCTGCTGAATATTTCGGGCGGCATGTTACCTCTATATACTCGCTGTCCAGGGTAATAAAAGATAGTCTGAAGAATTCCAATGTCCACAAGATATGCTTTTTCAAAGATTTATGTGCAGAACGTAGTAGAAAAGAAGTTGGAGGGGTGGAAGGGTAAATAGGTAGGTTCAGGTGCATGATCTCAAATAGGAAACACTCCTGCTTCCAGCAAACAGTTCTTGTTGCCACTCTAGCCAGAGTGGGTATTGCTCACCGTGATAGGTCCCTCTCACTGGCCTAGCAGCTGGAATGACACACGGGATAAAGTACAGTCTCTGCCACAGACCTTCCTTTATGAGGAGACACTTTTGGTCCAGAATCCTCTGCCACAGGATACAGCACCTGGATATCTCGAGAGTAATTTTAGTAGAACTTAGATCTGACAGGCGATCATCATCAAGCCTCTCAGTGTATGGTGCATCCTTCGATGAAGTCTCCAAGCCTTCTCCCAAGATACCAGCCTCTTGCATGGTCCTCTCCAGGATAGGTCCTGGTTTCCTTCATCAAGCGGCTTCCTCCCGCAGGACAGACAGCACAGGATCACCTTGAAAGGGCAGACCCCAATCTGACTACTGGGCCTCCCAGCGAAGCCCCAACCCCAGGCCAACGTAGTCCCGGAGCCAGGATTCAGGAACACGTCCCCCAGGCCAGGCGGGCCACGAGGCGTGTGGAATGACAGACCGACCACTGACCTCGCCCCAATGGCGGCTGTCCCTTAAGTACCCCTCCCAGCATGCACAGCGGGATGCTCACTCCCACTGATTGGCTGCCGTGGGGGGGCACCCAAATCACCCTGACTCTGCTGCCGCCACCCCTGAACTGGGACGGTAATAACACCCCCAGGCAAACAATGGTGGTTACTCCCAGCACAGCCATGGCTGGAACAGAGGCTAAATTGCCCATAATTACACATGTCTGAGGCTAACAACAACTCAGACCCCCTCCAAATTTACAGCAGCGCCTGTTCAACAGGAGCAGGCCGCTACACCAATAAGAAAGTGCAGAGGGCTTTGTGCATGCGCAGTGGGGAACCAGCTGTGAAGCTAATAGGGTTGTGAAACGAATCATCTGAGTTTCCATTATTTCTTATGGGGAAAGTCACTTTGATATACAAGTCTCAGAGGAGAGGAGTTTCCCAAAAATTGAGTCCCTTTTCCCCCCACAAACAGAGCTTTCTTTTGATGGTATTTGATCACCTCTGCGGTTTATTTTTTGCTTTATAATCAAAAATAGAGCGACAATTTTGAAAAAACTTCAATATTTTTAACTTTTTGCTATAATAAATATATCCAAAAAAAAAATATGAACACATTTTTTTCCCTCGGTTTTTGGTAAAAAAAATCGCAATAAGTGCAAAAGTTATAGCGGCTACAAAATAGGGGATAGAATTATGGCATTTTTATTATTAATTTTGTTTTTACTTGTAATGACGGCGATCTGCGATTTTTATCGTGACTGCGACATTATGGCGGACACTTTTGACCCATTTTTGGGACCATTGTCATTTTTACAGCGATCAGTCCTTTAAAAATGCACTGATAACTGTGAAAATGACAGTGGCAGTGAAGGGGGTTAACCACTAGGCTATGATTAAGCACTAATTTATAGTGCAAAACGCGTCAGTTGTTTTACGCCCGTGTTGTGTGCTGTGCCTTTTAGTGCATTTTTCCTTTTTTTTTTTATAAAGACAACCATCAAGGTTTTTTGGAGTGCGGCTGTCCATATTTTCTTTTTCCATTGGTTAACCACTAGATGGCGCTGAAGGGGTTAAGTGTGCCCTAGGGAGTGCTTCTAACTGTAGGGGGTGTGTGACACGACAGTGATCACAGCTTCCGATTACAGGGAGCTGTGATCACTTTCCTGTCACTAGGAATACTAGGGACCCGCGGTCGGAGTCACAGAGATTGTGGCGGCCGCGCACGCGTCCACAATGCCGCTTCTTAAAGGGGACGTATGTATACGTCCTTTTGCCTGCCCGTGCCATGCTGCAGACGTATATCTGCATGAGGCGGTTGGCAAGCAGTTAATCCAGTTTTATTATTTAAAGCAAACTCACACATCCATCCGTGTCTCCATACTTTATTTTATTGAAAAGTGTGGCCGCACACTGGACGTTAACTAGATGCCGACCGCCCGCCGTCATATTACTGCGGGATGGTGGCAGTGCTGGGCGAGAGCACGTAGCTCTACGTCCTATCTTTTTTGGCCGCTAGAGGGTGCGCGCGCGCGCCGCCGGCGGCCCCGCGCGCGTGCCCGGCGGGCGCGATCGCCGCCGGGCACGCGCGCTCGTTAGTTACAGAGCGGGGAACGAGAGCTGTGTGTGTAAACACACAGCGCTCGTTCCTGTCAGCGGGGGAAACGCTGATCTCCCGTTCATACAATGTATGAACGGAAGATCAGTGATTCCCCCTAGTGAGTCAACCCCCCCCCCCCCCATACAGTTAGAACACACCAGGAACACACTTAACCCCTTCCCTGCCCCCTAGTGTTAACCCCTTCACTACCAATGGCATTTTTATAGTAATCCAATGCATTTTTATAGCATTGATCGCTATAAAAATGCCAATGGTCCCAAAAATGTGTCAAAAGTGTCCGATGTGTCCGCCATAATATCGCAGTACCGAAAAAAAAACGCTGATCGCCGCCATTTCTAGTAAAAAAAAAATATTAATAAAAATGCCATAAAACTACCCCCTTTTTTGTAAACGCTATAAATTTTGCGCAAACCAATCAATAAATGCTAATTGCGATTTTTTTTAACGAAAAATATGTAGAAGTATACGTATCGGCCTAAACTGGGGGAACAAAAAATTTTTTTAGATATTTTTTGGGGATATTTATTATAGAAAAATGTAAAAAATATTGAATTTTTTTTAAAATAGTCGCTCTATTTTTGTTTATAGCGCAAAAAAAAAAACCGCAGAGATGATCAAATACCACCAAAAGAAAGCTCTATTTGTGGGAAAAAAAGGACGCCAATTTTGTTTGGGAGCCACATCGCACGACCGCGCAATTGTCAGTTAAAGCGACGCAGTGCCGAATCACAAAAAGTGCTCTGGTCAGGAAGGGGGTAAATCCTTCCGGGGCTGAAGTGGTTAATATAACATTATAAAAAAGGCAGTAGCTTTGCAGTGAGTTTTTCAACGTTTTTCAATAAAGTTTTTTAGCTTTTTTAAGTGTTTTATTATTATTTTTATTAAATGGATCGAAAACTCTAAAAACACTGGTGAGCTGCATTTTTTAGCGTTTATCTGCGGTTTTGGGCGTTAGAGCGTTTTTACAGCTGAAAAACTCCTTTCAGAACCCACTAGTTTTGGGTTTTTTTTTTCCAGCCAAAAAATCCCCCTGCCTAAAACAGTTACTAACAGCCTATGTGTGCATTGACAGATAGGATAACATGCTGGAGAGTTTATTGGCTGTAGAAAAAAACATCTGAAGCCAAAAACGGCAGCTGTAAAAACGTCCAAAAACATCCAGTGTGCATGAGGCCTGAATAACAACCCCTTTGTTTTTTTTATCTGTGGCCATCTTGAGTAAGGGCAGATGATTCATGTAGCATTTACTTGGAATTCATCTGCCCTTAGCTCAGGCACGCAAGCAGGAGGAGAAGTTGTAATAAAATAAACATTCGTTTTTGGATTTAATCCCACTTTAAGACGTAGACTTGGGATTTTTTAGGATCTCCGATCACAGTGAAGCGGTTGGCACACTGAACACGCTTCTATGCAGCTCAATCATTGTTACAATCCATTCACATTCTGCAGCTCAGCTCTTCAGTCTCAGGAGACACTCGAAATGTCTTCAGAAAATAATTTAAACTGCGTCGGCTCACCCAGACTTTTGACTGCGTTTAGGACTATTTTATCACACTGGCTGAATTGTTGCAGTTATTTCTGGGTATTGTATATACCTCTTTGTGAATAAACGTGCTTTTAGTCCCATGGGAGGAAAGTGTTGGTATTGATATCTGTCATCTTTTAGAAGAAAGGTCTGGTGAGTAAGAAGCTCGGATATTCACTTCACTCTCCTAACATTCTGTGGATACGCTGTGAGTAATCTGTTCCGCTCTTTGCATATCCCTGATCTGTATTCGTGGAGACACCGTGTAACTGAACTGATGCAATTGTGCATGCGGCATCCTAGCGTTTCTCACTCACCACCTGTTGCAATGTGTTCCTGTTATATGAACCATGATTTGTATACCACCTGCCTGGTGCAGAATACCAGACTGAGTGATATTGTGAACGCTCTGCCCATTCAGAGCCCATCAGCTGACACAAACTATAATTACATGAGAGCTAATTTAGCTGTATGGGATCTGTGCAAACAAATAGGAATATGGACTACGGGTGGGGAAAGTGCAGCTTCTGGATAGCGGTGTCTGCTTGCTGGATTGGCTGTCTCTTTACTATATGGTGGATGTTGCTTTGCTGGCTTGGGCTGTCTCTTTACTATATGGTGGATGTTGCTTTGCTGGCTTGGGCTGTCTCTTTACTATTTGGTGGATGTTGCTTTGCTGGCTTGGGCTGTCTCTTTACTATATGGCAGGGGTCTCCAAATTTTTCAAACAAAGGGCCAGTTTATTGTTCTTCAGCCATTAGGAGGGCCGGATTGTGGCCAGCGGGGGCAGAAAAAGCCCCGTCCCAGCATTGGTGAGAATAAATATGGCCTCATAGTTTGTGATCAGTAGGATAAAGAGTAGTGCCCCTATTAGTAGAAGTAATTGTATCTCATCATTGGTATCAGTGGAAGAAAAAGTGCCCCCTTGTTGGAGTCAGTGGGAAGAACAGTGCCTCATATCAGTGGGAGGAATAAAGCCCCGAGGGCCGGATAAAGGCTAGCAAAGGGCCGCATCTGGCCCTCGGGCGGCAGTTTGGAGACCCCTGCTATATGGTGGATGTCGCTTTGCTGGCTTGGGCTGTCTCTTTGCTATATGTAGGATGTCTGTTTGCTGGATTGGCTGTCTCCATGCTATATTGGGGATGTCTCTTTGCTGGATTGGGCTGTCTCTTTGCTGTATGGGGGATGTCTCGTTGCTGGATTAGACTGTCTCTTTGCTATATGGGGGTGTCTCTTTGCTGGATTGGCTGTCTCCATGCTATATTGGGGATGTCTCTTTGCTGGATTGGGCTGTCTCTTTGCTATATGGGGGATGTCTCGTTGCTGGATTAGACTGTCTCTTTGCTATATGGGGGTGTCTCTTTGCTGAATTGGGCTGTCTCCTTGCTATATGGGGGATGTCTCTTTGCTGGATTGGGCTGTCTCCTTGCTATATGGGGGATGTCTCGTTGCTGGATTGGGCTGTCTTTTTGCTATATGGGGGATGTCTCTTTGCTTAATTTTGGGCTGTCTCTTTGCTATATTGGGGCTGTCTCTGCTGGATTAGGCTGTCTCTTTGCACGCAACGTGATTGCACACAGCGGAGGCCGATCGGCGTGTGCATGGTACCAGATGTCCTCCAGCACCCACCAACCGTTAATCTTTAGACGATCCCTGAAAACCCTTCTCTTTAAAGCGGAGTTCCACCCTTAAAACCACTTTGTTTCATCCCATCCAGCATACTGGCGTCAGCGCCAGTATGCTGTTGTTTTTTTTTATTTTTATTCCATGTACTTACTTTATAATCGATCATGTAATTTTGGGCGCACCGCGGTATGTCGCCGCTATAAGGCGTCACGCCTTCCGGAAACAGCCGATTAGCGTTCGGCTCTTCTCGGCGCCTACGCACAGACCCAGGAGCTGACTGCGCAGGCGCCGTAAATAGCCGGTCCTAGTTCGGCTTTTTTCGGAGGGTGTGACGCGGCTATATACGGCGCCTGCGCAGTCAGCTCCTGGGTCTGTGCGCAGGCGCCGAGAAGAGCCGAACGCTAATCAGCTGTTTCCGGAAGGCATGACGCCTTATAGCGGTGACATACCGCGGTGCGCCCAAAATTACATGATCGATTATAAAGTAAGTACACGGAATAAAAAATAAAAAAAACAGCATACTGGCGCTGACGCCAGTATAATGGATGGGATGAAACAAAGTGGTTTTAAGGGTGGAACTCCGCTTTAAAAGAAGCCTATCCTGCTTCTAACTAATACACAGTTTTACTTCCTCCATCAGCTCATCCTCCGCAGCTATTACCTTTTGTATCAATTGACCCTCCCTTTTAGATTGTAAGCTCTAACGAGCAGAGCCCTCTGATTCCTCTTGTACCAAATTGTAATGTAACTGTAATGTCTGCCTTTATTTTGGTAAGTGCTGCACAAACTGTTGCCGCTATATAAAACCTGTATAATAATAAATAATGCAGATCGCTGTTCTGACGGGAGGGAGGAGATGGAATTTGTGTAAATAATTTGTATCTCTTTTGCTAGCAAAAGCTCCTCCTACAGTGTAGTAAAACACAGGCTAGGCACACAGTTAGCCCTTTGATCGCTCCCTGATGTTAACCCCTTCCCAGACATTAGTACAGTGACAGTGCATATATTTTTAGCACTGATCACTGTATTAGTGTCACTGGTCTCCAAAAAGTGTCAAAAGTGTCAGACTGAATGTCTGCCTCAAAGTTCCTGATTGCCGCCATTACTAGTAAAAAATAAAAAATAGATAAAAATATCCCATAGTTTGTAGACGCTATAACTTTTGCACAAATCAATCTATATACGTTTATTGGGATTTTTTTACCAAAAACATATAGCAGAATACATATTAGACAAAATGAATGAAGAAATTACATTTTTTCCATTTTTTTATTGTTTACAAACTTTTTTATTTGAAAAATGCAAAAGGCGGTACAGAAGTAAGATATAATGCAATATCAACCTGAGATCTTAGTGTACAAATATGTTAGAAATTATAATTAGGAATGATAAGGCAGGACAATGTCTGTATAAAAATTGACACGTAGAAAATCCAGTATAAGAAGAGAGCAATGGTGTCAGGCATAACAATGTTACATAGCAGGAAAAACAAAGAAGCATGCTTATCAATATAAAAAAAAAGGATGTCTACCTAAATATCTTATGGGGGACAGTCGAACATTGAGTGATGATCGAACCATGGTATAGATTGTGAAATATCTTTTCAACTTTGTTTATGGAGTCAATGCAGAGTTTAACTTGGGGGAGAGGTACATATGGAGTTTTCCAGTGAAGGGTGGTCACCCAATGGATGGCAACACAAACTGTATGAATCAGTCTAATTTGTAGTGTGGTCTTCTGTAGTGCAACCCCATTCAGGAGCCGCTGAGTATAAGTGGGATCGGCGTGTTGTGTTACCTGGCAGATGTCTAGTGTTGATACCTGTGAGTTCAGGAAGAGAGTGAATGTCCAGTCTTTAGTTGGGTTTTCTTCAATGCTTTATTCCAAGGCCCAACATGGCCTTCATCAACATGGTACAGGACAGGAAAGGTTGATGAGCAGAGAGAGAGAGAGAGCTTGAGTATCAGACCTTGGATATGAAGAAGAAGGGAGCAGTCTTGCTCTCAGCAATGATGAACTCAGTTCGTCGCCACTCCAGTCTGAATGGGTAAAGTGCCCCTGGACAGACCCCTGCCACAGGCCTGGCAGCCGGAACGTCACTTGCAATTGTTGGGAGGACCAGGCCTCTGCCACAGGCCTAGTACTTGAGTGAGCGTGAAATTGAAATGAGCGAGTCCTCCCAATAGATTTAGTTAGAGTCACTGTATCCCCGATGGTTCGTTCAAGCCCTATTGGATCACCTGCCTCCGGGCTTTCCTCAAGCCAATCCCCCCACCGTACAGCTCCCAGCCTGGGATCCTTTCAGAAAAGGTTTGGGACCCAGAAGCTACTGGGATTTCTCTCTATGTCCATGGATGCGTGCACCCTGAAGGTGGGTGCCGCACCTGGAACTCGGACCCGGCAGAAAGCAAAAACGTCTCTCAGGCCAAGGCGGCTGCCCCAGATATAGCCTCCCTCAGCATGCCTTAGCGAGAGAACCAACCCCTCTGATTGGCTGCTGACGAAAGCGAGTCCGCCAGAACCCCTCTAGCACCAGCTGCCGCCCAGGGGTGGAAACACACCCCTGGAACGCAAACCGACCCACAGGACAGTTCTGGGAATGACAAATTGTGAATGGAAGCCACATAACTCTCCCATTCCCCACTAACTTTAGCGTAACGCCCATACAGAAAGTAAGGGGGCGCTACACTTCGATTGGAGAATATAATAAACATTGAGAATGAGTGAGGGAGAGTTGAGCCTCTGCTATTTTGGAGGCAAAGGTGTCAAGCTTTCTCCAAATCGGTGCAATGTGTGTGCATTCCTAGAAGAGATGGAGAAATGTACCAGGTGTAGGACAGCCTCTACACAATGGAAACTCTGTAGGAAAAATAGCATTGTTGTAAACCCATTCTGACAACTTGCACCTACAGGTAACTCTAGATTAAGGCTTAACTGTAGGTGCAAGGAATATCTCCTTTAACCTACATGGTTAAGGAGATATTTGCAGAAAACACTGCACCGATGTCTAAGGCACATGCATGTCGTAGACAATGGGGCAGGCGCACTGAGTGTCCGGGCATTATGATTGGGATCATGCCAGGATTATGCCGTCCCGCGCATGCGCAGGATCGTGTCAGTCCCGTGCGCATGCACAGGAGTGATGTCATCACCGCTCCGGCTAATCACAGCGCCGGAGCGGCGGTACCCGGAATAGGCTTTAGAGGTGAAATAGAGGCTGCGGAGGAGGGGAACGAGAAGCGATTCGGGGGCCTCAATTTCACGCATACTAGCTCATTATGCCTTTCTCTTGCAGGGTTTTTTTTGTAGGGAAAAAAATTGGGTTTACTTCCTCTTTAACTGGGGTTTGATACCATCTCGTATGCAGTTTTAGAGCTGTTTCTCTGATCTCTGACCTCGTACACGTCTTCAGATTATCAATACAGTCATTCCAGTTTAGGGTGCCATGCTCCATTGAGCACTCCAATTCCCATTTGACTCTGTAAGGAAGGGGGTCCGAGGTGATTTGATTGTTCAATTGTGTATAGATTTCAGAGATGAAGCCCTTGCCTCTGAGGTTATGTTGGCAAATTTACACAACAGAGAGTTGTCCTTGTGTCGATTTTATACTGAGAATTATAAAAATGTTTGATTTGTAAAAGTGAAATATTTCCTTCTTTGGGGCAAGGTATGTAGATCGGAGAGTTTGAATGGAGATAAAAACACTATTTTCTGCACCAGTTTATGTAGAAGAGAACATCTGAGTTTATCCGCCAGGAGTAATCGGAGAGATTAGTGAGACCCCGGGGGAAAAGCTGGATCTCTCAGAAAGGCCGCTTTGGAGGAGCCAGGGTTGGTAAAGGAATTTTGGTGTTATAGCTTTTCCAAAGATGGAATGATTGTGCTACTAAGGAATTTAGAGGCTGTAGATTGGACAATGAGATGCCCTTAGACTATAACAGTCCTGGTATATAATAGGGGCGGATAGAATCTGATTCAAATTTAACCAAAGATACCTTAGGCCTCGTACACACGAGCAGACAGATTTGTTCAAATCTGTCTGTCCGACAGATTTGAACAAATCTGTCTGCTGGGATTTTGGTTTGCTCACGTGTACACACGAGCAAACCAAAATCCCCGCCAGCAGACAGCGCGCTGACGTGCCGGTGACGTGGCGGTGACGTTGACGCCGCCACGTCACCGCACCAGGAAGTAAAACACTTCCGTCTAGCAGACCGTTTCCAGGAGACAGATTTGATCGTGTGTACGAGGCCTAATGCCGCGTACACACGGTCGTTTTTTGCGATGAAAAAAAAACGTTGTTTTTTAAAACGTAATTTAAATTGATCGTGTGTGGGCAAAACGTCGTTTTTTTGTCTTAAAAAAAACGACCAAAAAAAAATTCCAACATGCTTGAATTTTTTGTGTCGTTTTTCAAAACGTTGTTTTTTGTTTCACAAAAAGTCACCGTGTGTAGCAAAAACGTCGTTTAAAACGACGTTTTTCAACCCGCGCATGCCCAGAAGCTAGTTATGAAGCGAGCTTCAATGGAAAAGTGTGGTGAACGTAACCTGTTTTTTTGTGAAAAAAACGATGGTGTGTATGCAACATAGTCTTTGAAAGTGACGTTTCAAAAACGTTGTTTTTTACTTCACAAAAAACGTCGTTTTTTTTCATCGCAAAAAAACGACCGTGTGTACGCGGCATTAGAGTTACTTATGTGCTACTGTTCCAGTTGTGTGAACCTGAAGGCCAAATAATAATGCCATAAGTTTGTTGCACCCAAGCCACTGCTGGTGGAGAAGAAGTTACAGCACCTTCTTAGAAAATCTAGGGCAGTGGTTCCCAACCTGGAGGTCAAATGATGATTTGCCAGGGGTCACTGAATCCTGGGCTGTTCCTGAAGCCCGCGCCGCTCTCCCAGCCTTTTTGCGGCCGCCCAGCAGGGCTGTTCCTTTAGCATGCGGCCGCCCACTCAGCTTCTTTGCAGCTGCCCATTCACTTCACGGCATGGCTGGGGGGCCAAGACTAGAGGTCAGCTGACTAGTGAGGGATGTGAAGTAGGAGGGCCTGGAGAAGACCCTATCTCCTGATTTCGGCATAGGTGTCACTGCTGTGAGACACCACAGAGCTGGAGACACAGTGAAGCAGGAGACACAAATTATTGTTTTTGTTGTTTTTGTTACGATATTGTTCTGTCGTTAATGCAGGCTGCTCTTTCACCGTGTTATATTTAGTAGCGCAATTTTCCTTTTCACTTACACAAATGAGAAACACTACCTGTGATTAGAGCTGCCATTAAAAGTCCCCACTACAGTTCTCAGATCAGCAGAGGACCTTGATCAAGAGCACCTAAGTTGGCTGATCAGAAATCCCCCCCAGCACTGCCACTAATACCATCCCCTATTGGCACTGCCACTCTTCCCAAATCCCCGCCAGCACTGCCACTCATCCCATGCCCCCCACCAAGGAGTAAGAGAAGGAATAAAAATAGAGAATACATGGAAGGGAGAGGAAAAGAGGGGGAGGAACAAAGAAAAAGGGAGAGAAAGAACATGAAAGATGGCTAGATAGAGGAATGGGGGGAAAAAACAAGAAATTAGGATAGAGAGATAAAAGGGAAGGGAGAACAGAGAGATAGAGTGCTTTTAATACTGTACAAGTGGAAGGGACTCAGGGAGCGCTAAATGTCTGTGGGTTAGGGGCGCAAATTACTTGTCTTGCCTTGAGTGCTGAAAACCCACGCTGCAAATTTTTTTACTGTTGGGGTCCCCACAACTTGGGAAATTGTATCAAGGGGTCACAGCACTAGAAAGGTTAAGAGCCACTGCTCTAGGGGGAGAACTGGCCCATATGAAGTTATTTAAATCGCGTTGAAAAGAGAGAACAAAGGCCCTGAAAAGGTATAATCATTTAGGTAGACTTGTAATTTTCGCGGCAGTCAACCTGCCTAAAAATGAAATTTGATAAGACGTGCATACTTTCAGGGTTTGTCTAAGTTTGGTAATCATGGGGGGATAGTTTTTAACAAATAAATTATGTAAGTTAGGTGTAAGGTGAATCCCTAAATACGATAGGGAGCTCTGTGACCATTGGAAATCTAAGGAATTTTTAAGTGTTTGGAAACACTTCTGGTATGTTAATTGACATCCCTAGATTTTTTTACATTTTTTATTGGATGTGTTTTTGGCAGAAAGTAGAGAAGGAGGCGGTGCCGATGTGGGCGGTGGAGACAGCTGTGCAGCAGTAAGTGCGGGCCTAGCTTCAATGAGAGTGAAGCCTCGTACACACGCTTGGTTTACTCGGCAAAAACCAGCAAGGAAACTGCTGGCAGAGCTTTCTTGCCGAGTATACCGTGCGTGTGTATGAGGCTCTCAGGTTTCTTGTCAAGAAAACTGCCTAAAATCTCAACAAGAAAAATAGAGAACCTGCTCTCTATTTTCTCGTCGTGATTCTCGGCAGTGTTTTCCTGGCGAGAAACCTGAGACTGTGTATACTTACCTGTCGCCGTGGAAACCCATGCATGCTTGAAATGACTTTGACGCATGTGCAGTAGCTTCCTAGGCATAGGTAGGGTGCAGCAAGATGGCGGCGACCGCACCGCATGTAACTAGCGCATGCTCATCATACGGAATGACGTCACCGCGTTCTTGCCATTCAAAAAGCGGAGTGTCTGTACACTCGGGCGGCAAGAGATCCTTGCCAAGAATCTCATCAGGAAAAACAATGTTTTTTTCCTGAGGAGATACATTCCCGTGTGTACAAGGCTTCAGAGTTTGTGATGTCACTGGTTGCTAGACGCCAGGTGGAGCCGGCCCTACCAACCAGTTGTGGAAGTGTACGGAAATGGTGACTGTCGGTTCATCCGGCATCAGAGTGCTGCACACAACGGCACAGGCGGCGTACCCCCAGGGGGATAGGGAAAGTGCAGTGAGCCCCAGATGCACCTGGTCTTTTTGCACCAGTTTTTTTTTTGTTTATAGCGCAAAAAATATATAAATAAATAAATACCACCAAAAGAAAGCTCTATTTGTGTGGGGAAAAAAGGGCATACATTTTATTTGGGTACAGTGCAGTTGTCACAAAAAATGTCTGGTGCTGGTGCATACAATATACCAGCATAAGCTGTGTCAGTAAGGAACCTTTGCATCGCTGTGCTAATATCTCAGCAGACGTATAGCCAGAAGTATTCCAGTTAGGTGCTAGACATGAGAGATGGAGTAGGAATAACATCATTAATTCTTGGTGTAGGGGTTGAGAGGAAGCAAAGATTCAATGAGCTTTTCAAGGTGACAGATGCGTTTGTGGAGAAATAAGAGGAAATCTCCGAGAATTTCCTGTGCCTGGCACTCGTACATTTACCCTGGTGGATGGCGGCCAGTGGCAGAGATATGGGGGTGTGGAATCTCTCCACAGTAATGTTCTTTTTCTCCAGCTATGTGTTCATTCCAGGTTCATTTTCCATGTAACCAGCCATTTTCTCTGCAGTTTCCGCCAGCTTAATTTGTTGTTTCATGCAAATTAGCATTCTTTTTTTTGAAAAGTGTATTTCAGGTTGTTCTTTTTATTATTTCTTCTTCCCAAGATCGTATATCAATGTTAAGTAGAATTATTGTTTGTGTGTCCTCATGAAGTGAATGCATAGCTTGTCCAGACTGCACTCATACAGTATAATGTAACCAAGAAAATATTTTGTGCTGAAGATATTATTCATCCTACTAATTTTGTTACATAGCTGAGAATGCATTAATCTCTAACCATAGTAATTGCTTCATAGCTGTGCTTGTCAGAGACCAGATAAGTTCAGACTCCCAGATGACACCACTGTAACCCCTATTCTATGTCTTTGCTAACATTTATATTTCGCTGCTGTTAAAGTGGTTTGTACACCTCTGAAATTAAAACATGAACAATGCATATCCTTCTATAGTGTGTTCTTGCCTCTATCCAAAGCACCTATGGTAGTATGATATCTGTCTCCTCTCTCCTTCTGCTGCTATCTGCATGAGTTACTTCTGACAGTCTATATGTCCACACCAGACAATCCTGGGATACGGCCCTCTCCAGCATATAGCAAGGGGAATGAGAGCCTCAATTGTGCATGTTTCCCTATGAGACTGTGTAGAGGGGTGTGTGCACATTGCCTCCACTCTCAGATCATACTCTGTGCTCTATGCCAGAGGTCTCCAAACTTTGCTTGCCTTTATCCAATCCTTGGGGTACTATTTCTCCCAATGACACCAACGAGGAGCCACCATTCCTCCCACTGACACCAACAGTGGGGAACCATTCCTTCCACTGACACCAACAGTGGGGAACCATTCCTCTCACTGACACCAACAGTGGGGAACCATTCCTCTCACTGACACCAACAGTGGGGAACCATTCCTCTCACTGACACCAACAGTGGGGCCTAGGTCATTTTTTTTTAAGTGCATTTTTTGTGCGTGAACTCGAGAGAGGAGCCGGACTGCACGAGTTGGGAGTAGGCAGACCCTCCCCCCAGAGGCAATCGCCATCCTTCTCCATGCCCCTGGCAGCCAATTGGGACTTTTCTCTTTTTGGCCAATCGGAAAATAGGTCTTCTGATTGGTCGGATTGAGGATCAATGCTTCAATAGCAAATATTAATTTCCTGTTGTATTACCTGGGTGGGCTCCGGAGCCAACCCTATTTTGAAGCCTATTAGAGCCTCTTGCCGCTGTAATATATGCGCCCGGTGACCTGAAAGGGGCTGGACACATGATTGGGGAGGCAGCTGTGGATAGATGGGGCGGCGCTCAGGCGCCCCTAATGGACGGGCAGCTACTGCCTATGGGTTAACATGCATCTGGCTACTGGCTGAAGAAGAAAATGCAAAATGCCTATAAGCAGTATTTTTATTGCCCGGTGTGCATGGACCCTTACCCTCCAATAATGTCATACAGATGGTATGCTGCAAACGTGGAAATCATAACTGTGGCCAGACTAATAAAAAAGCAAACTGGTATATGCTTAAATTCTCGAATGCTCCTGTTCTTGCCGTAGTCTACTTACAATATTTTTTCCTTGCCTCCAGGCTCAGTGGTGTGCACAGATTCCCAGCACTCTGCTATTTAGCTGTGCTAAATGGTTTGTAAAGTCATATATTTTATATTAATGCATTACAGGTCTCTCCATCTGCCATCATTTTCATTGACCTCCAACCACATCTAAGGTCCTGTGCTGTGCTAAGGTCCTGTGCTACGTGGGCTGAATAATAAAAGCCATTCTTTGTTAAATGGTACCTTGTACACTTAATTCACCGTGGCAAATAACAAGGTACCTAACATTGGCATTATAAAAAAAAATAAGTAAAAAGATGTCAAACATTGCCTAAATTGAACCTGTGTTTTGCCAATACTGGGCAAAGTAACCTGGATGACTTTGATGCAGGTCTTCACAAAGGCATTTACTTCCCTACAGCTCTTCAGAGTGGAAAGTAAACCCTTTGTAAGCTGCAAGCCCCTAAAGTCTTAGGGACAGATTCCCGTAGATCCTGCGGCGGCGGTGCGTAAGCTATTTACACCACGCCGCCGCAACTTACAGGAGCAAGTGCCGTATTCTCCAAGCACTTGCTCCGTAATTTGCGGCAGCGTAGTGTAAATGGCCCGGCGTAAGGCTGCGTAATTCAAAGGGGGCGGCTTGTATTTAAATTAAGCGCGCCCCCGTGCCGAACGAACTGCGCATGCGCCAGCCTTAAACGTAGGCCACTGCGCATGCTCCATAGTACGCCGCAAATACATTGATTACGACGGAAACGTAATTAACGTACAGGCCTATTCGCGAATGAGTTACGTAAACAACGGAAAAACACGACACTGTCCCGAGTCCATACTGAACATGGCATACGGCAGACTGATGTAAGGTTACCCCTCATATAGCAGGGGTAACCTTACGCTTACGGAAACAACGTAAACTGCGGCGAAGCGGCGCAAAAACGTTCGGGAATCGGCGTATCAGGCTCATTTGCATATACGACGCAAAAATTTACGGGAACGCCACCTAGCGGCCAGCGTAACATTGCAACTTAGATCCGATAGTGTAAGTGACTTATGCCAGTCGGATCTACGCCGTATCTATGTGTAAATGATTCTAGGAATCAGACGCATAGATACCCGGGGACAAAGGCAGAGATACGACGGTGTATCTGGAGATACACCGTCGTATCTCTTATGAGAATCTGGCCCTTAGCTTACACAGAGATATGAACTCCCCGTGTGACTTTTCATGGAGTCATTTCATGGCGTGAGTCACATGTTTCTCCATACCCAGAAGTACGGGGTAGTCCATGTGTTCTTGGTGCTGAATGGTGGAGGGGTGAAGAATATGCTGAAGATATATGGGAGAATAAACCAAATGGACAAGATATTTTCACTTTAATATGGTAATCTTAATGAAAAGTGACATTTAGCTGACAGTTCAGTACACTCAAGCCTGCTCTTTGCCCTTAAAGGAGTTGTAAAGGAATTTTTTATTTTTTTTTGCTGAAATGACTGTTTACAGGGTATAGAGACATAATAGTTAACTGATTCCCTTTAAAAATGATTAAAAAATAGTTTAAAAAAACAATCATATAATGTACCTGCAGTTTCAGTTTCGTTTTTGCATACTGTTTCATGCTTCTGTGATGTACAGAGGCAAAGAACCAATACAGGGCAGTGATGGTTTGTAAAACAAAACTGATTGGTTCTGAGGGGTTTTAGACACACAGTAATCACATCTCCTTGATTAGAGACCACAGAGAGAAGCTCCCCGGACTTTTTTCATCAGGAAACAGACAACCAGGAAGTGTGCAGAACAGAGAACAATTAAAGCAACATCATAGCAAAAACTAACAATGAGGACATGAAAACAGGACTGCAGTAAGGTAAAGAAAGCTATTTAGATAAAAAAAAATCTTTTAGTGACCCTTTAAACAACAGTATGCAAGGTACATATTGGAAGAGTCAAAGAGGTGGAGGATGGAGAACATTTTTTATCTGGTCCCTAATATTTTGAAATACACTTGGACTGCTTCACAGGTCATCGTCCATCCATGCATGAACTCTGATTACTCATACCAAATATTCGTCTCCGTGTAGAAAGGTGGTCTGCAAGCATATCTCAGGCCCCATTTACATCTCAGAATTCTGTAGCTTGAAGCTCGAAGCTCCCAAACGCTGGGAGTCTCCATGGAGTTGGTTCACATCTTCACTGCAAGTCGCCTGAAGCCAAACTCCTGAAGCTCAAAAAAGTACTGGAGCTTTTTTTGTAGCTTGAATCAGGCAGATTGGTGCATTTTTTAGGGTACTTTCACACTGGGGTGGTGCCGGCGCTAGCGGCGATTTACCGCTGTTATAGTGGTGCTTTTCGGCCACTAGCAAATTGATTTTAACCCCCGCTAGTTGTCGAAGAAAGGGTTAAAAGCACCGCGTTGCGACGCTGCCGAAGCGCTTTGCAGGTGCTTTGGCAGCACTGCTCATTCATTTCAATTGGGCAGGGCATTTTGGGAGAGGTGTATACACCGGCCCAAAGATGCTGCTTGCAGGACTTTTTTTTCCTGCCCTGCAAGCGCACCGCCCCAGTGTGAAAGCATTTGGGCTTTCAAACATGAGAGGTGCTTTTCAGACGCTTTAGCACTAAAACACCTGAAAACCACCCTAGTGTGAAAGGGGTCTTAAGCGTTTTTTTGTTCCATAAAAATGCATGGAAACTATGGATTTGAGCGGTTTGTTTCGTTTTGTGGTATGTTTTTTCTGTGTTTTTCTACTCAAATGCAATAATTAAATTTAAACAAATAATAATTAATTACATAAATACTGTAATAAAAATAAATAAATCCAAATCCAAACCCTAAGCCCAACCCTAATATTACCCCTAATTCTAAACGAAATAAGTAAATAAATAAATATACCTATAAACCCTCGAAAAAAATTACAATAAATAAACAATAATAAAAGTGGATAAAAATATGAAAAACATAGCAACAAATGATGAAACAGATTATTTTTCTCTATTGCCTTATTAAAAACCGCCAAAGCTCACAAACGCTCAAAGACGCATACAAGCAAACAAAAACCCCCTGAGAAAAACACTCATAAACGCAACGCTTCAGCCACATGCAAATTGTGGAAAGCGGCTCCAAATGCATGATTGCTTGAGTGGGACCATGGAAACAGATGGATATACAACTGCAAAACAAAATTTTAGCTTTAGATGCCCCTTTCACACTGAAGCGTTTTAGCATTAAAAATAGTGATATTAAAACGCGAATAAAATGCTCTCCATGCATCTCAATGGACCCTTCTGCAAGCAGCAGCTTTTGGGCACAGAAAAAAACGCTCCAAAAACGCCCCTCTCCATTGAAATGAATTGAAAGCACTGTAAAAACGCCTTACCCTTTCACACTGAGGCACTGCAAAAACGCCCTAAAACGTTAGCGTCTTAGCGGTGCTTTACCAGCACATTGGGATTGCAGATGAGGCTTCGCTCGAAAAAAGGTTGAATAACGCTCAAAAAATGCCCCAGTGTGAAAGGGGCCTTAGAGTTAAAATATTTTAACTTTTTGTCAATGTCCTTCTCATTTGCTTGTTTGAAGTCCCCACGCATGTGATGTGGGCTTTTACTTGATTTTGTGTTTGAATGACAACCATTTATCCACTGGGAGTTTTTCTTATTTCTTGTGAAAAATTCAATAAACCTATTGAAACAGAAAATATTTAATCTAAAGCGGAATATAAACCGGTACATTTTAAATTCTTAGGAAAAAGAATGTTCTATGAAAGTGTGTTCATTTCTCTAATCATTAGCGGGTCAAAGCAATGGTTGTGATGAGAAAATGTTTCTCAAACAAATACATTTCTAAGAGCCGGTTCACACTGGGGCGACTCGTCAGACGACTCAGCCACCTCACAAGTCGCGTCCCATTCTATGCAATAGAACCGTTCTAATAGGAGCGACGCAAATGGCTCCAACTTAGAAAAAGGTTCTTGTACGACTTTGGGGGCGGCTCGGGGCCACTTGCATTGACTTCTATACAGAAGTAATTTTGCAAGTCGCCCCCGAAGTCGTGCCGCCCCTGTGTGAACCGGCTCTAAGGCCTCGTACACACGACCGAGAATCTCGTCGTAAAAGAAAAGTCGTTTTCTTTGACAAGTTCCTTGTCAGGCTTGTCGAGAATCTTGACAAGCTTTATTTGCATACACACTGTCAAGACAAAATCTCGTCGTTCTCAAACGTGGTGACGTACAACACGTACTACGGCACTATAAAGAGGAAGTTCCATTCCACTGGCGCCACCCTTGGGGCTGCTTTTGCTAATCTCATGTTACTGCGTGTTAAGTACAAGTTTGGTGAGAGACATTTCGCGCCTTTCAGTCTGTTGTAACGTGACGAATGTGCTATCACCATTACGAACGCTACTTTTACCGAAGGTGCGCTCCCGTCTCATACTTTATTCTGAGCATGCGTGGGTTTCTAAGCATACACACAAACGTGTTTCTCGTCGTAAACCAGCCCGACGAGAAACAAGACAAGGAAATTTCTAATTTTTTCTCGTCGAGATCCACGACAGTTTTCTTGACGAAAAACATACACACGACCGTTTTCCTCGGCAAAAAAGCTCCACCTGCATTTTTCTTGATGGATTTTGTTGAGGAAAACGGTTGTGTGTACGAGGCCTAACAGTGTATGTGGTTTTTGGTCAGTAAAGCCCATTCATTCCAAAGCAAATGTTAAAATCAAATGAAATCGTATGAACGTCATTCGAATTTTCTATTTCTTAAGACTTTTCCTAAAAACTTTTGTTGGAAATTTGGAGTTCAGCTCATTTCTTCCCGGTACTGATATGTTAGATCAATGATAAGAGAAACACAAAGGGGGTTATTTACAAAAGGCAACTTTGCACTGAAATTGGACTTGGAAGTGCAGTTGCTGTAGATCTGAATTGAGGAGAAGCTCTGCTGATTTTATTATCCAATCATGTGCAAGCTAAAATGCTGTTTTTTATTTTACTTGCATGTCCCCCTCGGATCTCCAGTGACTGCACTTCCAAGTGCACTTGTAATGCAAAGTGGATTTGCGTTTAGTAAAAAAAAACAATGGCTACTAAAGTTTTGCCTACTTACCCTAAAAAATGCACCAGTACTTTTTTTGTGCAGGGAAATCTTGGGAAAGGTCACCTCTGTGTTGTGTCCTTTTCCAGTGGGCAAATTACACATCTGACAAATTTTTGGGGTTTCTTAAAGAGGTACAAGCACCACTGCAGTTCTAGGTATTTTGGGTAGTGTGTACTCTCTGGTTCCTCCCACCAGCTGCTGTGCCATTACAGGACACAGTAGGGGTTGGTAGAGGAACCACAATGCCCAGTGGTGTCCATACATCCAATGTACCTAGAAGTGTTATCTACCAATAGCACCTGTAGCTTTTTAGATTTCAAAGCAATATTAAACCCAGTGGCGCTTGGTGTTGTTTTTGGTGGGGGGGGGGGGGGGCTAACAACCCGACTGTTCGCTCACTGTCTGCCAGTCAGTCCAGCACTTAACCCATCTAGGTGGCGGGCAGCGGCTCTTGTGTCCTCTGCTCCATCACGGCGGCTTCCACTGTGCATCTCATCCCCCCTCCCAGGCGTCCAATAGGATCGCCTGTCCTTTCAGCTAATCAAGTGTTAAGTCTCAATACCCACTTCCTGATTGGCCAGGAGGAGGATCAGTGTTACAATAGATAATATTCATTAGTTATTGTCACACAACTGGGTGGGCTTGGTTCACAGTGCTCTTCATCTCAAGCCCACCCGATTTTGAAGGCTATTAGAGCTTCTGGCTCTAATCAGGTGCTTCAACCCCCCCCCCACCCCCCCCCATTAAAATCCATGCATCCGGCGTCCTGCATGGGGGCCAGATGCATGAATAGGGGGGTGGCACGGGTGCGCCCTTCGTGGACGGGCCCCTCCTGATTAAACCCAAAAGCAAACATTTATTATATTGCAGCTTGCCACATTGTAAGTACAATGTGGTGGCTGCATTATTTTTTTTTTTTTTTTTTATAGGCTTTCTTTCCATTATTTTCAGCTGGTGATCTGGCCAAACACACCAATTAACAGCAACAGAGGTGATTACAATGATCAGGTTTTACTTATTAATGTAAATCCTTTATCTCAAAAAAAAAACTTTTGCTGTTAAAGGAGTTGTAAAGACAGAAGGTTTTTTATCTTATTGCATTCTATGCATTAAGATAAAAAGCCTTCTGTGTATCGCAGCCTCCTCCGCACTCCCTAATATTTACCCAAGCCCCATCTCTGTTCAGCGATGTCCATGAGTCTCTCGCCCGCCTGGGACTCTCCCTCCTGATAGGCTGAGACACAGCAGCTGCGCCATTAGTTCCCACAGCTGACAGCCAAAGTCTGTTAGCCAATCAGTAGAGAGTGGGGCAGGGCCAAACAGCAGCTCTGTGTCTTAATGGACACACAGAGCTGCAGTTCAGCTCAGTTGCCCCCATAGCAAGCTGCTTGCTTCGGGAAACTTGTAAGAAAAGAAATGGCTGCACATCCAGGAATTGCCTTTTATTGTTCAAAGTGATGACACCAGAGACACCAACACAAGGTCACGTAGACGCGTTTCACACAAACATCTTGTGCTTAATCATTAGCTTAATCATGCTTGCTGTGGGAGAACTCGACAGGAGAGAGGGGCCAGGGGCAGAAAAGAGAATGATCCAGGCTGTCCTGTGCAAAACCAACTGCACAGAGGAGTATAACTTGTTTGTTATTTAAGAAATACAAAAATAAAATGAGACAATCTTTTTAAGTGTGAGCTGGAGTTTGGCTTCAACTTGTTAGTGTATCAAAATCTTATCTGGGTATGTCTAGCACTCCCCCCGTCCCAGATAGACAATGTTGCTGTCTAAAGGTGCCCCCTGTGCTTCTTCATCCAGAGTGTAGGCACTCTAATGCAGGAGGTGTGGTACTGGTCATATCACCAGGTGAACACACAAGGAAAATGCCTAGATAAGAAAACAAATGCAGCCACCACATCTAATGATTGGTAAACTGCGATATATTACATGATGAAGAATAAATGAAAAAAAAGTGATGTGTTGCCCTTTTATATAAATCTGTAATGTAAATAAGTGTAACAAATGTGTAAGAACTCTTCAAATATACTCATTAGTGACCTTGGTTTGCACAAATAAATAATTAACAGTGAGTAAATAAATATGTGAGAAAAACAATGAATCATATGAAAAGAATACCAGATTAACAACAATGTACATAAACAGTACTATACTCATAAAGGGATGACTAATGTGCTCTATGCCACCCGAAATACCTCCACATTACACATAAATAGTTAAAAATGTGCAATAAATATTAATGGTTAATCATGATGAGAACTGTTGTGATCTTATAACATAGCTGTTCTGTGTTCATCCACTGCAAGCAGTGCTTCAGTGCCGCAATCCACCATAAACACCAACAGTTGCATTGCTTGCTCTATCAGATCTATCAACAACCTATAAAATCCTATTCATCTATAAAGGGGCTTTAGACAGGCTCTGTGACAGCCCCAACCAGGACAGGGACTTTTGGAAGGGGCTGCAGGGTGGTCTCTTGCCTACTGACTTTAGGCCCTGGCTTTTGAGGGGTCTCTATTCTTGGGAGGTGTGTGTCTGGCGGAGCCTTGGAATGGTCTTGCTTCGGATTCGGGTTCATGTCTTCCTGAAACACACAGACTCTGGGAATCTAGGACCAGGATACAGATTTTAGGCCTCTGTGCCCAAACCAGCAATGACTGCCTCATGCCGCGTACACACGATCATTTTTTGGGTTGTAAAAAACTAAGTTTTTCGGCCTGTTTCCACTTCATCATTAAAACGACGTTGCCCACACACGATCGTTAAACAAAAAATGCTCTAGCAAAGCGCTGTGACGTACAACACGTATGACGGCACTATAAAGGGGAAGTTCCATGCGGATGGCGCCACTCTTGGGGCTGCTTTTGCTGATTCTGTGTTAGTAAAAGTTTGGTAAGAGACGATTTGAGCTTTTCAGTCTTCGTGCTTTTCAGTCTATTACAGTGTGACGAATGTGCTATCTCCATTACGAACGCTAGTTTTACCAAAACGAGCACTCCCGTGTCATAACTTGCTTCTGAGCATGCACAGGTTTTTCACGTCATTTTAGTACACACGATAATTTTTTACAACCCGAAAACTACATAGTTTAAAACGTTGTTAAAAAATGCAGCATGTTCGAAAAAAAAAAAAATTGGTATTTTTTCACAACCCGAAAAATTATGTGAAGCCCACACACGAGCGTTTTAAATTTAAAAATTTTAAAACGTTGTTTTTTTCATGCCGAAAAACGATCGTGTGTACGCGGCATAATGATCTGGGATGGCAGTTTAGCAACCCACCAACCCAGAGCAGGAGGTTATGCGCCCTATCAGAGGGCTTCACGGGCCATATGTGGCCCCCGGGCCACTGGTTGGGCACCCCTGGTGTAGAGGCTGTCTTACACCGGGTACATTTCTCCATCTCTTCTAGGAGTGCACACATATTTTAGCGATTTGGAGAAAAAAATGCTCTAGCAAAGCGCTGTGACGTACAACATGTACAATGGCACTATAAAGGGGAAGTTTCATGCAGATGACGCCACCCTTGGGGCTGCTTTAGCTGATTTCATGTTAATAAAAGACGATTGGGGCTTTTCTGTCTGTTACAACTTGATGAATGTGCTTACTCCATTACGAATGGTAGTTTTACCAGAACGAGCGCTTTCTTCTCATAACTTGCTTCTGAGCATGCGTGGATTTTTCATGTCGTTAAAGCCCACACACGATAATTTTTTTACAACCCGAAAAACTACATCGTTTATAACGTCGTGAAAAAATAGAGCATGTTCAAAAAAAAATTCAGAACCCGAAAAATGCTCTGAAGCCCACATACGATCGTTTTAAATTACATTTTTAAAAAACTTCATTTTTTACAACCCGAAAAATTATCGTGTGTACGCGGCATAAGACTGTGAGACTCAGAGTACATATAGTTAATATAATCAGCTCAAAACAACCTGATGCTGGGGACTCCTGCTATAATTTGTTTAAGGTGTTTCGCATTAAGTGTCTTTGCCCCATTGTGTGCCTCCTAGGTGGGGATCCCCATTGTTAATTGAGTCACCCCTTGTATCTGTCTATCTGCTCATCTCTTGGATATGTGTTTAATATTGTGTCTACTTTACCTTGTTATCAAAACCATTGTGGGAGGGTTATGAGCTTATTCTTATGATAATGTGTAATGTACATAGAGTATCCAGGTTTGTGGGCTTGTTTCTGGATTGTCTAGTCACCTCCTGAGTAATCAAGGCTTGTTGTTAATTAGCGTACTGTGTATGTTTATGTTGATGTGCCAATTGTCTAGGATAATGTGATCAAGCTATTAACTGTTATTGCATGGTATTTATTCTGTGTGAATTTACAATAAAGTCAGTTCCAGTTTGTACCTAAGCTAGTGTCATCTAGTTCAAATAAAAAAAGGGCACCAGGTCAATGTGAGTAAAAACAAACAACAATTTATTAAGTATCCACTAACATAAAGGACTCTTGTGTGCTGTATGCAGAGGCGATGTGGTATGCTGTACAATCAAATGAGTAGGCAGGATGGACAGGAGGACAGCCTGAAGAAGGAGGTGGGGCCTCGGAAACGCGTAGTGGCCTCTCCCCTCCCCAGTTCGTGTCTCGTCTTTTGGTGATTGCAGTGGTATGTATAGCCTGCTGACACCGCCGGTCTCCAGCCTTCCGTTGCAGTGGGTCCGGGTTTATGCAAGCGGTGACCACTTCCATCTAGTACTCTGACAGTGGCATTTTTGAGCCTGCTGGCGCCGCTGGCCTCTGGTCTTCAGCGAGTCCGTGCTTGTATACACACAGCTGTCCTCTAATCCACCTGCCTACTGCTTTGATTGTACAGCATACCACGTTGTGTCTGCAAACAGCACGCAAAAGTCCTTGTCCTATGTAAGTGGATACATAAAGAGTCACTAAAGGAAAAAAAAATTGGGCCGAAATGACTGTTTACAGGGTATAGAGACATAAAAGTTAACTGATTCCTTTTAAAAATGATTAAAAATAGATACAAATCAATCATATAATCAACCTACAGTTCTAGTTTCGTTTTTGCTGTTATTTCTTGTCTCTCTGATGTACAGAGCCAGAGAGCCAATAGAGGGCAGTGATGGTTTGTCTAAAACCCCTCAGCACCAACCCAGTTTCAGTTTACACACAGTAATCACACCTCCTTGATTAGTGACCACAGTGAGAAAGCTCCCAGCACTGTGGTTATAAGGAAACACACAACCAGGAAGTGTGGAGATCAGAGCAGAATTACAGCAGCATCAAAGCAAAAACGAACAATGAGGACATGAAAACAGCACTGCAGTAAGGTAAAGGAAGCTATTTAGCTAAAAAATAAATTCCTTTAGTGACCCTTTAATAAAGTGTTGTTTGTTTTTACTCATATTGACCTGGCGCCCTTTTTCATTTGTTCTTTGTCTCTGAGGGAATCCCAAAACCTATCAGGACTTGTGTGTCTCCCACATCACCCAATGCTGAATCTTTCATCTGGCCCCCGTTCCTTCTTTGTCTTACCACAATATCCCAGCTATACTTGGACTTTATGGACTTTATCTCTCACAGTTATCAGCAGTGGCGGCTGGTGTTTATTTGGGGGGGGGGGGCGTAAACAACCATCCCCTGGGCGGCTGGTGTGTGGCACTAGCAAACCCTCTGCTGTCTGCTGGTTGGTTCTTACCCCATCTAGGTGTCGGGGTGTGGGCAGCTGCTCCGGTGTCTCCTCCAGCATGGCTTTTTGGCCACAACCATAAATGCTACATTTGGAGAGAAGTCAACAAGGCCTAGGATGGAGGTGGATCACTGATGTTTTGGGGATGTGTGAGCTACAAAGGCACATGAAATTTGGTCAAAATTGATGGCAAGATGAATGCAGTGTGTTATCAAAAAATACTGGAGAAACATTTGCATTCATCAGCCAGGAAGCTGCGCATGGGACATACTTGGACATTCCAACATGACAATGATCCAAAACACAAGGTCAAGTTGACCTGTCATTGTCTACAGTAGAATAAAGTGAAGGTTCTGGAGTGGCCATCTCAGTCTTCTGACCTCAATATCATTGAGCCACTCAGGGGAGATCTCAAAACGTGCAGTTAATGCAAGACAGCCCAAGAATTTACAGGAACTGGAGGCTTTTTGCCAAGAGGAATGGGCAGCTTTACCATCCGAGAAGATAAAAAGCCTCATCCACAAATACCACAAAAGACTTCAAGCTGTCATTGATGTTAAAGGGGGCAATACATGGTATTAAGAACTGGGGTATGCAAACTTTTGATCAGGGTCATTTGAGTAGTTTCTGTTGCCATTATGATTTAAAAAGAGTAAACACAGTTGATTGATAATAAATGGCTTTAGCCAAACACTAACCATGAGTGAAAGATTTTTTTGTGTGTTATAATTCATATTCTCCGAAAAATGGCCAATAAATCATAAATTCTGTAAACCTTTGAGCACAACTGTACATGTGTACTGGGTTATTTGGTGTGTGTATAAATATTTGCCTAAAGTTTCACTATAATTTTGGTAGATTTCTAAAGTAGAAATGTATCATATAGTAGTTCACAGCGCACATATCATTTTGTAAAGGATCATAACTTCACGTTTTATTTTTTTGCAGTAGGTGTAAAAAGTGATGCATTTCTATAGATGGATTTAGAGGATTGACATTTGTAAGTAACTTAATATGATAGAGTCTCAAAGGCCATTTATTCAAATACATGTCATAGCCAATTATTCAGTTCAATGCCTCAGATAAATGGAGAGGTTACTTTTTTCTTTCGTTTTTGCCAACAGACGATCCAAGCAGCTTACATTAATGTTCACTAAATATGAAAGCCCTTGTGCATGGAAGCATTTCATCACTATGCAGCAGAAATGCCATGTTCTAGTAATTTTGTATTCACTGATATGCAATAAATTAACTGGTTCAGTGCCAACATTTTCTGGGATAGGATTCCTTCTAATATTTACACAATGATTTTTACATGTACATGTGTGTAAAAATCGGTCACATTACACCAAAGGTAGAACTTTACTCTCACCCTCAAAATATTTACTATTTTTAATCCAGGTGCTGCTAGCACTAGTAAATAGATAGGAAAGTTTATCATATTTACTAAATTTCCTTTTTTTTATTTTTTCTTTGGTTACTTCCTGAGGCAAACGGTTTCATACATCCCAGGAGTCTTCAGGAGGGGAGGAGGGGTTTTCTCATTGAAGCACCTCCCTGCCTGCATACCTGAACTAAGGGTAGATGGATTCCAAGACGTTCATGTTATACAAATCATCTGCCCTTACTCAAGATGGCCACAGCAAGAAATGCCAAGGGGTGTTTTTTAAAGTGGTTTCTCTGCAAAATAAAGCATGAAGACATGGATGGATGGGGGAGTTTGCGTTGAATATTAAAAATGAATTAAAGCGGGGGTTCACCCTAAACAATTATATACAATTACATCCAGCATACTTTGGATATGTAAAGTATGCTGTACTTTTATTTTCGGGGCACATACCATTTAAAAGTTATTTTTCACCTGACTTCCGGGTTCTCTCTGCTGCGGGGGAATAAGCGTTCCTAGGCAGCGGCGTAGATGATTGATGTGCTGTTATGGCGCGTCACGCGTTCCGAAAATATCCGAGCTGGACTCGGCTCTATACGGCGCCTGCGCAGTCACCATGCAAAATTAGTCCAAAAAATATTAAGAAACATGGAGCCCATAGTAGAAGACTTCAAGACGCCACTACTGCATAAATAACTACTTTCATAGGGTTTCCGAGGAAGTTCAGATAATTATTTATAAAGAAATAACAAAACAAAAGAAAAATACGTATCTGACTCTTATGCCCTGTACACACGATCACTTTTTGTGATGAAAAAAAATGTCATTTTTCTTCATGAAAAAAAATGACATTTTTCAAACTTCATTTTAAAAAATGACGTTGCGTACACACCATCATTTTTGGAAAATGATGAACAAAGTGATGGCACTCTAAAGGGGAAGTTCTATTTGCCTTGAGGCTGCTTTTAGCTGGTTACTTGTTAGTAAAAGCCGATTCCTGCTTTTTTGTCTGTTACAGCGTGATGAATGTGCTTACTCCATTATAAATAGTAGTTTTACCTCCCGTCTCCTAACTTGCTTCTGGGCATGTGCGGGTTTAAAACATCATTTTTTACGTAGTTTTGCCCACACACGATCATTTTTTATGACACAAAAAATGACATTTTGAAAAATGACATAAAAAATTCGAGCATGTTCGAATTTTTTTTTGGTCATTTTTCAGAAGACATAAAATGACATTTTGCCCACACACCATCATTTTAAATGACATTTTTAAAAATGTCATTTTTTTTCATCACAAAAAGTGATGGTGTGTACGGGGCATTATGCAGCTAACATTTAACAAACATTTTTATTTTATTTTTACAAAAAAAAGACAATTATAAAGACACAGAACACATATTAAGAACAATAGTATACATATTACTGGCCAATATACCATTGTCATTAACTTGTGTTCTCTGGCTTTATCATTTTCTTCTTTTGTAATAAAAATGTATTGTTAAGCGATTGCTGTAGAAGATTCAGATAAAAAAAAATTGGAGGGGGTTTACTATTCTCTATTCGATCCAAAGTGGATTTTTTTTTACTTTAGTTATAATTTTAGTGAATCATATTGTCCTGGTTTCAGTTGCCATAGCAAATCAAACAGGTATATGAAGCATACAAGAGCCCAAGTGCAACAACATCATTTAGGAATCCCACAGCAATTTATTCATTTTATTAAAATAAGATTACAAACACAGCTACCAGCTCTGATGAAGGCAGCAACCCCCCTAAATCGAAGACCCCTTTCACACTGGAGCGTATTGCAGGCGCTATAGCGTTAAAAAAAGGCGCCTGCAATACGCCCTTAAAAATCTGTCCCTATTCACTCCAGTGTGAAAGCCCATCTGGAGCGGTGCACTAGTAGGACGGTAAAAAAAGTCCTGCTAGCCGCATCTTTGAAACGGAGAAGGAGCTGTGTGTTTACCGCTCCTCCTTCGCTGCTGCCCATTGAAATCAATGGGACAGCGGGGCTATACCGCCCGCAATGCGCTGCTTCAGCAGCGCATTGCGGGCGGTTTTAATCCTTTCTCGGCTGCTAGCGGGGGGTAAATGTGGCAATGAAAAAACAAAGTTCAATGCTTCCAAGCATGCGTCGACTTGATTCTGAGCATTCATGGTTTTTTGGACTGATGATTTTGTGTACTAACCATGGAACCTGTCCAATAGACAGGTTTCCATCGTACAGTTTTAAAGCATGTTTTAAAACTTTGGTCCGCTGGAAAACGGTCCAATAGGTCGGACACACGATCGAACATGTCCGCTGAAACTGGTCTGCGGACCAGTTTCAGCGGACATGTTCGATCGTGTGTACGCGGCCTAACAGGTTCACCAGCCTGCATTGCCTGCTTTCTAGTTTTAAATAAGTTTCATCTCATTAACACATTGCTGTAGATATATACAGTGTTTATGTTGGTGTATTCTGGTTCTCTTTTATATACAGTTGCCTATCTACCTAGAGAAACCAGGTTAGGACTTTCGGACCTTACCACCAATAGTATTTTCTGGACTTCTTTTTCTGAACTCCAGTACGAGGATAATTTTAAGGCAGCAACAATTTTCATTTTGGCCAGCTGTCTCCCTTTACTGTGTCTACCCTAAAACTAAAATAATGAAATTTGAACGTTCATACTGAAATTCTAAAAAATCATTTGTCAGAGCAATTTTCCTGACATCATTTGGTCAACTAATTTTGTTTGAAAGTACTTACAATTTGTTCAGAACTGCTATTTGAATGGAATCCCCGATATATTAAAATGATTTCATTACAATATGTACAATTCAGTTTGATTTTACTAACCATTAGAAAACTAATTGATATTTGAAAACGAACATTCTCAGACAAAATTCTGCCTTTGCATGGGATCTTGTCTCTAGATTGGTTTGGTACGATGATGCACAGGGTGATGGCGAGTGGAGAATTGACATTTACTTCCGGCCTGGTCAGGTCCGTATCCCCCCCAGCCTTATTTCCCAGGCCAGTGTTTTGGCGTTTCCCTTATACTACAGAGCTCTTATACCATCACCGGCCCCTGGAGCTTCATGCCATTTACCGATGGATGCTGGCTCCTATGGATGGGATACGTGGGGGAGTGTCTTCGGGAGCTCAGGGAGGTAGGAGGTATTCAGTAGGACTATGATGGTGACATGTGAGACTGAATTGAATACTGTGGACGCTTATGAGCCGTGTCAGCTTCGATCAGTTAATGTCTTCTGAAAGATATCCCCTGGATTGATTTGAATTGAGTTATTCACATTATGTCTCAACTTTTCTAGTGGGACAGTCCAGTTTATAATTGATAGCTGTCTGCGGGCCATGTACACCCTCTGTCTCTTGGGACCCCCCTGTTGTGGTATATGGACTTTGGAAGGTGAATAGCAAAAAAAGACAGTATGAGCCTGGAGTTTGAGGGGTAAAGAATTCACTGATTGTGGTTGTGCCTCAAACAATTAGGCCAAACAAGAGAGAGGAAGACAGTGATAGAAGTACACTGTCAAAAATGTAGGCACTGGTAACCAAGCAGTTTAATTCCGTTAGTTTATTAGATTAAAAGTATATGGTGAAATTCCATATGTTGTCACCTTCCAACATTGAAAACACAACATACAAAAACATTTAATAAAAAAAAAATCCAGATTGTTCCCCCATGTGCTGGGAATTTTCTAATATAATCAGGTCAAGAAATTGATGAATATAAAAATATATATCCTGGGCTAATGGTGGTAATTAAATTTAAGTACTTTGATTAGGGGTGCAACGGATCCAAAAACTCACGGTTCGGATCGTTTCTTGGATCAGAGCCACAGATTGGATCATTTTTCGGATCACCACCATATATAGTCCCCACTGTAATATCCACATCTCCCCCACTGTAGTGTCCACATGTCCCCCCACTGTAATGTCCACATCTCCCCCCACTATAATGTTCACATCTCCCCCACTGTAATGTCTACGTCATCTCCCCCACATTAATGTCCACGTCATCTCCCCCACTGTAATGTCCACGTTATCTCCCCCACTGTAATGTCCACGTTATCTCCCCCACTGTAATGTCCATGTCATCTCCCCCCACTGTAATGTTCATGTCATCTCCCCCCACTGTAATCTCCATGTCATCTCCCCCCACTGTAATCTCCATGTCATCTCCCTCACTGTAATGTCCACGTCATCTCCCCCACTGTAATGTCCACGTTATCTCCCCCACTGTAATGTCCATGTCATCTCCCCCCACTGTAATCTCCATGTCATCTCCCCCCACTGTAATCTCCATGTCATCTCCCCCCACTGTAATCTCCATGTCATCTCCCTCACTGTAATGTCCATGTCATCTCCCCCACTGTAATGTCCACAATAACCCCCACTGTAATGTCCACAATAACCCCCACTGTAATGTCCACAATCGCCCCCACTGTAATGTCCACATGTCCCCCACTGTAATATCCACATCTCCCCCCATCTCTCCCACTGTAATGTCCACATCTCCCCAGTCAGTGCCACTCTGGGAAGCTCACATAGGCTGCCTCGGGGTGTACCAAGATGGCCGCCGCTCCATCTAGGAACCCAGGTTCTAGTTGAGATGGAATGTAGTTATAATTGAATGTTGCATATCTCTTTGTTCACTTAGAGAGGTGTATTTGTAGGCAATGTGTCTGGTGTATCCGTAGACAAGCAATGTGTCTGTGTATGATCACACAATTTTATTTCCAGTTGCTCTAAGTGAGCAGTGGGTGTTTGTAGTTCAAGTAGATTCCTGTAGTAATCGTGTTTGTTCAACTGTGGGCATGAACAACACAAGATGATTATTAGAGAAGCTTGTGAAAAAATTGTTGTTAGTGTCCAAAGTATCTATAAGTAGGCTATCCTGGCAGCAATCTGGTACTTTGTGCTTAATGGAACAAGCCATAACAGCAGATGTGACTAGAAGTTCAATGTTTGTAAATTTTAACTAACGGTTTTAGTGGTTACTCACTGTTCTACTTCTCCTCGAGTGTTTCAGCTTCTCTGGATGACTGGTGTTTGTTTCAGTTAGTTAAATACTGAAATATTGGTCAGTCAGGTAAAAGGTTCACAAGTATTTATGCTGCAGGTAGCACTATTAGCATGGTTTTCCCTTACAAATGCCAATGTATTCCTTTGTGGTAGATGGAGTGTCGGTCGGCTATTGTCAATATCCAAATAGCTGTAGATCGATTTTGATGCACACGAGTTCCAAATCTGGATTGAATGATGTGATGACGGCACTTGATTGACGCGTTTCATCCACCAATCAGTGGACTTCTTCAGAATAGGGAGGTATTATGTAGCTAGTCCTTTTATATCCTTTGAGTAGGAAGTTAATTAGGCTCCCATTGGTGTTAATTCTCATCATATCTTTGGATTAAACAAGGCTTAGGTTAAGGGTTTCAACTCAGCAGTAATAGCAATGTATATATAATGCAATCTAGTGGTTAGTTTACAAATTTCATCCTACACTGAAGTTTCTTTCTATTCAGCTAGTTGAATGTAATAGAAATATTCCCTTAAAAATAGGAAAAATGGGAGGGGGGAGGGTGTAAAGGGGGGGAAGGGAAAGAGAAGGGGATAAGATAAAAAGGGGGGAGGAAGAAAGTGATAACATATGGAATTTTACCATATCATTTTAATCTAATAAACTAATAGAATTAAACTGCTTGGTTACCACTACCTACCTTTTTGACAGTATGCTTCTATCACTGTCTTCCTCTCTCTTTTTTTGTCACATCTAAGGATATTGTGGCATGATCTGTAGGACCCTTCTCGACCCCCTCATCAGTTATCTCTCTTTTGCCTCCCACAGCCTGGGAGATTGTGACAATTTTTCCTTTTGTGATTTATGCCATTCTGTGAGTGTTTTTTTTTTTTTGTGGGTTTCCCTTTTTATTTCTTTGTTTTTTTGTTCTCCCCTCAACTTTTAGGTTTACACTACTTTGTGATTACCATATGCCGTTATGTACAGTACCTTTGGTATTTACTGTTGTTGTTTTTTTTTATTTGTAGATTGAAGTTGTATATGTATAGCATCTGTCATGTTTGAAATGCTGTCCTTAGGAAACTGGTTTTACTATTCTTGATATTTTGAAATTAATAAATGAGAATTTTTTTTACTATGCAATAATACATTTATATTTAAAAAAAATTGTGTTGAAACTGGTTGGTCATCCTTGAACACCCCGTGTCCATATATACTTCTTTGCACAATAAGGCAATCGGTTGGTTAGTCATCCTTGAATAACCCGTGTCCATATACACTTCTTTGCACAAGAAGGCAATCGGTTGGTCATCCTTGAATACCCTGTGTCCATATGTACTTTTTTGCACAAGAAGGCAATCAGTTGGTTGGCCATCCTCCGATACCGCGTGACCATATGTACTTTTTTGCACAAGAAGGCAATCAGTTGTTTGGTTATTCTTGAATACCCCATGTCCATATATACTTCTTTGCACAAGAAGGCAATCAGTTGGTTGGTCACCCTGGAATACCCTGTGTCCATATATACTTCTTTGCACAAGAATGCAATCCGTTGGTTGGTCATCCTTGAATACCCCGTGTCCATATATACTTCTTTGCACAAGAAGGCAATCAGTTGGTTGGTCATCCTTGAATACCCGTGTCCATATATACTTCTTTGCACAAGAAGACAGTCAATTGGTTGGTCATCCTTGAATACACTGTGTCCATATATACTTCTTTGCACAAGAAGGCAATCGGTTGGTTGGTCATCCTTGAATACCCCGTGTCCATATATACTTCTTTGCACAAGAAGACAGTCAATTGGTTGGTCATCCTTGAATACCCAGTGTCCATATATACTTCTTTGCACAAGAAGGCAATCGGTTGGTTGGTCATCCTTGAATACCCTGTGTCCATATATACTTCTTTGCACAAGAAGGCAGTCAATTGGTTGGTCATCCTCAAATACCCCGTGTCCATATATACTTCTTTGCACAAGAAGGCAATCGGTTGGTTGGTCATCCTTGAATACCCTGTGTCCATATATACTTCTTTGCACAAGAAGGCAGTCAATTGGTTTGTCATCCTCAAATGCCCTGTGTCCATATATACTTCTTTGTACAAGAAGGCAATCGGTTGGTTGGTCATCCTTGAATACCCCGTGTCCATATATACTTCTTTGCACAAGAAGACAGTCAATTGGTTGGACATCCTTGAATACACTGTGTCCATATATACTTCTTTGCACAAGAAGGCAATCAGTTGGTTGGTCATCCTTGAATACCCCGTGTCCATATATGCTTCTTTGCACAAGAAGACAGTCAATTGGTTGATCATCCTCGAATACCCCATGTCCATATATTCTTCTTTGCACAAGAAGGCAATCAGTTGGTTGGTCATCCTTGACTATCCCGTGTCCATATATACTTCTTTGTACAAGAAGGCAATTGGTTGGTTGGTCATCCTTGAATACCCGTGTCCATATATACTTCTTTGCACAAGAAGGCAATCGGTTGGTTGGTCATCCTTGAATACCCCGTGTCCATATATACTTCTTTTCACAAGAAGGCAATCAGTTGGTTGGTCATCCTTGAACACCCATGTCCATATATTCTTTTTTGCACAAGAAGGCAATCAGTTGGTTGGTCATCCTTGAATACCCTGTGTGCAAATATTCTTCTTTGCACAAGAAGGCAATCAGTTGGTTGGTCATGCTTGACTATCCCGTGTCCATATATACTTTGTTACACAAGAAGGCAATCGGTTAGTTGGTCATGCTTGAATACCCCATGTCCATATATACTACTTTGCACAAGAAGGCAATCAGTGCTTTTGTCTCCCAAAGAACCTGCCCTGGGCTGGAACCAAAAGGCAAGGTTGAGAGGCCATATTTGCAAAATGTGTTATTTCTGGGTATATTGAAAAAGATAAAAGGACAGATGGCATTACAAAACAAAAATGAAAATTGCCAAGGTGGTCATTGTGACTTGGCAATAAAATTGTCCGTAACCTATAATAGGTTGCAAACGACCCTATTACACCACCTTCTGGTTTCTGATCTATTTGGGGTTATTGGGTTTCTGTTGTTGCTGATAAATCTAATCATGTACATATAACATGGCATGTTGCCGATCCTAGAGAAAAAGAAGATATGTTGGAGATAAAAATAGTTTGGGTGTAAGATAGACAGACTATTTTTCTGAAAAGGTTTACTTACCATAAATCGGTGTGGGATGTAGCTCAGTATGGGACTTTTGCCAGTTGCTAAAGTTATGTGGTATCTGAAGCTCTGAGAATCCATTTATTTTTGGAGTGATTGATAGATGGGGGGTGCGTAGAGAGCAGTGAATTCTTCCTCCTGTTCTTTCTATGCTACAGAGGCGTTTGAATATGAAGTATGTCATTAAGTCATGATAAGGAGTGGATACTGTGACACACTGTGCTCACTACGGGAGCATTGTACTGGCAATGCTGATGTTGTCTCAGGTGTGTGGGCGTCCGGAAGTCTTATTGTAATCCAGGTGATCTCTGTGATTCTCTACTCTGAGACATCTCTGACCTGTCTCCACAGACTACAGAAGAATGGATTTTTTAGGAGGCGGTTGAATGATGCGTTTTATGACATTACATGGCATTTGTGAATAGGAAAAATAAATTGAAAATAGAATGCATATTTTACCTCTGTTTACCTTTATGTTAACAAGATTAGGATATTTTTTAAATCTGATGCTAAAAGCAGAACTAAACTGTATCTGAGCACCACAAATCGAAAAAACTATTTAATTTTTAATGCGCAAAGCAAACTCACCCATCCATTCATGTCCCCGGGCTTTATTTTGTTGATTAGTCACATTGAAAAACACCCCCCTACCATTTCCAGCAGTGGCCATCTTGAGTATGGGCAGGTGATTCATATATTATTTGCTTCCTGGAATCCATCTGCCCTTAGATCATACATGCACGCTGGAGGGTGTGCTTAGCTGAGAAAACCCCTCCTCCTCCAGATGAAAGAAAAAAATTGCCCATGAAGACTCCTGGGATGTACACTCACCGGCCACTTTTTTAGGAATACCTGTTCAAATGCTTGGTAACACAAACTCGCAAAAAGCGTTTGATTGGTTTGCACAAAATTTATAGCGTTTACAAAATAGGGGATAGTTTTTTGGCATTTTTATTAATATTTTTTTTTTTACTACTAATGGCGACGATCAGCGATTTTTTTCGTGACTGCGACATTATGGCGGACACATCGGACAATTTTGACACATTTTTGGGATCATTGTTATTTTCACAGTGAAAAGTGCTGTAAAAATGCACTGATTACTGTGAAAATGCCAATGCAGTGAAGGAGTTAACCACCAGGGGGCGCTGTATGGGTGCCCTCCTATGTGTTTCTAACTGTAGGGGGGCGGGGCTGGACGTATGACGTCAGTGATTGTCTTTCCCTATATCAGGGAACAGACGATCACTGGCATTGCCACAATGAAGAATGTTTACACACACCTCTCCCCGTTCTTCAGCACCTTTGACCGATCGCGGGACACCGGCAGTGATCGGGGTCACGGATCTTCGGACCGGGTCGCGAGCGCTGCGCGACCCTACGGCTGGGCTCTTAAAGAGGACGTACAGGTACGTGCTTGTGCCCAGCCGTGCCCTTCTGCCGACGTATATTGGCGTGAAGGGGTCCTTAAGTGGTTAAGTGACTTTGAACGTGGCATGGTGGTTGGTGCCAGATGGGCTGGACTGAGTACTTTAAAAACTGCTGATCTACTGGGATTTTCATGCACAACATTCTTTAGGGTTTACAGAGAATGATGGGAAAAGGAGAAAATACCCAGTGAGTGGCAGTCGTGTGGACTAGGTCAGAGGTCAGAGGAGAATTGGCAGACTAATTTGAGATGATAGAAAGGCAACAGTATCTCAAATAACCACTCGTTGTAACCAAGGTATGCAGAATACCATCTCTGAATGCACAACACATCAAACCTTGAAGCAGATGAGCTACAGCAGCAAAAGACCACACTGGGTGCCACTCCTGTCAGCTCCGAAAGGGAAACTGAGGCTACAATTCTCACAGGCTCACCAAAATTGGAGAATAGAAGATTGTAAAACATTGCCTGGTCTGATGAGTCTCAATATTGGTTGTGACATTCAGATGGTAGGATCATCTGACCCTAATTATTTCAATAGAATTTGGTGTAAACAACACAAAAGCATGGATCCATCCTTCCTTGTATAACGGTTCAGGCTGGTGATGTAATGGTGTGGGGGATATTTTCTTGCCACTCTTTGGGCCCTTTCTTGAACATGACAATGAGTTCTCTGTACTTCAATGGCCTTTACAGTCACCAGATATGGTGGAATGGGAGATTTGCATCATAGATGTGCAGCCAACAAATATGCAGCAACTGCGTGATGCTATTATATCAATATGGACCTAAATCTCTGAGGAATGTTTGTAACACCTTGTTGAATCTATGACATGAGGAATGAAGGCAGTTCTGAAGGAAAAAGGGGGTCCAACCCGCTACTAGCAAGGTGTACCTAATAAATTAGCCTGTGAATGTATGACATCATTTTGGCTCAATTCCCCCATCAAAACAGTCAGTGTTGATGGGGAAATCCCTCTCATGGAGCTATTGTGTTCTCCTGGTGGGGGGAGGGGGTAGGGTTGCCACCTTTTCCTCAAGCCAAACCCGAACACGCCACTACATATGGTAGGTGTGGCCATATTGAGGGAGGGGCTTCACGAGGCATGATTAAATAAAACAAAATAATTATTTTACCTATAAAATATGCTTACTTTGCTGTGCCACAAGTAATGCCCTGTACACACGATCACTTTTTGTGATGAAAAAAAATTTCATTTTTTGTCATGAAAAAAACGACATTTTTCAAACTTCATTTTCAAAAATGACGTTGCGTACACACCATCATTTTTGGAAAATTATGAACAAAGTGACGGCACTCTAAAGGGGAAGTTCTATTTGCCTTGAGGCTGCTTTTAGCTGGTTACTTGTTAGTAAAAGACGATTCCTGCTTTTTTGTCTGTTACAGCGTGATGAATGTGCTTACTCCATTATGAATGGTAGTTTTACCTCCCGTCTCCTAACTTGCTTCTGGGCATGTGCGGGTTTAAAACGTCATTTTTTACGTCGTTTTGCCCACACACGATCATTTTTTATGACACAAAAAATGACATTTCGAAAAATGACATAAAAAATTCAAGCATGTTCGAATTTTTTTTTGGTCATTTTTCAGAAGACATAAAATGACATTTTGGCCACACACCATCATTTTAAATGACATTTTAAAAAATGACATTTTTTTTCATCACAAAAAGTGATCGTGTGTACGGGGCATTAGAGTCTCACTGACATGAAAAAACCTCAGCACAATCATTTAAATAAAACTCTTCCATTACTACAGAGGTAAGTGCAGTGGAGATCAGGGGCATTAGTTTACCTTTTAATTTTCATTAAGTACAGAGGGTATTACAGTATGTGCAGGGAGGGAGTGCAGAATTTACAACAGTATATACAAGAGTGTGGCGCGTAAGTTGGTATGTGTAGGAAAGGAGTGCAAAGTGTAAGACATTATGTACAGGAAATGAGTGCAGAGGGTAGGTATTACTTGCAGGAAAGGAGTGAAGAGGGTGTAACAGTGACCAGTATATGCAGTAGAGGAGTGTGGAGGGTATGATGGGGGCAGTATGAACAGGAGAGGAGTGTGGAGGGTATGACAGTGGGCAGTATGTACAGGAGAGGGGTGTGGAGGGTATGACAGTGTGCAGTATGTACAGGAGAGGAGTGTGGAGGGTATGATGGGGGCAGTATGGAGAGGAGTGTGGAGGGTATGACAGTGGGCAGTATGTACAGGAGAGGAGTGTGGAGGGTATGATAGTGGGCACTATGTACAGGAGAGGAGTGTGAAGGGTATGATAGTGGGCAGTATGTACAGGAGAGGAGTGTGGAGGGTATGACAGTGGGCAGTATGTACAGGAGAGGAGTGTGGGGGGTATGACACTGGGCAGTATGTACAGGAGAGGAGTGTGGAGGGTATGATAGTGGGCACTATGTACAGGAGAGGAGTGTGGAGGGTATGATAGTGGGCAGTATGTACAGGAGAGGAGTATGGAGGGTATGTAGCTCTAAACATGTAACCTAAAAAAATGTAAAGCATCGCTTAGGATACCAAAAAAAATCGTGCTAACTTTAGTGTTTTTTTTTAATGAATGAAACCGTTTATTTCCAAAAAAAAAAAAAATGTTTGAAAAATTGCTGCGCAAATACAGTACCGTGCTAGAGCTGCACAATTAATCGTTAAAAAATTGTGATGTCGATTCAACCCCCCTGACATCTCCAATGCAGAGTTTGCTGATTCTTTCATATAACAAGTGGAGAGACTTTCAGCTGTCAAAAGAAAATATCTGGACAGTCTGCCAAGTTCTTAGCAGGAAACATTGTAACTAACACTTTCTTCATAGAACAAAGGGATAAACTTCTGTGTGTAAAGAAAATATCCGGGCAGTCTGCCAAGTTTGTAAACAACATGAAACATTGTAACCAACTTCCTTTTTAGATCAAACTTCTGTGTGTAAATGCAAGAAATGTAACCACTTAAAGTCCAACACTTGTTAAAAAGCAATATTTTTTGCTAGAAAATTACTTGGAACCACCAAACATTATGGGCCAGATTCAGCAACACTTGCGCTGGAGTATTTCGATATGCGCCGCGTAACTGTGAAGATGCGCCGTCGTTTCTATGTGCCCGTACCCACCAAACTAGATGCGCCCAATAACGGGCCATTTGCGACCGGCGGAACGTTCCGACGCCAGAGTATCGTCAGCGCTTAATTTCGCTTGGCGCATCAGTCGCGCCTATTGATTTCCCCTGCAAGTATGCAAATGAGGGATTTTTCCCAATTCACGAACGGATTAGCACCATACGCTGGCTACATGCGCCACGCGTATCTCGTCCGTCCGGCGCAAAGTTATTTCTACAAATAGCTGCTTTATCTTTACTCCAGATGGCCACAGGTCAGCAGGAGAGCAGCTACAGCAGCGTTACCAACGATAAGAGCTAGCTGAGCACCCCCACTTGCAGGACAACACCTCTGTCCATGCTTGTCTGTCAAATTTTACAGCCATGGAGGAAGACATCATAGTTCTCCATAGCCGAGATGACGGCTGACAGCTCCTGGCCATTAAAGTTCAGCTTTCTCCTGTGTGTTTGCGGGGAACGGGAGCAGCCATCTCAGAACAAAAGTAACATCACTGCGGGGAGGGGGAGCAGGATATACTTTAGTGCCGGAATGGCGCTTCTACGGGCGCATTTAAACGCCCAACGGAAGGCATTGCGCTGACGTTTCCCCGTGAAGTGGTGCCGACGGAAGTTGTGAGCATGCGCACAAAGGGGGCGAGTGGAGCCTCACTCACTGCGCATGCTCCGTGGTTGATGCGCTGAACGTAAGCCTCTGCGCTGGGCTCCGCCCATCATTTACATATGATCACACCCACTTCCCCTTGCGTCGGGTTACGCCAGCGCATTATCGTTACTCTGGCGCAAGTTTACGCGCAACTGCTATGTGAATAACAGTACTTGCGCTGAAAGGGTCGTCAGAGTAACGTAAATGAGAAGCGTTACTCTGGAGCAAAGATGCTCTCATCTACCTGAATCTGGCCCTATATATATTAGCAGAGACAAAAATGGGAATTGCTGCAATATTTTATGTCACGCTGCATTTGCCCACTTCATTGAATAATAAAAACCATAAAAACAAAACAGTAAAGTTAGTCCATTTTTTTTTTTTTTCATTTTAATGTGAAAGATGATGTTATGCCGCATGAATCGTGAGAGAATCGGCATCTATCTTCTAAGCAAAAAAAATGCAGTTGTCGTTTTAGCCAGAATCGTGCAGCTCTATGCCGTGCAACATAAAAAGTTGCAAAGACCACCATAGAGTAATTTTCTAGCAAAAAATTAATGATGATTTTTTTTTCTCAGTCAGCTGCAGTGTGTCAGCTTGTAATGGCCGCTCTGTATGTAGCTTCTGACAGGCTGTGCAAGCAGGTCCGTATCTCCGGAACCATAAATGATAGCCATCCCATATTTTGACCAGTTGTGGGGTAGGTCTTCAACTGACTACCCCCCAAATGTGGGGTTTCTGTGACCTCTGGTCATCGAGCTACAACCCCCGCTCCATCAGCCCCTCTGTTAATCCGGCCCTGTATGGAGGGGGGGGGGGGGCAGGACTGTATGTATGGCTGTGGATGGTATATGGAGGGGGGGGGCAGGACTGTATGTATGGCTGTGGATGGTATATGCAGGGGGGGGCAGGACTGTATGTATGGCTGTGGATGGTATGGAGGGGGGGCAGAACTGTATATACGGCTGTGGATGGTAATGGTATATGCAGGGGGGGCAGAACTGTATGTTTAGTGTATCGTGGGGGTAGTGTATGGTCCGCCCATCCACCCACCTCCATGTGTATTCTGTAGCCAGTCAGAGAAGAGCTGAGCACTCTGTGTCCCATGTGTCCTCTTCCACTCTGCAGCACACAATGCAGACGGAGGCGCGCCGGAGGGAGGGAGGGGGAGGGGCTAGCACAGTGAGAAGTTGCACACATGTTTACAGGGGGCTAACAGAGAGCACTGCTGCGGGCGGCACACCTTCTACTAACACTCAGGCAAGCTGGTGGAGCCGGGGATGTGCAGCTCTGTTGCGGCCGGGCCAGGATGGACAGCTAAAAAAATAAATAAAAAATATTTTTTTTTTAAATGTGCCCGGGTCTCAGGAGGCTTCAAAACCGGGCACATGTGTCCAAACCCGGACTGTCCGGGTCAAAACCGGACAGGTGGCAACCCTAGGAGGGGGACATGCAGCTATTCCAGCCAGCAGAACACACAGTGATTATTGCTAGTGGCTATAGCCGATGGCAATAAACTTATAAAGATCTGACAGGCTTTGCCCATATATGATCCGAAAGTTGGCTGGTCCTTGCTGAACTGGTCGAGATTTGAACTGCCTATGACCAGCTTTAGGCAGGACATTCACAGTGTGGATTTATTTCCTACAACCACAGGTTGCTGGAAAGAAATTCATACGATTCCCCCATCCACACACACCGTGCTGACAGGAGAATCCCTCCTGCTGAGACTGGGGGCGGGCGGGGGGAGCTACCCCCACCAGGAGAAGACAGCGAAGCAAATACGGCAGGTTGTACCTAATTTGATCAATTGATCAACTTTGTACACTCAGTCTGCCCATTAAATTTTCAAATCTCGACCGGTTCAGCAGGAACCAATAGAGATTCAAGCCATGTATGGCCGGCCTTACTGTTGTTCAGAGGTGCTGTTATCCTGTAATTAAGTTTGAGACGGCGGGCGGGTAACTCCATTGTCCTGACATTGTCTCCATTGTCCTGACTGCATGTCATATGATGTGCAGTCATAGAAAGCTGCTAGGGGCGCGCGCGCGCACCCGTCGCATCACTGACAACCCCGTGCGTGTGCCCGGCGGCCGCGATGGCCGCCGGGCACACGCGATTGCCGAGTAACTGAGCTGAGACGTGGAGCTCTGTGTGTAAACACAGAGCTGCATGTCCCTGTCAGGGAGAGAGGAGACCGATTGTGTCCCTTGTACATAGGGACACAATCGGTCACCTCCCCAGTCACCCCCCCTCCCGCCACAGTTAGAACACGAACTAGGAGAAACATTTAACCACTTCCCCGCCCCCTAGTGGTTAACCTCTTCCCTGCCAGTTACATTTATACAGTTATCAATGCATATTTATAGCATTGTTCACTGTATAAATGTAAATGGTCCAAAAAATGTGTCAAAAGTGTCCGATGTGTCCGCTATAATGTCCCAGTCCCAAAAAAAAATCGCAGATCGCCGCCATTCCTAGTAAAAAAAATAATAAAAAAAAATCATAATTATGTCCCGTATTTTGTAGGCAATATAACTTTTGCGCAAACCAGTCACTATACGGTTATTGCGATTTTATTTTTTTAATTTTTTTACCAAAAATATGTAGAAGAATACGTATCGGCCTAAACTGAGATAACATTTTTTTTTTTTTTTTTAAATGGGATATTTATTATAGCAAAAAGCTAAAAATATTGTGTATTTTTTCAAAATTGTCGCTCTTTTTTTGTTTATAGCGCAAAAAATAAAAACCGCACGGGCGATTAAATACCACCAAAAGAAAGCTCTATTTGTGGGAAAAAAAGGACGTCAATTTTGTTGGGGAGCCACATCGCACGACCGCGCAATTGTCAGTTAAAGCGACGCAGTGCCGGAAGCTAAAATTTTATCTGGGCAGGAAGGGGGTGTAGGTGCACAGTAGGCAAGTGGTTAAAATATCAGGCACAAAGGAAATGCATTGTTGTCAATGAGACCTCACGAGACAACCCTAATGAGACGATTTGCGCTTTTCAGCCTCAATCTTCTCAGTTCGTTACAGCGTGACGAATGTGCTATCTCCATTACGAACGCTAGTTTTACCAGACCGAGCGCTTCCGTCTCGTAATTGATTCAGAGCAAAAGTGGAGTTTTGTGCGTCGGAATTGTCCACACAGGATCGGAATTTACAAGAACGGATTTTGTTGTCGGAAATTTTGAGAACCAGCTCTCAAATTTTTGTTGTCGGAAATACCGACAGAAAATGTCCGATGGGGCCTACACACGGTCGAAATTTCCGAAATTCCGAGCATGTGTACGCTGTAATAGAATTGCATTGTGAGAAGAAGCAGTGTTGCTGCAAAATAAAAACCAGAGCTGGAGTATGTAATGGGCAAATATGGCTGTCCCCATGCACATTGAAATCTACGAATTATACATAGAAATAGGGATTTTAAAAAGTTGCTAACATGTATTTAAAAAATAATAAAACAACATTTCCATTCCTTAAAGGGGTTGTAAAGGAAAAAAAAAATCCCTAAATAGTTTCCTTTACCTTAGTGCAGTCCTCCTTCACTTACCTCATCCTTCCATTTTGCTTTTAAATGTCCTTATTTCTTCTGAGAAATCCTCACTTCCTGTTCTTCTGTCTGTAACTCACCACCGTAATGCCAGGCTTTCTTCCTGGTGTGGAGAAAGCCTCTTGAGGGGGGAGGGCGCTAGCAGGAGTGTCAGGACGCCCACTAACACACAGCTCATTTCTCTATCTGCAAAGTAGAGAGTGTCCTGACTTGCCTGCTCGCCCCCTCCCCCCTCAAGAGGCTTTCTCCACACCAGAAAGAAAGCCTTGCGTTACGGTGGTGAGTTACAGACAGAAGAACAGGAAGTGAGCATTTCTCAGAAGAAATAAAGACATTTAAAAGCAATATTGAAGGATGAGGTAAGTGAAGGAGGACTGCACTAAGGTAAAGGAAGCTATTTAGGGGGTAAAAAAATCCTTTACAACCTCTTTAAAGTCCCAGGCACTTGCCATCATTTTGCTTCTGAGGTTCGCACTTCTAATAATGCATTTTCAGCCTTTTTGTCACAATAGTAGGTCAGATATTGTGTTCATCGAGCATGTTAGCCATTTAAAACATGGTGCGGTAAATGAATCTCTAAAACAGAAGTACAAGCAAAGTTAAAGGGTCTATGTAGAACAACCCTTACACTCTTTTCTACCAATTCTTTCCTGCAAAGCTTGGCTTGACTTGGAGCACTTGATAGCACCAAATATTGTGAAGTTTTGTACTTAAAAATGTATTAGAGATGAGAATAATAAAAGCTGTGCTAATGTGTAACTGTACTATATCTCACTGTACTGTACTTAAAAAATGCTGAGAAGTTTCTCACATCTACCCACACTTTAGTCAACACCTTATTTTAGCACCAAGACCTTGATTTGGAACATATAAGAAAAAATACTGCAACATTTAATTTGTTGTGCTTTTTCAGAAAATAACTTAAAAAATGTAAGAAAATATTAAATCAGCGCTGATGATTATAAATTAGTTCCATCTTTTAGCCATGACCCCATAGACTTTTACTGGGGCACCAGAATGATCCGGAGTTCCTACTTCCTGTCTGTAGACCTGTGAGGTGTCCTTGCTTCGGTTAGCAGAGCCAGGTTCACAGCTGAACTCCAGGAAAACAGACAGATATTAGGTTGTATGTTAACTGTATTACCAGTGGCGGAATTTTCATAGGTGCCGCAGTCGCAGTTGCGACTGGGCCCTGTGGTTTAGCCAAGTCGGGGGGGCCCGCCCGCCGCCTGTCAGTGAGGAGAGGAGCCGTTCTGCCGCTGGATCGGGTGCCGACAAGGCACTAGCAATGGATGCAGGGACGGCATCGCAGCAACCCCCCTAAGACCTGGCATCTCCCCCTGCACCTCTGGCTGGCCGTTTAGAGTGCAGTGAGTGGGGAGATGTGGTAGGAGATGGAAGATCGGCAGGCGGCAGCTCTATGGTGCCTGTGTGAGCAGGTCTCCCTGGGGCTTGTAGTACTAGAGTCTCGAGTGTCAGTGAGTGTATACAGAGAGGGGAGGGGCCTCTGAACCGGGCAGGTATCAGTTTCACTTTCTCTCTGCTTGCACACTGTTGTTAATGCCCGGGTCAGAGGCCCCCCCCCCCCTCTGCTGTATACATGAATCGGAGAACTACAAGCCCCAGTGAGATCCCCCTGCCTGTGGACACCATAGAGCTGCAGATCGCCACCTCCACCAGCCAGGTACAGGGGAACTTTTGCAAGGGGGAGTCAGCTGTTTGGGGACCCTGATGTAAGAGGGGGGCCTCTGGGGACACTAATGTAAGGAAGGGGGCCTCTGGGGACACTAATGTAAGAGAGGGGGGCTTCTGGGGACACTAATTGAAAGGGGGGCTTCTGGGCACACTAATGTAAGGGGGGGGGGTGCTTCTGGGGACACTAATGTAAGAGGGGGGCTTCTGGGGACACTAAAGTAAGAGGGGGGGCTTCTGGGGACACTAATTGAAAGGGGGGCTTCTGGGCACACTAATGTAAGGGGGGGGGCTTCTGGGCACACTAATGTAAGGGGGGGGGGCTTCTGGGCACACTAATGTAAGGGGGGGACCTCTGGGGACACTAATGTAAGAGGGGGGGGCTTCTGGGGACACTAATGTAAGGAAGGAGGCCTCTGGGGACACTAATGTAAGAGGGGGGCTCTCTGGGGGTCCTGATGTAGGGGGAAACTGTCTGGGGACCCTGATGTAGGGGGAGACTCTCTGGGGACCCTGATGTAGGGGGAGATTCTCTGGGGACCCTGATGTAGGGGGAGATTCTCTGGGGACCCTGATGTAGGGGGAGATTCTCTGGGGACCCTGATGTAAGGGGAGACTCTCTGGGGACCCTGGTGTAAGGGGAGACTCTCTGGGGACCCTGGTGTAAGGGGAGACTCTCTGGGGACCCTGGTGTAAGGGGAGACTCTCTGGGGACCCTGGTGTAAGGGGAGACTCTCTGGGGACCCTGGTGTAAGGGGAGACTCTCTGGGAACCCTGGTGTAAGGGGGGCTCTCTGGTGACCCTGGTGTAAGGGGAGACTCTCTGGGGACCCTGATGTAGGGGGAGACTCTCTGGGGACCCTGATGTAGGGGGAGACTCTCTGGGGACCCTGATGTAGGGGGAGACTCTCTGGGGACCCTGATGTAGGGGGAGACTTTCTGGGGACCCTGATGTAGGGGGAGACTTTCTGGGGACCCTGATGTAGGGGGAGACTCTCTGGGGACCCTGATGTAGGGGAGACTCTCTGGGGACCCTGATGTAGGGGGAGACTCTCTGGGGACCCTGATGTATGGGGAGATTCTCTGGGGACCCTCATGTAGGGGGAGACTCTCTGGGGACCCTGATGTAGGGGGAGACTCTCTGGGGACCCTGGTGTAGGGGGAGACTCTCTGGGGACCCTGGTGTAGGGGGAGACTCTCTGGGGACCCTGGTGTAGGGGGAGACTCTCTGGGGACCCTGGTGTAGGGGGAGACTTTCTGGGGACCCTAATGTATGGGGAGACTCTCAGGGGGCCCTAATGTATGGGGAGACTCTCAGGGGGCCCTAATGTATGGGGAGACTCTCTGGGGTCCTAATGTATGGGGAGACTCTCTGGGGACCCTGGTGTAGGGGGAGACTTTCTGGGGACCCTAATGTATGGGGAGACTCTCAGGGGGCCCTAATGTATGGGGAGACTCTCAGGGGGCCCTAATGTATGGGGAGACTCTCAGGGGGCCCTAATGTATGGAGAGACTCTCAGGGGGCCCTAATGTATGGGGAGACTCTCAGGGGGCCCTAATGTATGGGGAGACTCTCTGGGGTCCTAATGTATGGGGAGACTCTCTGGGGTCCTAATGTATGGGGAGACTCTCTGGGGGCCCTGATGTAGGGGGAGACTCTCTGGGGACCCTGTTGTAAGGTGGGGTTCTCTGGGGACACTAATGTAAGAGGGGAGACTCTCTGGGGGCCCTAATGTATGGGGAGACTCTCTGGGGACACTACTGTGAGGGGCAGGCTCTCTGGGGACACTAATGTAAGGGAGGCTCTCTGGGGACCCTGATGTAAGGAAGGGGCTCTCTGGGGACACTAATGTAAGAGGGGAGGCTCTCTGGGGACCCTGATGTAAGTAGGGACTTTCTTGGGACACTAATGTAGGAGGGGAGACTCTCTGGGGACACTAATGTAAGGGAGGCTCTCTGGGGACTCTGATGTAGGGGGAGACTCTCTGGGGACCCTGATATAGGGGGAGACTCTCTGGGGACCCTGGTGTAGGGGGGGCTCTCTGGGGATCCTGATGTATGGGGAGACTCTCTGGGGGCCCTAATGTATGGGGAGACTCTCTGGGGGCCCTAATGTATGGGGAGACTCTCTGGGGGCCCTAATGTATGGGGAGACTCTCTGGGGACACTACTGTGAGGGGCAGGCTCTCTGGGGACACTACTGTGAGGGGCAGGCTCTCTGGGGACACTAATGTAAGGGAGGCTCTCTGGGGACCCTGATGTAAGGAAGGGGCTCTCTGGGGACACTAATGTAAGAGGGGAGGCTCTCTGGGGACCCTTATGTAAGTAGGGACTTTCTTGGGACACTAATGTAGGAGGGGAGACTCTCTGGGGACACTAATGTAAGAGGTGGGGGCTCTCTGAGGAGTCCCCTATGTGATGGTGTGTGTGTGTGGGGGGGGGTGGCATTGAAGGACCTGGCCTTGGGGCAGCAAAGGGAATAAATCTGGGCCTGGGCAGAGGCAGCGCTGAGACTGGGGGCTGACACCAATGAGAGAAGGCGGGGGAGGAGCTTTCCTCTCTGCGTGGAGTACCTATGCCGTCTACCTATGAAACAAGAAGGCATCCTGGCGGGAGATTAGAAGGCACAGTGATGGTGACCGTAACTGATCGAACGGAATTCCCAGGGATTCGATTGATTGACAGTAAGTGACATTTTTTCAGAGCTGAGCAATCGATGCCAACCTCCACCACCTGTGCCTCTTACTGATCCCACCCCCCCACACCACTGATCTCATCCCTATCCCCCCATTACTTCTACAACAGAGGTGATAGGGGATAGGGCTGAGATCAGTGGTGGGAGGATGGGATAAGTAATAGGCACAGGTGGTGGTGGGAGAGGATGGCACCAACACTGCCGCTGCAGCCACCCCCCTAAAGTACCACTGCTGGTACTTGAGGGGGGGGTGGTAGCGGTGATACTAGAGCGGAGTGGTAGTGGTGATACATGAGGGGGGTGGTGCCGGTGGTACTTGAGGGGGGTGGCAGTGGTGATGCCATCCTCTCCCGCCACCACCCGTGCCTCTTACTGATTCCATCCCCCTACAGCCGCACCACTGATCTCATCCCTATCCCCCTATTACTTCTACAACAGAGGTGGTGGGGGGATAGTGATGAGATCAGTGGTGCGGCTGAGATAGTGAGAGGCACAGGTGGTGGTGGGAGAGGATGGCACTGCCACTGCAGCCACCCCCCCTCAAGTGAAATCAGAAACAGAATTGTTTTACTTTGTTGTACAGTGTAAAACAATTAAGTATCAAAATCAGTCTTTTCGGGGGGGGGCCCTTCATGATTTCTTGCACCGGGGCCCTGAAGTCTCTAGTTACGCCTCTGTGTATTACTACCAAAGGCACGCGTTATTCTTTTCTGACACCTCTGCCGTACTATATTGCCAAGGGAATGACTTCAGAATTTTCTGGATCAGGTGCACAGCTTCCAAGGTGAACTGCCTTCTCTTGAGACAGAAGTAGGCATACTGATTCTGCTTTTCGAGATTAGCCTTGGAGATGGAGAGAGGGCACTGGAAGCTGAAAAGCTAAACCAGGAATTAGGGCTATCTCTCGGTCTGGTTATGAAGTGCAGCAGAGGTTTGCGAATCATAGAAGTTGCTGAAATCACAAATCCCTTGGCAAATAAAACAGTTCATGTAATATATATGTCTATATTTATCTATATATATATATATATATATATATATATATATATATATATATATATATATATATATACATATATAGACATATATAGATAGATATATATCTATATATATATATATATATAGATATATAGATATATATCTATATATAGACATGTATAGATATTTATATCTATATATAGATATATACAGTACAGACCAAAAGTTTGGACACACCTTCTCATCCAAAGAGTTTTCTCTGCCTTCAGTGTAGATTCACACTGAAGGCATCAAAACTATGAATTAACACATGTGGAATTATATACATATAAAAAAAGTGTGAAACAACTGAAAATATGTCATATTCTAGATTCTTCAAAGTAGCCACCTTTTGCTTTGATTACTGCTTTGCACACTCTTGGCATTCTCTTGATGAGCTTCAAGAAGTAGTCACCTGAAATGGTCTTCCAACAGTCTTGAAGGAGTTCCCAGAGATGCTTAGCACTTGTTGGCCCTTTTGCCTTCACTCTGCGGTCCAGCTCACCCCAAACCATCTCGATTGGGTTCAGGTCTGGTGACTGTGGAGGCCAGGTCATCTGGCGCAGCACCCCATCACTCTCCCTCTTGGTCAAATAGCCCTTACACAGCCTGGAGGTGTGTTTGGGGTCATTGTCCTGTTGAAAAATAAATGATGGTCCAACTAAACGCAAACCGGATGGAATAGCATGCCGCTGCAAGATGCTGTGGTAGCCATGCTGGTTCAGTATGCCTTCATTTTTGAATAAATACCCAACAGTGTCACCAGCAAAGCACCCCCACACCATCACACTTCCTCCTCCATGCTTCACGGTGGGAACCAGGCATGTAGAGTCCATTCGTTCACCTTTATTGCGTCGCACAAAGACACGGTGGTTGGAACCAAAGATCTCAAATTTGGACTCATCAGACCAAAGCACAGATTTCCACTGGTCTAATGTCCATTCCTTGTGTTCTTTTGCCCAAACAAGTCTCTTCTGCTTGTTGCCTTTCTTTAGAAGTGGTTTCCTAGCAGATATTCTACCATGAAGGCCTGATTCACACAGTCTCCTCTTAACAGTTGTTCTAGAGATGTGTCTGCTGCAAAAGGTGGCTACTTCGAAGAACCTAGAATATGACATATATTTTTAGTTGTTTCACACTTTTTTGTTATGTATAATGTTTTGATCCCTCCAGTGTGACTCTACAATTTTCATAGTCATGAAAATAAAGAAAACTCTTTGAATGAGAAGGTGTGTCCAAACTTTTGGTCTGTACTGTATATATATATATCTATATATATATATATATATATATATATATATATATATATATATATATATATATATATATATATATACAAGAAGGCCAGTATGGTGGCCTGAGTTTATGGGAGGAGCCCGGAGGGTATTTAAGCAGCCCACTCACACATGCTCTTTGTCGGTTCAGTGTGCATTACTACACGTCACTGGGCCGACTCTTCCCAGCTCACCTCATGTCCGTGAGTCTGCGCATTCAATCGCATTCGACATCGCAAGTGCATTGCGGCTTCTCTGTTCATGGTCTTCCACGGCGGTTCCCGCTTACTGTCGCAGGTTGTATTCAAACCTTTTGTATCATGTGCAATCTTGCAATTCGTTATGCTTCCTATCCTGCATTTCTTTTGTAAAAATCTGCCTCTGAGTTATTGTTGCTCATGTTCTAACATCTTAGTTACAAGCTTGGTACATTTGTAACTTCCTCCTGCCAAACAAACTATTTATTTGTATATTCATATTTGTGTCCATGCTTGCTGTCTCATTCATTTGGAGATTAGCATATATTCTTTGTATGGGTTCTTTGGCAGATTTAGGTGGTAATTGAACTCACCTGCTGCCTTGTCTGCACTTGATAAGCCTGGGGGGATGGGTGGCTGGTAGCATACACTCTACAACCAATTCACAGCAGATTTGTTCAACACTCCTTACTTCCGATTCGTATTGCATTTGTTTAATGCATTTTACAACCGTTTTTGTATCAGTCATTTCTCTTTATAACCGTTTTGTATCAGATACATTGCATACTTTCCACCATTGCCATTCTATGTTTCCCCCATGCCGTGCGTTTTAGTTTCCGCAGCGGAACTTACGAATTGTTTGTACACGGTTCTTCTCTCTCATTTATTTACCAAAGTTATTGCCTGTGCGTCATGCATGGCGCCACACCACACCACGCCACACTCTTCGGATGTGTTGCACATCCACTCCAGTCCAAGCAAACCCAGTTGCATGTTCATTGTCCCAGGTAGGATTCGTTAGCTTGTTTGTCATGTCAAAATTCGTGGCCACTCATGGTGTCACCCGCATCATGTTCGGTTCCCACAGTGGAGCTTATAAAATATTCGTACGCACTTCTCGTGTTCTATTTTCTACACCAAACCTTGTTGTTTGCCCCATGCATGCCATCCCTACACCTTTTCTACATGTTTCACTCCAGCCACAGTCCACCGCAAACTCACTCGCATGGCCCACTGTCGCAAGTAAAATTTGTTATTAAATTCTTTATGTCCTATCAATTTGCTACTATTCGTTGTCTCCCATATCGTTCGTTAGTGGCCCCTACGGAACCTACGATTCATACAGGCATTGTCCTTCTACCCTATACTGCTTGCTTAAGGTACAAACAAATCAGGTGTTTCTATCCTTTCTCAGTAACCCAATTCTTATTGATTGAGACCTTGCAACCATGCAAATCATCTCAACAGCCTGACACCCTTGTTAAGACCCTTGCAACACATGACCTTTACAAAACGCAAAATAAAATATATATAAAACGCAAAAAAAAAGTGCAAAAAAAACCTGCAATAAAAAAAAAAAAATTTCCACCACGCAATCTCAGCCCCTCGACAACCTGACACCTGTTGAGACCATTGCAACCATGCAAAATCGTCTCAGCAGCCTGACACCCTTGTTGAGACCCTTGCAAATGCAATATCGTCTCAGCAGCCCTATACTCATTGAGATCCTTGCAACCATGCAAAATCATCGCAGCAGCCTGACACCCTTGTTAAGACCCTTGCAACACATGACCTTTACAAAACGCAAAATAAAAAAAATATATAAAAACGCAAAAAAAAAAACGCAAATATATAACAAAAAAAAAAAAGCTTTGCCACCACGCAACCATGCAAAATCGTCTCAACAGCCTGACACCCTTGTTGAGACCCTTGCAAACGCAATATCATCTCAGCAGCCCCACACTCATTGAGACCCTTGAAACCACACAAAATCATCTCAGCAGCCTGACACCCTTGTTAAGACCCTTGCAATACAAGGCCCTTACAAAAACCCCCCAAAAAAAAATATATATATTTATATATATAAAGAAAACGCAAAAAAAAAAAAAACTTTGCCACCATGCAATCTCGGCCCAGCAACCTGACACCTGTTGCAACCACACAAAATCGTCTCAGCAGCCCTACATTCATCAAGGCCCTTGCAACCACGCAAAACCGTCTCAGCAGCTTGACACCCTTGTTGAGACCCTTGCAAACGCAATACCATCTCAGCAGCCCCACATTCATCAAGGCCCTTGCAACCACGCAATACCGTCTCGGCAGCCTCACACCATTGTTGAGACCCTTGCAAACACAATACCGTCTCAGCAGCCCCACATTCATCAAGGCCCTTGCAACCACACAATACCATCTCGGCAGCCTCACACCATTGTTGAGACCCTTGCAAACACAATACCATCTCAGCAGCCCCACATTCATCAAGGCCCTTGCAACCACGCAATACCGTCTCGGCAGCCTCACACCATTGTTGAGACCCTTGCAAACGCAATACCGTCTCAGAAGCCCCACACTCATCGAGAGCCTTGCAACCACGCAATACCGTCTCGAGCAACCTCCCACTCATCAAAGACCTTTGTGACCACAGCCGCCCCTGATCTCTCCTCTATGTTATCTTATCAGTACGTCTACACAGGATCCCCAATCACTCCTCTGTTATCTTATCAGTACATGTACACAGGATCATTTATAGTCATTTCTAGGCAGTTGAGTTCAGAAACCTTCTCGAAAAAAAAAAATGGGTTCAGATGGATGTTCAAAGGCATTCGAAACGCCAATGCCTGTAACAGCTTGTAAACACAGCCAGATGTGGTAACTCATGTTTACCAGCGTTTCATTCACAGTCGTTTTCATAAAAAAAGAAAAAAAAAAGAAAAAAAAGGGGGGAATATTGTCTCAGCAACTTGACACTCATTTGAGACCCTTGCAAAATGTAATCTCAGCTACCTCAAACTCGTCTACACCTTTGCAACCACACAATCTCGTCTCAGCAACCTAACGCCCGTTCAGACCTTTGCAGCTATACAACGTCGTCTTAGCAAACTGACACTCATTTGACACCATTGCAAACGCAATATCGTCTCAGCAACCTGACACCCGTTCAGACCTGTGCAGCCATACATAGTCATCTCAGCAGCCCGACACTCACTTGAGACCATTGCAAACACAACATCGTCTCAACAACCCCTCACTTGTTGAGACCCGTGCAACCACACAAGGCCATCTCAAAACAAACCTCATAATCATCGAGACCTTTGCAACCACGCAATATCGTCTTAGCAAACCAGACTGAGACCCTTGCAACCACACAATATTGTCTGCAGCAGTATAAAACACTTTGCAGCACGCACCTACGTGCAAACCCGAATACAAACTAAACTTGCAAACACACCTCAGTGACAATCAGCCAAACAAACACAGTGGCGCCCAGTTGGCCATTCATCTTTAGTGGCACGCGGGCCACTCATCTTTTCCCTGTCTTTTTCCCTGCAGTTAGTTCAGGTTTCCAACCAGCACCAGCGAGTGCACGTTGGTCAGCGAGTGCACGTTGGTCAGCGAGTGCACGTTGGTCAGCGAGTGCACGTTGGTCTGCGAGTGCACGTTGGTCTGCGAGTGCACGTTGGTCTGCGAGTGCACGTTGGTCTGCGAGTGCACGTTGGTCTGCGAGTGCACGTTGGTCTGCGAGTGCACGTTGGTCTGCGAGTGCACGTTGGTCTGCGAGTGCACGTTGGTCTGCGAGTGCACGTTGGTCTGCGAGTGCACGTTGGTCGGCGAGTGCACGTTGGTCGGCGAGTGCACGTATATCGTCTTGTTGAGCATCTGTGTATTGTCTTGATTTTCTCACACCAATGCAAGATCCAGTCCAAGTTCTCAAACTAGACCAAGCATCAGTAGCAGACTTAGCTATGTGGGACAACTTCCCCAAATGATAGAACAGCATTTCAATCTTCATCCCGGCAGTGTCAGCCGAGCCACCACAGGCTTTTGCCTGCATTTTTCGTCAGCCGCTGGTTCTCCAAACCTTGTCCCCCAGAAATTCTCTTACATTTCTGCTTCACCCAGTCTTCATTACGCCTCGTGCTGTACCCCATTGTGGCAGTTGCCCAGGTCTGGGGCCACACTTGAACTGGACAGACAGTGTTCTTCACCACAGACAATCAAGCCACAGCCGACTATATCAATTAAGGTAGATCAAGCCTCTTCCCATCACGTCCTTCCTGCGCAGGCTCGCGCAGCTGTCACTTTGTCACCAGTTTAACATCTTCTGTAGACATGTTCCAGGCAAATGCAAAATCGCAGCTGATGCTCTGTCCCATTCCAACCTTACTTTGTTTTTCCAGCAAGAGCCTGGAGCTGACCCAATAACCATCCCTGTCCCACCCTGGTCATTGCTGACGATGGATTGAAGTAGCATCTCACCAACTCAACCCAGCTTATTAACCACTCCTTGGCACGCAACACACTGAAGGCCTATAGCTCTGCTTGGAACACTAACTGCTAATTTTTGGCCACTTGCCTCGGTGCAGCAATAGGCAACGTTAGACACGTCCTAGCCTTCATATCGTATTGCTACACGCAGCTGACCCTTTCTCACAATACTATCACGCCATATCTAGATGGCGTCCAGCATTTCCTGTCCCTGCAGGACCCCAGTAAACTGTCAGTATTCTCGAGCCCATGCAGTCAAGTCCCTTCTACAGAGCATACAGAAGCACCAACCTGTAGTCAGTGTCGAGCGCCTACCTTTCAACAGTGCCCTCCTTTTCCCCATTTAGGGCCTTGCCCAGCATAGTCATCCAAGCAGCCATCTACCAGGCCTTCTACGGTTCCCTACAACCTAGTGAATTTACAGTCAGTGGCTCCGGCAGTCAGACACTGCTCCGACGCCACCCGACTCGCTTTCGAACCCCTACACTCTCAGTCTGCAAACGCAACAAACCAGCCCCGGGGGTTGACATCAACCTGTTTCAGACTAACAATGCCTGACGCCCAGTGACGGTGCTCGATCGACTACTGCTCCATCTACCCAGCCAATCTGATGGTAGCTTGTTGCTACCCTTTCTAAACCAGCTCCCTGAGTGGCAGACAGTTGTCAAGCATGTCAGAATCCTAAGCAACTTGGGCTTCAAATCCCAGTCGGTTCTCTGGACATTCTTTCCGAATTAGAGCAGCCTCAACTGCCTCCCAACAGGGAGTACCAGACCACGTAATCGAGATACCAGGCTGCTGGGAAGTCTCCTTGTTTTGCCACATACATCCCAAATCCTCAGGAAGCCTTTACCAAGCTGGCTCAATAAAAACAAGAAATCAGGTCTATTTATGTTGTAAGTCTTGTCGCGTGTTTATGTGATCCACATCACTCTCGGTCAGAGGGCCACGACCATAAATAAGAAGGCCAGTATGGTGGCCTGAGTTTATGGGAGGAGCCCGGAGGGTATTTAAGCAGCCCACTCACACATGCTCTTTGTCGGTTCAGTGTGCAGTACTACACGTCACTGGGCCGACTCTTCCCAGCTCACCTCATGTCCGTGAGTCTGCGCATTCAATCGCATTCGACACCCTCCCGCCCTTCCCTTTTTCAGGGCACTTCTCAGCATATCCTTCTTAAACTACTACCCATTACTTACTTTGGGTATGCCCCCTTTTCTTGGCATACTGACCAGACCACCAAGGCACACTTCAGGTCTATTTATGTTGTAAGTCTTGTTGCGTGTTTATGTGATCCACATCACTCTCGGTCAGAGGGCCACGACCATAAATATATATATATATATATATATATACACACACACACACAGCGGATAAAATAAGCATTGAACTTGTCACCATTTTTCTAGGTAAATCTATTTCTAAAGGTGCTAAAAAAAAAAAAAAGCCTTTAAAATAACAAACATGTTATACTTACCTCTAATGTGCAGTTCGTTTTGCACAGAGTGGCCCGATCCACGTCGTTTGGGGTCTCTGGTCCTCCCCGCAAGTACTGACCACAGTCATGTGAGAGCTCTCATGGTGGTGAGTAATTGCGGGCGCGCTTCCGTGATTACACGAGCGGCCTTAGCCGCTCACTGTATCACTTGGCCCCGCTACTCGGAGCGCCGCGTTACTTGATGTGATTGACAGCAGCGCCAGCCAATTGCTGCACTGCTCTCAATCCATCCACTCTAGCCAATCAGTGGCCAGGCTGAGCGGCAAAGAGGATCTCGGGACCGCGCAGGACTTTCGAGGGGTCAGGTAAGTATAGCGGGGGCTCGGGGAGGGGGGAGGCAGCATCAGATGTTTTTTCACCTTAATGCATAGATTGCATTAAGGTGATTTTTTTTTTAACTTTACAACTCCTTTAAGTTATGTGTAATAAAATGGAATACCACAGGAAAAAGTATTGAACACATGACAAAAGTTTGGTGCAAAAAAGGCATTGAAAGCCAAGATACCAGCTGAAATGTATCAGTAATTAGAAAGCAATCCTGCTTTATAAGCACATAAGGACATAATCTCACCATAACCTAGCCACGACCAGGTGTTCCTTCGTAAGATTTCTGACAGAGTAGTGAAAAGAGTAATGCACTCAACTGCCATGGCCTGTATACACACCACGCAAGACTCCATTGCTGAAGAAAAAGCATGTTGAAGCTTGATTAAAGTTTGCTGCACAACATTTAGACAAGCCTGTCAAATACTGGAAGAATATAGTGTGATCAGATGAGACCAAAATTGAACTCTGGATGCCATAATGCACACCATGTTTGGAGGTCAAATGGCACTGCACATCACCCCAAAACATCCCCATACCAACAGTGAAGTTTGGAGGTGGGAACACAATGGTGTGGGGATGTTTTCCAGAATACAGTACTCATTAACCACTTACGACCCGGACCAAAATGCAGCTAAACACCGGCCAGGTTTTGCGATTCGGCACTGCGTCGCTTTAACAGACAATTGCGCGGTCGTGCGACATGGCTCCCAAACAAAATTGGCGTTCTTTTTTTCCCCACAAATATAAAAAAACATTTTATTTCCTCAGTTTAGTCCGATACGTATTCTTCTACCTATTTTTGGTAAAAAAAATCGCAATAAGCGTTTATCGGTTGGTTTGCGCAAAATGTATAGTGTTTACCAAATAGGGGATAGTTTTATTGCATTTTTAATAATTATTATTTTTTTACTACTAATGGCGGCGATCAGCGATTCTTTTTGTGACTGCGACATTATGGGGGACACTTTTGACACATTTTTGGGACCATTTAAAATGCATTGTTTATTGTGAAAATAGCAATTGCAGTTTGGGAGTTAACCACAAGGGGGCGCTGAAGGGGTTATGTGTGACCTCATTTGTGTTACTAACTGTAGGGGGATGTGGCTGTAGGTGTGACGTCATTGATTGTAAATCCCTATATCAGGGAACATACAATCAATGCGGGCGCCACAGTGAAGAACGGGGAAGCCGTGTTTACACACGGCTCTCCCCGTTCTTCAGCTCCGGGGACCGATCAGCAGACTCTAGCGGCGTTCGGGTCTGTGAGTCCCGCGGTCCCGGTGCTTCGAACAGGGTCGCGTGCACGCGCCCTCGACCCCACGGCTGGGCTTAAAGGGCCACGTACAGGTACGTGATTGTGCCCAGCCGTACCATTCTGCCGACGTATATCGGCGTGAAGGGGTCCTTAAGTGGTTAAAGAGAGGATGAAAAATGTACCATGATATTCTTGATAAAAATCTGCTGCCATCTACCAGGACAATGAAGATGAAACAAGGATGAACATTTCAGCAAGACAATGATCCTAAATACAAAGCCAAGGAAACACTCAATTGGTTTCAAAGAAAGACAATAAAGCTGCTAGAATGGCCCAGCCAATCACCTGACTTGAATCCAATAGAAAATCTATGGAAAGATCAGAGTTTATAGTAGAGGCCCACGGAACCTTCAAGATTTGAACTGTTCGTGTGGAGGAATTGACCAAAATCACACCTGAGCAATGCATGTGACTAGTTTCTCCATACAGGAGGCATCTTCAAGCTTTCATTACCTACAAAGGATTTTGTATGAAGTATTAAATACATTAGAGTTAGTGTGTTCAAAACTTTTTACCTATGCCATTCCATTTTTTTTACACATAACCTAACCTGAACTTATTTGCTTTATTTTCTTTGTATGTATGGATTACATGGGTTGTTACCAAGATGTGGTGAAAATGTCATATTAATAGCACCTATAGAAATAGATTTACCTAGAAAAATGGTGATGTGTTCAGAACTTATTTTACCCGCTGTATATGCATGTCATCTATGTATTTAGCTGTTTGCCTGGAGTGTGAGAAAATTCTTTGCTTTGCTTCCTAAATCAGTTTTTTGTTTGTTGGACTTTTTCAGTGTTCTTCACCAAATGATACAGTATAAGCATATTTATATATACGTAATTTTTTTAAAGATGGATATCTCAGTAACGGCAGCAGCCGCTGCCACAACCGAGATATCCATCTTTTCAGTGAGCAGTCCTCTAAACGATAACAGTGATCTCCGCGGCGGATTCGCCCCCCTCCCGCCGCTCTCCCACGCCCTCCGCCGCTTACCGAGCCGCCGCCGGCGGCGAAGGCGATCGGGTCCTTCCTCCTGTGGAGGTGCTAAAAAATATGTAAGATATAATAAAAAATTAAACTGTAAACATGTAAAATAAAATAGTAAAAAAATAACAAATATAACAACAAAAGCAAAAAAATACTGACACCAGTGGTTGAACTGCCAGGGTCACATAGGTCACACTTCAGACTGGGCTCTGATGTTCCGCCACTGTGGGGGGACCCCATGATGGCAGGAAGGTGGCCGACTGCACTACAGTAATTAAGGGTCCCATGATGTGTTAAAAGGGCTCCGGTCTGGGGCCAGGGGGCCCTTCATTGTTTCTTGCAGGGGGCCCTGAAGGTTCTAGTTACGCCTCTGTTCTCCATCCCCCTTGCTTGTGGATGGAGGCCCCCTGGATGTTTGAAAAAAATGAATAAACTATGGGCAGCCAAACAAATTCCTCAACAGGAAATCTCCCCTGCAGCCTATTGTATTCAGAAAGCTACCTGTCTGCATACAGGAACAGCGACTCCATCCGATTGAATGCAGTCACTGCTCAGCTGATAATTTTTTACACTATAGTTAAGTTGAAGAATCAAACTCAGGCAAAGTAGGTAAATCTACAAAAAAAAGGGGTGACAACGGAGAGAACACTCACCTGCCCCATGATGTCGTTCCCTTGCTGGCTGAATTAGCAAGGTTTTACATCTTCAGCTTCTCTGGTGAATAAGATGCATAATTTTGACTATAAAGGGAACAACACCGTAGGTGCAGGTAAATGCTCTCTTTAGCGATCCATTTGCTGGAAAGTTGCCAACAGCAATAGAATCGCTAATGTGATATGACCCCTAAGGACACCCTTAAATGCTAACTGCCATTTTCCAGTGCAGGTTTGAATATGATTGGCTGCTAAGGGGAATCACTAATTATCTTAGTTTGCCTCCTACCATCCTTTGACAAACGAGGCCTACATAGCAGAAGTTGCCTCCAGACATATACCCGGGAAGCCTTCTTTTGTGTCTGCTCAATAAATAACCTCCAGTATGTGATTCATATCAGAATAATTGGCTTTACTTTAAATTGAAGTCAGTTGGAAAATTTTCTTTATTTTAATTAGGGTAGGTCAATAAATTGAACCAAACTTTCTGTGATAGATAGAAGAGTAAAGTATTTTAGGAATATTCAATGAATTTCAATGGAGCAAGTCTTTGTGACACAGATTCTGCAAATTATATATTGATGATTGCTTAGGGTTGAAAGTAAGGTGGTGCCATTATCTTTACAAAAAAGTGGGTGGGATTCAGGTTATAAAGCTATTGTTATGCTATTTAAATTTAGAACTGAGCAAAGTGAACTCTATTCTACAGTTTGAAGTGTGGAAACATTTCCCCCCTCCTTTATGAAGATGTAACGAGAGGGACTAATGTATAGATGTCAGTGTTGCCAGCCTACCAGATTGAAATTTACTGACACGACACCAAAAAATTTCTGGCACAAGTTTACTGGTATTTCCAAAAATTTCAATATCTACGGTACAAACAAGTACAATATGCAATTAACAATGTGGTTTAAGACCTTCACACTCGGCCTATAGCAGGATCACAGCTGGGCAGTGGCTTTCCCATCCTGACTTGATGTCATATGATGTTCTGCCCACGCGACTCTTTTTAATAAAAAAAAACAAATAAAAAATAAAAATTGTACTGTCACCAGTCAGTGTTCCTGATCTCCGCCACACCAGTTATGATGACGCTGTACTGCATTGGTGACAATGCGTAAAAAAAATAAACAATTGTGATTTTTTTTAAAAGCATTTCTTCGTTATCCCAAAAATTATGAAAAAATCAAAACTTCAAAAAAACTCACCATGCCTCTTACTATATACCTTGGACTGTCTACTTTGCAAAAAGGAGTAATTTGGGGGTATTTGTACTGTCCTGGCATAGGCGGACAGTACATCAGGATTGATCAGTTTTCAGAGATATACCATAGTTTGTGGACTCTATAACTTTCCTACAGACTAAATAATATACACTGATTTGAGTTATTTTCACCAAATAAATGAATACATCAGAATACATTTTTGGCTAAATTGATGACAAACAATTACTGTATTTGCTAAATTTTTGTAATGGAAACAAAAAAAAACATTTTAGCAAAGAATAAAAAAACCCAATGGTAATTAAATACCACTAAAAGAAAGCTCTAGTTGTGTGAACAAAATGATAACAATTTAGTTTGGGTACAGTGTTGCATGACTGCACAATTATCATTCAAAATGCGACAGCGCTAAAAGCTGAAAATTGTCTTGGGCAGGAAGGGGGTAAATGTGCCCGGTATTAAAGTGGTTAAGGTAGATATTAAGGCAAAAAACATATTTCTTATTTTATTTTCGATATAGTAAGTGAGTAGCTCAGGGACAGGACTCGGGAGAGCAAGAAATTAGAATGGGCAGGGGCACACACATGACTCTAACAATAATACTGACAGCAGTGTGCTGCAGCACAGATGATAACACCTCACCGACACGTCCCTTTCTGAGTCACTGTCACAGTCTCGCTACATGCCAGCTGGTCCCTTTCAATCCACTCCAGTCCAAACAGCACTAACAGTCCCAGTCCCGGCTTGCCTTGCTCCTGTTCTGCAGACCCACACAGAAGGCTCTGGCCACTCCACTTGGCTTCCTTGAACCATGACATCTCACGACACACTCAGGCACTGCCTCAGCCAGACCTGCCCCCCCGCTGACACCACCCAAACACACTGTAGCAGGCACTCATATAGTCTTGGCTGGCTCTGGATGCATAGTTCCAAACCAAGCGTTACAGCCATATTTTTTTACTGGCAACCTTTTTCTGTCACTGGTATTTACTGGCAGAAGAAATGTGCAGTTTTTTACTGGCTGCCAGAAAAAATCCTGACAGCAACACTGATAGATGCATAGGTGTGCACAGCTTATTGCAAAGCTCACACACACTTGTGTGTGTCCAGAAAGAAAGAATGAAGGAAGGAAAGGGAGAAGGAAAGAAAGAAGTCAACCCTTTACATCAGATTACTCACTGGGAGGCAGGGGAGAGAAGGCAGGGATTTCCTCTTCTGGCTGCTGGCTTCAAACTTTCAGCCCACACTTTCCCTTCTCTGAGGCACAACACTGTCGGGAGTGGAGGTGGGCAGACATAGGAGGAGTGGGCGGGAGGAGGAGCAGAACTAGCTTTCTCTCCTCTCCCATCCATGAAGGGGACTGTCAGCACAGGCACTGGGCTCTGAGAGAGACTCTCTCAGCTCAGAGCCCTGCAGCCGCTGGGGAGCCACAGTCCAGACTCTTTGCGCCCCCTCGCCATGTCATCCTCCCCTGGTCTTCATGTACAGGAGCTAGCTGCCAGATAGCTCCAAATGCTTGGATTGTGGGTGGGTACAAGAGGAGATGGGAGGGAGAAGGAGCAGATCGAATCATTCTCCTCTCCTGTTTCTACGGAGCGTTTGAGTGGGGAGGGGCTGTGCTGGCTAGGCTCTGAAAGAATGTGACAGTTGCTCAGCCATAACAGATGCAGCCAGCCTATAGTACTGGCACAGAGGGTGATTAGGGTGTGCCCAGGCACACCCGTTACACCCCCTGCACATGCCTATGGATAGATGTTCACTTTAGTATTTTATTCCAGGGAACATATGATAATTGTAGCTTTGTTAAAGGCAATAGCAGCATTAAAGTCTTTAAAATTGTTCATTATCCTCTGTGAAATATTTGCGTAACTTTACTTTGTGAATTGGCTGGGTTTACCAGCCCTGTAAGTGGGCAGTTTTTCTGAACACAACAGGTTTGTGACAAATGTGTTCAGCATGGGCCGAACAAACCTGACACTCTTCAGAAAAAGTCAAATTAGCCTAACAGGAAGCATTTGTCCTGACGACTTAAATTGTTCTGTTTTCCTGGGACTGGCAGGTACACAGCATGCGTAGTTTCCGAAAGGACAAATTAAAAGTGAAATCCATGCAAACAGCAAAATACACATATGGAAGTTGTGTTACCTGCCAAAGGACTTGTATTTCTGTTCACCCAGCCCTTGCATTTGCACAGACCTTCCAGGCAGTACGGCCAGGCTCCAGGCTGGTGACTGAACTGTGAAGGAACTGCAACAGACTGATCATCTCTCTGTTCTCTTGTCTTGTCAACACATGGGCATGTACCAAGTGCTGCTTCTCCCTCTCCCAGTTTAAATGCTCCTGCAAATGGATTACACCATTATTACTGATTTAATACTAAATCAAATCAGATTTTAGTATTTACAGTAGACTAGATGCATTTAAAAATGCATTTAAAGCGGAACTCTGTGATAAGCAAATATTGTCCAGATATTTGAGGCATGTGTATTCTTACTTGATTGTTTTTGTGCTTTGTGTAATCCAGTGAGAAATTTTGCCTCTGTTCAGAAGCTTCCTATAATAAAGACTGGTTCTGGCTTCTCTCTCTGCTTCTGTAGGGTGACTGGTCTTGTCTCCACCCCTTTCCTGTAGTCTTTTCTAGACAGCCTGCAGTGGGTGGAGCTGATGGGTCCCTCTCACAGCTCCTCTGCACAGGCTTTGTACAGCACAATGATGATGGCACTGTTCATTTAAAAAGGTAATATATGTGTTTGCAAAGGCATGCAGTGCCTTGAAAAAATATTCATACCTCCTGAAATTTTCCAAATTTTTTTCATGTTACAACCAAAAACGTAAATGTATTTTATTGGGATTTTATGTGCTAGACCAAAACAAAGTGGCACATAATTGTTAAGTGGAAGAAAAATGATAAATGGTTTTCTTCTTTTTTTTCTTTTTTTTTTTTACAACTATCTGCACAGTGTGGCGTGCATTTGTATTCAGCCCCATGGAGTCAATACTTTGTAGAACCACCTTTCACTGCAATTACAGCTGCAAGTCTTTTGGGGATATGGCTACCAGATTCACACATCTAGAAAGTGAAATTTTTGACCATTGTTCTTTGTAAAATAGCTCAAGCTCTGTCAGATTGGATGGAGAGTGTCTGTGAACAGGAATTGTCAAGTCCTGCCACAGATTCTCATATGTATTTAAATCTTATAAATATGAATATGCTTTGATCTAAGCCATTCCATTTTAGCTCTGGCTGTATGTTTAGGTTCGTTGTCCTGCTGGAAGGTGAACCTCCGCCCCAGTCTCAAGTCTTTTGCAGACTAACAGGTTTTCTTCTAAGATTGCCCTGTATTTGGCTCCATCCATCTTCCCATTAATTCTGATTATCCTTTATGTTCCTGCTGAAGAAAAGCATACCTACATGATGCTGCCACCACCATGTTTCACAGTGGGTAAGGTGCGTTCAGGGTGATGTGCAGTGTTAGTTTTCCATGACACATAGCGTTTTGCTTTTAGGCCAAATAGTTAAATTTTGCTCTCATCTGACCAGAGCACCTTTTTCCACATATTTTATGTGTCCCCCACATGGCTTCTCGCAAAATGCAAACAGGACTTCTTATGGCTTTCTTTCAACAATGGCTTTCTTCTTGTCACTCTTCCATAAAGGACAGATTTGTGGAGTTCACAACTAATAGTTGTCCTGTGGACACTGGACAGATTCTCCCACCTGAGCTGTGGATCTCGGCAGCTCCTCCAGAGTTACCATGGGCCTCTCTGCTCTAATTAGTGTTGTTCTTGCCCGACCTGTCAGTTTAGGTGGGCAGCCATGTCTTGGTAAAGTTGCATTTGTGCCATATTTATTCAATTTTCAGATGATGGATTGAACAGTGCACCATGAGATGTTCAAAGCTTGGGATATTTTTTTTATAACCTAACCCTGCTTTAAACTTTTCCACAACTTTATCCCTGACCTGTCTGGTGTGTTCCTTATCCTTAAAGAGGAACGTCAGTTTGCTCATATATTTATATGTAATAAAAACGTCTTTGCCATTGGGAAGCTTCCCTCCAACAACTTTGCATATTATTTTTCATATATATTCTGATTCTGTACTTGCCAACTATGCTGCAGAAATCTCTCTTGACTGAGTCTAGCTGCAATCGTTTTAACTTTGGTCAGCTGTAGCTGTTCACTTCCTGGATTTACACAGACCTCCAGCTCTGCAGCTCTAATTGGCCCTCGTATGACTCACCCCCCTCCCTTCCTGGCAAACTCTAATGAGACTGAGAGAGATATCTGTGCATGATGTCATAAGCCTAGGCTTTTTTCAAGACAAGAAAGGGAAAGTGGGCTGTATACGGTTTTTGTTAGGAAAAAAATGTTTTTACTATCCAAAGTTAGAACAACAAGAGCAGAAGATTTATTAGATGGAAAAATAAAAAAAATACTGAAGTTCCGCTTTAATGATGCTGTTTGTTCACTAAGGTTCTCTAACAAACCTCTGAGGGATTCACAGAACATATGTATTTATACTGAGATTAAATTACACACAGATGGACTCTATTTACTAATTAGGTGAAGGAAATCTGAAAGAAATCAGGTTCCACTAGATTTTAGTTGGTGGTATCAGAGTAAAGTGGCCTATTTACAAATAGTATATGTATGAATGTGTGTTAGGGACCTTAGGTTGTAAGCTCCTTGAAGGTAGGGCTGATGTGAATGTATAATGTAAAGCGCTGCATAACTTGACGGCGCAATATAAGTACCTGAAATAAATAAATAATTGCACACCACACTTTTTTTAGTTATTTATTTGTAAAAAAAAATGAAAACAATTTATCATTTTCCTTCCACTTCATAATTATGTGCCACTTTGTGTGGGTCTATCACATAAAATCCCAACAGAATACATTTACGTTTTTGATTGTAACATGACAAAATGTGGAACATTTCAAGGGGTATGAATACTTTTTCAAGTCACTGTATAGTGCACATATAGTGGATTTATATTTTTTGTGGCTAATGAGGAACATAGTTAAATGAAAGTTGTTCAGCTTTAATTTTTTTTATTTTATAAAAACATAGCTTTAGGGACATGTTACAGGTCTATGAGAAGTTTTTTGCATATTAACCTTTAGGCCCGGTTCACATCACTACATCTTCAAAATTGTGCGATTTTACCACAATTTCGTGGCCAAGATCTTGCCGCGAATTTGCAGCAATTTTGCCACGATTCGCGGCCCGCGATATCAGGGAATGCCAGTCTATAGAGCTGAATTTGCATCGCACATGAATAAAACTCGCACAGTACCCTTTTTTAACGCAGCTTAGGTTCGCAACGCATTGATGTGAACGGCACTCATGGAAAATTATGATAGTAAAATGACTTGCGAATTTGAGCAAATAAAAATTTGCAATAGAATTCGCAGCAGTGTGAACCGGGCCTAAAGGTTCAAAGAAATATTAGATGCACATATTTTTGAAGGTAAATTTATTTTTTGTTTTTTTACTGGACCCTGCAGAGCATATGGTTGCAATCTTTCTCAAGCCTGGATCGGCTCTGTGATGTCAGCCAACGGCGGGCTTCAGGTGCCGGCTGAAAATAGGTCACAGGAGTGCAAAATGAACTGCACTCCTGTGATCCAGAGGAGAAATACAGCAAACAAGCTTTGGCTGTACTTCTTCTTTAAAGAAATACAAAGGTTCGTTGAGGAATCTCTAAACATTTTAATGAAGTTATATAAATTACTTTCGTAGAAAGCATGTACTGTATTTAAGCAAGTACAGTATTCAGACAACATGTACTGCTGCATCTAATTAATGGCTGCCTAAAGCTACAATGGAGATAGCTAAGAGCCATTTATAGATCTATTTATACAACTAGTCAAGAGTTCCTGTAGCTTAAAGTAATTGTAAAAGTTCACATTTTGATTATTTAAATAAAAAAATAAAAAAAACATGTTATGCTTACCTTCTCTGTGTAATGGTTTTGCACAGAGAAGCCCCAATCCTCCCCTTCTAAGGTCCCCCGCCAGCGCTCGTGTCTCCTCCTCCCTGGCCCCATAGTAACCTGTTTGCTATGGGGTCACTCATGTGAGCTTGGTCCTGAGGCCCGCTTTTTGTGTCTATTGTCTATCCCACATCCCATTCTCTGCTCATTGACTGTGATTGACAGCAGCAGGAGCCAATGGCCCCTGCTGCTGTCTCTGAGCCTATGGGGACAGGCACTGCAACACCTATCTAATGGCAGAATTGCAGGTTCCAACAGTTGTTAATCAATGATTTTGTACAGGTCTAAGAGGGGTCAGAGTTCTTGAACTGGTACAAATAATGAACGAATACTTATTAACTAGGAAGTGCCATACTTAAACGTCCTGCTCATTATTATGCAGGAGAAACAAAATGGATATCCAGAGTCCTGTACAAAATTATGAACCATATCTTTTAATTATTCAAAAGTTTAAGAAGGGATTTGATGAATCTATGGGTTAAATCAAAAACGATGTTATACTATACTAAACTATGCTATATGTAAAGTCCTACAAATGAACAATTCTGGCACATGGCATTATAACGCTAGTTGTGTCCATACATCTCTTTATGTTTATCCTACAAAAATCTGACTCAACTCTTTGTATTTTTTTGCATGGTCCTCAGAAGTGCCTCCGGCTCAATCCTGATGCTCCAGTCTGGGTGTCCAAGCAGCGCATCCTGTGCACACTCAACCACAGCCTGAAGGACGTTCTGAATTATGGGCTCTTCCAGCCAGCTTTTAATGGCAGAGCTGGGAAATTCCTTGACGAGGAACGGTTGCTACGGGAGTACCCACCTTCACTGGCCACACCTGTACCCTACCTAGAGGTAACACTGTGATTTCACTTCTGCTTTTATGTTTTGTAGATGGGAGGATGCATGATATGGAAAATTATACATATAACTCTCAGCGTCACCACTTTTGGTTAGGCCAGTGTTTCTCAAACTTTTTTCAGTCAAGGCACCCTTTAAAATGATGAACAATCGCAAGGCACCCTCCAAAATGGAAAGTCTTGAGGCGCCCATTCTAAAATGTAAAAATGATTCTAATACTTTTACATAATGCAGCAACATCCATAAATGTAAGGCACCCAACATTAAAGTGGTTGTAAACCCTTACATACCACTTTTTGCCACAGGTAAGCCTATAATAAGGCTTACCTGTAGCTACCCTGAAAACCATTTAGGTTTAGGAGATATCCCCCTGTATCTGCATGGGCCGAAGTCATCGGCACATACACACTGAAGCAATGGCACGTCGTGCCGTTGCTTCAGTTAGACTGTGCTGTTTCCAGCGGGTCCTGCAAATCACAAAGCTTGAGTCCGCGGCCCGGGAAGGAAGAGGGGCAAGAAGATGGACACAGGGGACAGCACTGGATTTGTTTGCAGGTAAGTGTCACAAAATGGGCTATTATGCGATGCATACTAGCCCATTATGCTTTTAATTGGCAGGCTTTGCAGGGAGCAAAAGAAGATGTAAAACCCATCAGGGTTTACTTCCTCTTTAACCACTTAAGAGCCGGACCAAAATGCAGGTAAAGGACCTTGCCCCTTTTTGGGATTCGGCACTGCGTCGCTTTAACTGACAATTGCGCGGTCGTGCAAAGTGGCTCCCAAACAAAATTGGCGTCCTTTTTTCCCCACAAATAGAGCTTTCTCTTGGTTATATTTGATCACCTCTGCGGTTTTTATTTTTTGCGCTATAAACAAAAATAGAGCGACAATTTAAAAAAAAATGCAATATTTTTTACTTTTTGCTATAATAAAAATCCCCCAAAAATATATAAAAAAACTTTTTTTTCCTCAGTTTAGGCCGATACGTATTCTTCTACGTATTTTTGGTAAAAAAAAATCGCAATAAGCGTTTATCGGTTGGTTTTTCGCAAAATTTATAGCGTTTACAAAATAAGTAATAGTTTTATTGCATTTTTATTAATTATTTCTTTTTTACTACTAATAGCGGCGATCAGCGACAATATGGCGGACACTTCGGACAATTTTGACACATTTTTGGGACAATTGTCATTTTCACAGCAAAAAATGCATTTAAATTTGCATTGTTTACTGTGGAAATGACAGTTGCAGTTTGGGAGTTAACCACAGGTGGCGCTGTAGGGGATGTGTGCCTATGTGTTTTGTTTACTACTGTAGGGGGGTGTGGCTGTAGGTGTGACATCATCGATCGCGTCCCCCTATTACAGGGATGACGCGATCGATGCTACAGCCACAGAGAAGCACGGGGAAGCCGTGTGTACACACGGCTCTCCCCGTTCTTCCGCTCCAGGGACGGATCGCCGCACCGCAGCGGCGATCGGGTCCGCGAATCCCGCGGTCCCGGAGCTTCGGACCGGGTCGCGGGCGCGCGCCCGCGACCTACGGCTGGGTACTAAAGTCAACGTATATATACGTTGATGTGCCCAGCCGTGCCATTCTGCCGACGTAAATGTGCAGTAGGCGGTCCTTAAGTGGTTAAAGGTGATTTTTTTCTTCCAAAAAAATACACTTTTGCAAACTGTTACTGACTAGTATTCCAATGTTTCTATTCTCCCTCAGTTTTCTTTCCATCACTTAGCTAATGAGAACCTAAAGCTGATGGAGAGAGACAAGGGGGTGTCAAACAAGGGTGATATGCAGGCAACTGACATCCTCCTTATCAACTGATGATGTCATTGGTCGTTGGGAGGTTGGCAGCTAGAAGGTTGTAATGGTTTACAATGAAAACCTGTGGCTTTGTGTAACTAAAAGGCAGATTTTATCCACCCACCGGCCTGTATACAGTTTTGGGGCAATTTTTAGGCATTTTGCCAAGGCATCCCTGAAGAAACCTCTAGGCACCCCAGGGTGCTTGCACACATTGGCTGAAAAAGGCTGGGCTAGGCCGTTCTCACACAATAATTTTTAAAGACAACAGATAAACGTAGTTTCAGTGTTGGAGAGTTTCTTGTCATAATAAAAAGCAATCTCACAAAGTGGTGCAGTTGATGGTGCACAACGTGATATTAAAGTGTAAATCTAACTTTTTTTGACATATTATAAGAATGTCTAATCTGTAATTTGATGCCTTTTGGAGAATTTTCCATCTTTCCTTGGCTTCGTTATGCACATTAATACACATTTTTACCAGGGGTGCCCAAACTTTCGATCCCCACTGTAACCAGATAAGGCAAATTCAAACCCAGGATTGGATCTCTGGTCTCATGTCATATTCAGGTGGTTGATTCTTTACTGTACACTCATACAGTATGACCAGATAAGGCAGATCTATGATTGTCTCAGATCTAGAATCTACTGTCTCAGCTCAAATTCAAGTGGCTTGATCTTTTACTGCAGGGGTCTACAAAGTTTTTAAACAAAGGGCCAGTTCTTTGGACTTTATGGGGGCAGACTGTGACAGTGGGAGTAGAAAAAAGTCCTGGCGTCAGTGGAATTAAATAATGCCCCAATTTGGGTATTAGGTGTAGAAATAGTGCCCTATCGTTGGTGTCAGTGGAATGAACAGTATTCCATTTTTATTTTTAGTGGAAGGAATAGTGTCACATTGTTGGTGTCAGTGGGAGGAACAGTGTCCCATTGTTAGTTTCAGTGGGAGCATTAGTCCCCTATTGTTATCAGTGGTAAGAACAGTGTCTACCCAATGGGGGAGGGGGGTAGTGTCCCATTTTTGGTGCCAGTGGGAGAAACGGTGTCCATTGTTGGTTTCAGCGGGAGGAAGAGTTTTCCTTTGTTGGTGTCAGTGGGAGGCACAGTGTCCATTGTTAGTTTCCGTTGGTGGAATAGTGCCATATTGCTGGTGTCAGGGGGAGGAACAGTAGGGTTGATTTACAAAAACCGGAGAGTGAAAAATATGATGCAGATGTACATAGTATCTAATCAGCTTCCAATGTCAGCTCATTCAATTAAGCTTTAACCCCTTCCATACAGGGCATTTTCACCCCCTTCCTGCCCAGACCAATTTTTAGTTTTCAGCGCTGTTGCACTTTGAATGACAATTGCGTGGTCATGCAACACTGTACCCAAATTAAATCGTTATGTTTTTTTCCCCACACATATAGAGCTTTATTTTTTGCGCTATAAACAAAAGAAGAGCGACAATTTAAAAAAAAAAACACAATATTTTTTACTTTTTTATTTAATACATATCACAGTTTTTTTTTAAAAAAAAATATTTTTTTCCCCTAAGTTTAGACCGATACGTATTCTTCTACGTATTTTTGGTAAAAAAACGCAATAATCGTATATTGATTGGTTTGCGCAAAAGTTATAGCGTCTACAAAATAGGTGATAGATTTATGGCATTTTTATTTTTTATTTTTTACTAGTAATGGCTGCGATCTGCGTTTTTTGTTTTTGTGACCGTGAGGAAGGGGTTAACAATAAAACCTGGAAGCTGATTGGTTTCTATGCAGAGCTTCACCAGATGTTTCCCTCTCTAGTTTTAGTAAATCAACCCCGATGTCCCATCATTAATGTCAGGGAGAGAAATAGTAGCCCATTGTTGGTGTCAATGGGAGAAACAGTATCCTATCATTGGTGCCAGTGGTAGGAATAGTGCCCCATTTCTGGTATCAGTGGCAGGAATCATGCCCCATTGCTGGTGTCGGTTAGTGCACCAAAGGGCAAATAAATGCAATCAAAGGGCTGCATCTGGCCCTTGGGCCACAGTTTGTAGACCACTGTTTTACTGTGTACATACATGACCAGATAAAGAGCTTCAGAATTAGAACAGAACTTTCAACTTCTTGTGAAAAAAAAGAACAGAACTTCCAAATCATGCAAATAGAAGTAAAATACATTTCCGCTGGATTTTTCTTTTTTTTTTAACTATCCTTGATGTTCAAGTGGTTATTGATTGAGTGAGAAACAGATGGTTCACTCCATTTATGTGCCGATTGCTGGTTGATCAGGGAATTTTTAAACAATCTGGGTAATAATTGGCCTTGTATAAATGTCTTTGATGAAACATATGTTTAACTGTCATTGTTTTATTTAGTCCATGAACTAAAAGGCACAGGGACTTATGAATTTCACATTAATGAGTAAAAAGCAATATTTGAAGTGTATTATCCCATAGTAAAAAATACAAATGACTTCTCGCTTATAATGGATACTGTATACCGATTTGATCCAAAATGTATTGGTTTACTATAGGCTACTGCTTGTTATTATTTATTGTGCCATTTATTCGTACATTGAAGGTTTCCAAAAGAAGCCCTGTAAATCAAAGACCATTAACTTGAGTACAGTAAAACCTTGGTTTGCGAGCATAATTCGTTCCAGAAACATGCTTGTAATCCAAAGCACTTGTATATCAAAGCATAATTTTTCGGGTTGTAAAAAATCAAGTTTTTTAAAAATGTAATTTAAAATGATCGTGTGTGGGCTTCAGAGCATTTTTCGGATTCTGAAAAACGGGCAAATTTTTTTTCGAACATGCTCGAAAATGCACAACATTTTAACCACTTTAGCCCCGGACCATATTGCTGTCCAAAGACCAGAGCACTTTTTGTGATTCGGCACTGCGTCGCTTTAACTGACAATTGCGCAGTCGTGCGACGTGGATCCCAAACAAAATTGGTGTCCTTTTTTTCCCACAAATAGAGCTTTCTTTTGGTGGTATTTGATCATCTCTGCGTTTTTTTGCGCTATAAACAAAAATAGAGCGACAATATTTTTTACATTTTGCTATAATAAATATCCCCAAAAAAGATATAAAAAAACATATTTTTTCCTCAGTTTAGGCCGATACGTATTCTTCTACATATTTTTCGTAAAAAAAATCGCAATTAGGGTTTATTGATTGGTTTGCGCAAAATGTATAGCGTTTACAAAAAAGGGGTTTTATGGCTTTTTTATTATTTTTTTTTTTTTTACTAGTAATGGCGGCGATCAGCGTTTTTTTTCGGTACTGCGATATTATGGCGGACGCATCGGACACTTTTGACATATTTTTGGGACCTTTGGCATTTTTATAGCGATCAATGCTATAAAAATGCATTGGATTACTATAAAAATGCCATTGGCAGTGAAGGGGTTAACACTAGGGGGCAGGGAAAGGGGTTAAGTGTGTTGCTGGGTGTGTTCTAACTGTATGGGGGGATGGCCTCACTAGGGGAAATCACTGATCTTCTGTTTATACATTGTATGAGCAGAAAATCAGCGTTTCCCCCGCTGACAGGAACGAGAGCTGTGTGTTTACACACAAAGCTCCCGGTCCCCGCTCTGTAACGAGCAATCGCGGGTGCCGGCGGCGAAAGTACTCGCTGGGCACGCGCGCGCGCCCTACAAGTCTCTAAACGGAGAACGTAAAGCTACGTGCTCCCGCGAGACAGAGCCACCGCTCCGCAGTAATATGACGGCGGGCGGTCGGCAAGTAGTTAAACAATGTAGTTTTCGAGTTGTAAAAAATTATCGTGTGTGGGCTTTAACAACGTGAAAAACCTGCTCATGCTCAGAAGCAATTTATGAGACGGGAGCGCTCGTTCTGGTAAAACTACCGTTCGTAATGGAGTAAGCACATTCAACACGCTGTAACAGACAGAAAAGCGTGAATCGTCTTTTACTAACACAAAATCAGCTAAAGCAGCCCAAAGGGTGGCGTCATCCTAATGGAACTTCCCCTTTATAGTGCCGTCGTACGTGTTGTACGTCACCGCGCTTTGCTAGAGCATTTTTATTTAAATGATCGTGTGTAGGCAAGGCTGTTTTAAAGATGAAGTTGAAAAAAATATCGTTTTTTCTAGAGCCTGAAAAACTAAGTTTTTTACAGCCCGAAAAATGTGTGTAAGCGGCATTATACCTCGTACACACGACTGAGAATCTCGTCGTAAAAGAAATGTTGTTTTCCTCGATGAGTTTCTTGTCAGGCTTGTCGTTAATCTTGTCAAGCTTTCCTTGCATACACACCGTCAAAACAAAATCTCCTCGTTCTCAAACGCGGTGGCGTACAACACGTATGACTGCACTATAAAGGGAAAGTTCGATTCCACTGGCGCCACCCTTGAGGCTGCTTTTGCTAATCTTGTGTTTCCGCGTTTTTCAGTCTGTTTTTTTCTCGTCGAGATCCACGATGAAAAAAAATACACACCACTGGAAAACAGTTGTGTGTATGAGGCCTTTGGGTAGCAATAAGTTTCTAAATGTTGTACCTTCATTAAATGTAACCATATTGCTACACTTAGAGGCTCCTCTCTTCTTTTTTATACTCAGTTGTGACATGACGTTACTCTTATATCAAGACATCGCTTGTATATCAAGGCAGAATTTATTAAAACATTTTGCTTGTCTTGCAAAACGCTCTCAAACCAAATTGCGCTAAATCCAAGGTTTTACTGTAGTTATAAATGTATCTAGCACACAGTAAATATTCTAAGATTGGTCTGCTTCCAAAGACAGAGGGTTGACTTAGTTATTTACAGGTTAAGAACAAAGATATACACAATGCATGAAACTCATCCGAAAAATCAAGTACGCCTGAGGAAAACTACTTGAGAGAAAACAAAGTTAATAGTACAGAAAATATGATTAGTTCAGATCACTTCACATGAGAAAAACAACTAAATCAGAAGGTACCTTACCAAAAAGGAGCACACGCCTGCAGACATCATACACATGTACTGTAACTGGTTGAGTAGCTTGCTTTACAAAATTCCTTTTTTTTTTATCACGGCAAAGAAATATGTTGCATAGTACACCACAACAGATGTTCATCAATAAAGCCAATATTCTGCAATTTAGTTCAAGTCCAGAAAGTTTATTGGGAAAGAATGAGGAAAGTGTAGAGTACTTACGGGCAGAGAGTGGGATTGATTTACTAAAACTGGTGCAGCTGTGCGTGGCAGCCAATCGGCTTCTAACTTAAACTTTGGCAAAAAAAACTGGAAGCTGATTGGTTACTATGCAGAGCTGCACCAGATTTTGCACGCTCTAGTTTTAGTAAATAACCCCCAGTGTGTCATTGTACTATTCTAACTCTTAACTGACATTTTTTATCCTCAGTTTCGCTATAAAAGAAGAGTTTATACACAAACATTACTGGATGACAAACAGTTTGCAAAACTTCACACCAAAGTAAGTAAAAATAATCATTTTGAACTTAAAGGATATACTAAAGGATTTTTTTTAGCTAAATAGCTTCCTTTACCTTAATGCAGTGCTGTTTTCATGTTCTCATTGTTCATTTTTTTTTTTGCTTTGAAGTAGCTGTAATAATTCTCTGATCTCCACACTTCCTGCTTGTCTGGCTCCTTATGAAAAAACTCATGGCAGATTTTCACTGTGGTCTAAGCTGTGTGTCTAAAACTCCTCAGAACCAATCAGATTCATTTTAAAAAACAAAACACTGTCCTGGATTTGTTTGTTTTTGTTCTGTGTGTCTTCTCTACTTCACAGAAACATGAAACCATTTTAAAAACAAAAGTGAAACTAGAGGCACATTATATGATTGATTTTATCTATTTTTAATCATTTTCAAAAGGAATCGGTTAACTTTTATGTCTCTATACCCTGTAAACAGTCATTTCAGCATTTTTTTTTCCTTTAGTGACCCTTTAAGACTAGAAAATCCACAGAAATTAATGGAAGGTTCCTTTTATGTATCATTACTATGCAAGTCTAATTTAGAAGCACCATGGGGGACATTTATAATGGAGTGAGAATATTGTTATGCTTTCCCCACTATATACCACAGTGTCAAATTGCAGACTTTGTTTTAAGCCCATTCATAAAATGCAGACTGCTGTGAATAATGGAGATTCCCCTGCTTAAGGCAGCTGTGAGAACTGTGTGATTGGAGAAGGGGTTGGTCACATGACTTTGACAGATTACATGAATAAGGTCTGCTCCTGGCTTTGTTTCTGCATTTCCATTCAAAAGCCAGGGAAGTGCTTAGAACATATTTCTCAGATTTTTTTTAAAATGTGCTGTATTTTTTTTAAACATTTGTATGGCCATGCTGCTGCTTTATAAATGGACATGCATGTGTTCATCTTTGTCTTTAGTCAGCATGATATAGTGCATGGGTCCTCAAACTACGGCCCTCCAGCTGTTCAGGAACTACAATTCCCATCATGCCCTAGTCATGTCTGTGAATGTCAGAGTTTTACAATGCCTCATGGGACTTGTAGTTCCGCAACAGCTGGAGGGCCGTAGTTTGAGGATCCCTGATATAGTGGAAGGGGTGGCCAAAAGTGCATGGTGGGGTTGGTTTACTAAAGGCAAATAGGCCGTTTACTTTGCAAGGGAATTTTCCTTAGCTTTGTTACTGTGGTAATAAGTCACTGTGCAAAAAAAACACCCAATTGCATACAAAGATAAAAACACTGAGGTGGATTAACTAAAACAGAAGAGTGCAAAATCTGGTGCAGCGGTGCATGGTAGACAATCAGCTTCTAACTTCTGCTTGTTCAATTAAACTTTGACAACAAAACCTGGAAGCTGATTGGTTTCTATGCAGAGCTGCACCAGATTTTGCACTCTCAAGTTTTAGTAAATCAACCCCTATATTTTTGCTTACTCATTTACATGTTTAGTGTTATCTTCACCTCATTCTCTGGGCTAAGTCAAAATTCCCTTCAACATTGAACAGACTATTTGCCTTTAGTAAATCAACCCCAGTGTTTCAGTTTTTTGACTGCATGTTATCTCTCTTCCCATTGTATATAAAGTAGGTAGAACCATTAGTTTGCTTGTATTTGATGACTTCAGTGGCTTATCATTTTGAAACACTATGTTGCTTTTTTATTAGGGCAGCTTTTCTTTAATAAGGAAAATAGATACCTCATCTGGGCGCAAGGCAGCCATTTTGTGGAATTCAATAGAAAGGCATCCATGTGTAGTATCAGTGTTATGCCCTGTACACACGATCGGACCTTTGTCCGACCAAATTGACATTGGAATTCCAACAGAATTCCATCGGAAGAAAACAGAAAATGTTCTCTATGTAAACTCCGATGAAATTCATCGGAATTTCCGATGAAATTACTCCGATGGGGCATACACACGATCGGAATTTCCGATGGAATAGTGCGTCTGACTTTTTCCATCGGAAATTCCGATTGCGTGTACAGGGCACAATTTTTATCTACTTGAAGGCTAATGAACTGTTGAAGGCTAATAAATGATGTCACTGTTTCATGGGATACTGGGAACTAGCCATGTTCCAATGTGATTTCCTATGGCATGTGACCCCAAAGTACAGTATGTTTGATGTTCTAGTACCTAAATCTGTGTATAATAATGTCCATATACTGAAGCTGGACAAAGAACGTCAAACAGATTCCTCCATCCACACTATACAGTTAGGATAGATAAATCCCCCTACATCTGATTGGATGCAGCTGCTAGTCGGCTGACAATTTTTGGCCTGACTTGTTTATTTTATCAAAAGATACTGGAGATGGCCATCAGTAATCAAATCATTTTTGACCAGACCATTAGAAACTGGATGAAATTCCTGGATGTATGGCCAACTTAAAGGGGTTGTAAAGGTTCATGCTTTTTCACCTTAATGCATCCTATGCATTAAGGTGAAAAAACACCTGGCAATCACAGGTCCCCCAGCCCCACGTTTTACTTACCTGAGCCCTTTCACCTGTTCTGCGCATCCCCGGGGTCCTCTTCTCCACTGAGTCTCAGGCGTTGATTGGATAGATTGATAGCAGCGTAGCAATTGGCTCCCGCTGCTGTCAATCAAATCTAATCTGGTCCCTGTCCCTTCCAATGACACCCTGATCGCACCCGCAATTCGGATCGCTGAAATGTGAACGGGAGCCTTATGCACTGTACACACGATCGGTTCATCCGATGAAAACGGACTGATGGATTTTTTCATCAAATATCCAATGAAGATGTCTTTCATCAGTCTTGCCTACACATCATCAGTTAAAAAAACGATTGTGTCAGAACGCGGTGACGTAAAACACAACGGCGTGCTGAGAAATGAAGTTCAATGCTTCTGAGCATGCCTCGACTTGATTCTAAACATGCGTTGATTTTTAACCAATGGACGTGCCCACAGACAATCGTTTTGTTCTATTGGTTCTTTAACCATCAGATAATTTTAAAACAAGTTCCTAGTTTTTTCACCGATGGTTAAAAAACCGATGGGGCCCACACACTGTACATCAGACCATTTTCATCAGATGAACCGATCGTGTGTACGCGGCATAAGTCTTGGTTCACATTGGGGTGGCTCATAGTCACCAGACTCTGAAGCCGCCCCGTCAGTGTGACTTTAGCGTGTCTTGCAAAGGGCTTCTGTAATAGAATGCAATTTAAAAAAAATGGCACTGTTGACATCCAGGTTGGCCAGGAAGTGATGTCATGTTATCGCTTCCTGACTACCATAGCAGAGAGATGCTGATCAGCACTCCCGTAGTTCACACGCCTACAGGTCAGGAACTGTTGATAGGCTCCTTGTGCTGTTCCCAGTTCTGCCAGGTGAAATGTACTTATTCACACTGCTTGGATTTATTATTATTATTCAGATTTTATTTTTAAAGTATAACAAACAGTAAAAAAAATTAAAATAACAGCCAATAAAAAAAAAAATTCAAACACCACTGCAAGCAGTATCAGCATTAGTACATTTGATATATTATCATCTAATTTTCCCAAGATATTTACAGACATTCAAAGAATATTCAGAAATGAAACAGGCCTTGCCCCTTTACTAAAAATATATCTTCATACCTTTATACCTACAGTCTTTATTATGGATTTAAATTTAAAATTAGAACGTGATGCATCTATCCATTTTCTTCTGAAAGGTGTTGTGTTGAACACAAATGTATTTTTCAAACATTGCATATATATTTATTTTCCAAATCCAGTTCCCAAGGGTAGGAGGGTTGGGTGAAACCCAGCGGGAGGCTATCAGCTTACGTGCTATAAAAAAAGATCTCAAAATGGCCATTGTCTAATCACAATTCAGGCTATTAGAATTTACATATCCTAAAAGGCGGTATCATATACAGAATTGAGCAAATCCAGCACTTCCTGCCAATACCAAAATAACTTTAGACATCTCCAAAAGAGGTGCATAAAGGAGCCAAGAGATTGAGCGCATCTTGTGCAATCAGGATTTTCTCTCCTGCCTACCCTGTGCAGCAACTCCGGGGGACGATTACAATGGGCCCTATGCAAAATAAAAAGTTGAGTCTTTCCATGAGTAGAAGATATTCAGGCAAGCTGTACATTCTATAGTATTCAAACCCATATATATATCCCCTAGGACCACATACATTTCTGCCTCCCATCTTTGCCTATATGGAACAGTAATGTCAGCTACATTTCAGATAACAACCGCGTATAGACCTTGGTGATGAGGCCCTTGGTAGAATTTACTGTAACTATACTGTCCAGAATAGGAACAGAAGAAAAGGAGACCGTTGGGGCCAAACCTTGAATCTTTAAAGCATGTCTTACATGTAAATATTGGAAAAAACTTTTTTGATCCAATATACATTATTAAAATTATACACAGTACAGAGTTGTTTATATGTTTTCAAGACCTCATCAGAATAGAGTTGTATAAGGATAGTAATCCATGCATTTTCCTATCTAGAAAATCCTCCCAGTTGTAACATTTCCGAAAAAGCTATTCGACCATAATAAATCTAGTATAACCTGAGATAATGTTGAATAGGTAAATTGATTGAAAGGTGGAACAGTGGAGTCTAAATCCAACAAAGGATTGCTATTACGGAAAAAGAAAAGAAGTATATTATAGGAGGATCTGTACAAACCACCAGTTTCCCAACCTGGGGCCACCAAAAAATGTGAATGCATTTAAAAAAATTATTTCATAATATATTAATGAATATAGAGCTTCATTATTTGTGCCTTTTATATTTGCCTGGAGATCAGTTTTGAATTGCACCTATTTCCTGACTATGCAGATAAAACTACATATTTTTATTAAGCAGTGCAAGAGCCTAAATATGTCTCTAGTTGATTTAATATGAAGTTGTTTCTTCCCAAAGATTCTGATGGATACTTATTAGGAAGGCATAAATAGACATCTAATTTGACATGTTTTGTCTTTATCAAATCATAAGTTAATTTTATTCAATACGTTGTTGGTTGTCAGATTATTAAAGTGTGCCATCTGAAAATAGCTATAGATTGGATACCTGGCAATAAGTAAATGTCTTCTGGTGGGGTTATCTCAGTGACACAAAAAGATGCTAAATTTAATTTCTGAGGGCCAGTAACTCAGGGTGGGAGTGCGATCATCACATTCTAGTGGCAGCAGCAGATCCTATACTCCTGTCATTACATTCTGGTAGCAGAGGTTGGATATTAAACTGCTACTGTAACATATTGGTGGCAGCAGTGGGATCTGAGACTGAAAAAATGTGATGACAGATCCTGCTATTGCCACCAGAGTGTGATGGTTGCACATTCAGCCTCACCCTGCACAAAGATTTTCCAACTCTCAGGACAACAACCTGGGCACCACAAAATAAGAGTGGTTGTCACTGGGGTTGGTAAACTCTGCAGTTAACGCTTTACACACCAAACTATAGCCGCCTCCATGCCTTTTAAATCAGACCTTTAAGAAATGTATGTGATACTTGATGCCATGCCAGAATAAATAAGACAGACTGCTGAAATATTTTTTATTGAGAGAATTCATGCATTTAACCTAGCAAATTATGATTTTAGTGAAAGGGGGAAAAAACAGTTCAAGAAATATATTTACAGACAAATAATATAAAACAGACAATAGCAATAGTAAAATAAATAGGATTAAAAATCAAAAGGTACTTAGGCAAGTTTACATGATCTCCAGTTCTTGTGTACAGTCCAGCTCACTTCAGAGTAAGGGCCCTTTCACACGTGCGGACAAACGGTCAGTTTTTTACAAGTCCGTTTACAGACTTGTAATGCATTCCTATGGGATTGTGGACGTTAGCGAATGATGCATCCGCGAACGTCCGTAAAGATCTGCGTCCGCAAAGATCAGTTTTTTCGGACGGAAGAAAACACAATTTTTCTCCCAACTGGCGGATCGGATCGGATGAATATGGACACACGGTCCGTATTCATCCGATTCCCCATAGGGGAGAGCGGAGGAAAGACAGGGCGGTCTCTGCACAGTGTGCGGGGACCGCCCTGTCCGCCGACAGCTCAGCGGGGATTACGCATGATCCCCGCTGAGCAGATGGACACACACAGGGCGGATCAAATACGGATCCGCTCCGTGTGAAAGGACCCTTAGTCTGATTCTGTCTGAGTCACTGGCCCTCAGAAAAGGCTCTTAGCATCCTGATGGTTCCCGTGAAAAATGAGAGCTGCAGCTGCGAATTGTAGCAGCTCTTTGTTGACCCTCCAGAGGGTTTCACCAAGCAAACCTCCACCCAATCAAAAGAGCTGGGGGGTGTGATGTAAGGCTTCATGTACACAGGACGTTGTTTATAGGGGTTGTAAATGTTCAGTTTTTTTTTTTTTTAAAACAAACATGTTATACTTAACTCCGCTGTGCAGTTGGTTTTTCACAGAGTGGCCACAATCCTCTTCTTCTGGGGTCCCTAAGTGGTACTCCTGGCTCCTTCTCTTCTCGAGTGCCCCGTGGGAGAAGCGCTCTCTTTTGTAGACACCTGTGCAGACGCGCTCCCGTGTCAAACAGAAAGCAGGACTTGGCCCTGGCGCTCGGCGCCTGTGTCATTGGATTTCATTGACAGCAGCGGGGTCAATGGCTGTGCTGCTATGAATCCATCCCATCAGGACCCAAGACACTGGCTTTTGCTGGTGTGCTTGTCCCCGGTGCGAGATAGAGGGTAAGTAAAATGGTAAGACGGGGAGGGGGCTTCAGCATTACCCTTAAACCCCTCCTGAACGATTTAACTTTACAGCTAGAAACCAACGCCTAAAAACGTCTGTTTAGCCATGGTTAAATGCCGCGTATAGCGTTTGCGTATAGAAGCATTTTTTTATTATTATTATTATTTTTGTTAAAATTAAAAACTTCTGTAAACGAATTACCGCATTTCAGCGTTTTAAAGGCCTCTGAACACCCATACTAAAAGCATTTTTTTTGCGTTCCAAAAAAATCTTTTAAACTCAACTGCCTAAAAATGACTATAAACCACCCTGTGTACATGTACTGATAAGATAACATAGAGGAGAGTTCAGAGGCAGCTGAAAAAAATGCCCAACTACTCCTAAATGTCTTGTAAGCTGGGGATAGGTAGCGGGTACAAAAGCTCCCTGGGATGAGCAGGCACAGATACCAAAGTCCATAGGATAAGTGAACAACAGTGGGATTTTTATTGGTGCTATACAAAGTCTATTTACAGGTGCTGTACAGTGTGCAGAAAACAAAACAAGCAAAAGTAGTTTAAACAAACACCTAGCCGTGTCTCGGCTCTAACTACACGATATGTAGGCCCTAACTACTAAGCTAAACAAGCCTACCGCTTGTTAGCTCAAAATACAAACTGCTCACCAGTCTTTTAACAACCTCCTTGCTCCTACAGATCCACACTATCTGTTTCCCAGGACAGAGCAATGGCTGTTAGCTCAGGTGAGCTTAAATTGGCCTGGGGGAGAGGGCCAACACCTGACCTGGATCAGGGATCAGAGATCCCTGAACGTGTAAGAGAGGAGCCTGGGAGAGGTATAAACCCCGAACTGGACTTTCCCAGGCTCTCTCTGGGACGCTCTGCTACACACCCTCCCCTCTTGTTTCAACCCCAGGGTTGGAACACCTGTAGCCCAACAGGAGTGAACACGGGACAGGGCATCTACATTACCCATCTCAACCCCTGGCCTGTGTTTTACCGAAAAGGAATAATCCTGGAGGGCCAAAAACCACCGGTTCACCCGCCTATTAGTCTCCTTCTTTTGGGCCATCCATTTCAGGGGAGCATGGTCAGTTATTAACTCAAACTGGCGCCCTAACAGGTAGTACCTGAGCGCGTCCACGGCCCACTTTATGGCTAAACATTCCTTTTCAATGACTGCATATTTTTTCTCATGATCATTGAGCTTTCTGCTTAGGTAGACCACAGGGTGTTCTTCCCCATTGTATACCTGTGATAGTACTGCCCCGATACCTACATCAGAGGCATCTGTCTGAACCAAAAAATCTTTGGAGAAATCGGGGGAGTATAGCACTGGCTGTGCACAAAGAGCCTTCTTCAGGACTTGGAAAGATTCTTCTGCTACTGGGGACCATTTTATCATTACGGAGTCTTTCCCTTTCGTCAGGTCTGTCAGTGGGGCAGCTATAGTGGCAAAATTTGGAATAAACCTTCTATAATATCCCGCAATGCCAAGAAAGGCCCTGACCTGCTTCTTGTTTGCAGGACGTGGCCACTGCTGGATGGCTTCTACTTTATTCACTTGGGGTTTAATAACTCCACGGCCAATAGTATAGCCCAAATACTTGGCTTCCTCCAAACCAATGGCACATTTTTTGGGATTTGCCGTAAAACCTTCCTTGAAGAGGGAATCAAGGACAGCTTGGACACGGGGCAAGTGAGACTCCCAGTCAGTGCTATGCACCACTATGTCATCTAAATAAGCTGCAGCATACTGCTGGTGCGGTCTTAGGGTCCTGTCCATGGCCCTCTGAAAGGTTGCAGGGGCATTTTGCAACCCAAAAGGCATTTTCTTATACTGGAATGATCCCTCCGGGGTCACAAACGCAGTCTTTTCTTTGGCACTATTAGTCAGGGGTATTTGCCAATATCCTTTGGTCAAGTCCAAAGTGGTCAGATAACGGGCCTTGCCCAGTCGGTCTATAAGTTCATCTACCCTGGGCATCGGGTACGTGTCAAACTTTGTTACTGCATTGAGCTTTCTGAAGTCGTTACAAAACCTCCAAGTGCCATCCGGTTTTGGGACCAACACGATGGGGCTCGACCAGTCACTATTGGATTCCTCAATGACATCTAGTTCCAACATCCTTCTAACTTCATCACTGATGTCCTTTCTCCTCGCTTCAGGAATTCGGTATGGTTTGAGCTTGACACGGACCCCAGGTTCAGTAACAATATCATGCTGAACCGCTGAAGTCGTGCCAGGCAACTCTGAAAATTTCTCTCTATTCCTTATTAGGAACTCTCTAGCTTCCTGTTTTTGGGAATATGACAGGGTGTCTGGAATCGTGACCTCAGGGATCAGAGGGGATTCAGTACCCTTAGGCGTTACCGGTAGGGACCTCGCAGTTAACGCCAGTCTATCCTTCCAGGGCTTTAACAGGTTCACGTGGTAAATCTGTTCGGGCTTCCTTTTACCTGGTTGATACACCTTGTAATTGACTTCCCCAACTCTTTCAATTACTTCAAAGGGGCCCTGCCACTTAGCCAGGAACTTGCTCTCAACAGTGGGAACTAAAACGAGGACCCTGTCACCCGGTGAGAAAACACGGAGTTGGGCCCCCCGGTTGTATATTCTCTGTTGGGCTGCTTGAGCCTGTAGTAAATGTTCTTTCACCACTGGGATTACGGCTGCAATCCTGTCCTGCATTTGAGCGATATGCTCAATTACACTTTTGTGGGGTGTCTGTTCCCCCTCCCAAGTTTCCTTGGCTATGTCCAAGAGTCCCCGAGGGTGTCTCCCATAAAGCAACTCAAATGGAGAGTACCCTGTAGAGGACTGGGGAACCTCCCTGATAGCAAACATCAGGTACGGTATCAGGAAGTCCCAGTCTTTCCCATCTTTGTCAACAACCTTTTTTAACATGCCCTTTAACGTCTTATTGAAACGTTCCACCAAGCCATCCGTTTGCGGATGATACACAGAGGTTCGCAACTGCGTCACCTTAAATAACTTGCACAGCTCCCTAGTTATCCGTGACATAAATGGGGTACCCTGGTCTGTCAGGATTTCTTTAGGGATGCCCACCCGACTGAACACCATAAACAGCTCTTTGGCAATATTTTTAGCAGATGCGGCGCGTAAGGGAACGGCCTCAGGGTAACGGGTAGCGTAATCCATAATCACAAGGATATGCTGATGACCACGGGCGGATTTGGGGAGGGGACCCACAAGGTCCATGGCAATCCTCTCGAAGGGCACTTCAATAATGGGCAAGGGCACTAAAGGACTTCGGAAGTGGGGCTGGGGGGCTGACATCTGACACACAGGACAGGATTGACAATAATTCTCAATATTTTTCTGTATCCCAGGCCAGTAAAACCTGCGCAACACTCTTTCAGTGGTTTTCTCAACCCCTAAATGACCTCCTAGCAAGTGCCCATGGGCAAGTTCCAACACCACCCTTCTGTAAGGCTTGGGGACCACCAACTGTTCAGTAACTTCATCATTCTTTTTACATACACGATACAGTAAATCATCATTGCTGCTGAAATAAGGAAAACAGGGCCTATCCCCTGGTTCAACAGGTACATCATTAATCACCATTACATTTTCCCAGGCCCTGGCAAGGGTAGGGTCTTTTCTCTGCTCAGTACCAAAATTTTCCTTGTGCACATTAAGGTCAGTAAACTCCAACATAGGCTCCGAGTCGGCAGACGGCTGTCCGGCTCTACTGGTTGTGGGGACTTCCTCAGGCTCCTCCAGCTCTCCTGCCATAACAGAGAAAGGATAACTCGGAGAGCCCTGAGATGAGTCCCCTGAACCCACAATATCGGAAGTAGTCAGGAGCTCTGGCTCTGCGACTGAGTCAGGTACTGCGACCGGGTCGGGACGATCCCACAGTTCCCAAAACTTAGGGAAGTCCCTACCAATGATGGCCTCGTGCACCAAGTGGGGCACAAGTCCGACCGCATGGGACACCGTACCTAAGCCAGTTTTAAACTGAACTGTGGCTATAGGATACTCCCGGGTATCCCCATGTACACAGATCACAGCAACTTTTTTAGCATGAAAATTCACAGTTTCAACCATCTCAGCTGTAACCAAAGTAACCAGACTTCCAGAGTCCAGTAAGGCCGTAATAGGCTTATCATTAACAGTCATGTGACACATGTGTTTCCCCACATTTGGCGCTGCAGCGCATGAAACAGCAGCAAACATGGACTGCCTTCTAATAGACAGATCACACTGCATTGGTTCATCAGTCAATGGACAGTTTGCTGCAACATGTCCCAGCTCTTGGCAACGAAAACACCTGATGTTTCCCCAAGTTGGTTTGCTGACAGGCAGTGGTTTCCCTTGCTTGGGACGCCAAACTTCAGTCCTGGCACCAAAAATCCTCCCCCCTATTTCCTTGCCATGCTTACCACCCACTTCCCCTGGAACAGTCTTACCGGTTGCCTGGGGAGACCGTGGCTTTGGGTGGAAAGTCCGTGCGGTTGTTGGGGTGGTGACCAGGTTCTCTGCAGCAAAGTACCTTTCGACGAGTTCCACCAGGTTATCTGCCGACTTGGGGTCCCCTTGACTCACCCACTTCTGCAGGGGAATTGGGAGTGACCTCAGGAATTGGTCCATGACCACACGCTCCACTATTTGTGGCGCAGACAGGGACTCAGGCTGTAGCCATTTTCGCACCAGGTGGATTAGGTCGAACATCTGCGATCTTGGGGGCCTCTCGATTTTGAAGAACCAGCTGTGGACCCGTTGGGCTCGAACGGCCAAGGTGACGCCGAGTCGCGCCAGAATTTCCTGCTTGACCTTTTCGTAGTCTTCTGCTTCTGCTGACTCCAGATCATAGTAGGCCTTCTGCGATTCACCAGAAAGTAAGGGGGCAATCAGTCCTGCCCACTTGGTTTTAGGCCAACATTCCCTCTCAGCGGTCCGTTCAAACGTTAACAGGAAGGCCTCTGGATCATCATCCGTAGTCATTTTAGACAGAAAGCGAGCCACATGGATGGCTGAAGGCTTGTCTCCCATATCCTTAATTTCCGCAGGTGCCCACTGTGCTAGCGTCTCTGCAACCTTAGTCAGGGTTTTCCTATCCACTTCTGCAGCAGTGGCAAGCTGTTCAAACAGCCTCTGCGATTGCTCCTGTACAGCACTAATCTGCCTCTGCGATTGCTCCTGTGCAGCACCGATGTGTTTGTACAGCGCCTTGGTTTGCTCCTGTGCGATAGCATTGGCTTGCTGCAATGCAGCGTTAGTTTGCTGTTGTGCAGCATTTGCTTGCTGTTGTGCAGCATTGGATAACATCATTTGTTTGAGGATTTCCTCCATGTTGTCACTTTAGGTACTGGCCTTTTAAAATAGTAACTTACTACTGCTGATCGCAGCCTCCACCATATGTAAGCTGGGGATAGGTAGCGGGTACAAAAGCTCCCTGGGATGAGCAGGCACAGATACCAAAGTCCATAGGATAAGTGAACAACAGTGGGATTTTTATTGGTGCTATACAAAGTCTATTTACAGGTGCTGTACAGTGTGCAGAAAACAAAACAAGCAAAAGTAGTTTAAACAAACACCTAGCCGTGTCTCGGCTCTAACTACACGATATGTAGGCCCTAACTACTAAGCTAAACAAGCCTACCGCTTGTTAGCTCAAAATACAAACTGCTCACCAGTCTTTTAACAACCTCCTTGCTCCTACAGATCCACACTATCTGTTTCCCAGGACAGAGCAATGGCTGTTAGCTCAGGTGAGCTTAAATTGGCCTGGGGGAGAGGGCCAACACCTGACCTGGATCAGGGATCAGAGATCCCTGAACGTGTAAGAGAGGAGCCTGGGAGAGGTATAAACCCCGAACTGGACTTTCCCAGGCTCTCTCTGGGACGCTCTGCTACAGTCTGTTTACCAGAAGCAGTGTACATGAAGCCTTAGACCCCTTTCACACTGGAGCGGTTTGCAGGCGCTATTGCGTTAAAAGTAGCGACTACCAACCGACCCTAAACACCTGCTGCTGTTTCTCCAGTGTGAAAGCCAGAAGGCTTTCACACTGGAGCGATGTGCTAGCAGGACGGGGAAAAAGATCCTGCTAGCCGCATTTTGGAGTGGTGAAGGAGTGGTGTGTATAGCGCTCCTTCACCGCTCCCGCCCATTGAAATCAATGGGACAGCGCGGCTATACCGCCGGAAATGTGCCTCTGCAGAGGCGCATTGCAGGCGGTTTTAACCCTTTCTCGGGCACTAGCGGGGGTAAAACCAACCCCCCCCCAGCGACCGAATAGCACCGCAAAATTAGCGGTAAAGTGCCACTAAAAATAGCGGCGCTTTACCGCCACCGCACCTCCCACCCCAGTGTGAAAGGGGCCTTAGAAGTGTTTTTGATGCTTCAGCAGAGACTCAGTCATTAACAAGTATCTTATCTATGTTTTGTATTTACATATTGTTTTTACAATACGACAACATAATATTGACATAACATGATACTAAATGGAATTAAATGATTTTTAAAGACCAAACAACACAGATGTCTATATCACCAATCTGCTTTATGCATAGTATGGCATAAGCAGAAGTGGTATCAAACTGATTGTTATGGGATCGCAGGTGTCTGGCAATGACTAGCAAACATGCATAGACTAGAATAAAAACAACCAACACCCATATTTTGGCATTGAAATTGGCCACAGCTTCGTTTTATTGGTTTAAACAAAATATTTGATTAAAAGATCAACTTTTTTCACATCAAATAATTTTTTCACCAAAATTTTTCAAAAATAAACCATACTCGGCCCAGCCACTCAGACGCGAGCTGACTCAGCATTCACTTTTAACCATTTTCTTACATCTCCCCTTTGATTTTCTACACCAAAGGGAGCCACCACAGAAACCGACTGCAACTGGGGTGGGGAAGGGAGCTCCTTGCACTGGCAGAAAACCCTAAAAAAACAGCTCCTTAAATAGGCCTTCTAGAAGGTTCTGAAAGGTCATCTGACCTTAACTGACCAATCTCTAGCTGACCTACTAACCTTCCAGAACCTTCTTAGTCACATGACCCCAACTAACCATTTAGACCAAGCACCATTAAAAACTAGGGCTGTTACTGATTAAAAATGCTGTGTTCGATTAATCGTTTTTTTTTTTTTAATCGATTAATCGACTAATTTCGATTAATTAAACGCACATACAGATACAACTACTTTGAGTTGCTCTCCTTGCATTGCAGCATGGGGGCAGATGTGTATATTACAGCATGGGGGCAGATGTGTATATTCTTGCAGTATGGGGGCAGATGTGTATATTACAGCATCTGCCCCCATGCTTTAAGATACATATCTGCCTCCATGGTTTAATATACACATCTGCCCCCATGCTGTTATATACATATCTGTCCCCATGCTTTAATATACACATCTGTCCCCATACTAATATACACATACACCGGCTCATAAGTATAAATGAAGCATCTGCCCCCATACTCCAGGAATATATACATCTGCCGATTCTGCCCCATAATGTTACCACACACGGGATGGTTGTCCTCTCTTACCTGACTATACATCAGGCTGGCAGACCCGTCCGCAGAGTAGGTGATGGACACGCTGATGGTGCGCAAGGGAAGATGATACAAGCAGGCGGGCGATGATGACGTTGGCGTGTCGCTACTCGGCTGACGCCGGGTGGACCAAGATGGCCACGGCTCCGGAGCTAGGCCGAAGCCGCGGCCTTTCCTATGGGCGAGACCCGCGGATCATCGTCGATCAAAATTATTTTAATCGATCAAAGAAATTAACGATTAATCGAACAATTAAACGTTAATTTCCGCAGCCCTATTAAAAACCATATATTAATGTCTAAAATGCAGACACCACAAACCCATAAGGTAAAGGGGGGTCCTAAAAAGGCTTCTCCATTTTTCCCCACATTCTCTTAACTATTATTAATGAAACACCTTTGTAGCATTAATTATTGAAATTGTATGAATTTTAACTCTGGGTAGCTCATCTGTATGTTAATGTAGGTCACTAACTCTTGTCTGAGAGATATACATTCTTTCAGACTGTTTAAGGTAGGGCTGTTTTAAAAGTCTTGAATTCCAGTCTCTTCTAAGTACTATTTATGACAGCCATTTATGACAATGCTTATTAACAGGCTGTGCAGATCCTGGAATGTTTTAACAGAATTTATGATGGCCTGCATGGTGTCTCAAGCTCAACTGTGTCCTAGTGTTCAATCTTCAGGTTTGTTTAATCTTTAATATCAGATTTAAATGTAAACTTTTTGCCACATAATCCTCAGTTTGGGTTCATCAGACCTGATTATCGTCCCATGCATGATCTGGGCACACTTTAATATTTAATTTTGGAGTAGTGTTATTTCTGACTTCAGAGTGTTTGTATATCCCGTATTTCATTCTACTGGGTTACATTGAGAGCCTGTTCTTTTATCAGCAATGTGCACTATAGTAGTTTACAGTAATCTCCTAAAAATTGATTTCCATATAAACCATTGTTTAGGGAACAGCAAAGATCATGTAGCCATGCAATGAACAAATGAGCCTAAAGGCATCAAGAAAATATGGTGCTTAATTGCATGTACAGGTTCACTGTAGAATTAACCCCCCACATGCAGCCACATTTCTCATAAGAATAGGTAATTAAACTAAATCAGACTGGAAGATTCAAAGGATTACGCCCACACAGCAATTCATTCATATAGAAAATTTGCTGAAATGCCTGCAACAACAACACGTCTCACCTGTGTACATGGACCGGACTGTGGCTAATTGAGAGTCTTAAATCAAAATGATTATGAAAGAGATTATTTTTCTCAGGAAAGTATTTCTTGTATGTCCCCCCACGGTTTGTTCATTCACTTTATATAATCTCAAAGAACATTGATTTTGCCATTCAGCTTTTTTAACACTGTGACTGTGTAACCAGATCTCCTTGAGGATATCCTTACAGCAGGAAGAAGCCATCATGAACAATGAAAGACACTAAAATATTTAAGAATAATTTTTTTAAATAAATAAACGTACCAGTCACAGTTACATTTAATTTAAATAATTTGTATAGTGGTTACAGGAATTCATTAAAGTGTGGCTCTTCCACAGATATTGATGTTGTAATAAGATCTGCAGACAATAAAGTTTTATTGAAAGATACACTACTATAAAAAAAACATGCAAATAATAGAATAAGCACTATGCAGTATAATCTAGCAATATACACCACACAAGAAAAAATAAATATATATATATATATATATATGTATATATATATATATATATATATATATATGGAAAAAGAAACCCACTAGGGGCTGACGCTGCGCTAATCAAAATAGGTTACCAATGATAAGGTTGAAAATAAGCAGCTGGCACAAGAATCGTGTACAACAATCAAAAAGACATAAAAAATAAAAAGGGGTGCAGCGCTAAAATTACTTATTTGTAGAGAAATTGTAGTGATACAACACTGTGAAGACAAACTTCTAAGTCCAATCAAGGAAAATGTGAAACACACTTTGCTAGGAACCTGGCAAATCACCAGCATACAAGAATTAAAATTAAAAGCTCCTAGAGTGAATTGTTCTCAATATTGAAAAATTGATGAGCTGAGCTAGACAAAAAAATACTAATCATTAGTGAATAATAATTAAAGGTGAATAACGATAAAGAAAAAAGAAAAAATCACAATAATTAAAAATCTCTAATAATGATCATTGTGAGATCTAATAAAAAGTCCAGTGTTAATTCTTCATAAATTGTGATGTGAAGAGAAGGAGAAAAGAATGCCAGGTAGATTCCAATAATCATCAGATGAGGAAGAAAAAAAGAAACACCATAGACATATGTGGTAAGATTGCCTACTTACCGCAAGGAAAGACTGTTTTGCACCAGCCTTATGGAGCACAGGGACATCCGGTCTCCCCACAACCAAACAGCATGAATCCGAATTGACTTTCAGCAATGGCTCCAGGAAGGGTACATGGATGGTAAATAATAGAAAAGGAGACTCTCATAGCGTATAACGTATGAACAAAGAAGAGCTTTAATAGATAATGCACTTACATCTATTCGATGAAAAAACGGCATATAACAATTTCGATCCAAGAACGGCATATAACAATTTCGATCCAAGATCCGATACCTCTCGCTAGTCGACCGGAAAAACTCAGCCTGCGTACAGGACAGAACGCGATGATGTCACGGCACCCTACGTACGTTTCGTCACGATGGGACTTCTACGGGGGATTAGCCAGATGTCGACAACAAAGCGAATCGGAGTTTAAATAGCCCCAAACTCCATTTTGAAAGAGGGAAAGCTGCTGTATGAACTAAGGGCAAAAGCGGAACGGATAGCGAAAGAGGTAAAATTCAGATGTAACGACGAATATTTCAAAATAAAAGTGATTTCAAATCGAAAATAACGTCTAGAACGCAGCAGAGTTCAACAGTGACAGGAAAAGGTATCGGATTTACACAAAAGCTTGGATCGAATATCTCAATTCAATTTAGAAATCACCATATCTTAACACATGAGTGACTCACCATAAAGTTATATAACTTTATGGTGAGTCACTCATGTGTTAAGATATGGTGTTCTGTCCTGTATGCAGGCTGAGTTTTTCCGGTCGACTAGCGATAGGTATCGGATCTTGGATCGAAATTGTTATATGCCGTTCTTGGATCGAAATTGTTATATGCCGTTTTTTCATCGAATAGATGTAAGTGCATTATCTATTAAAGCTCTTCTTTGTTCATACGTTATACGCTATGAGAGTCTCCTTTTCTATTATTTACCATCCATGTACCCTTCCCGGAGCCATTGCTGAAAGTCAATTCGGATTCATGCTGTTTGGTTGTGGGGAGACCGGATGTCCCTGTGCTCCATAAGGCTGGTGCAAAACAGTCTTTCCTTGCGGTAAGCAGGCAATCTTACCACATATGTCTATGGTGTTTCTTTTTTTCTTCCTCATCTGATGATTATTGGAATCTACCTGGCATTCTTTTCTCCTTCTCTTCACATCACAATTTATGAAGAATTAACACTGGACTTTTTATTAGATCTCACAATGATCATTATTAGAGATTTTTAATTATTGTGATTTTTTATTTTTTATTTATCGTTATTCACCTTTAATTATTATTCACTAATGATTAGTATTTTTTTGTCTAGCTCAGCTCATCAATTTTTCAATATTGAGAACAATTCAGTCTAGGAGCTTTTAATTTTAATTCTTGTATGCTGGTGATTTGCCAGGTTCCTAGCAAAGTGTGTTTCACATTTTCCTTGATTGGACTTAGAAGTTTGTCTTCACATTGTTGTGTCACTACAATTTCTCTACAAATAAGTAATTTTAGCGCTGCACCCCTTTTTATTTTTTATATATATATATATATATATATATATATATATATATATATATATATATAAAAGTTATAAAATATATCTATATTTATTCATGAAAAACAGTTTGTAGAGCGAGAGATTGCAATTCGATCTGGCTCCACAAACATGTGCTCTCCACCATAAATTGGGCACAAACTTAAAGGATCACTAAAGGAATTTTTTTTTTTAGCTAAATAGCTTCCTTTACCTTAATGCAGTGCTGTTTTCATGTTCTCATTGTTCGGTTTTTGGGGTTTTTTTTGCATTGAAGTTACTGTAATTCTGCTCTGATCTCCAAACTTCCTGGTTGTCTGGCTCCTTTTGAAAAATCTCATGGCAGTATTTCACTGTGGTCCAAGCTGTGTGTCTAAAACTCCTCAGAACCAGATTCATTTTAAAAACAAAACACTGCCCTGGGATTCAATTTAAAAACAAAACACTGCCCTGGATTTGTTTGTTTTTGTTCTGTCTCTCTCTCTACTTCACATAAACACAAAACCAGTTTAAAAACTAAAGTGAAACTAGAGGCATATTATATGATTGATTTTTATCTATTTTTAATCATTTTTAAAAGGAATCGGTTAACTTTTATATCTCTATACCCTCTAAACCAGGGATCTCCAAACTACGGCCCTCCAGCTGCTGTGGAACTACACTTACCATGAGGCATTGTAAAACTCTGACATTCGTAGACATGAATAGGCATGATGGGAATTGTAGTTCCTGAACACCTGGAGGGCCGTAGTTTGGAGACTCCTGCTCTAAACAGTCATTTAAGCAAAAAAAATGTTTTCCTTTAGTGATCCTTTAATCAAGGTATATAGTTCCCAAGATTAATGTAAGGTCTCACTCAATTTTAAACAATTAGCAGATAAAAAAAATCTAGTGATGCAGACTTTTAGAGTAATTACACGGTTGTAAAGTTAAAAAAAGAAGGGCAGCTAATGGTGAACCTAAAGAGGAAGTTCCACTTCATGTCCAGACCCCCCTCGCCACCACATTTGGTACATTATAATTTTTTGGGGGGAGAGGGAAACTACTTTTGTTCACCTGGGCAATCCAAGTGGAAGTTACAACCCCCCCCCCCCCCCGCCTTGCCTGTGGTTTTCTGGGATATGTCACAGATCCCAAAAGGCTGTGGGACTAATCACAAAGTGCATGCACAATGGAAATACGTCTGTGAAGGAGTAAGAGCCAGTTTCCGTCAGTACTGTGCCATGGACCCCAAGACCTACAAAGAATGAGGGCAGCGCTGGATTCCTGGACAAGTAAGCTTTCTTTTATTAAAAGTCAGCAGCTGCAGTATTTAAATCTGCTGACTTTCAACTTTTTCTTTTTGCCATGAAGGTCTTGTATGTATTTAGTGCAGAATGCACATTTTTCGTTACTTTTAATACCATATCCCCTGTCTTAACCTGGCATTACAAACAACAATCAGGAAATCAAGAGCAGCTGAATTTGAAAGCATAGTGTTGTCTCTCCACCCAACGCATTTCATCATCAAAGACTTAATCAGGGCATGGGGAAGAACAGTTGTCTATTTTGAAAGATACAAATAAGGGTAATTGCACACAGCACCAAACATTTTAATACATACCAGTACTAATGTCTTTGTTAAATGTAATATTCACTCTCTTACAGAGTTATAGGCGTTGGTAAAATTTTCTGCATGTCACTTTCAGCCATGCTAGATGACTTTGATTGCCCGCTACGTGCTGTGCCCCCCCCCCCCCCCCCCCCCCCCCCAAATGCTATGTCAATAATATGTCTCTAAAAGGACATAATAATAATGTAGTAGTGAAGATGGGATAGTGCGCTAGACCTAGGCAATTGACCAACCCAGAAGCGTCAGATGCTGAAGGTTTTAGAGGTGTCTGAAGCTCTGTTAGAAAGTGAAGGTTTCTTTAGTCGCTAATAGTAATTATTTAAAAATGTATTTTCTTCTGTAAAATGTAGTTGGCTAATAATATGAACAGAAAATGACATTTCCATTGGAGTTCTGTACACTATCAGTGAACCAGTTGACACCATTGTTTTTATGGTTGCTAACCACTTGCCAGGCTTTTTCTGGCACATTTTGTTTACAAGTTTAAATTAGTATTTATTGCTAGAAAATTAATTATAACCCCCAAACATTATACTGCTTTTTTTTTCTTTTTTTTTTTTTTTTTAGCAGAGATCGTAGAGAATATTTTTTTTTTATGTTACACAGTATTTGCGCAGCAGTTTTGCAAATGTATTTTCTATTTTTTTAAATACACTTTAATAAATAATAAAATAAATAAAACCCAATAGTTACCATAATTTGTTTGTATAATGTGAATGATGATGTTAAGTATTCTGATACTGAACATGACACGCTTTAAAATTGCGCACGCTCGTGGAAAGGTGACAAACTACGGTACTTAAAAATCTTCATAGGCGACGATTTGAAAGTCTTTACAGGTTACCTGTTTAGAGTTACAGAAGAGGTCTAGTTCTAGAATTATTGCTCTCACTCTAACTCTTGCAGCAATACCTCACATGTATGGTTTGAATACCATTTACCTATACATGCGTGACTTACGTATGCATTTGCTTCTGCACACGAGCATGGGAGGATGGTGGCACTTTTTATTATAATTTATTTTACTTTTTATTTTTACACTGTCCCTTTATTATTATTTTTAGCACCTTTATTCCTATTACAAGGAATGTAATAGAAATTAGGATGACAGGTCCTCTTTATGAAGGGATCTGGGGTCAAAAATACCCCAGATCTCTTCTTTACCTTTAACCTCCCTGGCGGTATGATTAGGTCAGATTTTTGATGCTGAAAGCAGTACAATGTTTTGCATGAAAATTTGGCGTTTTATATTGTAGGCCTGTAATTCTTAGAAATAACTCACTTAAATCTGTCCAAACATGAGTCTAGTAGACACCCCGGGTATGATAAAGTTTGAAATACAAAATCATAAATTATAATATAATAAATAACTATAAATAATTATAACAAATAATAATATAATAATAATAATTATTCAATAATGTAATAAAATCAAAAACACTGGCATTTGCTCAGTTGCAGAATTGTCTCTGTCATTACTTTCCGCGGTTTGATGACGAATTTCCCCACAAATCGCTATCGCTCAATTCTGCAAGTGATTCTAATTTATTATCGCTGTTTTCTAGCTGGTCTAAAACCACTTTTGACGTAAAGGGACACTTTTGGTTGCTATGGACAATCTACAGTTTACAGGCAGAAAGAAAAGTATTTAGAATATATAACTGCATGCAGGACACTATACAGACCACTAGGAACTTAAGTGATGTGAAATAATTTTATACATTACTGTAATCTGTTTTTTTAATTTGGCTACGAACTCCATCCCCGTGCGTCGCATCGCTCGCAGGGAACGGAGCTTGGAACTTGGCACTGTGTAAATCGAGAGGACACACAGCTCGCACACACAGCAGGGAGACATCGCAGGATCCTGGGGACAAGGTAAGTAACTTTGCCTGGATCCTGCAATGCGATCCCGAGTGTGGCTCAGGGTTACCGCTTCTGGTACTGAAATTTTACCCTGAGCCACACTTGTGATTACGGCCAGGGAGGTTAAATGCAAAGGATCAAAAAAAAAATTAGCTTAAAAAAAAAAAAAAAAAAAGATTTTCTTAACATCGGATCGTTTCCCAGGTGAAACTCAGAAACGGTAAGCCAGAGAAACACCAGCGGGAGCGGAGGACATCCCCTCCTACTGCTTCATGAAAAAGCTGGCCACTTGCAGAAAAATAACAAATACTTTTTATAGAGAAAGTATGTTTTTTTTTCAGAAAGGAAGTTGGTGTTATAGTATTATCAGTTTGCAAGTGAACAGTGCTTAGCAAAGTTCCCTCTATGGCTGATGTCAGCCAAGTCATCTAATGAAACAGGATCACTAAGGCCCCTTTCACACGGTTGGACCGTTCAGGTCCGCCTGTCAGTTTTGTCGGCGGACCTGAACGGCCGCTACATGCATGCCTATGGAGCATCGGAGGTCAGCGGAGACATGTCTGCTGACATCCGATCCGCCAAAATCAGACGTATGGATACGGAGATCTGATAAAAACAGACATACTGTCCGTTATCATCAGATCTCTCCATAGGAGACAGCGGCGCTGCACAAGCCCCTCCCTGCTAAGTGAGCAGAGAGGGACTTGTCATCCACCGGCTCAGCGGAGATGGCGGAAGCTGGCAGACTCTGTAGCGACAAAGTCCGCCTCATAGATCATTTGCCTTTTCTAATGAAGTCACTCTTTCATAGACATACTGTTGAAATGTTGCTCCTTCGGTGCTCCATCACTAGCAAGTAAGATACGGCACTGTTCCAGACCAGTAAGGCAGTAACAACACAGTCAAAGAAGCACTGAGAACTTCTAGACTTTCAAGTGTAGTCAGATGAAGGAAAACTTCAGGATTTATAGCTCTGGCGAGGCGTCTCCCCCCACAGGAAGGCTTCCCTCGATGGCCACCCAACAGTAGCTCAAACCATAGAAATACAGAAAGGATTGTCAGACCAAAACCAGACAAAAGAGTCCATGATCATTTTAATTTGCTGATAAGAAAGTCATATAAAAAGAGCTAACGTGTTTCGGGAGCAACACCACCCCCTTATCAGGGCTCAAACTTGGATGCTTTTATGGATATTAGGACCAGTATTGAACTCTCCTTGTGGATTATAAACTTGACAGCCATTGCTGAGCAGTAGTAGTTGGTTTTATCAACAATAAATATTATTTTTGACTCTTTTATCCAATTTGGGTCTGGCACAACTTACTGTATTTCTACAGTAAGGCAATAAATCCATTAAAAATAGCTGTTCTAACCTGGTGTTTCTGCCACTGGCAACAGATATCTCATATGACACGACCATTACGTTTAGCTTTATATTGCTAAATAATCTTATTCCCTGGTAGCAAACATGGATTGTTTAATAAGATTTGGAACCCGGCCCCGTCGCCAGGGTAGCGTTTTGATACTTATGTGATTTAACGCTTAACAAAAATATTCAATAAACAATAATAAGATTATTTATCTATGGGTATGAATTTTACCTAGGATTTGAATAAATAACAGGCAATCTGTTTTTTTTTTATTTAGCTTTTTTTTTTAGCACACCTTATGGCTATTTTACTAAGCATATACAGAAAACATTGGAGTTTCAAGTTAGTTTACTTCATTTTAATACGTGGATTATTATCTCTGGTATAAATTTAACATAGAACAATACAAGTAAAAAATAGCTTATAAGACTAAACAATACCAATCAGTGGAAAACAGGCAAGGAAGGAAATCAAAGTCTCTAGAGTCAAGGAGGAGATGGTGTGACAAATTATTACTGATTTGAAAAGGGTGTTTCTGGTGACATACTATTCTTTTTACTTTCTTTGGTGTAATCACTGAGTACGGTTCAGTATAATTGCTGTATACAAAATATTACAATATTTTTTTTGTCAACGGTTTATTATGGGGTGGGAAGAACTTTGGATTCAGAGCTTTTTGGCACTTATTTAATTCTAAAAAATGCAGATCTTTTTTATCCATTTTTTACAAACTACCTATCTTACAAAGCTGCCAGTTAGCACATTGATATTTACACTACAAGTCACTGTGCATTATCACATTTCATTTTATTTTATTGAGCTTTACATGGAGGCCCTTATAAATGTTTTAAAAGTCTGTATCATACAACGTTTATAAACAAATTAACAGAAGAATTTTTAGGCAGTTCTCAATAAGAGTCGGTTCACACTGGGGCAACACGACTTCCAGCACGACTTTCAGAAGCAACTTCAACACTACTTGAGCATAAACCACAGGGCGATCTGGGGAGATTTACAACACGACTTGAAGTCCTTTTCAGGTCAGGAGACATTCCAGTGGCCAATAAAACAACAATCAGCTCTGGGAGAGGGAGGGGGAGGGAGGGGTTTGCCTGAGAAATGTATGTTATCTTGCTTGAAAGTAGCTTCAATTAAAACAGTGATCAGACTTGGAAGCGACTTCTATTGAAATCAATGGGTACAAATCGCCTAGAAGTCTGATTGAAGTAGTACAGGAACCTCTTCTGAAGTCGGAGCGACATGAGTAGTGTGTATTAACACCGCTCCCATTCACTTACATTGCTTTTCTGGACAGCGCGACTTGGGACGACTTGAGACGACTTCAAGTCTGATCCCAAGTCGCCCCAGTGTGAACCGACTCTTAATGAAGACAATGGGGGAAATGTACTAAAACCAATCAGCTTCTAGGTTTTATTGTCACAGCTTAACCACTTTGAATGACAATTGCGCAGTCATCTAACACTGTACCCATATGAAATTATTATAATTTTTTCAAACAAATAGAGCTTTCTTTTGGTGGTATTTAATCATGACTGTTTATTTTTTATTTTTTGCTAAACAAATGAAAAAAGACTGAATATTAAAGTAATTTTTCTCATTCACTAATGGGCACTAATAGGCTGCCCTGATGAGGTGCCACTGATGGGCACCAATGAGGTGGCACTTATAGGCATTGATGAGGCTGCACTGATAGGTAGGACTGATGGGCACTGATAGGTGTCACTAATGGACACTGATAGGTAGCACTGATGGGGAGGCACAGATGTGCACTGCTGAGGAGGCACCTATAGGTGGCACTGATCGGTAGGACTGATAGGCTACACTGGTGAGGTGGCACTAATTGGCACAGATGAGACTGAACTGATATGCAGCACTGATAGGTGGTACTGATGGGCACTGAGAGGCGGCACTAATGGGCACTGATAGGTGGCACTCATGGGCAGCATTGATGGGCACTTATAGGCAGCACTGATGAGCAGTGATAAGGCTGCACTGCTGATCAGTGTAAATGTCCCCTGTCACATTTGCTGGTTACTGGCTTTCCTTTCCTCACGCTGTGATGGAGCACAAGGAAAGTACTGCTGATAAAATTCTAGATTGTAAGCTCTAATGAGCAGGGCCCTCTAATCCTTCCTGTATTGATTTGTATTGTGACTGTACTGTCTTCCCTGATGTAAAGCGCAGCGCAAACTGCTAGCGCTATATCAATCCTGTATAATAATAATAATAACTATTAAGTCTGTTTACATTGTGATCAGCTGTAGCTTATCACATGGTAAAAGGCGGCTGTGATCCCTTTACCACGATCACAGAGCTTGCCAGAACTCAAACCCCGGGAGTACTTCCATTGATGCCTTCCTGGAACAGCAGAGTCGCGCTGTATCCGTCTTTTGGCTATAGCACAGTACGAATTAGTTAATTGAACAAGCTGAAGTTAGAAGCTGATTGGCTACCATGCACAGCTGCACCAGATTCTGCATGCTCCAGTTTTAGTAAATCTCCCGCAACATGTATTCTTTATATTAGCTAATGGAAAGTTAGTAAAATAAAAATTCAAATGAGCAATCTGATTTGAACAGTAGGTTTACAGAAATGGCAAAGAACACTCCCTTCAGAAGCCTATACATGCGACATGGCTTTTTAAAGACTTGTTTGTTTAGGCTCATGCTAATAGAACAGCACATACAATTTGTGATAATTGTTTCCTGTTCCTCCTCCAGCGTTTTCCTGATTATTTCTTCCCACTTGTGCTCAGATTAGGACTTGTATTGTCACGGACTATTAATCGTAGGTGAGAAAAGAAAAAAAATGTGCTCTGATTTATTGCTGCTTTAAGCATTGTGTTATTCCCCCTGATGTATTATGTGGTTACATGCAGTTATATGGGTAATGATTGGCATCTAGAATGACAGCATAATGCTCCAGCAAATAATGCTCCAGTAACTAAAATGCATTGAATAATACATGGGAAATGTAGTCTAAAAGAGAATTGTGCATGAGTATGGTGTACAAGCAATTGTGATAAAGAGAGAAAAAAGTGAAGTCATAGAGTAGTCAGAACTGCCAATCTGCATACAGTACATATGATAAATTAAAGATCTAAAATGAGGGGAAGCTCTGCTGATTTTATTATCCAAACATGTGCAAGCTAAATTGCTGTTTTTTATTTTTCTTGCATGTCCCCTCGGATCTATAGCAACTGCACTTCTAAGTGCGCTTTCAGTGCAATTTCAAGTGCACTTTGCAAGTTAATAACCCCCATAATGTAGCTTTCTGAATTCCTTAATGTTGTTCAAAGGAGCTTCCAATTTAACATCTCTATTATTTCTAATATGTGATTCACTGTTGAGAGGCGTGACATATATGAATAAATTGTGGTACGCTATTTCATTAATTTTAGTATCCCTGCACAGCTGCTCCACGTCAGCTCTGATCTGCTGTAGTGGAGCTGAACTCCTTAGAGCCCATTCACACTGGGGCGGCACGACTTCGGGGGTGACTCAGCAAGACGTCCTGAAGATGACTTCAGAGGCGACTTGCAAAATGACTTCTGTATAGCAGTCAATGCAAGTCGCCCCGAGTCGCCCCCGAAGTCGTACAAGAACCTTTTTCTAAGTCGGAGCAACTTGCGTCGCTCCTATTAGAACGGTTCTATTGAATAGAATGGGACGCGACTTGTCAGGCGGCTGAGTCACCTGACGAGTCGCCCCAGTGTGAACCGGCTCTTAGCAAAGCTGTCAGTTGTGTTGATTGACACCCCCTTTTTTTGCTGTGTCACATCTGATGAACAAAGCTGCACCACTGCTGCACAAACTTAAAGAAAGTGTACAAATTGGTGTTGGCACCCAAATGAGGGAGTAACCACCCATTCATCAGTATGCCCAATCTGTCCTTTTGAAATGCAGATACAGTGCCTTGCAAAAGTATTCACCCCCCTTGGCATTTTTCGTGTTTTGTTGCCTCACAACCTGGAATTCACATGGATTGTTTGAGGATTTGCATCATTTAATTTACAGAACATGCCCACAACTTTGAAGATGTTTTTTTATTTTTATTGTGAAGCAAACAACAAATAGGAAAACAATATAGAAAAAGTCAATGTGCATAACTATTCACTCCCCTAAAGTCAATACTTTGTAGAGCCACCTTTTTCGGCTATCACAGCTCCAAGTTGCTTTGGATAAGTCTGTATGAGCTTGCCACATCTTACCATTGAGATTTTTGCCTATTCCTGCTTGCAAAACTGCTCCAGATCCTTCAAGTTGAATGGTTTGCGCTTGTGAACAGCAATCTATAAGTCTGACCGCAGATTTTCTATTGAATTGAGGTCTGGGCTTTTACTAGGCCATTTCAACACATTTACATGTTTCCCCTTAAACCACTCAAGTGTTGCTTTAGCAGTGTGTTTGGGGTCATTGTCCTGCTGGAAGGTGAACCTTCATCCTAGTCTCAAATCACACACAGCGTGGTACAGGTTTTGTTAAAGAATATTCCTGTATTTAGCACCATCTATCTTTCCCTCAACTCCGACCAGTTTCCCAGTCCTGACTGCTGAAAAACATTCCCACAGCATGATTCTGCCACCACCATGTTTCACTGTGGAGGTGGTGTTCTTTGGGAGGATGTGATAGGTTTGCGTCAAGAAATAGCATTTTTTTTTATGGCCAAAAAGTTACATTTTAGTCTCATCAGACCAGAGTACCTTCCTCCATACATTTTGGGAGTCTCGCAAATGCCTTTTTGCAAACTCAAAATACGCCATTTTGTTTTTTGCTGAAAGTAATGGCTTTCTTCTGGCGACTCTGCCATAAAGACCAACTCTATGGAGCGTACGGCTTATTGTCGTCCTATGTACAGATACTCCAGTCTCTGCTGTGGAACTCTGCAGCTCCTCCAGGGTTACCTTAGGTCTCTGTGCTTAATCTCTGATTAATGCCCTCCTTGCCTGGTCTGTGAGTTTTGGTGTGGGGCCGTTTCTTGGCAGGTTTGCTGTTGTGCTATGTTCTTTCCATTTGGTTATGATAGATTTGATGGTGCTCCTAGGGATCATCAAAGATTTTGATATTTTTTTATAACCTAACTCTGACCTTTACTTCTCAACAACATTGTCCCTAAGGGCCCTTTCACACGGGGCGGATCAGTATTGATCCACCTCCGTGTGTCTGTTTGCTCAGCGGGGATCGCTCCGTAAATCCCCGCTGAGCCGTCGGATGACAGGGTGGTCCCCGCACACTGTTCAGGGACCACCTTGTTTTTTCTCCACTCTCCCCTATGGGGAAGCGGATGAACATGGACCGTGTGTCCGTGTTTATCCGATCCGCTCTGAAGACGGAAGAAAAAATAGAGTTTTCTTCCGTCTGCAAAAGCGGATCTTTGCGGAGGCAGACAATTACGGGTGTCAGCGGATGTTCATCCGCTGACACCCGCTATCCCATAGGGATACATGTATGTCCGTATTTTATCCGAAAATGGATGGATAAAATACGGTCTGCACGTCTGAAAGGGGCCTTACTTGTTTGGAGAAATCCTTGGTCTTCAGGGCAGTGTTTGGTTAGTGGTGCCTCTTGATTAGGTGTTGCAGCCTCTGGTGACGCTTGTGACGCTTAGATTGCCCACAGGTGGACATCATTTCACTAATCATGTGACTTCTGAAGGTAATTGTTGCACCAGAGCTTTTTAAGGGGGTGAATACATACGCACATGCCAATTATTAGTTTTTTATTTCTAAAAAAATGGTTTTATGTATATATTTTTCTAATTTTACTTCACCAACTTAGACTATTGTGTATCCATCACATATAATTCAGATTAAAAAAACATTGAACTTAAAGGCTGTAATGTAACAAAGTAGGTAAAAAGCCAAGGGGATGAATACTTTTGCAAGGCACTGTAAATGTTTTAAAATTAGTTTTCTTTCAAATAAATACAACTCACATATTGGTTCTTCCTTGTAAAACATTCAAAAATGTACAAAAGTAAGGAATAAGACAGATATAATCTGTAGACTAAAAGCCTATTGTAAGCAGCCATAACAAGTACATTTGAGTACTGTATGTTATACAAGAATATTTCCGATGCTTTTTTTTATAGCTGGTTTTGTTGACATTTTTTATTTTCTATACCATTTTACCTTGTGCATTGAGTTGCCCTGATAATTCTGGGCACATGGGCAGTATGCTGGATAATTCCTGGTGCATGCGCAGTAGGGTGTTTATTGCAGGAATCTTCTAAATTGACTGTGGGTAGCTGGGACTACATCATTCTCACTAGGTGAGAAGGTAGAAGCTTCAGTGGTTTTAGATAAAAACTAACTTGAAAACTTTTTTTTTTCAAAAAGTAATAAAGGGGGGAACGAGCAACATTATATAAAGTAGTAAAGAAGAGCGAAGGTCCACTTTAAAGAGGAACTAAAGTTTATCTGAACACCACAAACTGAAAATGCTATTTAACTCATTTTTAAAATTCAAAGCAAACACATCCATCAATCATAGGCGTGCGCAAGGGGTGTGCCAGATGTGCCTGGGCACACCCTAATCCTGGGATTGGCAACCTGTCAATGGTGGGCAGGTGACAGGTAAACCACAATCTTTCCTTGCCGATCCACAGAACCTGGACAGGAGAGGTGACGGGTGGAATTTAGTAGAACCGATCTGTATTTTCCTCCTGCAGCAGCTAAAAGTAGGTTTCTCCTCCTCTCCCTTTTGTCAACATTCAGCTGCTACAGCAGTAAAATATAGGGGATTGGTACTAATATATACCACTGCTCCTTTCCCTGTTCCTGATGCCCGGGTCCCCCATGTGCTCCTTCTTCCTCCCATTGTTTCAGGATGGAGAGCAGAGAAGAGTGCGGTAAATATGTCAAACACATGTGTGTTGGAGCTTTGTGGTGCACATCCTAATGCAATAGGCTGCACACACCTATGCCACCAATCCATGTCTCCCTGCTTTATTGTGTTGAGAAATCACGTTGAAAAACGCACCCAAAGAATTTCTAACTGCGGCCAACTTGTGTAAGGGCGGACTATTCATATAGCATTTACTTCTTGGAATCCATCTGCCCTTAGGCATGCAGGAAGGAGGGTGTGTTTAGTTAAAAAGGCCCTCCTCCGCTCCTCCAGATACTGTATAAGAAAAGAAAAAGGCCCATGAAGACTCCTGGGGTGTATGATATCATTTTGGCCTAGGCCAGAAACCAGGAAGCAACTCAAAAATGAAAAAAGGTTAAAACAGGAAAATCTTATATATATTCCTTTATATTTAGTAATGCCAGCAGCATTAGAATTAAAAAATATTTATTGTTGGTTTAGAGAGCTTAATTTGCCGACCTTTCTTTCCAGCTTAATTTTCCTTTAAGTGATAAATAGGCTTTTTATAAAAGTCATATTTTATCTGGTAAGGTAACTATATGTGGGGACGCTGACGGCATTGTCTGTCTTGATAAGTGTGCAGTGTTGTCAATGTGACAAATCTATAAGGTTCCAGTCCCCCATGGGTTTGTCAGCTGGTGGATCATATTAGATAAAAAGGCACTACAGCTTCTCCACGATCCCATTCAACATCAAATAGTCCCCATGGATTGCTTCTTTTAATGTTCTTCCTTCTGTTTTTTTTTATTGCATAGGGCAATCTAAAGAAATTCATGGAGTATGTTCAGTGTTTAAATGTTGAGAAGGTGAGCAGGCTGCTGGAGAGGGGTCTGGATCCCAACTATCAAGATCCAGATACAGGTGGTAAGTGGAGTTTAGTTCACACATAATGAAAAATCCAATGTAGATTTTTTCAGATGTAATTCAGTTTTGAAAAATGCATAACATATAGTCATTGTATTTAATTAAAGGGTATATTACTAAAACATGGGTGCATTTATATCATTTAAATACATGCAGTTCCATGTTGTGAACTTTAATAATGATGCAGGAGTTTCTGAGCACTGAAGCACACATGTATGCATGGTTCATTGAATTTATTGGCACCACTTGTTACAATGCATAAAAACTGTTTATTACCGTATATACTCGAGAATAAGCCGAGTACATTTTTTTGTTCTGAAAATGCCCCCTCGGCTTATACTCACCTTTTTGCTCCTGATCTCACAGATTTGGGGACCCGGTATCGGTCAGCCATAGGTCCCCTGGACCCCAAACTTGGCATAGATGTAGCCCCACTCTTCCTCTATAAGTGTACAAAGTTTGTTGGTCGAGAGCAAAGATTTTTCAAAGCCGGGCACCCCTTCCATAGACTCCCATGCTAAATGGTAATTTCTTTGGTGACTTTGGGGACCTGATACCGGCGGGTCGTAGGTCCCCTGGACCCGGAACTTGGCACACATGTAGCCCCATTTCTCCTCTGCAAGTGTGCAAAGTTTGTTGTCTGGGGGACCTACAGCTGGGGAGCACCAATTTTTCAAAGTCGGGCATCCCTTTATAGACTCCCATGTTAAATGCCAGTCTAGTCACGGACACAGTGAGGCATAGGTACAATGAGGCATGGGCACAGTGAGGCATGCACATGGGCACAGTGAGGCATGGGCACAGTGAGGCATGGACGCAGTGACGCATGGACGCAGTGAGGCATGCACATGGACACAGTGAGGCACAGTAAGGCCCTGTACACACGAGGAGACATGTGCGATGAAATCGGTCCGCGGACCGTTTTCATCGGACATGTCTCCAGGGATATTTTGGTCTGATGTGTGTACACACCATCAGACCAAAATCCCCACGGACAGAGAACGTGGTGACGTAGAAGACACCGACGTCCTCAAACCAGGAAGTTCAATGCTTCCACACATGCGTCGAATCAATTCGACGCATGTGTGGGATTTTGGCACGATGGCTAGGCGTACTAACCAGCGGACATGTCCGACGGACAGGTTTCCAGCAGACAAGTTTCTAAGCATGCTTACTCGAGTATATACGATACCTATGCCATTTTCTAAACAAAGTTATGTGAACAACACCAAGTGAGGAAAACCGGAGCAATCCAGGTGGGATGCTTTTTCTGCATGAATCAATCCTAATCTCAGCTCTACCCCATATCTGATTTTTGTAGTTTCAGATAGAGAAGAATTTGAATCTCTGTCAGGTTCTTAATGTCGTCTGTGCCAATGATGGAGTTTTCTTATTCATTTTATGTCCCAGTAGTATGTAGTATCAATATCTTCTATATGTAGATGTGTGCAAATGTTCTCTCTCTCCACTCGCCTCTGTACCCCCTGGCATCTGTGGATAAAAAAGGACATCAATTTCATACCTCCCAACATTTTGAGATGGGAATGAGGGACACCTACTAGTAAATGTATGTAGGCATAGGACACACCCCCTGCCACACACCCCTTTAAAGGAGAATTAGCCCCAAAAAAAAGGTTAAATAAATCAACAAGGGCTTTTTTTTATACCACTACTATTCCTTTTTTATTTACATAAAAGCAGTTAATAGCATTCATTGTTGTGGCCTTGCTAATTTCTTCATCACTGCTTTCTGTTAAAGTGGCTTATGTAGTTCATAGTCACCTAAGGACAGGTTGTAAAGTATAGCTAATGGATCATTTATAAATATGAATGAGATTTTCCTGTGTTTTGTCCCGGCAGAATGCCCTCTCACGCTTGCTTCTCAGCTGGAGGGAGGAGCAGATATGGTGAAAATCCTACGAAGTGGAGGTGCACACCTTGACTTTAGGACACGCGAAGGGCTAACGGCTCTGCACAAAGCGGTGCGATACCGCAACCATGCCGTACTGATGGTGAGTGAGTTTTTAACATAGAAAAATTAAATGTATGCATAGTTAAGATAAGGGCTTGATCCTTTATACACATGAAAGAATATGATAATTGGTATGGAAATCTATCTTTCCTGAAAGCTCGTTTTTAAAAAAAATAAACCTCATGGGCGTGGCTTCATTCTCTGCTTCACTATCTTTCCACAATAATTCTGGACTTTACTTCTCTATGTAATAGGAATGTGAAAATGTAGGTAATACGGTTCATTTTTTAACTTAAAGGGTAACACCACTTTTGTGGGGGAAGAAACAGCAAATAAAGAAAAAATAATATAGCATATACAATTGCGATACAAGTCATATTGTAATTTTCTATAAATGCAATGCAATATGGCTACTTGGAGTTGTTCTGTACACCGAATGTGTACTGACCACTCCCCAGAAACATAATTTCCTGCTTGTGTGATTGGCTCACAAATTTTCCCAGAAGTCTGCCTAAGACACAAGTTAGATTTTAGGCATCTACTGCAACAAAAATTACATTTTTGGTGAGATATTTCTAATAGGAACATGGCTAAAGGAATGCAGGCCCAGCAGCTTTCTCCATTAGTGCCCTGCAGCTGCCACAGCTGACTCATAATTATGAATCCACTCCCATTCGACCCACTCTGTACAGAGGCACAGACAAGCACACAGGGATTTTTCAGAATAACAAAAGGTAGGAATCTACCTACCTCGGTTGTTATAATCCTTGCAATTTACATATATCATGTGTTTTTTCTAAACAAAAGTGGAGTTACGATTTAATATATATTGTCAGATGCCTGATCTGATGACACCATGCTGGACAAAAAAAATGAATACTATCATAGGTTACCTGACAAAATATATAGAATTAGCCTAGGCAAGCCCAATATTTTCACTTTCCTGTTTCTGGTGTATATGGTTAATATGATAGAATACTCTACCCATAGTCTATTAAGGATAAAATAACTGTTTCCAATAAATACATTTAATTTGTCATAATGTACTTAAAGTGTTAATAAACCCACACTAGTAAAATCAGTCTATATATGCAGTAAAGCATGCTTGTTATACATACTGTGGAACCCAAGGGGTTAATCCTCTGAATTATGTAAAAAGGCTGTTTGATCCTGTTGTAGCTGATCAGTCTCCAATCTATCTGCTGATAGAACAGAGCCTTGGGAGCACTCTGCACATGCTCAGTTTGGTGTGTATTGGTAGAAAGTTTTTCTTTACTTGGGAGAGTGCATGTAATCAGCACAGGGCCAATCAGCACTTTCCAGACAGAGGGTCAGGGGTCCTGCAGCCTCATAGAAGAATCAGGGGAGAATGAAAGCTCCTATCACAAGCTTTAACCAGACACTGATAGAAGTCAAAAGACTGCTCTAACTGCTGATGAGAAAAAGGTATTGAGCAGTTTATATTTACTAAAACTATTGCATTTCCACATTCTGTGTACTGTGGGAGACCAGATATAGTAAATGCAGGGCCCTGGGTTTACACTTTATTATTATGTAGTAATAATTTCTCTTGTATATAAACTTGTTTTATATTTCTATTTAGAGTGTATATGACTTATTTTCTTGCAACCTTCTCTACCTACCATTTTTCTCTGTTCATCTGGTACGCAGACCCTCTTGGACTTAGGTGCTTCTACAGACTATAAGGACAGCCGTGGCCTGACACCACTCTATCACAGCGCAATGGTGGGAGGAGATCCATACTGTTGTGAACTTCTGCTCAGAGACTATGCCAACCTTGGCTGTGAAGATGAGAATGGTTGGCAGGAGATTCACCAGGTAAGACATAGTACTACACAATTACTGGGGAGGAAGTGTAGCATGGAACATCCTTTGGATTCAAAATTGTGTGCGCTAAACACACATAGTTTTGGGGTTAGGGCTAAAGTACACCTATGCCCTGAACTATGGACGTTAACCACATGACGTCTGTGAGGTTTTACCAGCTTCATGACCAGGGCATTTTTTGCTATTTAGGACTGTGATACTTTAACCGACAATTGCCTGGCCATGCTACACTGTACGCAAATAACATTTGTATATATTTTTTTCCACACAAATAGAGCTTTCTTATAGTGCTATTTAATCACCACTGTTTTTTTTTTCTAGTTATTATATAAATGAAAAAAATGAACATTTTGAAAAAAAGACAATATTTCCTAATTTCTCTTATAAAACATAAAACATTAATTGGTTTGTGCGAAAGTTATATCATCTACAAACTATGGTATATAAACTGAAATTTACGCACCTCTAGACACTATGGCCTGGATTCACATACATCGGCGCATATATATGTCGTCGTAGTGTATGTCTTTTACGCTACGCCGGCGCAGCCCGGAGAGGGAAGCATGGAATTAGCAAAGCAAATGCTCCCAACTCTGCGCCGGTATAGCGTATATTCGTAGGCGTAAGGCAGCGTAAATGGAAGTGGACGTGATACATGGTAATGAAGCGTGACCCCATGCAAATGATGTGCCGAGTGCTAGGCAAGTACTTAAAATGAATGGCGCATGCGCCGCCCCTTGGACGTATGCCAGTGCGCATGCTCACAATCACGTCGAAACAACTGCCTAAGATACGTCGAATCACTGCCTACGTTGTGAACGTAACCTACGCCGAGCCCTATTCACGTACAATGTAAACTACGTAAAATTCGACGGCATTCGACACCTAGCCCATACCTTTGCATGAGTTGCGCCTCCTATATGGGGAATAACTTTATGCCGGATGTACGACTTATGCAAACCGTGTATATATATTATGTGCCGGGCGCAAGTACGTTCGTGAATCACTGTATTTGCCTCATTTGCATATTTGAATAGAAAATCAATGGGAGCGGCACATGCGTCCAGCGTAAATATGCGCCCACTATACGCCGGTGTAGGAAAGTTACGTCGGGCAGCTGAAGCCTATTTTTAGGCGTATCTTAGTTTGTGGGTCGGCGCATAGATACGACGGCGCACATTTGTACTTACGTCGGGGTATCTGGAGATACGTCGGCGCAAGTGCTTTGTGAATCCGGCTATATATTGTGATAGCGGTGATCAGTGACTTATAGTGGGACTGTGATAAGGTGGTTACCAATCTGGTGCTAAAAGACAGTGGGGTCATTTCAATACGAGTTAAATAATGGGAAATAAAATGTGGTAACATAGCGCTTGCAGTATATTAGTTTTTAAAGTGTAATTTCCGTGCGATAATTAACCTTGTTGAGCTGGTTGCTAAGGAAGGAAGCCAAGTCCTTAACAACGGATGACTCGTCAGCTGTCAATAGGTTCCCCCAGTTGAAAAAACATGCCTGTAATTAAAAATTATAAAAAGAAAACAGTGTGGGGTCTGCCCCAAATGCATATCAGGTCCTATGGATTTTAAGGGAACCTGACGGTGGAGTCGCCATCCTGATAGACGATGGATCTACATAGGGGTACATTTTTTTTATTTTTTAGTATAGGAATTGTCAAAAACTTTTTTACTGTCTTTATTAATTTTTACACTTTTTTGGTGAATGGGTAGGGGTACTATGTACCCCATACACAATAACATGTGGGGGGGGGGGCTAGGATTTGGGGGAACCCACTGACAGCTGATGAGTCATCCGTTTATAAGGACTCGGCAGCATGGTTACCCGCTTCTTAGAAACCAGGCTGTTTCTGACAAATACCGTATGTGATACCTCCAGCAAAACCCTGGTGTTAAGTATTGCATGTTGTTTTACTCCCTGTTTTGTTTTTGAATTAGACTTAAGAGCTTACCCCTTTTCTTTTTTTTACAATATTTACCCATACATTTTTTATTTCGCAGTAAATAGCACATAATTGTTTTTTTTTTGTGAATTGGACTTTATTTACTCCATGCGATACTTTATGCAAATTAGTCACGTGACCATATTATCGCATGTGGTAAACATTAGTGAATTGACCTCATAATCTGGGTGGGTCACTAACTGACACTGACATTAGTGACACAAAAACAATAACAAGACCTCACTGACCTCTCTAGCTGCTTGTGCTGTGGAGTAATTCATTGTTAAAGAGGTGGTTCACCCTAAATATACTCTCTCCCATGCGATCCAGCATACTGGCGTCAGCGCCAGTATGCTTTTTTTTTTTTTAAATCCCCCACTTACTGCGTAATCTTTAATTTTTATTTCTTTCCCCCGTGGTGGATGGCGCCTGTATAGCGCGTCACATCTTACGAAAATACCCGATTTAGGACTCGGGTATTCTCGGCGCAATGCGGCGCCTGCGCACAGACCTAGGAGCTGACTGCCCAGGCGCCGTATTTCTCCAAGTCCTACGGCTATGGCGCGTCACGCCCTCCGAAAAAAGCCGGAATAGGACTCGGAGAAATACATTGCCTGCGCAGTCAGCTCCTAGGTCTGTGCGCAGGCGCCGCATTGCGCCGAGAATACCCGAGTCCTAAATCGGGTATTTTCGTAAGATGTGATGGGCTTTATAGGCGCCATCCACCGCGGGGGAAAGATATAAAAATTAAAGATTACACAGTAAGTGGGGGATTTAAAAAAAAAAAAACAGCATACTGGTGCTGACGCCAGTATGCTGGATCACATGAGAAAGACTATATTTAGGGTGAACCTCCGCTTTAAATATTACAACAAAGATTCTAAAGTCAGCTTGCAGTCAGTTTCTATCTTACATACCCTGCTGTTTGTTGCAGGCTGCCAAGATTTTTCTCTCTACCGAAAATTAGTCTGATTTCAGTGCCTTTGTTATAATATTTATAACTACAGATGTTATAAGGCTTGTTTAAAAGTGATTTTATTGCTTGTTTAGAATATGTTAATACTTTAGTATGCAACAGTGGGGGGACAGGTTAAAGCTGAACTCTGGAAAACGAAAAGTCCTCCCTTCCAGTAGCTTATTGCTTTTTTATGCCTGGAGGACTCGAAAAATCAGTTCTACTTACCTGATCCTCTGCTCTCCAAGGCTCCTCTCTGCTGCTAGGCCAGTCCCCACAGCCTTTTCTCCCCTACACACTGGCGGTCTACAGTCCTCTGATGCCATCAAGTCTGATACAGGGACTATTGTCCTGCATTGGACTTGAAGACGCAGAGGGACAATCTGGTTAGTAAAAGTGCTTTTCCTGTCCCCTTAAAATGTAACGCTTAGAATGGGGGTGTGAGCAGGTTTAAGGTTCGACAGTAGTTGACCTGACTTCTTCTTAAAGATTTTAGAGGGTAGATTAAGTACAGAGGTAGAGTAATGCTTTATTTACATCCACTACTTTTCCACAGCAGGTTGATAGAAGGAGTTTTAACTTTTTACCTATGTTTTTTTGCATTTTTCAACGCCAGCACATTCTTTGGATCTAACATCAATTTATATCAGTGTGTTTCACACAAAATAAATTGACCACAATTACAGTTATTTGCTCTTTTTGCTCTTTTGTACAATACAGGTTGAAAGCTGAGCTCCAGGAAATCTTTCTGCTTTATATAAAGAACCTCTAATGATGATAATGACAGTGATAATTCTAGGTCCTGCTTTCTGCTGTGTAGTGTAAAAATGATAAGCATTCCCCCATTTATGACAAATTCTGACCATATTTTGCTAAATACAATTATTTTCTGGGATTGTCAGCACCATCTAGTGCACGTAATGCAATATTTTTTCTTATTTAGGTATTTCATGAAAAATACAACATTATGACCACTAGATGGAGCTGATAATCATATGAAATAAACAGATGATGCAAAATACCGTTAGAATTTGTCACATGGGCAATGGTTTGTCACATTTATCCAATGTTTTTTTTTAGAAATAGACCCCTAAGTGTTGCTTGTAAACATATGAAGCCAGGAACAAATATTACCTGTTATAAAAATGTGTTTTTAGTAGAATGCACATTAACACAGATACATGCTGCTGGTGCTGTATTTTAGGGAATTAGGCAAATAGAGGTCAGTAGATGGATAGTATACTGTACCTAATTAGTCATGTGCACTGAAAATCCTAACTATCTTCAATCTTTCTGTGTGCCCAGGCGTGCCGTTATGGACATGTTCAACATCTGGAGCATCTTCTGTTTTATGGAGCAGATATGAGAGCACAGAATGCATCTGGGAACAGCGCTCTGCACCTTTGTGCACTCTACAACCAGGTAATACCACTTGCTATATAGCTTGCTAATATTTTCTGTGTGAAGGGCTGATTGGAACTGCTGGGACTAAGTGACCCATATTTTACTATTCCTACACTATTAAATTATTTTAATTAAAGCTGAGTACAGTATCTGAACGGATAATTACCAGAAAACACACGGGTGTATTTATTAATTATTAAACAGGAAATTCAAGGTGGGCCACACCATCATTTATTTATCTATTACATTAAAAAGTCCAGTCCACGGAGAGGACTTCAAAAAGGGTAATTTTCACCCCAAATGTTATTACAGCTTCTATCTCTATCTGTACAGAGTGTCATTTTTTTATATTGGTATTCAGTTGCTATATTATATTGTTTATTCGTGCTTGATGTCCCCCAGTTGCCTCTTCAGTCTATATCGTTCTTCAGTATCTTCAGTCATCAAATATATGTATAGTGCATCTGAATAGTTGTAAATGACATCCGGGCAGATCTACTGTTTTTTAAGTGTTTGTAATGCCAATGATTTAATCATACGCTTTTGAAATATCTAAAGGTCTTTTTACACACAAGCGCTCCGCTGTGTTCAGGATCCGTGAACTGATCCTTGCTGAACCAGAAAAAAGTGCAATTTTGTAACATCTGAGCCAGTTCTGTTTTTGATAGTGGACTGTGGCAGTCTGGCAGACCTTTAAAGGAACACTAAAGTCAAATTTTTTATTTTTTTTAAAATAACAAACATGTTATACTTACCTCCACTGTGCAGCTCGTTTTGCGCAGAGTGTCCCCGAACGCTGTCTTCTGTGGTCCCTCGGCAGCTCTCTTGGCTTCTTCTCGCAAAAGCTTTTCACCTTCATGCGAGCGAGCTCGCATGGTGGAAAGCTTTTGCGAGTGCGTTCCCGTGATACAGCGGCGGGCATTGCCGTAGACTGTTTCACTCGGCCCCGCCCCCTGGCGTGCCGCGTCATCCCCTGTGATTGACAGCAGCGCCAGCCAATGGCTGCGCTGCTATCAATCCGTCCAGCCTAGCTAATCAACGGCCAGGCTGGGAACCGAAGAGGATCACGTGGACGCACGCGGGACTTTCGAGGGGTCAGGTAAGTAAAACGGGGGTTCGGTGGGGGGGGGGGGGTTTGTCGGATGTTTTTTTACCTCAATGAATCCTAGGTAAAAACATTTACCTTTACAACCCCTTTAATGGGATTTAATTACCAGAACTGGAGAGTGCAAAATCTGGTGTAGCTCTGCATAGAAACCAATCAGCTTCTAAGGCCGGGTTCACACCTATGCGAATTGGTTGCGGTTTCAACCGCATCCAAAACGCAGAACATTTCTAAAGACATTGTTTTCAATGAGGCTGGTTCACATATGTGCGATGCATTCGCACTGCGCATTGCCGGAAATCTGTATGCGTTGTGGAGGCCTTGCGGTGCGGCTCAGGTGCGAATTCAGTCCCATTATCTTCTATGGGTACGCAGCTGATTCGCAGATGTGTTCAGTTCTCTTCAGGAATTTCTCTCATTCAGCTCAATACACTTCTCCCCCACTCTCCTCTCACTCAGAACTTCCCCCAGGTCTCCAAATTCGCAGCAAAAACTGAGCTAATCTGCTGAACACTTCCCTTATCTAGTATATAAGGTTTGTTATAGGGCTGACATCGAAATGTAGGACAAATTGAATAAATCCGAGTACACCTGAATCCTTCAAAGGTATTGAAATAGAAAGATTACCCATAAAACAATGGGATAGGGGTTAAGGATTCTCAATGGTGTATCGGAAATAGATAAATCTATGAGTCTGATCAAGTCTCAGTAAATATTGGTTCTTAGACACGTTCAGTGTTTTTGAAAAAATGACAAAGATTTATTTATACAAAAAATACAAAAGCATTGTACAAAATTGTTAAAAAACATTAATATTAGGAGAGAAAGTATATTAAAACTGCAGAATAACTGCAGACCATCTTCTGAGGTCCAAGCGTGTTTCAGGTTCAACTAGTTTCGCCCATAAGAGAGCTTCGTCAGGAACCCACGATTGAATGTACTTTCTATGTGAATACAAAAAAGTACAATGAGCTAACATATCAGAATAATAGAGAGAATGTTACATAATATAGAATATACATAATTACTGGTCTCTTGGCAAAACATATAACAGGTGGTATATTTGATCTTTAAAGAATTTATTATACTAAAGTGAGGTCTAGGCGCAATTATGTGGAGCGGGAGAGGGCACATACCTGAGACGGCTGAGAGGGTGATCTCAAGGAAGGGATGTCCACGAGGGCATAATCTCTGCGATTAGAGAAGAGGCCACCACGCGGGCGAGATGGATTATAGTCGCCCGGGTGGGGGTGACAAAGACAGCTGTGTTGCTAAGTGCTGATGATCTAATGGAGAGAGAGTATGATATGTCAGAAAACTAATTATCTGGGTATATGGTTCCCAAACACTTCTGATAAGTCAGATAAGAAATCTCACTTACTGGTGCCTGATGGTAAAGGGACTGACTTGGACTAGATCTATGCTAAGTCCAAGAAAAGAGAGGAGGTAGGCTAATGCTGGCCAATTGTAGTGGCTGCTAAATTGCTATCATCGAGTCCTATGTGTAAAAAACAGGATAGATGAGAACCAGTTAGTGGCCAAAAAAGATGAAAAAAAGATAAAAATAAATATAAAAATGAAATATGAAAAGTAATAATAATAATATAATGAGATGAAAAGGTAGATATGTAGATGGAAATGAAAATAAAAAATAGAAAATAAATATACATATAAATATAAATATAAGTATAAATATAAATATAATTATAATTATAACAATATATAAATATGTGTAAATAATTAGAGCTGGGAACTGTTTGTTAGTAAATAGATATATATATAAGTAAATAAATAAATAAAGCAACACTGTCCATGCATGGCTATACTGAGCCTTCTAATGCAAGAGCAAGGGCATAGAGCCTCATAGTTGCTGATTACCAACATTGTTAATAAGTAGCAGGAGACGCCTATAAGGGCAAGTCCATGTGCAGCTATTGCTACAACTGATTAAATCAGGTTGGCCTGATGTAAAGAAATAAATGAAAAATGACAATCAATATTGAAAAAAGGAAAAATAAAAATAAATATAAAAAATAAAAAATAAATAATAAGGTTCTTATTAAATTTCTATGTGCCATAGATTAGAATAACTACATGGCAGAGTGAGAAAATAAACAAAAACCAAAAAACAAAAAGTGTATCTTAGAGTATACCTGTAGGGAATGATGTTGTCAGCAAAAGGAGTGAGCAGCTTGTCTCTACCTGAGCGCTGCACTAAATGATGGCAGCTAACAGGGCTGTTAATATACCTCTCTCCATTAGGTCAAATACGCCTCAGCTGATAGCATGAGGCGGAGATCTGATTCATGGTGGGCGGAGAGATGACGCGTCACTAGGATTCCCCCTGTGAGAGGCATGAAGCCGCTCGTGCGTGATGACACGCAGAGCGGGTTGCTCAGCTCACGGAGACGGAGGAAGCCGTGGACATCCCATGGGCGGAGCGGACTGCCGCTCGGCCAATGGGATTTGTCAGATTACGGACCTGGCCAGCACCCGAGCCTCCGCTTGGATTCGATGCTACAACTATGTGCATCGGGACAGGCCCCTACCCGCCCACATAAGCTCTATAGCAACTACAGCTGATCGAGCACTGTTGTTATCCAGCGTGTCCTTGGATGGGATGATGTTAGTACATTCAAGCCGCAGGTTGTGCAGTGCACTGTCATGCTCCACAAAGAGCGCATGGGGTTAACCTCACCCTGTGAACATATTAGTAATACATATAGATAATTCACTTATACTTTTGTTGAGGTATAGGTACTTATGTGGAATGCCTGAATGAACAAACAAAACAACAGGTGATAGTAATAGCACCAAGTGCTACTAAACAGAAGTTATTGCATGTTTATATCTATAAATAGGTGGACAATGCCTCTATTAGCAAAAAGCCCCGCAGGATGGCATAACAGTGATCTAGCACTAATGCATGTCTCTGGGGGGCACTGAAGAGCCAGTAAGTCCAACGTATTGCCCTAAAATTGGTCTAAAATGCTTGTGTAATCATACAATCCAATTGACGAAAACATCGATAACTGAGAGAGTCCTCAAAAGTATGTATATAGAGGATCTGTAGAGGTCAGGGACATCTGAATTTAATGACTGATAAATTGACGGTATTGACAGCAAAGGATAGGTACATATTGTACAGATGGATGACATTCAAAGAGATCTGACGCGGGATGAAACCAACTTAGATAGAATAGAATATGCAATCAAAAGGAACCATTGACTATGTATGATAGATAGTCTAATAGTCTAATTGTAAACACAGAGGGATTAGATTAACCCATAGAAGGCTGGATTAAAGCACACCCAGGAGCTCATAGAAAGGGCTTATAGCTAATATTTTCATTCAGCCCTGGATGTTGAGTGGCACATAATAGGAAGATCCACTTCGCTTCAATTTGCAAGAGACGTTTGTCGGCGTCTCCACCTCTTTCATTGAGGGGTACATGTGCCAAGGCATAAAAACCCATCGATAAATTGTTATGGTTGTGATACAATCCTATATGTCGGCTGATGGGTGTCTCCATCAGCTTCTTCTTGACTGAGCGTACATGGTCTCTTATTCGACATAAGAAATTACGCTTTGTCTTGCCAACGTAGAATGCACCGCAATTGCATTTCATTATGTATATCACTCCCATAGTTTGACAGGTGACCCGAAATTTGGGAGTTAGTGTTTCACCGTTTGGGAGATTGATACTACTGCCTTTCAGGATGTATCGACAAAAGTTACATTTACCGCAAGGGAATGTCCCCATGTGTGTAGGTTTGGGAGTTAGTGAAGTTGAGTAGTGACTGGATACAGTCTTATCCCTGATGGACGGGGATCTTTTAAATGTGATCTCAGGAGAAGCATTGATGAATTTACTAATTTTCTCATCCGAAGTGAGCAAATACCAGAATTTTGTATATATTCTCCGTATTGATTCATGTTGTCTATTGAACCGGGTAATAATTCTGGTAGTGCTGACCTCGGATTCATTTTTTGATTTGTAAATAAGCGAATTTCGTTCCTGTTGATTCACCTTATTGAAAGCTCTGCGGAGGCATGTTTTAGTATAGCCTCTGTCCTTGAGTCGCATATACAATTGTGCCGCTTCTCGTTTGAAGTCAACATCCTGTGAGCAATTGCGTCGCAGTCTCAAGTACTGGCTGTACGGGATACTGTTTATAAGGGGTTTGGGGTGGGAGCTGGTGGCATGGAGTAGGCTGTTTCCAGCCGTGGGTTTCCTGAAAAGTGTCGAACACAGAGACCCTTGCTCATCCAAATAGAGTTCCACATCGAGAAAGGTGATGCGTTCTTGACTGAAACTGTAGGTGAATTTGAGATTGTACTGATTCACCTGCAGTCCTTCAAGAAACGCTAGCAAATCCTCCTTAGACCCCGCCCAGACCATGAATACATCATCGATGTAACGGTGCCAGGTAAGCACATCTGTGGACAGGTCAACGTTGGTATCTTCCCCAAAAAGGTCACGCTCCCACCCCCCCAGGTACAGGTTGGCGTAGGAGGGGGCACAGCCCGCCCCCATTGCCACACCCTGCACCTGGAGGTAGTGGGAGCGTTTAAAAAGAAAGATATTGTGTGTCAAGATGAACTCCAGCATCTCTAGAATAAAGTTATTATATTTCGAGGTGTTCTTATCACGTTCGTTTAAGAAACTTCTAATTACTTGTACTCCTAGACAGTGTGGAATTGAATTATAGAGGGCCTCAATGTCTATGGCTACTAGCCATGCCCCCTTGGGGATGCTGAGTCCATCAACAATCCTAAGTAGTTCCAACGTGTCTTTGACATAGGAAAATAGGCTCTGTACATGTGGGTATAAGTATTCATCGATGATTCGACTGGAGTTCTCTGTTAATGAACCGCAGCCTGAGACAATTGGTCTGCCTGGAGGAGGTATAACTCCCTTGTGGATTTTGGGTAGGGCATAGAACGTAGGAGTGGTAGGGTTCTCTATGTTCAAAAATTGTAAAGTGGTGTCATCTATAGTGCCAAGTTGGCGGGCACGGTTTAGAATCTGACGATATTCTTTGATGCTTTGTATCATCATAGAGGGTGGTACATGTCTATACCACTCTCTATTTCCGAGAATCTTAAGGCACATCTCTTCATATGTTGCCCTGCTCATGATAACTATGTTGCCCCCCTTATCGGAGGGTTTCACGACAAGATCGTCGTTGTTGCGAATAGAGTTGAGGGCTGTCCTAAGATTGGGACTGAGGTTTTGGCGCGAGCCTCCCCTCCAATTGGTGGCCTCAATTTCCTTAGTAACTTGCAGGACGAACGCCCATATATTGGGGTTCCCCTGCAGTACTGGGAAGGATCTGGATTTAGGTTTGTAAGTTTTAGGGGTCACAAATACTGGTCTGTTGAGTCTCGATTGGACTGATTTACCTGGTATTACACCTGGTAGTTGGTAAGTCCAACCCTCTTCCTCGGGGTTGCTCTCGTCCCACAATACCATTAAGTCCTGTAGAGCCTGTAATTCCCGAATAGATACTTTATCAAGGATAGTATTATCGTTGCCAGTAAGGCTTAGATCGTTGCAGGTCTTATCGTATAGCACCTTGTACATAAGGCGTCGAGCAAATAAGTGAAGGTCCTTGACTAGTTCGAATTTATCAGCTTCTCCATCCGGACAAAAAGATAGTCCAAGATGGAGTACTGTCTCCTGTTCTACAGTCAAGGGGTATGGGGATAGATTTATGATATTATTGCTGTCCCGGCCTTCAGCAATGTGAGGGCCGGGACTTGCTCTTTTAATGTCTGCTGTGGGTTGGATGCAACAACACTAGATTTCTTTTCTATTGTGAAAATAGGTGCGGGTCGTATCTCTGCTGAGATGCTCGATGACAAAGGGGTAGCTCCCTGTGGTCCTTGGGTCATAGGGAGTGCCAATATGGAAGTGGCCTCTACATTTGGAGCGGGTAGGGGCAGTGTAGTTGAGACATTGCTGAGGGTACTTGTATTAAGGGTGGTAGAACTGCTACCTCGTGATTTGTGGGAACGGGAACGTTTGTCTTTCAGCAGGAATTGAGATCGGGAGGTCTCATGTAGGCTGCTGTCCAAGTCATTTTTCCTCTTTTTTTTATTGTCGATGTTGCTACGACGTTCTATAGGGATATAGGACGAAGAGGATAAGGACGAGGTATCTGATTCTCGTCTTGGGGAATTGGTGTTTTTAGGGGAAATCTTGTTTTCAAAAGGTTTCCTAGTATTCTTCCGTTGTTGATTACTGGGCCATTTGTAGGCCTGTGAATTGTCGTAGGCCCTTTTGTCACGTTGAAATTTACTTTCTTTAATTTTAATTAAATTTGTGGCGTATTTAGTAAGATGAATTTTAAGTTTGTTGTCATATATCATATAGCCAGTATACGTGTGTACATTTTTGTTGGCTTCATGCCATTCAGTAATCTCATTATCAATACCTACAATATCTCTACCATATTGTTCGCACAAAATGCGCATCATATTGATAGAGCAACATTGAAGGTTAGCTTCCCATGCTTCTTTCACATGGGATTCTACTTTGTTGATATTAGGGAAGATCTGCACCCTTAGACCCCACGGTATGATTTTATTTTCAATATATTGTTCGAAAAATTCCCTATGCCAAAATAGACGAGTTTTCTTTTCAACGAGTTTCTGCAAACCCAAGAAGAAGTAATTGGCATCTTCTTCGGTAGCTTCATCCTTATTACGAGATTTCTTTACATCCGCAACAAACCCATCCCACTCCTTACCACAGTATCCCGTCATAATGACAGTACGGTCTGACCAAGTATCTCAGTAGTAGAGTTTCGTCTAATAGTATGATGATTCCACTGTATTTAGCTAAGGCAAGAGAGAAACAAAACACAAATCTTAATACTTCATAGTAAAATTACATATCATGTAGACGATCCTAAACCGATAATTTTTGTCCAATAATCTGAGAGAGAAGACTCATAGATATGGATATAATATGTATCAATTGGATATCGTATGGAAAAAATATATTCGATTGTCAGAGCCCTATTAGAGGATAAAGTGGGTGTTTAAGTCCACCCGTGTTGGAAGTATATAAGGTTTGTTATAGGGCTGACATCGAAATGTAGGACAAATTGAATAAATCCGAGTACACCTGAATCCTTCAAAGGTATTGAAATAGAAAGATTACCCATAAAACAATGGGATAGGGGTTAAGGATTCTCAATGGTGTATCGGAAATAGATAAATCTATGAGTCTGATCAAGTCTCAGTAAATATTGGTTCTTAGACACGTTCAGTGTTTTTGAAAAAATGACAAAGATTTATTTATACAAAAAATACAAAAGCATTGTACAAAATTGTTAAAAAACATTAATATTAGGAGAGAAAGTATATTAAAACTGCAGAATAACTGCAGACCATCTTCTGAGGTCCAAGCGTGTTTCAGGTTCAACTAGTTTCGCCCATAAGAGAGCTTCGTCAGGAACCCACGATTGAATGTACTTTCTATGTGAATACAAAAAAGTACAATGAGCTAACATATCAGAATAATAGAGAGAATGTTACATAATATAGAATATACATAATTACTGGTCTCTTGGCAAAACATATAACAGGTGGTATATTTGATCTTTAAAGAATTTATTATACTAAAGTGAGGTCTAGGCGCAATTATGTGGAGCGGGAGAGGGCACATACCTGAGACGGCTGAGAGGGTGATCTCAAGGAAGGGATGTCCACGAGGGCATAATCTCTGCGATTAGAGAAGAGGCCACCACGCGGGCGAGATGGATTATAGTCGCCCGGGTGGGGGTGACAAAGACAGCTGTGTTGCTAAGTGCTGATGATCTAATGGAGAGAGAGTATGATATGTCAGAAAACTAATTATCTGGGTATATGGTTCCCAAACACTTCTGATAAGTCAGATAAGAAATCTCACTTACTGGTGCCTGATGGTAAAGGGACTGACTTGGACTAGATCTATGCTAAGTCCAAGAAAAGAGAGGAGGTAGGCTAATGCTGGCCAATTGTAGTGGCTGCTAAATTGCTATCATCGAGTCCTATGTGTAAAAAACAGGATAGATGAGAACCAGTTAGTGGCCAAAAAAGATGAAAAAAAGATAAAAATAAATATAAAAATGAAATATGAAAAGTAATAATAATAATATAATGAGATGAAAAGGTAGATATGTAGATGGAAATGAAAATAAAAAATAGAAAATAAATATACATATAAATATAAATATAAGTATAAATATAAATATAATTATAATTATAACAATATATAAATATGTGTAAATAATTAGAGCTGGGAACTGTTTGTTAGTAAATAGATATATATATAAGTAAATAAATAAATAAAGCAACACTGTCCATGCATGGCTATACTGAGCCTTCTAATGCAAGAGCAAGGGCATAGAGCCTCATAGTTGCTGATTACCAACATTGTTAATAAGTAGCAGGAGACGCCTATAAGGGCAAGTCCATGTGCAGCTATTGCTACAACTGATTAAATCAGGTTGGCCTGATGTAAAGAAATAAATGAAAAATGACAATCAATATTGAAAAAAGGAAAAATAAAAATAAATATAAAAAATAAAAAATAAATAATAAGGTTCTTATTAAATTTCTATGTGCCATAGATTAGAATAACTACATGGCAGAGTGAGAAAATAAACAAAAACCAAAAAACAAAAAGTGTATCTTAGAGTATACCTGTAGGGAATGATGTTGTCAGCAAAAGGAGTGAGCAGCTTGTCTCTACCTGAGCGCTGCACTAAATGATGGCAGCTAACAGGGCTGTTAATATACCTCTCTCCATTAGGTCAAATACGCCTCAGCTGATAGCATGAGGCGGAGATCTGATTCATGGTGGGCGGAGAGATGACGCGTCACTAGGATTCCCCCTGTGAGAGGCATGAAGCCGCTCGTGCGTGATGACACGCAGAGCGGGTTGCTCAGCTCACGGAGACGGAGGAAGCCGTGGACATCCCATGGGCGGAGCGGACTGCCGCTCGGCCAATGGGATTTGTCAGATTACGGACCTGGCCAGCACCCGAGCCTCCGCTTGGATTCGATGCTACAACTATGTGCATCGGGACAGGCCCCTACCCGCCCACATAAGCTCTATAGCAACTACAGCTGATCGAGCACTGTTGTTATCCAGCGTGTCTACCTGCAGAGATAAAAGAGCTGAAATACGCACCGCACAAGTGTGAACCCAGCCTAACTGCAGCTTGTTCAATTGAGCTTTGGTTTCTACGCAGAGCAGCTCCAGATCTTGCACTTGTGTCTTTCTATATCAGGCTACTTCTAATCCATCATGTGTTGGTCTGAAAAAACATAAAAAAACTGCAGTCCTTTCCAGTAGTGTATTTAGGTTTTGTGCTGCCCTAGGCCTGACTAAACTTGTGCAGCCCCTAATTTAAATATGACCCACCCCTTCCTGTCAAGGCTACACCCCTTTCTGTTTAAGACCCACTCTGAAATTGAGTGGGGACACACTAGTTTTTTTTAGGACCTGGGGGGGGGGGCATGGATTCCTTTAATTGGCATAGATTTGGCTATGGGGCAGGAAGTGAAGGGAAATATCTGCAATGGGACAGGGATGGTAAACAATAAACTGACAGGGGCTATAACCCTGCCTTACTCTATCCAAAATGAAAAAAGTTGTGTTGCCTATAGTTCTACTTTAACCACTTAGGCAGCTAAAGGACCCGGCCAGGTTTTGCGATTCGGCACTGTGTTGCTTTAACTGACAAAATTGGCGTCCTTTTTTTCCCCACAGATAGAGCTTTCTTTTGGTGGTATTTGATCACCTCTGTGGTTTTTATTTTTTTGTGCTATAAACAAAAATAGAGCGACAATTTTGAAAACAATTCAATATTTTTTACTTTTTGCTATAATAAATATCCCCCAAAAATACATATAACATTTTTTTTTTCCTCAGTTTAGGCCGATTAGTATTCTTCTACCTATTTTTGGTAAAAAAAAATCGCAATAAGCGTTTATCGATTGGTTTGTGCAAAATGTATAGCGTTTACAAAATAGGGGATCGTTTTATTGCATTTTTATTAATATTTTTTTTTTATTATTACTAATGGCGGCGATCAGCGATTTCTTTGGACACCTCAGTGACAATACACTCCCAACAGCCAGCATCAATAGACCCTCCAGCAGCCAGCAATATTAGACCCCCTCCCTCAACAGCAGATCCCACCAGCAATGATTGACCCCCTGTAACATAAGACCCACCCCAGCAACAATACAACCCCCACTGGCATCAACAGACTTCCACAGCAACAAAAATAAGTCCCCTCCAGCAAAAATAGATTCCCCAGTAGCCAGCATTAATAGACCCTCCATCAGCCAGCAACAAAGACACCTTCTTCAACAGTAAATCCCCCCCAGCAACATAAGACTCACCCAGCACCAATAGACCCCCCATGAACAACAGAAGACCAACTCAGCAACAATAGACCCCCGTCTTTAGCAAATAGATTCCCTCCAGCAACAACAGATTCCCCAGCACCAGCCCCAGTACCCCTTGCCATTACATATATTCAGTTCCGAGGTGCCGGAACTGCGTTCCCTCGCGTTCCCGCTGAAAAAAAAACCCTGGCCATAACAGTTATATTTATTTTCTTTGTAAATAACGTCACCATTCCTAATACAGTGCCTTGCGAAAGTATTCGGCCCCCTTGAACTTTGCGACCTTTTGCCACATTTCAGGCTTCAAACATAAAGATATAAAACTGTCATTGTTTGTGAAGAATCAACAACAAGTGGGACACAATCATGAAGTGGAACGAAATTTATTGGATATTTCAAACTTTTTTAACAAATAAAAAACTGAAAAATTGGCCGTGCAAATTTTTTTAGCCCCCTTAAGTTAATACTTTGTAGCCCCACCTTTTGCTGCGATTACAGCGGTAAGTCGCTTGGGGTATGTCTCTATCAGTTTTGCACATCGAGAGACTGAAATTATTGCCCATTCCTCCTTGCAAAACAGCTCAAGCTCAGTGAGGTTGAATGGAGAGCGTTTGTGAACAGCAGTTTTCAGTTCTTTCCACAGATTCTCGATTGGATTCAGGTCTGGACTTTGACTTGGCCATTCTAACATCTGGATATGTTTATTTGTGAACCTTTCCATTGTAGATTTTGCTTTATGTTTTGGATCATTGTCTTGTTGGAAGACAAATCTCCGTACCAGTCTCAGGTCTTTTGCAGACTCCATCAGGTTTTCTTCCATAATGGTCTTGTATTTGGCTCCATCCATCCTCCCATCAATTTTAACCATCTTCCCTGTCCCTTCTGAAGAAAATCAGGCCCAAACCATGATGCTGCCACCACCATGTTTCACAGTGGGGATGGTGTGTTCAGGGTGATGAGTTGTGTTGCTTTTACGCCAAATATAACGTTTTGCATTGTTGCCAAAAAGTTTGATTTTAGTTTCATCTGACCAGAGCACCTTCTTCCACATGTTTGGTGTCTCCCAGGTGGCTTGTGGCAAACTTTAAACAACACTTTTTATGGATATCTTTTAGAAATGGCTTTCTTCTTGCCACTCTTCCATAAAGGGCAGATTTGTGCAGTATACGACCGATTATTGTCCTATGGACAGAGTCTCCCACCTCAGCTGTAGATCTCTGCAGTTCATCCAGAGTGATCATGGGCCTCTTGGCTGCATCTCTGATCAGTCTTCTCCTTGTATGAGCTGAAAGTTTAGAGGGACGGCCAGGTCTTTTGTGTAGCCTACATTCCCATGATAGATTCTTTTGGCTGGTGGAAAAGGTGAAAGTACTCACAGAAACACCAGAAATACTTCCAAATCTTAGGTTTGTTTTTCCAGCTAATTATGAAATTGTTATTTGTCCCTAACTATCGCAAGTCAATGGTCTCCTGGCCTGCTGCTTGTTGTAAAATTGGAGTAGCTGTGGTACATTGGTCTTTGCAGGATCATATTGTATATATTCTAGCATAGTTGCAAGTTAGAAAACTTAAAGTAGAATTAAAGTTTTATTTTATTTTAGATAGCATAAGGCAAAGTTATATTCTTATCCCCACCTGTTGAAGTGGTGCTCTTTTCTTTTTTTATCTGCCCAGATAGGCCTGCATTAAACCAGGCTGAGGATGGATAGTAACAAAGAATAATCTAATCGTTATATATTGATCCTGTGTCTGCTGAGCTGAAATATATAGTTAAAGAGGTTGTAAAGGAATTTTTCCCCTAAATAGCTTCCTTTACCTTAGTGCAGTCCTCCTTCACTTACCTCATGCTTCCATTTTGCTTTTAAATGTCCTTATTTCTTCTGAGAAATCCTCACTTCCTGTTCTTCTGTCTGTAATTCACCACTGTAATGCGAGGCTTTCTCCCTGGTGTGGAGAAAGCCTCTTGAGGGGGTGAGGAGGCGAGCAGGAGGGTCAGGACGCTCTCTACTTTGCAGATAGAGAAAATAAGCTGTGTGTTAGTGGGCATCCTGACACTCCTGCTTGCCCCCTCAAAAGACTTTCTCCACACCAGGGAGAAAGCCTTGCATTACATTGTGTAGTTACAGACAGAAGAACAGGAAGTGAGGATTTCTCAGAAGAAATAAGGACATTTAAAAGCAAAATGGAAGGATGAGGTAAGTGAAGGAGGACTGCACTAAGGTAAAGGAAGCTATTTAGTGATTATTTTTTCCTTTACAACCCCTTTAAAGTTAAACAGTGCCCCAAATGTTACAACTTCAACCCATTCAACCCATAATGCCATAACACTACAGCCAGACACCGTGCAAATTGAGACATATACAGTTTGAGATACAATACAGCAATATCTACAGTAACATATCTATTGCTTTGCTTTATATTCTCATATATGCTTTCTCCATGCTTATCGTAAGTAATTGTGTTTTAAATAGATTTATAAAAATAAAATCAGAAATCATAATTTTTTTGACAAGAGAAGGGAACTTGTCATACAAGGAGGCACACATTCATTGGATGCAAAATTAACCTATTTACAAATAAGTAGGCCGTCCATAACTTCAATCTGTTTGGCAAGCCCTGGGGTCTTTATTTTATTTTTAAGCAACTAAATTTATAAGACAAAAGGGGAATATACATAGTTACATAGTTGGTAAGGTTGAATAAAGACAACAGTCCATCCAGTTCAACCTGTGTAGGTGTGTGTGTGTGTACATGTGTAGAAAAATCATTTCCCATATCCCCGTATATTGTTTTTGCTAAGATGCACGTCTTTTAACCACTTAAGACCCGGACCATTATGCAGTTTAAGGACCTTGCCCCTTTTTGCGATTCAGCACTACGTCGCTTTAACTGACAGTCGTGCGATGTGGATCCCAAACAAAATTGGCATCCTTTTTTTCCCCACAAATAGAGCTTTCTTTTGGTGGTATTTGATCACCTCTGCGGTTTTTATTTTTTGCGCTATAAACAAAAATAGAGCGACAATTTTGAAAAAAATGCAATATTTTTTACTTTTTGCTATAATAAATATCCCCCAAAAATATATATATTTTTTTTCCTCAGTTTAGGCCGATTAGTATTCTTCTACCTATTTTTGGTTAAAAAAAATCGCAATAAGCGTTTATCGATTGGCGCTATTAAAAAAAAATAGAGCGACAATTTTGAAAAAAATTCAATATTTTTTACTTTTTGCTATAATAAATATCCCCAAAAAGGATATAAAAAAACATTTTTTTTCCTCAGTTTTGGCCGATACGTATTTTTCTAGATATTTTTGCTAAACAAAATCGCAATAAGCGTTTATCGATTGATTTGCGCAAAATTTATAGTGTTTACAAAATAGGAGATAGTTTTATGGCATTTTTATTAATATATTTTTTTTTACTACTAATGGCGGCGATCTGCAATTTTTTTCGTAACTGCAACATTATGGCGGACACATCGGACACTTTTGACAAACTTTTGGGACCATTGTCATTTTCACAGCGAAAAGTGCTATAAAAATGCACTGATTACTGTGAAAATTACAATGACAGTGAAGGGGTTAACCACTAGGTGGCGCTAAAGGGTTAAGTGTGCCCTAAGGAAGTGATTCTTGGGGATGTGGTTGTAGGCGTGACGTCACTGATCGTCTGTTCCCTATCTCAGGGAACAGACGATCAGTGTCACTGCCACAGTGAAGAACGGGGAAGGTGTGTTTACACACACCTCTCCCCGTTCTTCAGCTCCTGTGACCGATCGTGGGACACCGGCGGCGAGCAGGGCCCCCGGGCGCGGTCGCGGAGCTTTGGACCGAGTCGCGCGTGCGGAGAGGCTGGGCTCTTAAAGGCAACATACAGGTACGTGCCTGTACCCAGCCGTGCCATTCTGCTGATGTAAATGTGCAGGAGGCTGTCCTTAAGTGGTTAAAACTATCCATACTTCCTGCCGACACCACCGATTGTGGAAGAGAGTTCCACATTCTTACCGCCCTGACAGTGAAACACCCCCTACGCAGCTTAAGGTTAAATCACTTCTCTTCCAGTCTAATTGTTTGGCCCTGTTTCTTCCTACACTTCCTGGAACTGAAAAGTTTCATACAGTTGAGATATTTGTACATCACTATCATATCTCCTCTCAAGCGTCTCTTCTCCAGGGAGAATAAATTTAGCGCTTGTAGTCGTTCCTCATAATTGAGGTTCTCCAGTCCCCATATTAAATTAGTTACCCTTCTCTGGACTCTCCCAAGCTTCAGCACATCCTTTCTGAGGATTTGTGACCAGAAATGGACAGTATACACCAGATGGGTCCAAACCAAAGTTTTATAAAGTGGGGGAATTATCGTTTTATCTCCGGAGTAAATTCCCTTTACCAATGACTTTGGTATCCGCAGCTTGACACTGCATGCCATTGTTCAGTCTGTGTTCTACTAGGACCTCTAGATCCTTCTCCATCCTGAAATCCCCTAGAGATTCTCCCCCTAATGAGTAACTTGCATTTATATTTTTACCCCCCAAGTCCATTACCTTACATTTTTCAATGTTAAACTTAATTTGCCACGCAGTAGCCCACTCCATTATTTATTCAACTCCTCTTGTAAAGTTTCTATATCCTGCTGTGTTGTTATTGCACTGCATATTTATGTCGTCATTGGCAAACACTGGGATTGAGCTATTTATCCCACCCTCTATATCATGAGTGCTCAACCTGTGGCCCTCCAGCTGTTGCAGAACTACAAGTCCCATCATGCCTTTGCGAGTCATGCTTGTAACCGTCAGCCTTGCAATGCCTCATGGGACTTGTAGTTCTGCAACATCTGGAGGCCCATAGGTTGAGCACCCATGCTCTATATCAGATATATATACAGTGCAGAAAATAAGTATTTGAACACCCTGCTATTTTGCAAGTTCTCCCACTTGGAAATCATGGAGGGGTCTGAAATTGTTATCGTAGGTGCATGTCCACTGTGAGAGACATAATCAAAAAAAATTCCAGAAATCACAATGTATGAATTTTTTAACTATTTATTTGTATGATACAGCTGCAAAGAAGTATTTGAACACCTGAGAAAATCAATGTTAATATTTGGTACAGTAGCCATTGTTTGCAATTACAGAGGTCAAACGTTTCTTGTAGTTTTTCACCAGGTTTGCACACACTGGAGGAGGGATTTTGGCCCACTCCTCCACACAGATCTTTTTTAGATCAGTCAGGTTTCTGGGCTGTCGCTGAGAAACACAGAGTTTGAGTTCCCTCCAAAGATTCTCTATTGGGTTTAGGTCTGGAGACTGGCTAGGCCACACCAGAACCTTGATATGCTTCTTACAGAGCCACTCCTTGGTTATCCTGGCTGTGTGCTTCGGCTCATTGTCATGTTGGAAGACCCAGCCTCGACCCATCTTCAAAGCTCTAACTGAGGGAAGGAGGTTGTTGCCCAAAATCTCGCAATACATGGCCCCGGTCATCCTCTCCTTAATACGGTGCAGTCGCCCTGTCCCATGTGCAGAAAAACACCCCCAAAGCATGATGCTACCACCCCCATGCTTCACAGTAGGGATGGTGTTCTTGGGATGGTACTCATCATTCTTCTTCCTCCAAACACGGTTAGTGGAATTATGACCAAAAAGTTATATTTTGGTCTCATCTGACCACATAACTTTCTCCAATGACTCCTCTGGATCATCCAAATGGTCATTGGCAAACTTAAGACGGGCCTTGACATTTGCTGGTTTAAGCAGGGGAACCTTCTGTGCCATGCATGATTTCAAACCATGACGTCTTAGTGTATTACCAACAGTAACCTTGGAAACGGTGGTCCCAGCTCTTTTCAGGTCATTGACCAGCTCCTCCCGTGTAGTCCTGGGCTGATTTCTCACCTTTCTTAGGATCATTGAGACCCCACGAGGTGAGATTTTGCATGGAGCCCCAGCCCGAGGGAGATTGACAGTCATGTTTAGCTTCTTCCATTTTCTAATGATTGCTCCAACAGTGGACCTTTTTTCACCAAGCTGCTTGGCAATTTCCCCGTAGCTCTTTCCAGCCTTGTGGAGGTGTACAATTTTGTCTCTAGTGTCTTTGGACAGCTCTTTGGTCTTGGCCATGTTAGTAGTTGGATTCTTACTGATTGTATGGGGTGGACAGGTGTCTTTATGCAGCTAATGACCTCAAACAGGTGCATCTAATTTAGGATAATAAATGGAGTGGAGGTGGACATTTTAAAGGCAGACTAACAGGTCTTTGAGGGTCAGAATTCTAGCTGATAGACAGGTGTTCAAATACTTCTTTGCAGCTGTATCATACAAATAAATAGTTAAAAAAATCATACATTGTGATTTCTGGAATTTTTTTTTTGATTATGTCTCTCACAGTGGACATGCACCTACGATGACAATTTCAGACCCCTCCATGATTTCCAAGTGGGAGAACTTGCAAAATAGCAGGGTGTTCAAATACTTATTTTCCGCACTGTATATATATAAATAAATTAAACAGAATTGGTCCCAGGACAGAGCCTTGGGGTACCCCACTTACCACTCTATACCATTCTGAGTATACGTTATTTAGCACAATTTATTTATCACAACCCTTTGAACTTGCCCCTGTAACCAGTTTTCTATCCAAGAACAAATCTTATGGTCCATGCCTACAGACCCCAGCTTGTAGATTAAATGTTTGTGGGGTACTGTATCAAATGCCTTTGCAAAATCCAGATATACCACATCTACCGGCCTACCTTTGTCCAGATGGCACTCACTTCCTCGTAGAATGTTAAAAGGTTGGTTAGGCAAGAGCAATCTTTTTCGTAAACCGCTCTGTCTACTACTAATTATACTGTTTTCATTAACATATTCTTTGATATGGTTCCTTATCATCCCCTCAAATTGACCATTGCAGGTTACACTTTATTTCATCATCAAATAGTGGTACCAACTACCGATGTTAGACTAACAAGTCTATAGTTTCCTGGAATGGATCTCTGCCCTTTTTTGAATATTGGTACCACATGGGCCTTTTGCCAATCAGCTGGTGCCAATCCTGTCAGTATGCTGTCTATGAAGATTGGGAATAGCGGTCTGACTATAACCTGGCTGAGTTCTTTATAGACTTTCGGTATAAGCTATCTGGTCCTGGTGATTTATTTATGTTGAGATTCTCTAATCCTTTCTGGACTCCGGCCTGTAAGCCACAAGGGTAAATCCTGTGGCATCTTCCTAACAATACAGTAGTGGTTGTTATACCCACCTATTTCCTGTGTGAGGATTGAGGAGAAGAAGGCATGTAGTACAGCTGCCTTCTCCTTCTCATCTATAACCATCTTCCCTTCCTCATCCTTTATGAAGCCTGTGTGTTCCAACCTCACCTTTTTACTGTTTAATTTTTTTTTTTAAATGTCATGGGATTATTTTTACTCTCCTCCGCAATGTGTCACTCATTGCGTTCTTATACTTCTTATTGCATTTTTTGTAGTTGTGGAATGCTGACAATGACCCCTCCACTTTGTACTTTTTTTTTGTCCTTAAATATGTGAGAAGTGATTTTTTTTTATACTAATAAAAGTGCTTTTACACCGGTCTGTGTCCCCATCAGAGGTAATCTTGTACTCCCTGTCCTTAACATAAATAAAGGGAACTCTCCTTAGTGAGGATACAGACAGTAATACAGATTTAACGGGAGTTCTATTTTAATCTAAATTTAATTAAATGTAATTATAAATTAATTGGGACTGTAAGATTTCAAGGATGTACTCTTTTTAATGCTAAGTGTTTTAGCAATGATTACATTAGAATCAAAGCGACAACCTGCTCAGTTTAATAGATATTCCATGCCTTCCCTTAAATTCTGTTTCACTAATATGGGAATAAGATGCAGGAGTGCTACCTGTAAGGTGAAGATCTTGTCTCAGGTGGCATCTTAAAATATTGAAACTATCTATCTAATGGTTTTATAGTTATTTTCTGCCAGATAGTGAAGGGCTCTGAAAAGAAAGTTTCTAATAGATTCAGTGCTGAAAGAAATATAGGGTAAGGATACAGTATTTCCAATCACCTAGGATGGATTTCTGCCTTAAAGCCAGTCTGGGCCCGTGACTTAACTTCCAGTTATCTCATCAGTGTTGTCCTGCCTGGGGCTCTTCTAATCTCTTGTGGATGTCGCTGATACAACACTTCTGGGGATCTCATGAAGAAACAGAGCTTCCAGTGTACACCACGTAACAGAGACGGCTGACTTTGGCGTTGTTCTTTATGTTCCCTGGCAGGGGAAGACTTTGTTCAATTGAGCACACATAGCCTCAGAGCTTAACCCATTCAGTTTTCTAAAGGATAATAAATCCCTTTTACAATTTTACATATTGTTTGGATTTTATATTAAACCGGAAACCTTTAAAGGGGTTGTAAAGGATTTTTTTTTCTCTAAATAGCTTCCTTTACCTCAGTGCAGTCCTCCTTCACTTGCCTCATCCTTCGATTTTGCTTTTAAATGTCCTTATTTCTTCTGAGAAATCCTCACTTCCTGTTCTTCTGTATGTAACTCACCACCATAATGCGAGGCTTTCTCCCTGGTGTGGAGAAAGCCTCTTGAGGGGGGAGGGGGCGAGCAGGCAAGTCAGGACACTCTCTACTTTGCAGATTGAGAAAGGAGGCTGTGTGTTAGTGGGCGTCCTGACACTCCTGCTTGCCCCCTCCCCCCTCAAGAGGCTTTCTCCACACCGGGAAAAAAGCCTTGCATTACAGTGTTGAGTTACAGACAGAAGAACAGGAAGTGAGGATTTCTCAGAAGAAATAAGGACATTTAAAAGCAAAAGCCGTCCTCGTCTTCCCCTCCAGCTGCAGCCATCGCTCTCGGGGGTTACATCTGGGTATCGCCCAGGGCTCAAGTCCTGTGGGAACGGAGTCCCTGCACTCTTTTCACAGCAGGAACGCAGTTCCTTTTGCAGGACTAGAGCAGCCGAGCCGCCCGAACCAATCCTTCACTAAGCGGCGATGCCCAGCTCGAGTCACTGTCAGAGGCAGGCGAACCTTAGTAATCCTTTATGTTACTGGCCAATTCCTGTATATGGATTCATCGGGTAGTGTGCGGGTATTTCATCACTTTGTCGATGCCGCAATGTCTCCTGGGAGCTTTTGTTATTGTTCCCAGGAGACATTGCGGAGGTCTGCCGTGAGTTATCGCGGGATTTAGAAAGAACCTGGTAAAAAAAAAAACATGCGGTTTAGTAATTATGCATATGAGCGTATCATTTTTTATTTTTTTTGGTGGGGGGTGGATCTTGGGTGGGAGTTCCCACACTTTTTTTCCCAGGACTTGACCCCTGGTATCGCCGCTCCAGCGCTGCGATGACGTCATTCCCGCGGAACCGGCATGATTCCTGCACATGCGCAAGTTCCATTTTTCTATTGAAGACCCAGCGCTCTCTGTGTGCTTGTGCCGTTGTCTACGGTGCGCATGCGCCGTAAACATCGGTGCCCGAGTTTCGGGAAATAACTTCTTAACCATGTAGGTTAGGAAGATATTGCAAGCACCTACAGGTAAGCCTACATTAAGGCTAAAAGTATGAACAGAGGGTTTACAACCACTTTAATTGCATGCCAGTCTTAGTTCGAAGGGTTCAATACTGAGTTGGCCCACCCTTTGTAGCTATAACAGCTTCAACTTTTCTGGGGAGTCTGTCCACAAGGTTTAGAAGTGTGTCTATGGGAATGTTTACCCATTTTTCCAGAAGTGCATTTGTAAGGTCAGGCACTTATGTTGGATGAGAAGGCCTGGCTCGCAGTCTTCACTCTAATTCTTCCCAAAGCTGTTCTATCGGGTTGAGGTCAGGACTCTGTGCAGGCCAATCAAACCCCAAACACGCTCATCCATGTCTTTATGGACCTTGCTTTGTCATGTTGGAACAGGAAAGGGAGCATGAAATTGTCCAAAATGTCTTAGTATGCTGACGTCTTAAGAGTTCCCTTTACTGGAACTAGGGGGCCAAGCCCAACCCCTGAAAAAACAACCCCACCTCCACCAAATGATTTGGACTAGTGTACAAAGCAAGGTCCATAAAGACATGGATGAGCGAGTTTGGGGTGGAGAAACTTGATTGGACTGCAAGGAGTCCTGAACCTGATAGAACACCTTTGGGATGAATTAGAACAGACAATATTTTATATATTCGTTTATATATTCGACCGTTTTCATTGGTTCACCGATGCAGCTGCCTGATGGACTGATGTGCCTACACACCATCGGTTCATGAACCGATCGTGTCAGAATGCGGTGACGTAAAACACAACGACGTGATGAAAAAAACGAAGTTGAATGTTTCCAAGCATGCGTCGACTTGATTCTGAGCATGCGTGGATTTTTAACCGATGATCGCTTTTGACCTATCGGTTAGCCGTCCATCGGTTCGATTTTAAAGCAAGCCATCTGTTTTTAGACCGAAGGATAACGGACCGATGGGGCCTACACACGATCGGTTTGGACCGATGAAAACGAACCTCAGTTCGTTTTCATCGGTTTGAACCGATCGTGTGTACGCCGATTTACACCCCTCTCCCATAGTCAGGGATTTTAAAATTTATTAACAAACATTAAAAGCAGATAATCAAATATTGAGCATGGACCACAATAGTTACACAACCGAGATATAGCGAGATGCAGATGGCCAACAAGTTTCGCACAGTTGTGTTTCATCAGGGCCTTGCACCCATCTTTCGTGTTGTATGGTCTGTGTAGGACATAAAAATATGTCATTAATTTATGTCCTACACAGACCACACAACACGAAAGATGGGTTGTGTAACTTGTGGTTCATGATCAATATTTGATTATCTGCTTTTAATGTTTGTTAATACATTTTGATACATTTTTTCAATTATATGTGTCCAGTGTGCTTACCTTTAAACAGCATTAACATCTCTCTCTAAAAATCCCTGACTATGGGAGAGGTGTGTCCCTCTCATTCTTTTTCCTTTTATTTGTATTGACTACTTGGGATTGAGAGACACCATTATCTGTTTTTTTTTTTTCCCATAAAGAAGTTTATTGAAAAAATACAGGTACAATCTGATATACAGAGGTGAGAAACACATGGATCTAGGTTGATGTAGGTTCGGAACAAGTTTACAGCCTATGCAATGTGTAGAACATAGAACAACATTCACACCAGCTTGTTAGGCGAGGGCCCTATCCGTCATCCGGGAACAGAGGGTTATGTCAATATAGCCTATATTTAAGGGCACCATTATCTGTTTATGAAAACAATCCGACTCCCCTCTTTTATAGTATCTACATACAGTATCTTCGTATATACACTGTATATTTTGTTTTCTCAAATTTGACTGCAAAAATTGAAGTCCACATTAAACAGTCCGGCACTCTTGTCACTTCTGGCTAAGGGTACATTCATACCTGTGTTTTTGGCCAACAGCGAGCAGATGCGAGAAAATCAGCAGGGGGTCCTGCCATTTAGCGGTTGGAGGCTGCCCCATTGAAAGCAATATCTGTTGTGGATATAGGGATTTGTGATTCTAAGCAACCCTATCTGGAGCACTTCATTTTTGGATTACTTTGCAAAGAAGGTCATATGTTTGTCAGCATGAATATAATTCAGGGTATTATGAGTTTACAGAATCAAATGATATGCAGCTGATCTCACAATGAAGCAGTAGGGAATGGGTCATAACATTTCCCTGCTGGTGGTCACTGCCACAGAACAGCAGTCATTTAAGAAAGCGGCATTGTCCTAACATTACATTGTCCTCAAGCAAACCTACTATAGTAGACTATCATCAGCACATGATATGCTCAGGATAGAGCCATTTATTAGTCACAAATAAGCCCCATTAGAGGCTACTAAATGGCTTTATCCTGAGCATACAATGTGCTGATGACATTCTACTATTAAAGATACCAGTTAGAGGCGCCATCTGTTTTGTATCATTACGGCACTCGTTCTTGTTAGGGTGCAAACCCTGCTGGGGCACATCACATCAACCCAAAGACATACTGTACATTGTTATTTTTATATTGCAGCTTACCAATTAGATCCATAAATCTTCATTGTCCAACGTGCTAGCTGCTTCTAAAGTAGCATGCACAGGCCCCAGCCATACAGAATGATTGACCTGACACCTCTGGGCCACATTCATAAAATTAGGCATATTATTCTCTATAGATATTGGCAACTACTCATTGTGAAAGTGGATGTTTTTTTTTTGCTGTCACAATGTAGAGTATAAGATTTCCTGTCATCTGTGCCCAGTCTTGCCACAAAGTATTAATCCAGTGCTGAGCAATCTTCTTATCTTTTTTCAGTGAAATAAACAGACAAACGGGAGAAAACTTTTGTCCGTTTTTTCCCCTTGCTGTGAGTGACAGGTTATTTACATATCTCATGCACTAGCCTGGAGACAGGCATTATTTTTTAATTCCCCCCCCCCCCCACTCCTTTTCTGAAGTCATGTGTTTACTTTTCTGGGTTTTGACTGGATGTTAGTGATCATAGCAGAATTTAGTGTAAGAAATACACAGGACAAAATGCATGTTGACCAGGGGGAGTGTAGAGGTGGGCGGGGAGTCTACTGACATCACGACTCCACCCACCGAGCTCCAGACAACAGATCCACCCACAGAATCTGACGTTTTTTAGTTCTTATAACAGACAGAGGGGAGACATTTGACAGATAAGGATACATGCAGGAGGCATGTATATCCTTATAGATCAGCACTATGGCAGTAGTTTAGATAGGATGAGAGTGGGTTTACATCCACTTTACAGAAAAATTATACATTTTGTACAGTACATGTTTTCATTCTTTATTTATTGTAGTCTTGACTAAAAAAAATATCGTCTTCAAACTAAGGGCTCTTTCACACGGGGCGGATCAGTAATGATCCGCCCCGTGCACCTCCGTTTGCTCAGCGGGGATCGCTCTGTTGATCCCCGCTGAGCCGGCGGATGACAGTGCGGTCCCCGCACACTGTGTAGGGACCGCCCTGTCTTTTCTCCGCTCTCCCCTATGGGTGGATCGGATGAACACGGACCGTCTGTCCGTGTTCATCTGATCCGCCAGACGAATGGAAAAGTATGTTTTTTCTCTGTCATACTTTGGCGGATCGGATGTCAGCGGGCATGTCACCACTGACATCTGCGCCTCCATAGAGGATCACAGAGCGCCCGTTCAGGTCCGCAAAAAAAACTGGCAGGCGGATCTGAACGGGCGCTCCGTGTGAAAGAGCCCTTATTCTTTTTCTTTTAGTCAGGTAATTAGGAAATATTGCATGTCAACCAGTTAAAGGATAAATAAAGCTTTGTTTTTAACCACTTCAGCCCCGGAAGGATTCGCCCCTTAACGTCGCTGTAATTGACAATTGCGTGGTTGTGCAACGTTATACCCAAATAAAATTTCCATCCTTTTCCCCCCACAAATAGAGCTTTCTTTTAGTGGTATTTGATCACCTCTGCGGTTTTTATTTTTTTTGCTATAAACAAAAAAGTCTGACAATTTTGAAAAATGATATCTATATATTTAACTTTTTGCTATAATAAATATCCCAAAAAATAATTTTTAATAATCAGTTTAGGCCAACATATACTTTTCTACATATTTTTGGTAAAATCGCAATAAGCGTATATTGTTAGGTTTGCACAAGTTATAGTGTCTCTTTTTTGGACTGCGATTATGCGGCAGACAGATGGGACACTTTTTTGAACCATTGATATTTATACAGCGATCAGTGCTATAAAAATGCACTGATTACTGTATAAATGTCACTGATAGGGAAGGAGTTAACACTAGGGGCGAACAAGGTGTTGAATGTGTTCCCTTGGGAGTGTTTCTAATTGTGGGGGGATGAGACTGACTGGGGGAGGAGACATATCACTGTTCGCAATTACTACAAATAGCAGATCTGTCTCTTCTCTCCTTTCAGAACGAGGATTTGTGTGTTTACATACACAAATCCCCGTTCTGGCTCATGTGCCTGCCTCAGGGTGGCCGGCGGTGATCGCGCCTACCAGCCATGCGCATCAGGTCCCCCACTGTGCAGCTATGGCTCTTAAAGGAGCCTCCATAGGGGTACGGCGATTCACGGGACGTAGCCAAATTGCTGCCGTATAACTATAGAAACTGGTTGGCAAGTGGTTAAAAAATAAATACATTTATAATTACCTCCTCATGCAGTTGGTTTTGCACAGAGTGGCCCCGGTCCTCCGCTTCTGGGGTCCCTCAGTGGCGCTCCTGGCTCCTCCTCTTCTTGAGTGGGCCATGGGGCACTTGTGTGGGCACACTTCTGTGTCCTGCTACTGCGTCTATTGACACAGACAGGAGGACTCGGCCCCGCCCCCGGCCACCTCCTCATTGGATTTTTTGTCTCCCTGCTCTCCTAAGCTATTTTTTACACCAAATTTGGAAAAATTTATTCTGTTTGTTGTTTTTGCTCATTATCATTTTTTTTTTGTAGTTTACGTGATAAAAAAAAAAAAAAAAAATACACAAATACCCTTATTTAATTTGTAAATAACTTTGCTAAAAACACAAATGCCCTTATTTCACTTGTAAATAACGTTGCTATAAGCACAAATGCCCTTATTTCATTTGTAAAATGCTATCATGGTACAAAAAAATTATAAAAACATTGCAGAAAATTACCACTTGATTGCTGCAGTAACACTAGTTGTCAAAATTATCCCTTGTCAAATTATAAAAATTGTACATTTTTTTTTTAATACTTTATTTTATATATTTAAAAAAGTTAAATAACTCTTGAAATACCAAATACCACCAAAAAAAAATCATTCTCTTGAAAAAATCTTTCCTGACACCAATATGGAAAAAAAGAATTATGGGAAATTATGATACGTTTTGCTGTTTTCCTGGTGCCAACATGACAGCATGCAGTATAAGTTGCAATATGCTGTCATGCATTGGTGCCAGGAAAGCAAAATTATTGGTAAGTATGATAACATTTTGTGCTGTCTCAATGCTGTATTTTAAGTAGTAATAAATATATTGCTGAATTAATATTCCCATTTGAAAATAATACTAAAGGTTTATTATTTTTGTATCTTTTTTTAAAGTAAAAAATAAATAATACTTACCCATAGCTCCCACCCGTCCCTAATTTGTAAGGACTGTTTCTGATTTGTAGGTCTGGAGACATGCTTGGCCAGTCCATCACCTATACCCTCAGCTTCTTTAGCAAGGCAGTGGTCATCTTGGAGGTGTGTTTGGGGTTGTTATCATGTTGAAATACTGATCTGCGGCCCAGTCTCCGAAGGGAGGCTCTGCTTCAGTATCTCACAGTACATGTTGGCATTCATGGTTCCCTTAATGAACTGTAACTCCCCAATGCCGGCAGCACTCATGCAGCCCCAGACAATGACTCTCCCACCACCATGCTTGACTGTAGGCAAGACACACTTGTCTTTGTACTCCTCACCTGGTTGCCACCACACACACTTGATACCATCTGAGCCAAATAATTTTATCTTGGTCTCATCAGACTATAGGACCTGGTTCCAGTAATCCATGTCCTTAGTCTGCTTGTCTTCAGCAAACTGTTTGCAGGCTTGCTTGTGCATCATCTTTAGAAGTAGCTTCCTTCTGGAACAACAGCCATGCAGACCAATTTGATGTGGTGTGTGGCGTATGGTCTGAGCACTGACAGGCTGACCCCCCACCCCTTCAACCTCTGCAGCAATGCTGACAGCACTCATATGTCGATGCTGACTCATATGTCAATTTTTCAAAGACAACCTCTGGATATGATGCTGAGCATGTGTACTCAATTTCTTTGGTCGACCATGGTGAGGCCTTTTCTGAGTGGAACCTGTCCTGTTAAACCACTGTATAGTCTTGGCCACCTTGCTGCAGCTCAATTTCAGGGTCTTGGCAATTTTCTTATAGCCTAGGCCATCTTTATGTAGAGCAACAATTCTTTTTTTCAGATACTCAGAGAGTTCTTTGCTATGAGGTGCCATGTTGAACTTCCAGTGACCTGTATGAAAGAGTGAGAGTGATAACACCAAATTTAACACATCTGCTCCCCATTAACATCTGAGACCTTGTAACACTAATAAGTCACATGACACCGGGAGGTAAAATGGTTAATTGGGCCCAATTTGGAAATTTTCACTTAGTAGTGTACTCTCTTTTGTTGCCAGCGGTTTAGACATTAATGGCTGTGTGTTGTGTTATTTTGAGGGGACAGCAAATTTACACTGTTATACAAGCTGTACACTCACTACTTTACATTGTAGAAAAGTGTAATTTCTTCAGTGATGTAACATGAAAAAATATATTAAAATATTAACAAGAATGTGAGGGGTGTACTCACTTTCTTAGATATAATAATATATAATATTTTATTTATTTGTTTGCCCAGTATATTTACAAAGCATCAGTATATTTGATGCTGCAGGCTGAGGGCATATCAGTTAGTCAGCCAGGAGCTGACTGCGCAGGCGCCGAAAATAGCCGGTCCTAGTTCGGCTTTTTTCGGAGGGCGTGACGCGGCTATATACGGCGCCTGCGCAGTCAGCTCCTGGGTCTGTGCGCAGGCGCCGAGAAGAGCCGAATGCTAATCGGCTGTTTCCGGAAGGCGTGACGCCTTATAGCGGCGACATACCGCGGTGCGCCTGAAATTCAATGATTTTATATAAAGTAAGTACATGCATTAAAAAAAAAAAAAAAACAGCATACTGGCGCTGACGCCAGTATGCTGGATGGAATGAAACAAAGTGATTTTAAGGGTGGAACTCCGCTTTAACCACTTTAGCTCTGGCATCTGTATATCACTTATGCCACAACTTTGTAACAATTTAAGATAATGATGTAATACATACATATTTTTTTTTTTCGTCTGGGGCAAATAAGACTTTCATTTGGCAATATTGTCTTGCAAAAAGTATTTTATTTTCTACACAGTCTATCAACAAAAAAAGTGTAATATGAAAAGAATCTATGGGCCAGATTCAGATACACTTAATTTTGCGCTGCGTAATCGAAATACTCTACGCTGCCGTATTTTACCAGGCTCTACATCGAATTCTGGCAGGCGGCGTAGTCTATTTCTCGGCGCGTAATTGAAATACGCGATTAGGGGGCGTGAAGCATTTAAATTAAGCGCGTCCCCGCGGCGATCGAACTGCGCATGCTCCGTTCAGAAATTTCCCGCCGTGCATTGCGCGAAATCACGTTGTTACGTCATTCGTTGTTTGAGTAGCGTCGTTTACGAACATTCCTATTCCCGGACGACTTACGTTAAAAATAATAAAAGACGACGGAAAACGTAGAAATTCGACGCGGGAACGACGGCCATACTTAACATGGGCTGTCTAATATTAGAGCAGCAAAAGGCTGGTATAGTGTTACGCAAAAAAAAGATGACTAAAGATGCCGTAAGAGATTGCGATTGAAGATCGTAATTTCTGGGATCGCCGGCAAAAGCTCATTAGCATACCCCGACGCAGAAAACGACGGGAAGTCCACCCAGTGGCCGCAATTTTATTGCAGCGTAGATCCGAAGGCGTACGAACACGTAATCCAGTCGAATTGAAGCCCGCAGCCGTCTATTCATGGTTTGAGGTTTCCGACTAGCTAAAAAACGCGCGTAATTTGAAATGACTCCAGTCTAACACCAGTTAGACAGGAGTTACGGCTCTCTGAATCTGGCCCTATATTTTTTTTCTATTTTGACCAGTGTTATAGCGCCGCTAAAAATAGCGTTGATATACCGCCTGAATTGCTGTGAAATTGTGGCAGCATTCGGCCGCTAGCGGTAGAGTATTAACCCCTGCTAACGGCCGAAAAAGGGTTAATACCGCCCGCAATGCGCCTATGCAGAGGCGCATTGATGGCGGTATTACCGCAGTTTCCCATTGTTTTCAATGGGAAGGAGTGGTGAAGAAGCGGTAAACACACCGCTCCTCTCACCGCTCCAAAGATGCTGCTTGCAGAAGATTTTTTTTTCTCCTGCCAGTGCATCGCCTCAGTGTGAAAGCCCTCAGGCTTTCACATTGAGAATGCAGTGCAGGAGTCTTTCAGGCGGTATTTAGGCACTATTTTTAGTGCTAAACTGCCTGAAAAACTCAGTGTGAAAGGGGCCTAAGTATAGAAATAAGTTGCTAAATGTTGTACCTTCATTTAATGTAACGTATGGCTACACTTATGCTGCGTACACATGATCGGAATTTCCGATGAAAAAAGTCAGATGGAATTTTTTCATCTGAAATTCCGATCGTGTGTGCGCCCCATCGGACCGTTTTCCGTCTGTGTTTAGAAATAGAACATGTTTTAATTTTTTTCCAATGGAAATATTGTCTGTGTGCAAAAACACACGCATGCTCAGAATCAAGTCGGCCCCAACAGACTTTTTTCTGTCGGTGTTTAGAAATAGAACATGTTTTATTTTTTTCGGCTTCTCTCTTCTTTTTTATACTCAGTTGTGACATGACACTACTCTTATATCAAGACATCACTTGTATATGAAGGCAAAATCTATTAAAACCTTTTGCTTGTCTTGCAAAATGCTCTCAAACCAAGTTACTCTCAAACCAAGGGTTTACTGTACATCATATAAAACAGGGCACTCCATACTCATGACTACATGGGTTATACTACCACCTTCAAGTGAATGGTGATTTTTGGCCTATTCTTACTAAGCGAAACACATTGATGCATTCAGGCTCTTATCATACAAACTGTATTTCATATGTATGATTTTTAACAACTGTTCTGTTCATCATGTATGTGTCTTTTTTCTATTAAATTTTTTTTTTTTGTATATCCCTATTGTTTACTGTCCTGTTAACGTCCGAATTGGGTTCAGATGTTGAGATGTTACCATTTAGTGCTTGATTCCGCTGGCCGCAATTTATAGGGTACTATGTAAGTAGTGAACATGCTTGTAGGGGGCGTTACACCAAAATACCAAGCCATTGACTCGCATTTAAAGCACCTGTGCAAGATAAAGGAAAACCTGCATGGCCTGTTGTGGGTACTTGAGGACTTGAGGTTGAGAACCATTACTTTACAGGTTCAGGGCAGCAATCCCTGAAAAAGTCTCTAAAGGCCCTATGGGGTGTGCTTACTGTGAGAGGTAAAGATCAGACCTTCTGACTCTTTAACATTGACTTCAGAGTGCCTCTGAAAAAAGGTGAAGCATGTGTCAATCTACAAACTAACCTGAGGTTCCCACTTCTGGAGTGATCTTCCCCTATAGCCATCTTTTCCTTTGCACTCAGTTATACAGGAAGTGATCTATGCCAATTGGGCTCAGCATTACCCCATGAAGGAAGAATTCCACAAGATATGTAGATCTCTTGCTTTTTCCTACTTGAATGTGATCCTGAAGATCTTCCCTGAAAATCCTGGTGAATGACGTCCCGGTCTTCAAGGATGCCACGCATAAATCTTTAGAGGCCCTCCTTAGACTAACCTACCAAGTTTACTATTGTAAGATAGAAGTAGTTTGCCCCATTTATTATGAGAATAAAAACAATTTTTCCAGGAAGAACGCACGGCCAAGTTGTTTTTTAAAAATAAAAAGATTTGAATTTTTGTATTTTTCCCTCACTGAGCAAAAATAAGAAGCAAAACAATTGGAAACAATTAGCTGGAAAAATATAGCTATGTTATTTAGGACTGATTAACTAATGGTCATTACACAGTTTAATAGAACTAACTTTATTTAATTTTTACTTGTAATATTATTTTACCTGATGTCATATGCAGGTCAATGAGCACTCGTTTTCGCTACATATTAAAAAGTAAATACAGTGTAATGCCCTGTACACAGGATCGGTTAATCCGATGAGAACGGTCTGATGGATTTCTCCATCAGTCAACCGAAGAAGCTGACCGATGGATGGTCAGTCGTGCCTACACACCATCAGTTAAAAAAACGATCGTGTCAAAACGTGGTAACGTAAAACACAATGACGTGCTGAAAAAAATGAAGTTCAATGCTTCCAAGCATGCGTCGACTGAGCATGCGTGGATTTTTAACTGATGGACGTGCCTACAGACGATCGTTTTTTTTTTCTATCAGTTAGGTATCCATCGGTTAATTTTAAAACAAGTTTGAATTTTTTTAACCGATGGATAAATAACCGATGGGGCCCACACACGATCGGTTTGGTATGATGAAAACGGTCCATCAGAACGTTCTCATCAGGTTGACCGATCGTGTCTATGCGGCATAACAGTTGTTACATTGTATTTCCTCAATTAGACTTGCAGACTATTTGCAAGTGTTATTTTACATAGGAACAGCTACATTGCAATGCAGATAAGGGACACGAGTCCAGTCTTACCCATTACTGCTGCAAGGATTTGACAGCTCTGAACCCAAAAGTGCTTAAAGTTGAGGGCTTCTGGGTTTATTCAGCTTTATATTTAGGGGAAATTAGTGAATTCATTCTTTCCATCGTGATTCCCCATACGTAATCCCCAGCTCATATCTGGGTAAGGTGAGCCCAGGAACACTGGGGGGATGGTTGTGTGGATCAGGAGAGAGGGCAGGTTGTGCGGGGCTTATTTATTCAATTTATCCCATAATCCCATCAGGTACAGTGTTTTAGGAATTTTATGTGGAATTCTAAAAAAAAAAACATATTTTTAAATAACATTTTATATTTTGATAGATTTAAATAGATATGTGGGCATGTGCTAGGAGTATGTATGTGTGGTTGTGTTGAGAAGTGTTTTATTGCTGCTGTAAAGAGTAAACATTTTGTTGTATGTATACAATGACAATAAAGTATATCTTTTCCTGGAGCCTGCCAAAATGTGTCAGGTGATACACCTGGCAAAATACCCCTTGGGGAGAACATTCCAGATGGTGCTGGACCCTCTTCGACTATCACAATTGAATAAGGCTTTGGTCTCATACACACAATACGAAAATGAGAAGGGAAAATTAGTAAGACGAGCTGTCTGCGGATTTTTCGGGTCGTTAGTACGATGCTTTCAACAGCCAATTTGACTTTTTCGTCAGACAAAAGCTGGATGTGCAGCCTATAAAATTTTTGTCAGATGTGAACTCAACATCTGATTTTTGGATGGTCAGTACAGAAATCGTCACACAAAAGTCAAAAGTACAATCACGCATGCTCGGAATCAAGGAACGACCGGGAAGAGTTCAGTCTTTTAAACTACTGTTCGAAATCTAGAATTAACATGCGGCAATTAATGAAATGTCGAAATGCAGTGCACATTCTCATCTTCTTTAATGGGATATTAATGACGCTGCTTTTCTGGTGATATTGATGTAGTTATGCCAAACGTATTTTAACCACATGCCCACCGCACTATAGGGAAAGTACGTCCTATTTTCAAAGATGGATATCTCGGTAACGACAGCAGCTGCTGCCACAACCGAGGTATCCATCTTTGCAGTGGCCAGTTCTGTACACGATAACGGCGGTCTCCGCGGCGGATTCGCCACGAGATCACCGTTATCGGTGGCGGGAGAGGGCCCCCCCTCCCGCCGCTTTCCCGCGCCCTCCGCCGCTTACCGGAGCCGTCGGTAGCGGCGGAGGCGATCGGGTCCTGTCGGCAGCTGTGTTGGGATACGAGTGAGGGAAAAATCGCCCCCACCAGTCCCCACAGCTCTGTTGGGCGGAAGTGACGTCAAAACGTCAGTCCCGCCCAGCGTCTTAAAGAAACATTTTTTTTTTCTGTGATTTGAAAAAATGACAGTTCAATTTATTTTTTATTTTTTTGCATTTAAGCCTAAATATGAGATCTGAGGTCTTTTTGACCCCAGATCTCATATTTAAGAGGACCTGTCATGCTTTTTTCTATTACAAGGGATGTTTACATTCCTTGTAATAGGAATAAAAGTAATCAATTTTTTTTTTATTATTTCAGTGTAAAAAATTAAAAACTAAATTAAAATAAATAAGAAAACCAAAAAAACATTTTTTAAAACGCCCCGTCCCGACGAGCTTGCGCACAGAAGCGAACGCATACACGAATAGCGCCCGCATATGAAAACTGTGTTCAAACCACACAAGTGAGGTATCGCCGCGATCGTTAGCGCGAGAGCAATAATGCAGCGTACACACGATCACTTTTTGCGATGAAAAAAAACGTCATTTTATCTGACGAAACAAAACGACGTTTTTCAAACTTCATTTTCAAAAACGACATTGCATACACACCATCGTTTTTCCACAATGCTCTTGCAAAGCGCGGTTACGTAAGACACTTTCGACGGCACTCTTTTCCATTGAAGCTCCGTCTCATAACTTGCTTCTAAGCATGCGCGGGTTTAAAAACGTTGTTTTAAACGACGTTTTGCCCACACACGGTCACTTTTTATGACACAAAAAACGACATTTTGAAAAACGACACAAAAAATTCAAGCATGTTGGAATTTTTTTTTGGTCGTTTTTTTGAAGACATAAAACGACGTTTTGCCCACACACGATCATTTTAAATGACGTTTTTTAAAACGTTGTTTTTTTTTCATCACAAAAAGTGATCGTGTGTACGCGGCATAATTCTAGCCCTAGACCTCCTCTGTATCTAAAAAAATGCAACCTGTAGAATTTTTTAAACGTCGCCTATCGCAATTTTTAAGCGTGACATGTTGGGTATCATTTTACTCGGCGTAACATTATCTTTCACAATATATAAAAAAATTGGGCCAAATTTATTGTTGTCTTTTTTTTTTATTAAAAAAAGTGAATTTTTTCCAAAAAAAGTGCGCTTGTAAGACCACTGCGCAAATACGGTGTGACAAAAAGTATTGCAATGACTGCCATTTTATTCTCTAGGGTGTTAGAACAAATATATATAATGTTTGGGGGTTTTAAGTAATTTTCTAGCGGAAAAAAACTGTTTTAGTCTCGTAAACACCGAATCTGAAAAACAGGCTCGGTGGTCAAGTGGTTAAAAGGCATTTGTTTTGTACGATCTGAAAATCAAAAATCAACGCTCACCAAACTTCTACTAACACAAAATTAGCAGAAGGGGCCCAAAGACTAGACCTTCTGACCCTTCTGAGTCGGTATTGACCAAATAAATTATTTTATTTTCAAACCAATTCTAAAAAGACTACAATAAGCTTTCCAGACTCCCTTGTAAATGAAGCCAGTAGGGAATAGTGTTTGTCCTAAACTGACTTGTTTCTTTGTCTACTCCTCATAGGAGAGCTGCGCTCGGGTTCTTCTTTTCCGTGGAGCAAGTAAAGAAATTCGGAATTTCAACAACCAAACAGCATTCCAGGTAAGGGCAGGTATTCAATGTACTCGATGTACCTAATACAAACTTCAGCTGAGTTGGAAAACTGCTGTATATTAGGAGTATTGGCATATGAACTGGAAAGCAAACCATTTGAAAATGTTGGTAATGTCTGTACAACTGCAAAATGTTGTGGTGTTGTGTCTTACTGAATGTGCCTTAGATAATGGACAAGTCACATGTATACATATGTATATATATATATATATATATATATATATATATATATATATATTACTGTACATATATTACTTAGAATGCTTATATAGAGTACATGTGTCTACGTAGGAGGTGCCAATATATTTTCACTGATAAATTGTAATAAAAATATAATTCCTGGTAAATCTAGAATAATATATATTATCCTTGGAAGAGAATGTGTTGTTGCACAGATAATAATAATAGTATGATGAGTGTGTGGGTGAAAGGGTAACACTCCAGGTTGTTACAAGGACACCAATGCTGTCTCTGTGATGAGGAGATAATCTATGCCTACCTAGATTATCCTGTATTAATCTGGATTACTGTCAGCCTGGTGTCAAACCCCTCCCTTACTATCACCATCTGTTGGGACACAACATCATATTTCACATTCACTGTTTACTTATATATCAGTGCTGCAGTAATTATGAAGCCGGCATGATTTTGTACAGTATTTCAATTCCAATTATATGGCATAGAGGGTAAGAGATCTATACAGGGAACTAAAGTGAGAATGAGAATAGTAAATTTGTGTTTGTACACCGTTAATGGCTGCATTTACAGTTTATCAGGTGCTTCATAGACATAGCAGACATCTCTAGGATCAAGTGAACATTTACAGAGTGGGTGTCAAACTCAATTTCATTGTGGGCCGCATCAGCATTATGATTGTTCTTAAAAGGGCTGATTGTATCTGTAAGATTGGATGTCCAGCGCATCCCCCTCCCCTTACATTTAGATGTCAAGAGCCACCCCACCATCAGAAGTTGAGTCCTCCACTCTCCCTTACATCACAGTGCACCCCCGTTTCTTTATGGTGCTGCTGGGAAGAAGCTGGATGCATTGCTTGAAAACAGAAAATAGGGGGCTGGAGCTCTCCTGCAGCTACATGAGAGATGCGAGGGCCACATGAAATGGCCTGGAGGGCCGGATTCGGCCCGCGGTCCTTGTGTTTGACACCTGTGGCCTAGAGTATGGTGTAATTAGAAGAGTACTGAGGTATTCTGAGGTGCACTGTGTGTAGGTGGAAGATATGGAAAATCTCAGTGCTGTGGGACCAGTACACATTTATTCCATGGTTTTCACATAATATCCATGCCATGCAACAAGCAGGTGTTTGGTTGAGCTTTCTTTAGCGTCCTTGTGAATGATATTGCACAGATATTGCAATACAGATATTGCACAGATATTTTAAGCCCCAAGCTGAGCACTGAGTAGACTTTGAATGCTTCTACTGTAACTGAATGCATAGTACTCTGGTCACTCATTCCATATGCTCTCAGCACGTAGTAGTTTTTGGTGAAAGCAGTGCTGAGAACCGGTCTGCATGTATAGTGCAGCTGCCCAGAGTTTTTCCAAGTGATAAACTATTCTCCACACTTAATCATTCTATTAACACTTAATTCACCTTTAAGTCCCCTGTCACACTGAGGCTGTTTTTAGGCATTTTAGTGCTAGAAATGGCACATGTAAAGCACCTGAAAACCGCCTCCCATTAATTTCAGTGTGACTTTTCACACTGGGCGGTGCGCTTGTGGGACGTGTAAGCGGCATCTTTTGGCCCAGTTTGGGAGTGCTGTATTTAGCACTCCCAAAATGCCCTGCCCATTGAAATTAATGGGCAGCACTTCCAAAGCTCCTAAAAAACTTCTTTGGGGTAAAAATTGCCCCACTAGCAACCGAAAAGCGCAGCTTAAACAGCGCTAAAGTGCCACTAAAAGGAGCGGTGCTTTAGTTCTAACACGGCCGCAGCCCTAGTGTGAAAGGGGTCCACTAATGCAAGTCCTTAATGCCGCGTACACACGATCACTTTTTGTGATGTAAAAAACTTTGTTTTATCTCATGAAACAAAACGACGTTTTTCAAACTTCATTTTAAAAAACGATGTTGCATACACACCATCGTTTCCTGAAAATGCTCTTGCAAAGCGCGGTTACGTAAGACACTTTCGACGGCACTCTGTTCCATTGAAGCTCCCGTCTCATAACTTGCTTCTGGGCATGCGCGGGTTTAAAAACGTTGTTTTAAATGTCGTTTTGCCCACACACGATCATTTTTTGTGAAACAAAAGACGACATTCTGAAAAACGACATAAAAAATTCAAGCATGTTCGAATTTTTTTTTGGTCGTTTTTTTGAAGACATAAAACGACATTTTGCCCACACACAATCATTTTAAATGACGTTTTTTAAAACGTCGTTTTGTTTCATCACAAAAAACGACCGTGTGTACGCGGCATAAGGCTTGTGTCAAATAGGTGACTGCTGCTAGCGATCCTGGGGTAATGTGTCAAAATTGATAGTGTCAGCAATGCAAAAGATAGGCTTATGTGTTAACGGCTTACTTTACAAAAACTAAAATGATGGGCTGGTCACTGCACAATATGCAGTAGCAATGTACAGGCAATCCTAGTTACAAAAATCCAACATACATAAGACTCTTATTTACAAAACGGAGGGAGAAAACAGGAAGTGAGAAGTAATTTACCCCTAGGAAGGGAAATTCACTCCTGTAAGAGTAATCGTAATCATGGGAAAAAAATTGTGTCTCCACTGAAGCTTTATCACCAATCCTTGTTTCTACAACAACCCAACATTTTCAAAATCCAATTGTCATAAGAACAGAAAGTAAACTGAAATCTCCTGAACAGGGGCACAGACAGCAAAACAAATATTACAGGGATGTTATCCCATCCCTATGCTACCCGAAAAACATAAAAGTTTCACTTAGAAAATGTTCAAACTAACATACAAATTCAACTTATAACGTTTGTTAGCCCCCAAAAAAATGGATCCTGTACCTTTAAAACATGTTATACAACCCAGTGCTTGTGCTGTGTAATTTGGCCCCTTCTATCATCTGAAATACCTGGCTGATCCTGCCTGGTTAAGCCCTCCCCCTGTACACTGACCATGGTTTATCATGGCTGATGAGCACTGACACCGTGGTCAGTTTATGTGCCTCCATCATCCGCAGTTCTCCTGTCTCTCCTATATGATATCTTTAGGCTAGTCATATTCTCGCTGAGAAAAACAGACAGGCAGACGTCTGTACATCTCTAAAACACCTCCACAACACCGGGACTTGCCATAATTCTTAACTTGGTTTAGCTAATGGGTAAGTTCAACAAAACATCAACTAATAGAAATAATATGAAAAAAGTTTATACATTTCTGTGTGCAATGACAAGTGCTCCAATAGCTGGAAGTAAAAAACCCTACATGGCCCTAAGACTCCATAACAAGTGTTTTCATATTACAACATTTTATGTGCTAAGCTCAGGGCCATGTAGGGCTTTTTACTTCCAGCTATTGGAGCACTTGTCATTGCACACAGAAATGTATAAACTTTTTTCATATTATTTCTATTAGTTGATGTTTTGTTGAACTTACCCATTAGCTAAACCAAGTTAAGAATTATGGCAAGTCCCGGTGTTGTGGAGGTGTTTTAGAGATGTACAGACGTCTGCCTGTCTGTTTTTCTCAGCGAGAATATGACTAGCCTAAAGATATCCATAGAAATTAGATAAGTTCCCTTATGCAATCATTTTGTACCTGCAAACCTAGCTGGCAAAGACTCATCTGGGTGAAAACTGAAAAGGGCAAAGGTTCAGTCTAATAAGACTGCAATAGAAGTGTCTACAGTGGGTTATCTCTTTAGGCCTTAAATTGCTATCTAAAAGAAAACAATATTCTATTCAAGTATGTATTTTTAACTCAAAAAATACCTTCTATTGCTCCCAACCTTGCCAAATCTCAAAATTCCTTTTTTTTTGCTACTGTGATTTAACTTTCTGTTGGAGGGTGGCTATGTTTAATCTTGATGGTCCCATTGTAAGTAGAAACATAGCCACCCTCAGTGGACAGTGTCAGTCAGTAGAGCAGTTGACGGTGTCAGTAGGGCCGTGGATGGTGTGTGGACAGTGTTAGTAGCACAGTGGATGGTGTCAGTAGGGAAGTGGACGGTGTCAGTAAGGCAGTGGACTATGTCCGTAAGGCAGTTGATGGAGTCAGTAGGACAGTATCTGGTGTCAGTAGAGCAGAGCCTGGTGTCAGTAGAGCAGAGCTTAGTGTCAGTTGGGCAGAGCTTGGTGTCAGTTGGGCAGAGCTTGGTGTCAGTTGGGCAGAGCTTGGTGTCAGTTGGGCAGAGCTTGGTGTCAGTTGGGCAGAGCTTGGTGTCAGTAGAGCAGAGCTTGGTGTCAGTAGAGCAGAGCTTGGTGTCAGTAGAGCAGAGCTTGGTGTCAGTAGCAGTGGACAATGTCAGCAGTTTTTTATTTTTATTATTTTATTTTTTATTCTTAGTTACAATTTGTTTTAGCAGCCCTGTTAAGGAGGGCTTTGATGAAATATCAGGGGTCTAAACAGTTCTCAGATGTGTCACTTTTGACTCCATCTCTGAAGCCTCAGCTGCACAGAATGAATAAACAGGAAGAGCTCTGCACTGTCTTCCTGTCACAAACTGAAAAAACAAAGCTTACTATATTTCAGTTATGAATGAACTCACTGTGTTCATTCAGAAAAGGAAGAAGCCGGTAAATAAATCTTTTTTTTTTTTTTTTTTAATCTTAATTCTCTTTATTGTTTTCTGAAAAAATGTCAGGACAAGTGTTCATTGCAAAAGGTATAAAATAAACATTCCAAATTTTAAAGCGGAGTTCCACCCAAAAATAGAACTTCCGCTTATCCCACTCCTCACCCCCTTACATGCCACATTTGGCATGTAATTTTTTTGGGGGGGGAGTGGGGGCTTCAGGAGGAGTGGGACTTCCTGTCCCACTTCCTGCTTCCGCTGAGGGGCTGGTTAGGCGATTAAGCTTAATCGCCTACACCAGCCCCTCCCTGTAGACAATCGCATGGGACACATGACAGGTCCCATGCGATCACCTGTCCAATCAGCGGCGAGCCGCGTTGCGCGCACATGCGCAGTGCGGCTCGCGCATGCGCAGTGGGTGCCCGGCCATTTTTGGCTGGAACACCCCTTTAAGAACAATCAATAAAATGTGTATAAACAGTGCATTAGCTTGCCCCAACCAACCATCTCTTTGGAGGGCGTGTCTGCAGGGCCGGTGCAAGGATTTCTGCCTTTCAAAAGCCGCGCCTCCGACGTCTTCTGTTCCGTGATAGGCGGAACATTCAGCTTCCCATGAGGCACTGTGTTCAGTTTTAGTAGTAATAGAGCTATGTTATTACTAGTGTACTCCTTAACGTCCCGAGTAATCCAGACCACCAAGTATTTTAATTTAGCGACAATTTTCAACTGGGACATTTCAGCTATCGTCTGGTCGGCCAATGGGTCTATTGGAAGCAATGCCGACTTATCCCAGTTGATGCCTAGCACCGAGAAGTGCCCAAAATCTCTAACCATTTGAACCACTGGAGCCAACGAGCTATCCACATCCCCTATGAAAAACAGGACATCGTCTGCAAATAACGATATCCTGTCTTCCTCCAAACCCCTTCTGAACCCCTGTATATCTTCCTTGAACCGAGCTTTAATTGCTAGAGGTTCCATGGCAAGTGCGAACAGGAGGGGGAGAGGGGGCAACCCTGCCTCGTTCCCCTCTCCAACTTGAATAAGTCTGTAACTTCATCATTTATTTTAATTTTTGCTAGTGGCTCGCTATACAAGAGTTTGACCCACCTGATGAAGGATGGGCCAAACCCGAATCTCTCCAAAACCTTCCACAGGTATGGCCACTCGAGGTTATCAAATGCCTTGGCGGCATCGAGGGCCAGTAGCGCTCCAGAGCCCTCATTACCAGTTGGAAACTGTGTGTTCAGAAAGACCCTTTTTATGTTAATGCTTGTTAACCGATTTGGAATGAAACCTGACTGGTCCGCATGGATAAGGCTCTCAATACACCCGTTTAAGCGAGTTGCCAGGACTTTAGCAAGGATTTTTACATCCGTGCAAAGCAATGTGTTTGGGCGATAAGAGGAGGAATCTAGTTGATCTTTTCCCTCTTTGTGGATTAGAATGACAGTTGCTTCCTCTATAGAAGGAGGGCGATGTCCTTCAGAGAAAGCCCAATTCAGTGTCTTCAGCAGTTCTGCTAACAATATTTCACCAAATCTTTTGTATATCTCTTGTATATCACCTGGACCTGGGAGCCCGTCAGATCCAGGTGATTTATGGCTAGACATCCCCGCCACTGCGAGCTGGATTTCATTTAATGTGACAGGGGATTCCAAGATTTTTCTGTCCTCCTCAGAGTTAGGATTATAATCCCATGGAAAAAGGCTTACATGCTTTAATTTCTTCTACTGGATTTATAGAATTCATAGAACGTATGCCTTATCTCCATTCCGTCAGTGGAAATTTCACCTGTTGGAACCCTAATTGCCGCAATGTTGGAAGAGGGGGTGTTAGCCCTAACCAGTAGAGACAACACTCGTCCCGCTTTCTCCCTTTCACCAAATTGGCTTTGTCTCTGAAAGATTTGGTGATTCTCTGCCTTGCTCATAATAGCCATTCTGTAGACCTGCTGTTTATCCAACCATTCTCTTTGCTTACTCAAGGACGGATCCTCAATGTATCGTTGTTCAGCTAACATTACTTCGCTTCTGAGGTCTTCCTCCCTAGTCCTGGATTCCCTTTGTACTCTCGCCACCCTCTGGATCAGCTCACCCCTTAGAAAGGCCTTTAGGGAGTCCCACTCCTGCAAATTATTCAACAATTCCCGTGGTTCGCCAAGAAGCTCAAGCCAGTATGGACGGTAAATAAATCTTTACCAGTCCCTTCCCTGCTTTCCAGTCTGAAAATCCACCGTAGCATTCCGCATGAGAGGAGGGAAAGCAAGCTGCACAACAAGGTGGGGGGGGGGGGGTGACAGCAGAAGGGGAACCTGCACAGGAGGGGTGGCATTTACTGGTAGCGACCTCATGTATTTTCCTGCTGTGACCGTTATATGCCAGTGGGAGGGTGAGAGGGAGAAACTACATTCCAGCTGCCACAAGAGGAAAAGACAGAGGATCAGTTCCAGTAAATGCCACCGCTCCTGTCCAGATTCCAAGGGTTGGCAGAGAAGGGACGTGATTTACCCACCACTTGCTCGTTGAAGCCCATACTATGGGATTTCTAATGCAGTGTGACTGCAAGTGACTGCAACTGAAATGCACTGTTCGATGAAAATAAACAGTAGTGAGGGGATAAAGAGCAGTTCAGTAGCTTGTAGAGAATGCTACAAGGCAAAAAACACAGCAAAAAATTATTTATTGAAAAATGGATTACAGGGTCATTAATTAGTTACTATGTATGAATACGTATGTCCAGACTTATGCCACATACATACGATCAGAAATTCCGATGAGAAAACCATGTTTTTTTGCCGACTGAATATTGGCTCAAACTTGTTGCATACACACGATCACACAAATCTTGTCGGAAATTCGACCGTCAAAAACGCGGTGACGTACAAGACCTACGATGAGCCGAGATCAATGAAGTTCAATAGGCAGTTTGGCTCTTCTGCTTGATTCTGAGCATGCATGTTTTTTGCATGTCGAAATTGTATACAGACGATCAGAATTTCCAATAGGTATTTTTTCCGTCGGAAAAATAGAGAACCTGCTCTCAATCTTTTGTTGGCCGAAATTCCAACAGCAAAAGTCAGATGGCGCATACACATGGTCGAAATTTCCGTCCAGATTCTCACATTTGACTTTTCTTGTTGGAATTTCCAATCGTGTGTACGCGGCATTAGACTACACAGATGGCTGAAAGAACCCATTGTCATCCACCTAACAACAAAGTGCTCAGTTTTGGGTTGGCTTGCACTTTATAATTGGGTAGGTTTAATATAATTACAATCTGATTTTTCTAGATCTACATCCCTCTGTGCTTTATAATTAATGAAAGGTGTACAGGAAATTGTGCAGAGCTTGCTGAGAGGGAGAGGAAAGGACAAAAGATACAGAAAGTGTGGGATGAATGGGGGCTGACAAGCTGAAAGTGTTTTATTAGAAAACAAACATTACTATATGTACATATAAATGAATAGTATACAATTTATGCTGTATGATTTAAGCTTTATAGATTTATTGTGACTTCTATTACGTCTTAGCACCTTTGTAGACTGTGTATTAATCTGGGTTTAGTAAATGTCTGTGATCCCTGTGCTTCTGCTATTGTTAAGAGAGAGGTGATTTCCAAGTGACAGAGTAGGAAACTATACCTATGTATAGTATTTTCTCAAATGGAATCCTGCCACTATAGAATATACTGCACCTCCCTGCAGTTTAATTTTGTTACGGGGTCCCAGTTTTTAGATTTTGACTGCAAGCAATGTTTAAATCTTAACATCTCATGATTGAAAGTCAGATATATTTTTTTCTGAAGATTTGTATTTGCATTATGAGGCTTCGTTCTTTACCTTTAGGATCACATAGAGGCATCCACTCGGCTGCTGTGCATCCCTCCTAGCATTTTAGTGAGACTTGGAGGGACAGGTACAGTGTTCAAACCTGCTGTCTACAGTCCTTCAAAGTCTATGACAGTCTGTGGCTGGAGAAGGCTGAACTCTGTTTGGACTGGTACATGCGTTTAGGGCCCTATTTGTTCACCTGTCCTTTCCAGGCACACTAATTGAAATTAAGTTCCTTTATACCTTTGGTTTTTGGGGGCTTTATTAAAACAAAGGTAAAGCCAGTAAATTTGAAAAACAATATGTTGTGTTTTATCTCATTTGGCTTTTACCAACTATATTGTTACTACTTGCTTCCCGCCAGATGACTATATACATCCTCTCTTTGAAGAGGAATACCCTTGTTATGGTAGCAGCTAGCTTCCATAACCCTGGTATCCTCTTCCAGAACCGGAGGATCTCTTTCAGATAAAAGTGGTCTCTGCGGCAGATTCGCCATGAGATCACTTTTATCAGTGGTGGGAGAGGCCCCCCCGCCGCGATCCGGTGCCCTGCGCCGCTTACCATGGCCGTCGGTAGCAGCGAAAGTCGATCCGGACCTGTCCACAGCCTGACATGGAGACAAGTGAGGGGAAGATGGTGCCCACCTGTCTCCAAGTCATTGCAGGGGACTTAACTTTTATTTTCCCATCACATTTTTTCCTCACAATAGTCCTCTATGTGATAACCTTTTTTTGGTGACAGGTTCTCCTTTATGAGACATCCAGGGTCTAAAACACCTGTGCTCCACTAAATGTAATGCAATTCACATCACACTAAATTACTTTTTTCCTGGGCTTGATGGACAGGGAAACTGTCAATGGGGACCCAGAAGTGACATCCATGCACCTGTGTCCGCTTTCCTCCCTCCCTGCTACCTGGTGGCAGCCACTATGCTGTTCCGGGGCCCACAGATGGGCATGCGGAGCCTGTGATACATATTAGAGTAAAAATGTTTTTTTACTCTCCCATCCCGTTTTTTTTTTTTTTTGGATTCCAATGGTGGTAAGATCGGCATATTTTAGATACTTATCTACCCAGTGGATCCAGTCCTGTCCAGCCGAGATCCTCTTCTCACTCCCATGCTGCCATGCTGCCATGTCTTGCTGTTACATCATTAAGAGGCTGCCGGCTGTTTACGGTTCAGCTGAAAACGTCTCCCGATGATGCTCCGCTAGGCCCGCCCCCTCCACTTTTAGTAAATTAAATGTTTTGCCTATTGGGATATGTGACATTCATATGCCGAGAGGGGAAACAGGGCATGTGGTTTGCCTAGGCGAATAATGTGCAGGTCAGGGGCGGGGGATGGGGTTGTTCAAACTCTAAAAATAGTAAAAGTAAAAAAAAAAAAAAAAGGTCCCTAATCGAGCAGAGGAGCGGAAGAGGGGTGGAGAGGAGGAATGGTGTCTTGAAAGGTGGAGTTCCGCCTTAACATTTACATAATTGACAAAGCTCTTTCCAAGTTTTTCAACAAAAACATTAACAATTACCCACACACTACAAATGTTTACAGGCAATAAAAATGCATATCGCAATGATATAAACATTTAGGCCTTATTCATACGTGTTGTTTTAACTCACTGAACGCATGTTTTGTGTGTTGGTGCACTGAGTTGACATTCATTCTGAATGCCACCCAGCGCACCTTCCCCTATGCACCTGTATTGCACCAGCATACACTGTGGTGCACTACGCTAGTAATAGTGCATGCAATTTTTTTATGTGTTTGGTGAAAGGCTGCTTTAACACAACACAAATTAATGTCTAGCATATTATGGGTTATCACACCACAAAGATGTAGGAGCTTCTGATAATAAAGAAAGGTCACTGCTGCTGTCTCTCTTTGTAAAGGGTGACTTGTCTTCTGTCACTCTGCTCTTGCATTTGCTCTAGCTGTCTCTGCTGGCCTACTGGCTGGCTGGCTTTTTGGTTGGAGATCTGGCTCGGTTGGCTTTTTTGTGTTCTGGCATGGCTTACTGGTTTGTGTCCTGTTGTAGTTGGTTGAGCCAAGTTCTGGCTTGGCTGGCTGGCCTGAATTCAGAGACGTATACATTTTGGTCAGGACAGGGGTCAGGAAAAAATTACGTGGAGCTTAGAGTATAGTAGTATGGGACACAGAGTGCAGCAGTCGGGGGTAAGTAATGTAGACTGCAGAGGTCCGAAGTGTATATTTCAGAGTTCAGAGGTCAGAAGTAAGCAACAGAGTGCAGGGGGTAGAAGTATGTAATGTAGGGTACAGGGGTCAGGAGTATGTACACAGAGTGCAGGAGTCTGGTGCAAGAAATGCAGAGTTCAGAGGTCAGTAAATAATAAAGCAAAGTTCAGAAGTCCGGATTAAGTACCTCGGAGTGCATGGGTCAGTAGTATGTAATGCAGAGTGCTGAGGTCATTAGTAAATAATGCAAGTAATGCAGAGTTTAGGGGTCAGTAGTAAGTAATGCAAAGTTCAGAGGTCACTAATGAGGAATGCTAAGGTCAGCAATCAGGATTAAGTAACTCAGAGTGCAAGAGTCAGTAGTAAATAATGTAAAGTGTAGGGGTCTGGAGCAAATAATGCAGAGTTCAGAGGTCTATAGTATGAAATCCTGAGTCCAGAGGTCAGTAATTATTAATGCAAAGTTCAAAAGTCTGGAGTAGCTCAGAGTTCACGGGTTCAATAGTAAGTAAAGCAGAAAGCAGGGGTCAACCATAAGTAATGTAGAGTGCAGGGATCAGTAGTAAGTAATGCAGAATGCAGGGATCAGTAGTAAATATTGTAGAGTTCAGAGGTCAGTAAAAAGTAATGCAGAGTTTAGAAGTCAGTAGTAAGTAATGCAGTGTGCAGGGGTTGGTAGCAGGAATGCTGTGTGCAGGAGTCAGTAATAACAGATCCCCATTTATTTACTCACCAGACCTGAAATCTTCCCACTGGTTTAAATGTTATCATTGATTTCCCCAACCCTCCCCCTGTGTTCTTGCTGGGTTTTCACATTTTAACCCATCTGGGACAACCTGGTGTGCTCAAGTCACTACAAACTAGCAGCCACCATAGATACTGCAGTAGGTGGTACGGGGGAAGTTCTGTGTGCAGACAGCCACGCAGTGAAGCTGAGCAGCTGCAGGGAGAGAGAGCTGCCTAATGCCACGTACACACGATCGGTTTGTTTGATGAAAACAGTCTGATGGACCGTTTTCATCAGACTAAACCTATAGTGTGTGGGCCCCATCGGTTATTTATCCATCAGTTAAAACATTTGAAACTTGTTTTAAAATTATCTGATGGATAAAAAACCTATAGAAAAAAACGATCGTCTGTGGGCACGTCCATCGGTTAAAAACCTGCGCATGCTCAGAATCAAGTCGACGCATGCTTGGAAGCATTGACCTTCATTTTTTTCAGCACATCGTTGTGTTTTACGTCGCCGCGTTCTGACACAATCGTTTTTTTAACTGATGGTGTGTAGGCACGACTGATCATCAGACAGCTTCATCGGATAACTGATGGAAAAATCCATCAGACCGTTTTTATCGGATGGACCGATCGTGTGTACGGGGCATAAGAAGTGTCAGGAGAGGTCAGAAGTTGTCGGCTGGCATGGCAGAGTTTCACTCTACGTGTTAGATGGCTGTGATTGCCCGGCTCAGTAAAGTGACCGAGTGTTGTCACCCAATAGCAGGAAGTATGTTAAGCGCAGGATTACCAGCTGAAAAGAAAGAAAAAAGCAACGTAACGCAGCCACCAAATCTAAGGAATCATAAGATGCAATATATTGCGTTTGTTTTGGGCTTAAGTACACTTTAATTTTTATTTGGCTGTTCCCAACACTTGGGAATTAAAGGCCATTGTCCATCCTTTACATTCTTTGATGCCTGCCTGCTTGAGCTGAGACCTAGGCAGTTTTATGTTATTGTAGGTGTCCAATACAGTACATGGTAATTGCTAAGACAATATTAGCCCAGTTTGTGTGATCTTACTAAGGTAGGGGATCAGGTGACCTCTAGAGGTAGAATTGGCACATTGCATTGGATGCAGGGATCACTAAAAAAGCAAGCCCAAGTGTCTTATTATATGTACCCTCAGTTAGATACTGTCTGTTCTTGTTTTATGCATCTATGTACATTTTGGAAATTTAGATGTTGCTTGAAACCTGTAAATTGGGTGCACCTCGGCTTTTATCAAATTTACTTATATAGCCGTCAAATATGTAAAACAGATGCACATGGGTAAATTTACACATTTATATTATATGAAGGGTAGTCATTAGCAGTATGGGGTTTAAAACGTGCAGCCACCAAGCTCAGTTGGGATTGAAGTGCCTGTTTAAAAATAACATGCGTTGTATATGGGTACTGCTGCCATTGCACTTTACTTTTAGAAGATGAGTAAGTCCGTAAGTCACTGACCTGAAAGGAGTATGTGGCCTTTAAAGTTGGAATGCCAAACTTGCATCTAGATGAGTGAGTCAGAAGATAAGCACCGTAGCCCAGGAATTCACAAAGTTTGGATACCTTCGGCAAGGGCAGCATTTATAATATCTATTGTTGCAGGTCTGTGTACAATAAAAATAGGATAAGAGGTGCTGGATTGACTGGCTAAAGCAGGGGTGCCCAACCGCTGCCTGATGTGGCCTGCGACCACCTGCTCTGGGGTGGCAGGTTGGCACACCAAGATCGCGGGGGTTCCTGACCTGCCATCTCAGAGCATCTGAACGGAGCCTGCAGTAGAGGAAGCACGGCTGAGAGGGAGCAGAACCGCATAAGCCAATGCTTCCTGTATAGAGTGATACCAATTACACAAAGCCTGGGACAGCAACAGCCGGAAATACCTGTAGAAAGTGAGATTCCTGAATAAAATAATATTATTAAAGGTTGTTTATATTTTATAATCCCCTTGTCAACATGCATTTCCTCCTGTGTATTTCTTACACTGAACTTCTGCTATGATCACTAACATCCAGTCAAAACCCAGAAAGTTACCACATGACTTCAGCATGCCCAATCATGCTGAGGTGTGGAGAAACCAATCCTGGGAGTGCTGTAGAAGAAAAAAAAGGAGGGGATCTGAAGTACACAGAATGACTCTCTCAGGCTCATGCATAAGATATGTAATTCACCTGTCACTTACAGTAAGGGGGAAGAACTGACTGTGTGTCAGTTTTTATCTTACTGAAAAAAGATAAGATGATTGCACAGAGCTGGATTAATTTTTCATAGCAAGACTGGACAGAGATGACATGAAATCCTATACTGTACAAGGTGCAAGCCTTAATTAAAAAAACAATCGGGGTTTACATCCACTATAAGTAGCCCTCACTCTTCAAAGGGTTGGGCACCCCTGGGCTAAAGGCATATAGGCTGTTCTTTTTGCAAGTGGACTTTCCCATAGCTTAGTGCAGTGGTCTCCAAACTGCAGCCCTGGGGCCAGATGTAGCTCTTTGCTTGCCCCTATCTGGCCCTTAGGGCACTTTTCCATCCACAACTGCTAATAATAATGGGATGCTAATGATGCACCATTCCTCCCATTGACACTAGTAGTGGGGTGCTATTGCTCCCACTGTTAACCATGGGGCACTATTATTACCACTAAAACCAATGAGAGGCATTTTCTATTCTGACTCCCCACAGTCCAGCCCCCCTAAAGTCTGAGGGACAGTAACCTGGTCCTTTGTTTAGAAAGTTTGGAGACCCCTGGCTTAGTGAATAGCAAAAAAAAAAAAATGCTTTTTTATTTTCCTTGCACATGATTGAATATTCTTTGCAGAGTCTTTTTTCACCAGATCACAAAGCTGGGGGGAAGATTCCCTTGTAAAGTGAACATTCTCTCGCAAAGTGAACAGCCTATTTGCCTTTAGTAAATCAACCCAATTGACTGAGATGTTTTACATCCAGATTTACAGGAAGGCTCATTTCCTTTTTGTACAGAGTCAATATTTTTGCACATCATTAGAGATGGCATTGTATGCGCTCCCAGAAGTGTTTCCTGTGGAGATATTCTAAGCTCAGTTTTGTTAACAGTATTTGGTTGAAAAAGCAAAAATAGAGTCATTTGCATATTAGGTTGAGAGAATATATTTTCTTAAAACAAATCTCTTTAAAGCGGAGGTCTGCCAATTTTTTTTTTTTTTTTTTTAAGTCAGCAGCTACAAATACTGTAGCTGCTGACTTTAAAAATAAGGACACTTACCTGTCCGGCGTGCCCGCGATGTCGGCACCCGAAGCCGATCTCTCGCTCGGCACTCGGATGCTGCCGCTGCCATCTTCAGTAAGGGGATCAGGAAGTGAAGCCTTGCGGCTTCACTTCCTGGTCCCCTACTGCGCATACGCGAGTCACGCAATCCGAATGATCCAGGTGGTCTTCTGAGACCTGTGTGTGTGTGGGGGGGGGGGGGGGGGGGGGTTCCGAAAAGCAGACGTTTTGTTTGTGTGAACCTCCGCTTTAAAGAGGAAGTTAACCCAACAAAAAAATAATAAAAAAAATACAAATCATAGCATAGCATTCTAGCTCATTATGAAGTACTTACCTGAGATCAAAGCCCCCGCAGCTGACCTTGTTTGCCTCCGTCGCCGCCATGTCTCCTGGAGTGAGTGAGTTTGGTGTGTATTGCTATAGATTTTTTTCTTCGGAAAGTGCATGTGATCATCACAGTTCCAATCAACATTGTCCATATAAAGGCCCAGGAGTCATGCAGCCTCATAGGACAATCAAATGAGAATGAAAACTCTTCCTACGAGCTTTAACCAGTGCTCCACTGGACACTGATAAAAGTCACAAGACTGAATCCTTTGGTAGATATACAGTATATATACAGTGTATATATATATATATATAGATATATATATATAGATATATATATCTATATATATATCTCAAACCTTCTGGCACAAAGTAATTTGGAGTGATGAGACCAAAATGTAGTTTTTTGGCCACAACCATTAACACTACATTTGGAGAGGAGTCAACAAGTCAACCTATGATTAAAGGAACACCATTTCTACTGTGAAACACGGAGGTGGGTCACTGATGTTTTGGGGATGTGTGAGCTACAAAAGGCACAGGAAATTTAGTCAAAATTGATGGCAAGATTAATGCAGTATGTTATCAAAAAATACTGGAGAAACATTTGCATTCATCAGCCAAGAAGTTGCACATGGGACGTACTTGGACATTCCAACAGGACAAGGGTCCAAAACACAAGGCCAAGTCGAACTGTCATTGTCTACAGCAGAATAAAGTGAAGGTTCTTGAGGGCCATCTCAGTCTCCTAAACTTAATATCATTGAGCCTCTCTGGAGAGATCTCAAACGTGCAGTTCGTGCAAGACAGCCCAAGAATTTACAGGAACTGGAGGCTTTTTGCCAAGAGGAATGGGCAACTTTACCATCTGAGAAGATAAATAACCTCATCCACAAATACCACAAAAGACTTCAAGCTGTCATTGATGTTAAAGGGGAGCAATACACGGTATTAAGAAGTGGGGTATGCAAACATTTGATCAAGGTCATTTGAGTAGTTTCTGTTGCCATTATGATTTAAAAAAAAGTAAACACTAACCATGAGTGAAAGAAAAGTTTTTGTGTTATTTATATTCTCTGAAAAAATGGCCAAGAAATCATAAATTCTTATGAGCACAAATGTATATATGAACTTAAAGTGGATGTAAACCCCAAAAAAAAATTTTTTTTTTTGATGTCACAATGTAGAGCAGAGGTGGCAAACACAAGGCCCGCGGGCCGAATGCGGCCCTCCAGGCCATTTCATGTGGCCCTCGCACTTCTCCAGTCTTCCTCCAAACCCTTACTTTATGCTTTCAAGCAATGCATCCAGCTTCTTCCCAGCAGCAGCATGAGGAAAGGGGATGCACTGTGATGTAAGGGAGAGTGGGGGACTCAACTTCTGATGGTGGGGTGGCTCTTTACATCTAATGTAACGGGAGGGAATGCGCTGGACATCTAATCTTACAGATACAACCGACCCTTTTGAGGGCAACCATAATGCTGATGCGGCCCACGATGAAATTGAGTTTGACACCCCTGATGTAGAGTATAAGATTTCCTATCATCTGTGCCCAGTCTTGCCACACAGAGTTAATCCAGCGCTGAGTAATCCTCTTTTAAAGTCCAGTGCAAATTAACCGGACTTCAGATTTTTTTTTGGGTTTACATCCTCTTTAAAACACAAATAGTATTAGAAATTAGACATGTGCTCACTGAAATATTTTGTTTCAGAATTTCGTTTTCGTCCAAAAAATAAATGTATTTAGTTACTTCCGAAATTCGTTTTTATTTATTTTGTTTAGTTAAAAAATGCATTAGTCTGAAAATCCGAAATAATTAAGGTCTAATATGTCATTAAAGGCTTATGGGGTCTTTCAAATGTTCTAAGAAGATTAGATGCAGCAGGTAAACTGTAATGCCGCAATTCTAATGTTGTATGACTCTGGTAATAATTATATTTATAAATTATTGTTACTAGTCAACCAACATTCAAATTCTTCTATAGCTTATGGGCCGGGCATTTAACCGGAAATGTACGATTGCGGCGTCATAGTTTAGCTGCTTGTCGAATCTTCTTAGAACTTTCGACGGAAACCATAAGCCTTCAATGACAGATTCAACGTTTCTTTGTTTCCTGCTGCTTCGGCGAATCTTCGTCGTTCATGTCGAATGGTCTACCCCAACACTTTCTCTATAATGTCGAATCTTTTCTCTCTATGTAGAATAATCTTGGACTAATAGAGTTAAGGTTAGGCACATTCGACCACAGGTTCGATAGACACAGATTTCTATGTTAGCGTCATGTCGAATCTCCTATCTATATCGAACTGTTGTTGCAAGAAAAACAAAAATAAAGCATTTTTGTATGCCGGATCTTTCAGATTTCGGACTCTGCGCGTTCATTTGTTAAAACGATAACGAAAATACCCGAAATTCGGACGAAAATGCATTCGGACGAAAACGAATGCACATGTCTATTAGAAATAGTCAGGGGAATTTTTTTTTTCTGCACAACGGCTTGTCTGGAGTTCAGCTTTATTATCTCTATTATATCTGTGTAGTCTATCCATTATAAAATGTTAAAATGTAATATCACTTTTGGAATACAAGGTTTCGAAATGGTAATGTTCTCTTTGCGACATCTGTAGCACCTGAATAACCTACGCTTACCAGGTAAATACATATACACACTTATTTGTATACTAATAATATTACAATATATTGCAGAAATTCACTAATCATGATTAATGTGCTTTCTAAGTGACAGCACCCACAATGTTATCTATATATAATCTGGATATCCTTTCTAAATCCTTGGGTTTAGTCTGAACTGTCTCTGCTTTTCTTTCATTACAGGTTGCAATTATTGCAGGAAACTTTGAACTTGCTGAAATCATCAAAACCCACAAAGAATCCGACATTGGTAAGTGAAAGAAAACAACACCATAAATGTATGCGTAAAGCTACAAAATAAATTTCTACTGCGCTCAAGTCATTACAGAAGTTTGTTAAACCCAGCAGAGAAACGGTCTGGGTCAGGAGTCTCCAAACTATGGCCCTCCAGGTGTTCAGGAACTACAATTCCCATCATGCCTAGCCATGTCTACTAATGTCAGAGTTTTACAATGCCTCATGGGAAGTGTAGTTCCACAGCAGCTGGAGGGCCGTAGTTTGGAGATCCCTGGTCTGGGTAATTCTACAACACTTTTTAGAATCCTGCGGTGCCTCCACATGACAAATGTTGGTGGTTGCCCCAAATTCATGCCTCTGTTAGAAACAGGTAAGTGAATTTGGGATAAGCACCAACACAAAATTACCCCCCACCCCCTCTGTACCTGTTATTGGAAATGTAGAGATCGGGAAATTAGGTCTCCCAAACCAAGATTTACAGAAAGGCAGGGGCAATTGGACTATCTTGGTACAGGTTGAAAAATAGATTTTAAGTGGAGGTTCACCCTCCAAAAAAACTTCTAGCATGCCATAGAGAACACCCGTACATACCTTTTTACGGGCTCTCTTCCCCTCCGGCGATCCCGCGGTACTGAGCGTTTACAATCACAGGCTGTGATTGACGTCCCTCAACCCGGCGCATACAGCGCGTCACGAGATGCCGAAGGAACCCGAATGTTGGTGCGCAGGTGCCATATAGGGCTACACCGACGTTCGGGTTCTTTCGGCATCTCGTGACGTGCTGTATGCGCTGGGCTGAGCGGACTTCAATCACAGCCGCCGGACCGGAAGAGAGCCCGGCAGGGGGACTTGCAAATCAATGGATTAATATCTGGATAAATAAGCTAAAATAATTGATGCACATAAACTATAGGATGGGGATGTGAGTGTGGGGTAAAATTGTGAGGAAAGAGTGAGAGGACTAGGGGAATTGTGTGGAAGTGAAGGCTGTGGAGGGGGGAAAGGGGAAGGGGAAGGGGAGGGGAAGGTTAGAGGGAGAAGGAATACAATAGAGTGACTCTATTGTATTCCTTCTCCCTCTAACCTCCCCCCCCCCCTCCAGTCTACCCTTTCACACTTCCACACAATTCCCCTAGTTTAACGAAAGGGTTTAGTTCTGCTTTAACAGTGGACAGGCTACTAGCAACCTTTCGTGAAAAACATCAGGCGGCGGGTGGATCCATAGCCAATAGACAGCCTATTATTGGCTATAAAATCTGCCCACTGCTTTCTGTCAATAACAGAGAGAGTTTACCTAATGGAGATCTAATCCCTCAGTTTGCCCATCAGATTCTGCCCACTCTCAACTTCACTGGTAGATATGTCGCCCTGCTACACAGCGTACAGAAACGGGTATACTGTCTGTCTCTATACGCCAACTGAGTTGGTCCTCAGGCTCTGTTCACATCTAGGGGTTGCTATTTTACAGGCTTTTTTTGGGCATTTATTCAGGTGTTTTCTGGCTTTTTTGTTGAGGCGTTTTCATGGTTAAAAGGTCACCAATGTAAAAGCAGTAAAATGCCTGTAATCTGCCAAAAAAGAAGCTCATGTACTTTTTTAGCCGACAGGCTTTTTGCTTTAAGCGACAGAATGCTCAGATGTGAACAGGGGCTATTAAAATGAATGGGGTTTGTACTGTTGGGCATTTTTAAAGCTGAGGCTTATGCCGCGTACACACGACCGATTTTCATGACGAGAAAAATGCAATTTTTTTAATTGGTCATTAGAAACGACTGTGTGTAGGCTCCAGAGCGTTTTTCTCGTCGTGAAAAATGGGCATTAAAAATTTAGAACATGCTATAATTGTTCACGTAATTTTTCACGTCGTCGTTATTCACGTCATGAAAAACGGTTGTGTGTAGGCTTTAACGACGGGAGCACTCGTTCTGGTAAAACTATCGTTTGTAATGGAGATAGCACATTCGTCACGCTGTAACAGACTCAAAAGCACAAATCATCTCTCACCAAACTTTTACTAACACAAAATCAGCAAAAGCAGCCCAAAGGGTGGCGCCATCCGACTGGAACTTCCCCTTTATAGTGCCGTCGTACGTGTTGTACGTCACCGCGCTTTGCTTGAGCATTTTTTTTTCATGATCGTGTGTATGCAAGGCAGGATTGACAAGAATCACGTCGAGAAAAACGATGTTTTTTCCATGACCTTAAAGCGGAGCTCCAGCCGTGATTTTTTATTTTTTTAAAGTCAGCAGCTACTAACAGTGTAGCTGCTGACTTTAACCACTTAAGACCCGGCCCCTTTTTGCGATTCGGCACTGCGTCGCTTTAACTGACAATTGCGCGGTCGTGCGACGTGGCTCCCAAACAAAATTGGCATCCTTTTTTCCCCACAAATAGAGCTTTCTTTTGGTGGTATTTGATCACCTCTGCGGTTTTTATTTTTTGCGCTATAAACAAAAATAGAGCGACAATTTAAAAAAAAATGCAATATTTTTTACTTTTTGCTATAATAAATATCCCCCAAAAATATATAAAAAAACATTTTTTTTCCTCAGTTTAGGCCGATACGTATTCTTCTACCTACTTTTGGTAAAAAAAATCGCAATAAGCGTTTATCGGTTGGTTTTCGCAAAATTTATAGCGTTTACAAAATAAGGGATAGTTTTATTGCATTTTTATTAATTATTTTTTTTTTACTACTAATAGCGGCGATCAGCGATTTTTTTCGTGACTGCGACAATATGGCGGACACTTCGGACAATTTTGACACATTTTTGGGACAATTGTCATTTTCACAGCAAAAAATGCATTTAAATTTGCATTGTTTACTGTGGAAATGACAGTTGCAGTTTGGGAGTTAACCACAGGTGGCGCTGTAGGGCATGTGTGACTATGTGTTGTGTTTACAACAGTAGGGGGGTGTGGCTGTAGGTGTGACGTCATCGATCGCGTCCCCCTATTACAGGGATGACGCGATCGATGCTACGGCCACAGAGAAGCACGGGGAAGCCGTGTGTACACACGGTTCTCCCCGTTCTTCCGCTCCAGGGACGGACTCACTGCAGTGGCGATCGGGACCGCGAATCCCGCGGTCCCGGAGCTTCGGACCGGGTCGCGGGCGGGTACTAAAATCAACGTATATATACGTTGATGTGCCCAGCTGTGCCATTCTGCCGACGTAAATGTGCAGTAGGCGGTCCTTAAGTGGTTAAATAAGGACACTTACCTTGTCCTACTTGCCCGCGCTGATGGGCCCCCCCGATGCCGGTCCCACGATCGCTCCGGGTCCCGCGCCGCCATTCACACTATGGGAAACAGGCAGTGAAGCCGTACGGCTTCACTGCCCATTTCCTACTGCGCCTGCGTGAGTCTCACGCTGGCTTGTGAATGGGCGCGCTGCTCTCTGAGAACACACACAGTTCCCAGAAAGCAGCGCGCCCCATTCACAAGGAAAAGGACAAGAAGAAAAGGCACCGCGGAGTGGAAGAGGCAGATTACGGACTTCCGCATAGCAACAGTTATTTCGGGTGAGTATTTCTTTTTTTTTTTCATTTTTTTTTATTTAATTTTTTTAAACAACATGGGAAAATGTTGTTTTCCTGGGTGGAGCTCCGCTTTAAAAACGGTTGTGTGTACGTGGCATTAGAGCCAGAAAATGCCCCAAAAAACCTAGGTGTGAACGGACCCTTTTTTTTATGTTACCTAGGAACTGGAGGTAGTTCTTTGGTGCAGCCATAATTCAAATTTAGTGAAAGTCGCAGTATTAAGAGCTACCTGAATGTTTTAGTAAAGTTACTGAAACTGAGTGGCACAACTTTTCTGAATGTGGGACGAGACTTTTTTAAAGAGCTATACTGCCAGGAAAGTGATGCAAATGCTTTACTGAATCCCCATCAGTTTCTTTGGTTTTTCTGAAGAACTGAAAAAGCTGCTTGGATAATCAGCAAATTGTCTTTAATATTACGGAGAAAAGCCAGTTGAATGTGCCTAAATACTTCTAGCTAACAGTTATATAGAAGGCATTACCATACATGTATTTATTGTAGCTTGGATTTCCCCGTTATTTCCTGTCTCTATAATTTATACATTTCTCCTTTTTTATTTTTTGTCTACTTCAGTGCCTTTTCGGGAAACTCCAACTTACACAAAGCGTAGACGTGTTGTGAGCTGTGTGGGTCTCTCATCCCCGCGTTTTCTGCAGCGTTCTGCAAGTGATAACAACCTCAATTCAGATGGAGCACATTACTCTCCAGTGCCCTCGCTTCGCGGTCTACCCCCACAGTTGCTCTCCCGGGGACCCGAAGTCTCCGGCGGCGCAGCAGTGGGGGATAGTAGCCTTGCGAGCACTGCCAGCTCCCGCAGCACACACAGCCGCTCTCCATCATTACATCGCGCAAGAGAAGAGAGGGATAGCGACAGCCACACACTTCGAAGAGGGCGAGTAAAGAGCAGGTGAGGGACAATATACAGTCTAGTTTTATACTGTGCCACAGAAAAATTTAATTGTCTGCTACTAGATCAGAGCATAAAGCAATTTTTAAATGTTTGAAAAGCAAAGCAAAGTTCGAACTATGTATGAGCAGGCAGTACCCAAGTTGATAGATTAATTGAATTGGGTACAACCAGCTTGCCAGATTTTACATGTGATTATTGTTAGTGGCTGTTATAGCCGTTAGCATTAATCACTGCGTTCTCCTGGCGGGGGGATTCGGTGAGGCTTCCCTCGCAAACGCCTAAAAAATCCCCCACCCTCCCCTGCCGGGAGAACACAATAGCTCGATGGGAGGGATTTCCCTGTCTGTGTTGAGGAGGGAATGAAGCAAATTTCTTTCCTGCTACCAAATTTGCTCTGTCTATGGCCAGCCTTAAAGTAAATATGTCGAAAAACATGGACTGCACAATTTGGACGGCATACAATGAAATTCTGACTAATGAAATCATCATGTCAATTGATCATGAGATATAAGCAGCTAAAGCTTTATTGACTTATCCTGTAATAGATGAGCTTTGTTCCGCCCTTCTCGCCACATAGTCCTTCAGACATAATTCCCATCCAGTAGTCACAGGTGTCTTCGTACAGTTGCTCATAGAAAGCAATAGCTGTACACAAGTATATGCCAATATTTGCACGACCACATAAGTATGGATGCGTGACACTGCATCCAGGGGTGTACATCTGTATGTGTGTGCACGTTGAGGCTGACGCCCACCTAGAGTCGCAGACAACCATCACTTCTACATGCTGCTGTACAAAGCACCCATGGTTCCTTGGTGGGAAAATGATCCCAAATTTTCTGTCATATAGCCCCAGGAGCCTGTGTGCATAAGAGGCAAGAAAATGATCCCAAATTTTCTGTCATATAGCCCCAGGAGCCTGTGTGCATAAGGTCCTAAGAGGCGTAAATGGGCAGGGCAAAGCTTTGCTATTACAGGAAATGTTAAAATTTCAGCTACCTTTATCTCTAAATATGCTGATTATTTTTACTTTTTGACTGTTGTCACTAAAGATAAATCTGTTTGTGCCGTTTTTCATAGTATGCATATTCTAAATTGCCTAGTTTTGTGATGGGTATACTCAGAAATAAAATGTTTTTATGTATTTGTTCTGACTAGTGAAGAACTTGGGCATGTTCGGACTAGTATCAGAAACTGCTTTTATGGTTGAACTGGATGGATTTATGGTTGAACTGGCTGGACTTGTGTCTTTTTTCAACCTGACTAACTATGTAACTATGTAACTATGTAACCCAAGAGTGTGAGCCCGCTAGGAAGCTGTCACCTGTACTAAGCCAAGCACCTGCAGCCAGGGCATGGGTCATGTATACATTCAGCTGCAGGGTGGAGAAATATTGTAGATGTTTGGCCCCTACAGGTGACAGCTTCCTGGTGGGCTCACACACATGAGTTTGGATCCTAGTCCGAACACACCCAAATTCATTTTTGGTCCTGATTCACTTCAAGCATCCCCTTTTTCTGTGCATTTCTTTTTCATTCTAACTGTCCATAATTATATCTATATTCATTCACATCTGCACCTGTAATGAAAAGTTGCAACGAACCAAATAAGACCATTAAGCGCCTGAAAATTATGCAAATTCAATCCTGTTGTAGGAGGCAGTGTGGGCAGTAGACAGATAAAGCATACAGGTGATAGAAATTGTAGCAAGTGAAATGCCTCGTACACACGATCAGTTTTCCCGACAGGAAAGCTGTGAGGAGAGCTTTTGGTCGGGAATCCCGTCAGTTTTTTCGATGGTAAAACCGGTAGACTTTTGCCCGGCGGTTTTTGCCAGTTTTCCTATGGGAAAAACTGCGATGGAGCATACACACGGCCGGGATTCCCGGCCTAAGCTCCATTGCAGTTTCCCTGTTGGGAAAACCAGCCGTGTGTAAGGGAAAGACTGACCGAGCAGGTTCCCCTCAGGATTTCCGGCGGGAACTTTTCCCATCGGAAATCCCGCACGTGTGTACAGGGCAAAAGTGTTAGTAGAGTTGAAGGGCAAAGAGGTTCTACTAGAAAAATCTGAGACAGGTACACGTGCGTGCTTCTGAGGCTTGGTTCACACTAGTCTGGGCTGTACATTCCAGTTGTGGGTGTGAGAATCGCATCAATTCCCACACCCATAACCACCCACATCCGAATTACATTGCTCTTGCGAGACATGGGCTGCCATTCATTCTGAATGGCACCCCACGTATCTCAGCCTGCATTTTTAAAAAGGTGCATGCGGTACAGAAAACGTGGATCCCAAGGACCACACTAGTGTGAACAAAGCCTAAACTGGCAATTTTTTATTATTTTTTTTACAATTTTCTTTTTCTACCTTTAACTTTGTAGTACATGAGCATTCCCAAATGCATACAAATAAATTTAAAGTATTTAGGGTTGACCTCATATTATATGGTTTTGGTAAATCTAAAGCAAAATTAGCATAGCATAAACAGGGTAAAATTACATGAACCAGCAGAGGCAAAAAGCTCCCAGTTTCCATTATTGTAGGAACCTGTTCACAGACATCTGACTCTATTCCCATAAATGTCCGCTTCTGTGTTTGAGCTCCTGAGTGCATTGTGTATACTGCAAGTGAACTCCAGAGGTAATTGTCAGCACGTACCTACACATTCACCCGCAAAGAAAACAGTCATCTCTAAATGACATTTTAGACACTACAGCAGGAGCAGAAGAGGTCAGATGGTTTTGGACACAATGCCAGACACCAGATTCTGTGCCCTCAGAGTAAGAGAATCTTATGTGATGCTGGTATTAAGAAAATACTTGATGCTTGCAGTGTTAATCTGTAAATGTCATCTTGAAATTATTAATTATATTATTATATTAGGGCTTGACTGGACAGTTACTTTGAAATGAAAAGAAAGGGAGTTTAATGTACCGTATTCATTTTCATAGTGTTGGGAAAAAAATCAATAGACGGGACTCTGCTAAAGTAGACTGCTGGCTTGCTGGTGTTTAGGGCTTGGGGTGGAGGAAGGGGAGGATAGACTCAGGCACCGGCTGTTTGCATTAGAGTCCATACTGCTCCAAACTTTTCCTATGACTGGCAGACCGCAGCTCCTTACTGCACCCCTGCCGGCTTCCCGATCCCTGGGCACCCTGTGACACTGCTCCATGGGTCTCATAATGCAGGGGGTTGGGATCTAGGGCCACCTAGTAATTACCCTGTGATGCCCATCCACATCTCACCTTTGCTTTTTAACTCTGTGCCTGTGGAATGCGATCATCACCATCACTACCACACTTGGGGGTTCTAAATGAACTCTGTCCTTTAAGGGTGTTACCCTTCCTTTAAAATCAGTGCCCCCCCCCCCCCCTTACCCTTCAAATGGCCTCTATGTCTAGGAAGGGTGATCATGGTGAAAGTTCTAACATACACATGTCAGTGGCAGCAATCTGCTTAGCCAGAATCTGCCTGCCATGGGAAAAATATTATTGGGGGGTGGTGACACCATGTTTTCCAGCACTAGGTGACATCAACCCTAGTGATGCCACTGCCTGTCTGAAGGCTTTTGGGGCTGCAAACAAATTGAGATCTGTGTAGCAGATATAATCAGCATTTTAGGAAGATTTATAAATATGGTCTGATCAGTTTGGCATTTTCTTCAGTGCTATAGGAATGAGATGTTATGGAAGGGGTCAGACCCTTTCCACTGGACTGTGGAATGCGATCATCACCATCACAGTGGTCTCCAAACTACAGTCTGTGTGCCAAATGCTTACCTTTACCTGGTCCTTGGGGCACTGTTTCTTCCAATGATATGGGGTACTATTCCTCCCAGTGACACCAATGATGGGGCACTATTTCTCTCACTGATACCAATGATGGGGCACTATTCCCCTCACTGACACCAACAATGGGGCACAAGTGCTCCCACTGATAGTGACGATGGGGCACTATTTCTCCCTCTGATTCCAATGATGGGTTACTATTCCCCCCCACTGATACTGGCAATGGGGCACTATTCCTCTCACTAACACCAATGATGGGGCACTGTTTCTTTCATTGATGCCAATGATGGAGAACTATTCCTCCCACTGACACCAATGAATGGGCACTATTCCCCTCATTGACACCAACAATGGGGCACTATTCCCATCACTGACACCAACAGTGGGGCACTATTTCCCTCACTGACACCAACAATGGGGCACAAGTGCTCCCACTGATAGTGACGATGGGGCACTATTTCTGCCTCTGACTCCAATGATGGGGTACTATTCCCCCCACTGATACTGGCGATGGGGCACTATTCCTCTCACTAACACCAATGATGGGGCACTGTTTCTTTCATTGATGCCAATGGAGAACTATTCCTCCCACTGACACCAATGAACGGGCACTATTCCCCTCACTGACGCCAACAATGGGGCACTATTCCCATCACTGACACCAACAGTGGGGCACTATTTCCCTCACTGACACCAACAATGGGGCACAAGTGCTCCCACTGATAGTGACGATGGGGCACTATTTCTGCCTCTGACTCCAATGATGGGGTACTATTCCCCCCACTGATACTGGCGATGGGGCACTATTCCTCTCACTAACACCAATGATGGGGCACTGTTTCTTTCATTGATGCCAATGGAGAACTATTCCTCCCACTGACACCAATGAACGGGCACTATTCCCCTCACTGACACCAACAATGGGGCACTATTCCCATCACTGACACCAACAGTAGGGCACTATTCCACTCACTGACACCGACAATGGAGCACTATTCCTCCTACTGACACCAATAATGGGACACGATTCCTCTCCCTGCTGATCACAGGTACTACTCCGGCTGGCATTGGGGCATTTTCTACTCCCAGTCTGGCCCCCTTAAAGTGTGAAGAACAGTAAACAGGCCCTTTGTTTAGAAAGTTTGGAGACCCCTGTGGGAGGATGGTAAAGGGGTGGGTGTAGTATGCTAGAGGAGAGGCGCAGGAGCTAAAGAGGGCCTTAGCCGCATCTGAGAAGAGGAACACATTCCAATGGATCCAAGTATTTGCATAAGCCTCATGTTTATTTTGAGCAGATAGTACCATGTTTTCCATCTTGTTCAGCTCCGCAACTTTTGTAAGCTATGGTGAAATGGAAGGAGGGTATGAGTCCCTCCAACACAGTGCAATGCTCAATTTGGTGGCGTTAAGGAGGTATTGCAGAGTACATTTTTCGTATTTGTTTTGTGGGGAATGTCTGAGACATGTAAAAGATAGGTCTTCTTGGGATTTGTAACCAGTACATTTTTGCGAACCATCAGGATATTTTAATGATTACATAATTGTCTTCTTGCACTCAAATACTCTAATACCCTAGCACAAATTTCTTTAAACACTTATTTTATGCAGAACTACAAACCTTAGGAGGAGCTCTGGAGTTTTTTTTTTAAACCACCATGGAGACTGCAATAGGCGTACAGAGTTAAAGTGGAAGTAAAGCCAAAACTAACCCTAAACCTACTCCCACTCACATTCTAAGCGTAATCTAACCCTGTAAAGAAAAGATCGCTATACTTGCCTATTTTGAAGCAGCTCCTGTCTCAAGTGGAGCCCTCTGTGTGCAGGAGAAAGCTTACAATGGCGGGGGAAATGCCTGGGAAGTCACATTACCCATAAACTTATTTATTGGGGTTCTGTTCTCGATTGGTCCTCCTCTACATCGAACCAGCTCAGCCTGGCACTGGACCGTAGTGGCTGCAAAATAATGTTTAGAGTTAGTTGTCTTCAGTTTCACATTCATTTTAGTGGGTCTGGGCAGTAAAAAAGTTAGGGGAAGGACAATAAATCTACACTGCTGACATAAAGCAGGGTTGGGGGGTCTGTGTGACTACATGCAATTCTTATGTGGGCAGGGTCTTTGGTTCAGGGCACTACCTGCGTGGTGTTTGTATGTTCTCCCTGTGATTGCATGCGTTTCCCTTGGGTGCTCTGGTTTCCTCCCCCACTCCAAAGACATGCTGGTAGATTGATTGGCTACTCTATAAATTGGCCCTAGTATGTGTATGTATGCATGTGAGTAAGGTGCCTTAGATTGATGGGAGTGACCAAATGGCAATAAAGTGCTGTGTATGTTTTAGGCACTATGTAAATTCTTGTAATAAACACTTTCCAGTAATAGTCTCCCTAATGTGGCCCCCTTCCACCCCAAAGCTCCACAGCAGCCACGTGGGCTCCTATGGCTATAGTTATGCCACTGCCTCTATAGATTCAGCAAAATCTCTTATGTCATCTTTTCCTTCTTTTTTGTACAACTTTTTTATTTAAAAAAGGGGAAAGTGTATGAGGCGATCTTATTTTAATGGGCTCTCTTCAGGCAATTAACGTAATACTGGTTTTACCTATATTTAATTGGACAGTACTTGTAAGTCTAATGCCCCTTTCACACCAGTGGAACGATTGGGTCCACCTAGCTCTTTTTCAGGCAGACCCAATGGGACCACACATTGCTCTCTATGGAGTAGCGGATGTCAGCGGACATGTGTGCAACCGGCATTCGATCTAATCCAGTCTACTAAAAGAAGATGGATGTGATATGTTCGCCATCCATCCAGCAGATCGGATCGAATGACAGTTGGATAGAAACGGACAGAAAGTCAGTTTCCATCCCAAGTCCCCATAGAGGACAGCAGTCTGTGTCCCTGTCCAGTTAAAAAATATTCGCCAGCACACCACGGATTGCAGACAGCGTCCAAAAATGTAATACAAATAAGACATTACAAATAAGTGCAACATTTTGAGGCCACGTAGGACCTCTTCGTCGGGCAAGTAATCAATCCTTCCAGTGCCCAGCTGGTAATCGTTTACTATCTATCTTTCTATGAGCCATTAATCCAGGTCTGTGTGCGCTTGGAATATTGACTAGATTGTGTCCCTGTCCACTCTGCATAGCGCAGTGGACACAGACATGTCATCCACCTGCCAAGCGGGGTTCAGCAGGGAGATACCCCGCTTAGCAGGCGGATCTGCTTGATGTATTCTGCTCCGTCTGAGAGGGGCCTAAAGGTTCTGGATCAGGTATCAATCTATTGTTCATAGGGGCAGCAGCCCAAAGCACTGAGTTCTTCTGGGGAAACAGCAGTCAGACAGGAACATGTTGTTTCTTCACCAGTAAATTAGGCCTTAGCCACTCGGACATTTAGGAGCTTGTGTATGCAAAAGTGTAAAATCACTGGCAGTTTCCTGTACTGGGGGACCACATATAGCCAGCAATACAAGTGACTGGGGGTATATGTCTGTAGCTCAGGTAAACACTAAAGCCTCGTATACACGACCGGTTTTCCTGCCAGGAGAGCTTTTGGCCGAGAAAACCGGTCGTGTGTATGCTTCCTCACGGACAGGAAAACTGCTGGAATTCCCGGCGGGAAAATAGAGAACCTGCTCTATTTTCCCGCCAGGATTGCCAGTGGTTTTAAACCTGGCAGTTTTCCTATGGGAAACACTGCGATGGAGCATACACACGGCCGGGATTCCCGGCCAAAGCTCTCCCCGCCGTTCTCCCGACGGGAAACCCAGCCGTGTGTACACGGGGAAAGTTACTGAGCAGGTTCTCGGTTTTCCCATCGGGATTTCCAGTCTTTATTTATACCGCCGGGAATCCGGCGGGAGTCGAGTGTACAGGGCTTGTTTTTGCATTTAATGTCCGTTGCATCTTTTTGTGGTGCTATTGTAAGATGCTGTTCCCTCCTATGGCTTCTCCAGGACCCTGCGCACACACCATGCAGATTTGTATTGCTTGTGTTTGTTATTATTTATACGCTTTATCTTGTTTGGATACTGACCCTGATCCAGGATATTAAATCAAGCCTTTCCTTTGCCCAATTTTTGCAGAGACCACTGCCAAATATGAACTATTCCATTTATAAACAACTCACCAATGCAAAATCCATGGAAAAAAAACTCTGTTCCAATCTCTCCCCCCAGACCCAGTTATTTCCCTACTGGGGGCTACCATCCTACCTCTCACACAGGATAGAGACGGTGAAGCCAGACTGTCAATCACAGCCCACACATCAATTATCCTTTCTGCATAGGTCAACAGTAACGTGGAGCGGTTAGAAGCGGGGGCTTCACTGTTAACTTTGACAACAAAATCAATATTTGAATATCAGTGACAGTGCTGTTTAGTTTCCTGCATGTTTTGGGGAAAGAAACAGAAGCATTTAAAGCATCTGGTGCAGAAGATTATGCCACTTTGCTTGGAGAATGGAAAGGTTCACTTCATTGTATCTCCCTTCAAAAAGGCATAATTATAATGCTAAAATGTCAAGGAAAACAATAAACAGATTTATCTTTTATTAAAGCAGTATTAAACCCAAAATCAAAAATTTTTTTTTTGCACCTTACCAATGCTTAGATGTAGGGGTGCAACGGATCAAAAAACTCACGGTTCGGATCGTTCCTCGGATCGGCAGCCACGGATCGGATCATTTTTCGGATCAGCAGCAACAACAACAACAAAAATAGACAGTGACCCCCCCCCCCCAAGTAGTACAGGCACACAGTGACCCCCCCCAAGTAGTACAGGCACACAGTGACCTCCCCCACCCCCCCCCCCAAGGAGTACAGGCACACAGTGACCCTTCCCACCATAGTGCAGGCACATAGTGACCCCCCCCCCCCCTCCAAGTAGTACAGGCACACAGTGACCCCTTCACACCATAATACAGGCAGACAGTGACCTCCTGCCGCCCCTCCGTAGTACAGGCAAACAGTGAGGGCCCCCCCGTGCAGACCTCAGACAGCGGCGTGTGTGTCCCTTGAGCGCGGTCTCCTCCTCCTCTGTGGGTGTAAACAGAGAGGAGGGGCCGCCGCCGGGTGAGCCAAGATGGCCGCGGCCCTGGAGCTAGGCCGAAGCCGCGGCCTTTCCTAATGCTATGCCCGCGGCGGTAGTCCGCGGATCGCATAGCGATCCGATCCGTAGGGGGTGACCCGTTCGGATCACGGATCAACCGTGATCCGTTGCACCCCTACTTAGATGTGATGACTGCATAAATTTTCTTTAGACTTTCGTTTAATCTATTTTCATCTGGTGATCCAGTCAACAAGACTGTTGTTTTTCAAAAGCACAAGCTCTCCAGCAGAATGTATCAGTTTACATGCATGAAACTAAACTACTTAACACTGGCAGTGATTTAAAATGATCAGCTTTTTAATTATTTATGGAAAACCTTCATTCCAACAGCAAAAGCTGTTCGCTGTAACTGCATGTAAAGTGTTAATTGGTGTCGTGCAGGCTCAGTTGTGCAAATAGATATATCACATATTATGTTATATATAGTGTACCATTCAAAATATAATAGTGTTAAATCATAGACATATATAGTGGTTCACAAATTGCAGTCCGTAGTAAAATAAATGATAAAATAGTTTATTCTTCCACCGGCGATGTATCAAATGCAATGTTCTCCCAATAAAGTACTGTTTTCGTGCATATATAAAACCAGAACGGTGTGCTTTCACCTTCTCGTGCCACCTCTATGCTCCCAGAACTCTCACCTTGGAAAGGCAATAATAAAGCCTTATGTATGTAGTATGCGGGATAATGTTACATCTGACTTGGCTCTATTCCAGGTGTTCCAGGAATCTCCAGGTAATCCCTATAAGGTTCAATCTCCCACGCTCACTCCATATGTCAAGGGTAAAAGAAAGTATTCCTCCATAGTGTTTGCTGTAACTGTAACTAGGGTTGTGCCGATGCCACTTTTTTAGGACCAAGTACAAGTACCGATACTTTTTTTCATGTACTCGCCGATACCGAATACCGATACTTTTTTCCATGTACTCGCCGATACCGAATACCGATACTTTTTTTTAAATGTCATGCGACAGTTTTCAAACCACAATACAGACTAAGGATATTTTCTTTAGAATTATGAAGAACTCTAACTCAAGACATTATAAAAGAATAAAAATGAGTTAAAATGAATAAAAATGTTTTATTTGCTTGTCACGCAGTAGTAAAAAATAGTGTTGCTCACGAATATTCGCTACGAATATTGCATATTCGAGTATTCGCGAATAACTCGAATATCGCGGCGAATATTCGCTATAGCGAATATTCGTATTTTTTTAAATTTATTTTTAAAACAGATCACATCCTAGTGATTTCCATCGACATCTAAAAGCATTGCTGGTATGATTAGAGACCCTGGGCCGAGTAGCTGAAGTGATCCTTTTATGTTGCCGAAAATTTGCATTGCGAATTTTCGGCAACATAAAAGAATCGCATCAGCTACTCGGCCCTTCTTTTGCATCAGAGCCAATCAGAATAACTCAAATATTCGACAAACGGAATATTGCGCGATTATCTTCTCCGCCCTTCTTTTGCATCAGAGCCAATCAGAATAACTCGAATATTCGGCAAAAGGAATATTGCGCAATATTCCTTTTGCCGAATATTCAAGTTATTCTGATTGGCTCTGATGCAAAAGAAGGGCGGAGAAGATAATCGTGCAATATTCCTGTTGCCGAATATTCGAGTTATTCTGATTGGCTCTGATGCGCCCTTCTTTTGCATCAGAGCCAATCAGAATAACTTGAATATTCGGCAACAGGAATATTGCGCGATATTCCTTTTGCCGAATATTCGAGTTATTCTGATTGGCTCTGATGCAAAAGATAGGGCGGAGAAGATAATCGCGCAATATTCCTTTTGCCGAATATTCGAGTTATTCTGATTGGCTCTGATGCACCCTTCTTTTGCATCAGAGCCAATCAGAATAACTTGAATATTCGGCAAAAGGAATATTGCGTGATTATCTTCTCCGCCCTTCTTTTGCATCGGAGCCAATCAGAATAACTCGAATATTCGGCAAAAGGAATATCGGGCAATATTCCTTTTGCCGAATATTCGAGTTATTCTGATTGGCTCTGATGCAAAAGAAGGGCGGAGAAGATAATCGCGCAATAGGAATATTGCGCGATTATCTTCTCCGCCCTTCTTTTGCCCCCTTATTCTCCTTTCTTTTAAGTAGAGTTAGTGTAGAGTTAGTGTTTAGTGCATATTAGTTTAGTAATACAGGAAATGATCTCCGTTTATGAGAATTTCGCAATCATGGGATAAAATATCACGAATGTTCGATATTAGCGAATATTCGCGAATATTCTTCTATATATTCGCGCAATATCGCGAAATCGAATATGGCGTATTCCACTCAACACTAGTAAAAAACTCAAAGAATTTTCAAAGGAACATGATGATAAATACAAAAAAAGTATCGGCAGAAGCATCGGGAGCATTTGCGCGAGTACAAGTACTCCTGCAAATACTCAGTATAGGTCCCGATAATGATACTAATATCGGTATCGGGACAACTCTAACTGTAACCGATAATAAAGTGTAAGCTGGAGTTTGGCTTCAATTTTTTAGTGTACCTAATTGATTCAGCCACTACATCTAGTGATTGGTAATAGGGATAAGCCCGATGTTCGAGTCAAATGTAAATTTAGAACATTTTTTTTTAGAACAGTTCGCGGGAAATTTGAGTGCCCATGGAAGGCCCCATAATGCACTGCGAGATCGCAGTACATTGACAGCTGCTGCTTGGCCAAAGCATGCACCTGACCTGCATGCTTTGGCCAATCACAGTGCGCTCTGCTGTGAGAGCCATGATTGGCCAAAGAAAGTTCCTTTATTTATTTATTTTTAAAAAGTGTCTCGCTACACTTTAAATTAAAGGACTTGTCATAAAACTGTCTCCTGTCGTTTTAACTTTTTGACACTTTTTTGGGTGAATGAGCAGACCCCCCACAACCACCGGGCAAGAGGCTATGTTTCCCATCAACATGGGGGCAAGGTGCTTTGGGGGGGACCCCAAAGCACCCTCCCCATGTTGAGAGCATGTGACCTGGTACGGTTCAGGAGGGGGGGCGCACTCTCATCCCTCCATTACCTGTTGCCTGCCAGGTTGCATGCTCGGATAAGGGGCTGGTGTGGATTTTGGGGGGGTGGGGGGGGCCACGCCATTTTTTTTAAACTTGGCACAGGGTTTCCCTTAAATCCATACCAGATCTTAAGGGCCTGGTATGGATTTTGGGAGGGACCCCCCACGCCAAAATTACAAAAAATGGCGGGGACCCACACCGTTTTTTTCAATTATTTTTATCTATATTTCTGGGATCCAACACTACACGAGCAGTTTTAAATTACATGTTTTCCTTTAGAAATATCATTTTGCTCCAGGACTGTTATGAACATGGGAAAGACGTACTACTTTACAGACAGATGAAGTAGACCCCTGGGGCAGGACCCGGGTCCCCACACACTTTTTATGGCAATAACACGCATATAAGCCTTTAAGATGAGCACTTTTTCACATTTGTGTCCTATAGACTTTTTTGCCTGTTCGCATGTTCTGCTGCGAACCGAACCGGGGGCTTGTTCGGCTCATCCCTAATTGGTAAACTGCAATGTAAAATACATTTTTGATTTTGGGTTTAATACTTCTTAACCACTTCCTACTTCAGGCTATTGTCAAATGAAGGCTGGGCGAAACATTAGTTGTTTCGGGTGGACGTCATATCACATCCTCCCAGAACGCGCCTTGCGTGCACCCCATGGCTGCATTCAGGGCTGGACTGGGACAAAAATTTGGCCTTTAACTTCATCCAGACTGTCAGCACCCCTCTACATAAGAGTCCCCTTCACATCAGAGTGTCCCCCATCACAGTCCCCCTTCACATCAGAGTGTCCCCCATCAGATTCCCCTCTGCATCAGTGTCCCCCTGGCATTAGAGTCCCCCTTGCATCAGAGTGTCCCTATAAGAGTCCCCTTTGCATCAGAGTGTCCCTATCAGAGTCCCTTTGCATCAGAGTGTCCCTATCAGAGCCCCCCTTGCATCAGAGTGGTCCTATCAGAGTCCCCCTTGCATTAGAGTGTCCCCATCAGAGTCCCCCTTGCACCAGAGTGCCTCCCTCCCACGTGTACTCACAGCTCTCCAAAATGAAGGCAGCTTCTCTTTCCTCTCCCCAGTCATGTAATAAGTGACAAGTGATAAGGGGAGAGAGGAAGGAAAGTCTGCTATTTATTTATCTCCCCCTGCAAGCTGGAGGGAGCAGAAAGCCTAATCCGAACTCCAGCAAGCGTCGGCAGCTACTTCTTGGTGACAGGAATGAAATTGTGATCATTCCTATCAGTGAGGAGCGGCTCGAGGACTGCGTCTAACAGCCCCACCGTGTACATGACAATTGCAAACAATAAATGACTTTCTTTTATGGTTACAGTGATCACACGGTGCAGACAGGCAAAGTCACAGCCCATATGTACCATGTGATTAGCTTTTGCCAATCACAGCTAATCACAACAATACACACTGAATGAATCTGTTTAATTTAGTAAAAATCCTTATTACTTCCCCGGAGTAGTACAGTGTTACTATGGTAACACTGTATTGCTCTCGTTACAGTGTGTTAAAAAAAAAGTTATAAAGAAGGGAAAAAATTATAATAAAAATAAAAAAATTACAGCTTAAAAAAAAATCACCATGCCTCTTACTACATACATTGGACTGCCTACTTTCCAAAACGGGGTCATTTGGGGATATTTGTGCAGTTCTGACATTTTGGGGCGTTTAAGAAATGAGATAGGCCGTCAGTACATTTAATCTTCTGATATATATATATATATATATATATATATATATATATATATATACATACATACACACACACACACAGTATATATCATAGTTTGTGGACTCTATAACTTTCCTACAGACTATAAAATAAACACTGATCACCAAAGAAATGCAGCAGAATACATTTTGGCCATATTTATGAAGGAAGTTTATTTATTTGTAAATTTTATAACATAAACAAAGAAAACTATTTTTTTTTTTTCTATTTTTTTTTGTCTTTTTTCATTTATTTAGCAAACAAAAAAAAAAAAAAACATTGATGATTAAATACCAGCAAAAGAAAGTTCTATTTGTGTGAAGTAATTTTTAGAAATATCATATGGATAGTGTTGCATGACTGCGCAAGTGTCATTCAAAGTGTGATAGCTGAAAAGTGGCCTGGGCAGGCCTGTATTGAAGTGGTTAATATAAAGGGACTGTTGTCATCAAGCCTTTTTGCAACCTCTGCTATTTTTATGAATTAATCTAGTATCTGCCTGCTTCCCGCTGTGTTTGGTTGGTCGATGAGGATGTAAACGTTATTGGGAGAAGCCTCAGAACAAGTGACAGGGGTCATGACCGTTAAAATGTATCTGAAATTGGCAAGATGCCTGAAGCTGAGCCCAGTTCACGAAGGATTTGAATGTAATCAATATCAAGAAGCTTGTGGATAATTATTTTTTTAACCCTTTAACAATATTAATAAAAAGTAAAAAATTGTTAAACCAGGGAGTTGTAAAATACATTTAAAGCAATCATATCCTGAATCCAGAAAAAAAAAAGGTTTCTCTCGCTGTAGATCGGGCCTCCCCGATTTTTTCAACACACAAGTACAGGTAGTGCCATTGCCCACCACCTTCTTCCACTTCTCAAAGATCAACTTTTCCTGCAAGTTAATTCTTGCATGTTGTCCGGCGCACACCCCATTTTACAGTGCTCAGGCCTGCATCTGGTTGATTAGCCATTGAGCACTGCCCAGTGGGAGGGCAAGGTAACTTTTTTCCAGATATACTGAACTACTTTTAAGTTAAGGCATTAAGGTGTGCCTAGTATGCAGTTCAGAGGTATTTTTTTTATATAACATTTTTTTATTTTGACTGGTTTGTTGAAGACCGATTTACTTTAAAGGGGATCTGGATTCCAATACTATCCTTGTGAGACAAGTTGATTTTGAGGGGTCATTCGGGTAGTTTCTGTTTCAATATGATTTAAAAAGAGTAAACACAGTTGATTGATAATAAATGGCTTCAGCCAAACACTAACCATGAGTGAAAGAAAAGTTGTTGTGTTATCATTAATTTTCTCTGAAAAATAGCCAAGAAATCATAAATTCTGCCAGGGTATGTAAACTTATGAGCGCAATTTTATATGAAAACAGAGCTGAGCACTTGCTTTGTCCTGGGACAAAAAAGATGCATGATACACTTATTAGTGCAAAAATCTTCACTATCAAATACATTTCAGGGCTTCAAAATCCCCTCTCACTGGTACTGGTTGTCCTGCACAAAATAAACATTAGTGCGGTAAGTCAGAACAGAGAACACCCTTCCTCAATTTTTGATCCTACAGAAATAAAATGCTTGTTTTGAAAAAAAGTGAAAGAATTGCCCACCAGAACAATAAACCAGGTAATAATTCTCCTTCTTATTGCCTACATCTCAACAGCCTTTTCCATAGTAGAGATGAGCCGGCACCCAGTAAATTTGTCAAATTAAAAGTCTTTATTGGCTACAAATAAGTCACATCACACGTACGCTAACACGTTTCGGCTGTATCTCAACAGCCTGCCCCAAAAAAGTTACACTTTTTAAAAAATAGCTAGGATCTGCATTCTAGCACTCTGGAAACAGACAAACTCCCCAAAAGTGTGGTTCTAATGGATCAAAGAGATACAGTTAAGTAAGGTTACTATTTGTTACTGCAACTATGTTGTTCCCATTTCCCAGAGATTGTCGCTGTTGTGAATGAATGAATGAATGAATGAAAACTTGTATAGCGCGACACATGCGAACTGAATCGCCTCTGGGCGCTTGTTGTTCCTGTCTCCTTTGGTATCAAAAGAGATGAGTCTTGATCTTTCTCCTGAATGCTAGGTGGTTCTCCTCCAACCGAATGCTGGTTGGTAAAGCGTTCCATAGTCTGGGACCTTGGACCGCGAATCTTCTATCTCCTTTGGACTTATAGTTTGCTCTCGGTATCTGGAGTAGATTTTGATTGGTGGATCGCAGAACGCGATTGGGATTATGAGCTTTTATTTTTTCGCATAGATAATGGGGAGCATTCCCATGGATACATCTATGCGTTAGACAGAGTGCTTTAAAAGTGATTCTGTCTTTTACTGGTAACCAGTGAAGGGATCTCAGTGAAGGTGAGATTGATTCCCAAGGTTTTTTCACAGTCACAAGTCTAGCGGCCGTGTTTTGAACAACTGGAAGACGAGCGATTTGGTACTTGGGGAGTCCGAGGTAAAGGGCATTTGCATAGTCCAGTCTGGAGTTCACAATTGCTCCCACCACGACTGCAATGTCTTCCTTGGGAATGAAAGGAATAAGTCTGCGTAGTAGGCGCAGCAGATGGTGAGATCCGCTGACTACTGACCCTATTTGTGCGTCCATTGTCATATAGGAGTCGAATATGACCCCAAGACTTTTGACTTTGGCGCTAGGAGTGATGATTTTGCCCAGAATGGGCGGGGGTGTCCAGGTTGTTGCAGGTTGATTCCTACGCTTGGCGTGAAACAGGAGAAGTTCTGTTTTCACTCCGTTGAGTTTAAGATAACTCTTTGTCATCCAGTCCTCTATCAAAGAGAGGCATGTCTCTAGATTGAGGTGGTGATCCTTTTTGTTGCAAATGCGGAAATACAGTTGCGTGTCGTCTGCATATGAGTGATAGAGCAGTTTTTGGCTGCTGATGAGATCAAAAAGAGGGCGAAGATAGATGTTGAATAACACCGGCGACAGAGGGGATCCTTGCGGGACTCCGCACGATACTGTGCGTTTCTCAGAAGTGAAAGGTCCTAAATTCACTATTTGAGATCGGTTTTCCAAAAAAGAGGAGAACCAAGATAAACCGCCTTCTGCGACTTTAGCTACTTCAGCTAGCCGAGTCAATAGAAGCTTATGGTCTAGTGTGTCGAAGGCTGCACTTAGGTCCAACAGAACCAGAAGACAAGATTCTCCTTCGTCTGCGGCCTCGAGAGCATCGTCCCATATCTTGAGCAGTGCTGTTTCCGTCCCGTGTCCGGGGCGGAATCCCGATTGAAATGGATCAAGTAGGTTGTGGGTATCTAGATGCTGTTGCAGCTGTAGTACCACTGCTTTCTCCATGACCTTGGAGAGAGCGTTTAGGCCTGTTATGGGACGGCGGTGGAGTGGATCCTTGGGGTCCAGGGTGGGTTTCTTCAAGATGGGTCGAATTATGCCCTCCTTCAACTTGGAGGGCACTATGCCCTCACTGAAAGACTGGTTAATAAGCTGCGTGATAGGAGGTGCCAGGATGTCGGCGCATTCCTTCAGCAGTTTAGTGGGGATGATATCATTCGGCGCAGTGCTGTTACGCAGAGTTCCGATGATCTTTTTAGTGGCATCGATAGAGATGGGTTCCAGCGTGAACTTACCTGGTTGTGGTGAATTACTGCAGGTGTAGTGTAAATAATTACGGGGGGGGGGCTACGGGGGGAATTGTTTTGCTGAATGCTTTGCCGGATTCCCTCGATTTTATTAATGAAGTAATCCGATAATTCATCGCAAAATTCTTGTGTCGGAATTGGGGGCTTCAAGACATCCTGGATTCATGGTCTGAGAGACCAGCTTGTGAGGAGTCTTTCACCGGGAAATGGGTGCCTCCAGTATTGTCCTTGGGAGTCAGGCACCATAGCGTAAACATTGCAAAATGGTGTCACTAAAGCTGCCCGAAAACGCATGATGATCCATTTTTTCACCCATCCGCAGGCCGATCCAGTGGTGCCATTTTGGACTTGCACTTGTACAGTGTGACTTGAGTGCAAGCCTGCACACTACAAAGTTTATTCTATGCTGCCTGGCTCCTGGGACAGTGCTGGGCATGATCTGGAATGAAAAGGGGACGGTGGTGAAGTAAGATGCCGGGCGTGGGGGAAACCAGGTGCAACCACCAAGACAAAAGATGAGTCATAATCTTTTTTTTAAAATACTGCAGCCACACGTATGACCCTGCAATCTGTGAGTTACTTGCTTCTATACTCACCCCGTACATTACTTAATCCTGACTCCTGAACTCTCTGTGTTACTTAAAGTGTTACTAAAGTCAAATTTTTTGTTTTGTTTTTTAAATAACAAGCATGTCATACTTGCCTGCTCTGTGCAGTGGATTTGCACAGAGCAGCCTAGATCCACCTCTTCTCGGGTCCCTCTTTGGTGCTCCTGACCCCTCACTCCTGTTGAGTACCCCCACAGCAAGCAGCTTGCTATGGGGACACATGAGCCAAGCCGCAGCATCCAGTGTCCATTCAGACACAGGGCCGTGCCTGGCCCGGCCCCCTTTCTCTCATTATTGGTTGACTGACTTTGAATGATTGCAGCGGGAGCCAATGGCACCGCTCTGCTGTCTCAGCCAATAAGGAGGGGAGTTCCGTGCAGCCGAGACACTCCTACAACATCACTGGATCTAGGTGGGGCAATGAGCAGTAAGAACAACTAGGCATAGGTATATCCCCACTACCTGTAGTAGGTGTAAAGTATTTTATATTCTAGCTTACCCAACTTGGACATGTCTTACAATAACCTATAAACTCACACTTCCTCTTTTTTTCTTCTCTCAACTTCTCACCATACGTATCTATACAGTGCCTTGAAAAATAATTCATACCCCTTGAAATTTTCCACATTTTGTCATGTTACAACCAAAAACGTTAATGTACTTTATTGGGATTTTATATGATAGATCAACACAAAGTGGCACATAATTGTGAAGTGGAAGGAAAATGATAAATGGTTTTCATTTTTTTTTTTTACAAATATCTAAAAAGTGTGCCGTGCAATTGTATTCAGTCCACTTTACACTGATCCCCCTAACTAAAATCTAGTGGAACCAATTGCCTTCATAACTCACCTAATTAGCAAACAGAGTCCACCTTTGTGTAATTTAATCGCTGTGAACAAACGGCATCATGAATGCCAAAGAACACACCAGACAGGTCAGGGATAAAGTTGTGGAGATGTTTAAAGAAGGGTTAGGTTATAACAAAAATATCCCAAGCTTTGAACATCTCATAGGAGCACTGTTCAATATACCATCTGAAAATGGAAAGAGTATGGCACAACTGCAAACCTATGAATACATGGCTGTCCACCTAAACTGACAGACCGGGCAAGGAGAGCATTCATTATAGAAGCAGCCAAGAGGCCCATGGTAACTCTGGAAGAGCAAGGAGAGAAGAACGGGGGGCGCACCGACCTAGTGTGATACCGTTTGAATGAATTTTTTTTTAAATCAATCATTATACTCACAATTGGAGTTTAAAATCAGGCCTTAAAAGACAGTGCAGCAAAAATACAGCAATACCAGCAGAACACGATAGTCACTTCAATCTACAATCGATGTTAGGGCTGACGCGTTTCAGGGGCGTACCCCTTTCTTCAGAGCTCGGTATCACACTAGGTCGGTGCGCACCCAGTTCTTCTCTCCTTTTTCTTAGCTTCATGAATTCCCACGATTCTGAGGAGGGCTGCAAGACTCTGGAAGATACTTTTTAACTGGATTACACCACCCCATAGCAAAAAATACCGGAGCGCAGGAGATTTGTCTTTGTTTGAACTCTGGAAGAGCTGCAGCAGAGATCCACAACTCGGGTGGGAGAATCTGTCCACAGGACAACTATTAGTGGTGCACTCCACAAATCTGGCCTTTATGGAAGAGTGGCAAGAAGAAAGCCATAAGACGTTCCATTTGCAAGATGCCAAGTGGGGTACACAACAAACATGTGGAAGAAGTTGCTCTGGTCAGATGAGATCAAAATGTAACTTTTTGGTGTGGTGGAAAACTAACACTGCACATTACCCTAAATACACCATCCCCTGTCAGGGTATCAGCTCCGCTCAGCCTCTGATCCCTCAGCTGCGTGACAGGCCAGCGCTATCACGCTCCCCTGGGCGGAGCACGCGTGGTGCGTCTGCACGCAACGTGCGCGGGCACGAGTGCGCGCCTGACTCGTTCCGCTCTCGGCCAATCAGAGGCCTGAGCGGCTTATTTGAACCAGCCCCTTCCTCCTCTCTGGTTGCTGGTTTGTAAACAGCTTTTGTATTGTTCTGCTGCTAAAACTACCTGTTGGATACCTGAAATACTTGACCCTTGGCTTACGTTTTGGACTGCTGCTTTCTTGAACCCATTGACTCCGGCTTGAACTTTGGATACCCGATCCTCTCCTGCCCTTGACCTCCGGCCTGAACTTTGGACTATCTGCTATCTCCATACCCTCTGACCACGGCTTGTCTCCCGGATCTGTTTTCAACCCTGCCCTTGCCTGTGAAGTACCTGGTTCCTGTGAAATACCTTTGTTCCCGGACTACCTTCTGCTTCATCTGCTGCAACCTTCCAGTGGGTGACCCGCCAGTACCTGCTCCACGCACCTGACCATCATCTTCCCGCTGGTACCGGTGCCATCCCAGGGGGTGGATCGCATCAGGTTGCAAAGGTGAGCCGCCCTCAGCATCTCGGCCTTGGTAAGTTAACTTTTTGACATCCCCACAGTGAAACATGGTGGTGGCAGCATCATGTTGTGGTGATGCTTTTGTTTAGCAGGGACAGGGAAGCTGGTCAGAGTTGATGGGAAGATGGATGGTACCAATGGACAGGGCAATCTTGGAAGAAAACCTTTTAGAGTCTGCAAAAGACTGGGGCAGAGGTTCACCTTCCAACAGGACAACGACCCTAAACATACAGTCAGAGCTGCAATGGAATGGTTTAGATCAAAGCATCTTCATGTGTTAGAATGTCCCAGTCAAAGTCCAGACCTAAATCCAATTGAGAATCTGTTAAAAGACTTGAAAATTGCTGTTTACAAACACTCTCCATCCAGTCTGACAGAGATTGAGCTATTTTGCAAAGAAGAATGGGCAAAAAATGTCATTCTCTGGATGAGAGACCTCCCCAAAAAGACGTGAAGCTGTATTTGCAGTGAAAGGTGGTTCTACAAAGTATTGTCTCAGGTGGGGGCTGAACACATACAGTAGCTCACAAAAGTTCACCTCTCAGATTTTTGTAAATATTTTATTATATCTTTTCTTGTGACAACACTGAAGACATTACACTTTGCTACAATGTAAAGTAGTGAGTGTACAGCTTGTATAACAGTGTAAATTTGCTGTCCCAATCAAAATAACTCAACACACAACCATTAATGTTGAAACCGATGGCAACAAAAGTGAGTACACCCCTACGTGAAAATTTCCAAATCGGGCCCAAAGTGTCAATATTTTGTGTGGCCACCATTACTTTCCATGGAGTTCTCAGGAGCTTCACAGGTTGCCACTAATTCTTCTTCCACTCCTCCATGACGACATCACGGAGCTGGTGGATGTTAGAGACCTTGCGCTCCTTCACCTTCCATTTTAGGATGCCCCACAGATGCTCAATAGAGTTTAGGTCTGGAGACATGCTTGGCCAGTCCATTACCTTTACCCTCAGCTTCTTTAGCAAGGCAGTGGTCATCTTGGAGGTGTGTTTGAGGTCGTTATCATGTTGGAATACTGCCTTTTTGGTTTCCTTTTATCAGGTGACTGAGCAGTGAACACAGACAGAGAGGAAAAGTAACAGCCAACACCCAGGTGCTGGAATGAGGACATCTATATAAACTTTTTTTTTTCACCTCCCTGCCTTGCGCTCCCTTCCCTTTTCCCCCAGTGTACCACCTCCACCCTCTTCTCCCCATACAACACTCAAAATTGTATGCCCCTTTACCCTCCTCCAAAATTCTCCCGCCATCTTCACACACTGTCGCCCAAACTCTTACCGTCAACCTAGGTTTACACTTTCAAAACACAAGAGAATTTTCTTCAATAGGAGGAGGAGTACTGGTCCAGCTACTCAAATCCACTATTAAAGGTTGTTATGTTTAGCCAATTATTTCTTATTTGGTTTGTTCATTGACATGTAACCATTTAGTTGAATACTCTGTATCTTGACATTTGTTACTGGACTTTGTAATTTCTGAAATATTATAAACAAAGAATAGTAAATATTCTATAATGACTTCCACAAAGTCTCTGTTTGCATAAAGATACGCATGCACTCGCCCATGTGACACCACCCAGGCCTGCTAATTAATAGTCAAGGCACTGGGTATGACGTAGGAAAGCATGGGGGGATGCCCAGGGGCGGACTTACCATTTCTGTAGCCTTTGCATTTGCAGGTGGACTTATACATCGGGGCCCATAGTAAATGTGGGTTGGGTGGTTGCTGGGACCTCTACTGCTGTCATATAGATTTGAACATTGCTTACCTCTAGTTTGTAATGTTCAAGTGGTTTCAGCAACACCTCCTTCAGTCTGTGTCTGTTTGGCACTAAACATGAGTAAGGAGGATTCCTCTTGGATAGGAAGGGGAAACCTCTTTGCTGTCTGTCAGGCTCATATTGACTGAGAAAATTTAGAGTATTACAGTGCTTCTATCTATCTATCTATTTACAGTAAATAAGTGTTAAAATACGAAGACCAAGAAATTATTTTTGCACAGAAGGCCCCTTGGAAACTTTAATCTTCATTAAAAGGATGCTAAAACTGCAGGAGGCTCTAAATGGCACCTAGCAGCAGCAGGATTATGTTGAAACTGAAGCTACCTGCTGCCACTGTTAGCTTTTTAAATGTTTTAGTCACAAGTTTGCTGAAATTGATAACCATATTGTCTATCCAAGATTAGGTGTTCCTGTACCGATCCTTATGCATTAGGCTCCATTCACACCTAGGTGAATTGTGGCAAAACACAGGATTCATTTGCAATGTCATTTCTTAATGGCACCCCAACCGTGGTGCGATTTTGCCACGATTGTTGAGCGACAAAATGAGCAAAAATCGCAATGCCAAATGCTCCTGGCTCTAAGGCAAGATTAAGTATATGGGCTTCTTTGGACCGAAGGGAGGCCCATTGAAATGAATGGTGCCACTCCAAAAATGCTCCACAAAAAAGCTATACCCAGGTGTAAATGGAGCCTTAGGGACCAGCTCATTGCAATTAATGGATAGAATTTAAAAAGACTGGTGGGTTGAAAGTCGTAGGAGTTATGTTTGTAATGTTTTGGCCATGAAAATATATTATTATTGCGTATCACAAATGTATTCTTCAATATATAATTTAGAGAGTTAGCTTTGTTCAATAAAAAAAGAAAAGAAAAGTGTTGGCTTTGTAATATGATGTAGATTACCTTCTGTCAGAGCCTGACAGAACTGTTGCCATGGGGAGTCAGGGTTGCCACCCTTTCTTGTAGCCAAAACCAGACACTTTGGCAGCGCATGGCATGGCTCATGGGATTTTAAAAGACCTGGGACACCTTTGGGGGCTCCAGAGGGAGTATTAATGTGGCACAGCATTCTGCGGCAAACAGTGGGTGTGGCCAAATTGCATTAACAATGGGAGGGGCTTAAAGGGGCATGATTAAATAAAATAAAAAGGATTCTTACATAAAATATGCTTAGATTGCTGTTCCAGAACTAAGCGTTTTACAGACGTGTATACACATGAGCACAATCATACAAATAAATAAAAATAAAACTCTTCCATTACATAAGATTTTGTGTACACTGAAAATGGTCAGATAGCTAATATTTTTCATTAGGCCACCTTAATGAAGACTTTTATTAAAATAGTCAGAGACTGCTTAGTAGCCAGCAAATGTTAAGACAATGAACACTTTGGTGAGAAGTATGTAATGTACAGTGTAGTGCAGGAGTGTGTAATGTACAATTTAGAATTTATAATGCAGGACTGCCTAATTTTGGGGGGGATAGGGTTGTCCCCTGGTGTGTACTGAATTCTCCTGGTGGGGGCAGGGATCCCCTTGTAAGTACACCACCCAGTAGGTCACACAGGGTTCGGTAGGTGCTCTCAGTCTTGTGGGCTGTATAATGTTCGGTCTCCTGGCAGTTCCCAATTTTGTGGGTACATGTCTCTCCCAGGAATGCTGTGCCAAGCGCTTACCCGGAAATGATCCCGACACACCTCCAGTGTGTCCCAGCCCCTTGAGTATGTGGTAGAAAGGCATGGGCTCTTCCCGTGAGTCTGATGTGGCCAGTAATGGCTCGTCCGGTGCCAAGTGACAATTCCAGCACAGCACGACACTGAAGGACCTCCAACATGCAGAGGTAATGGTCAATCTGAGCAGAGTCCAATCTGAAACCCTGGCTGCATGGTGTGCAATGTGGTGCTGAGGATTGCCTTTTTGATGCTATGTGCTGGAAAGCAGCCTGGCTGAATGAACAGATGGTGTAAGGGATTGGCTGAGAATATTTAAGCTGTGCACGATGCATACGCCTAGGCTCGGTGGATGGGCAATTCTGATGCTACTGCTAACCCCCCTAGTCCTCAGTCACTGATCATGCAGGTGGAAAGTTTGAAGCTCCTGGCAGGACACTCACTTCACAGGACACTCACTTCCCATCCCCCTCTTCCCATCAGCAGCACATCTCCCTTCTTACTCTTAAATCCTCCAGCAAAGTCAGCAGCAATTCCATCTCTCTCTTTGAACCTGCATAGTATGGGGAATCAGTCCTAAAAGCTGCAGATAAAATCATAGTGCCTCTGCATCAGGACTGAGTGCCTTCTAAGCTCTGGCTGGTGGCTGTTAACTTCTAAAGTGCATCCTCTCATGCATTCATCTGACAACCCTATTTAACCACTTCCATACAGGGCATTTTCACCCCCTTCCTGCTCAGACCAATTTTTAGTTTTCAGCGCTGTCGCACTTTGAATAACAATTGCGCAGTCGTGCGACGTGGCTCCCAAACAAAATTGACGCCCTTATTTTCCCACAAATAGAGCTTTCTTTTGGTGGTATTTGATCACCTCTGCGGTTTTTATTTTTTGTGCTATAAACAAAAGAAGAGCAACAATTTTGAAAAAAACACAATGGCCCGGATTCACATACATCGGCGCATATATATGCCGCCGTAGCGTATGTCTTTTACGCTACGCTGGCACAGCGCGGAGAGGGAAGCACAGAATTCACAAAACAAATGCTCCCAACTCTGCGCCGGCGTAGCATATATTCGTAGGCGTAAGTCAGCGTAAGTGGAAGTGGGCGTGATACATTTTAAATGAAGCGTGACTCCATGCAAATGATGGGCCGAGCGTCACAAAAGTACTTAAAACAAACATATAAACAAACAAGGAATATGACAGGGGGCGTTTAAATTGCTTTTAAAATTTTAAGCAAAAAGAGGGGTTCATGTATAGCAGAGAGACCACACCCCAAGTGTGGGTAAATTACCGTAGCTAGCATAAATGAGTAAAAAAAGAAGGGTTATCAAACAGTTGATCTCCAAGAGGGAAGGAGATCCCAGATGATAGAAGGAGCTACTATTGGTACTATTGGTAACCAACACACAAGGACAATTACAAACATGAAACAACAATAATTTTATTGTTGTTTCATGTTTGTAATTGTCCTTGTGTGTTGGTTACCAACACGTACACAGTGAGCTGGTTGCTCACTGGTGTACTACTGTTTGTCATTCTTAAGACCAATGTGTTATTGGCTGATTTGGCCATCTGTATTAGGTTTAGGAGGTTCTAATTAATTTTGAATAAATTTATATATATTTTTTTTATTATAACAATGAGTATGACCCATCATTACCAATAGTAGCTCCTTCTATCATCTGGGATCTCCTTCCCTCTTGGAGATCAACTGTTTGTTAACCCTTCTTTTTTTACTTAAAACGAACGGCGCATGCGCCGTCCCGTGGACATATCCCAGTGCACATGCTCACAATCACGTCGAAACAACTGGCTAAGATACGTCTAATCACTGCCTACGGTGTGAACGTAACCTACGCCCAGCCCTATTCACGTACTACGTAAACGACCTAAAATCAGACGGCTGTGTTCCCTGATACATACCTTCGCACGAGTTGCCCCTCCAATATGGGGAATAACTTTACGCCGGACGTACGACTTACGCAAACAGTGTATATTATGCCCCGGGCGCAAGTACGTTCGTGAATCGCCGTATTTGCCTCATTTGCATATTTAAATAGGAAATCAATGGGAGCGCCAGATGCGTCCAGCATAACTATGCGCCCACGATACGCCGGCAATTTACGTCGGTGGACTGAAGCCAGTTTTTAGGCGTATCTTAGTTCTGTTGGCACGGTGCACAGATACAACGGCGCATATTTACACTTACGCGGCGTATCTTGAGATACGTCGGCGTAAGTGCTTTGTGAATCCGGGCCTATATCTTTTACTTTTTGATCTAATAAAATATCATAATTTTTTTTTCAAAATACTTTTTTTTTTCCTCAGTTTAGACCGATACGTATTCTTCTACATTTTTTTGTTAAAAAAAATAAATTGCAATAAGCGTATTTAATCGGTTTGCGCAAAAGTTTTAGCGTCTACAAAATAGGGAATAGAATTATGGCATTTTTATTTATTTTTATTTTTTTACTAGTAATGGCGGCGATCTGCGATTTTTATTGTGACCGTGACATTGCGGCAGACATATCGGACACTTTTGACACATTTTTGGGACCATTTACATTTACACAGCGATTAGTGCTATAAAACGGCACTGATTACTGTGTAAATGTGACTGACAGGGAAGGGGTTAACACTAGGGGGTGCTGAAGGGTTTAAATATGTTCCCTGTGTTCTAACTGTATGTGGAGGGGGACTCACAAGGGCAGGAGATCGATGTGTGTTCCTCTGTACTGGGAACACACATCAGTCTCCTCACCGCTGACAGGACATGGATCTGTGTGTTTACACACGCAGATCCATGGTCCTGCCGTGATTGCGGGCAATCGCGGGTGCCCGGCGGACATCTCGGCCGCCGGGCACGCGCATCGGCCGATAATGAAAGGACGTCATATGATGTCCAGTCTGAAAGGACGAAAGGTCCCTGCCAACGTCGTTTTACTATGACTCGGTAGGGAAGTGGTTAATAATTTTGTCCTAGTTTCAAATGCACAGTGACCCGGACACATGATTCAAAACCTGGGCTGTCTGGGTGAATTCTGGACAGGTCACAACCCAATGGGGAGGCGATGCCTCCCCAATATAATGTATCCCCCTACATGTCCTTCTTATAGGTTTTTTAGTTCTTTTTTTTTTTTACAATAATTCCCTCTGGTAAGTGTCTGGAGGCTCTAAAGTGACAGTACTCTGTATTATTTTAAAAATGTTGTTATTTCTAAAGCTAAAGACAGCATTCACAATCCACAATTAGGCGGTGTACACACGACCGAGTTTCTCGGCAGAATCCAGCGAGAACCTCAATGGGAGACGTATTCTGCCGAGAAAACCGGTCGTGTGTACACTTTTCGCCGAGCATCCCGTCGGGAAGCTCGTCGAGCCAAAAAGAGAGCATGCTCTCTATTTCCTCGTTGTTCTATGGGGAAATTTGGCTCAACAAGCTTTTCCACAGCTGAACGGGAAACTCGACAGGCGGAACGATGAGTTTAGCCCGACGAGTTTCTCGGTCGTGTGTACGCGGCCTTAGGGTTTTCAGTCTCTACCTGGTGTAAAGCACTCACTGGTGTTGCTTTGGTGTTCTGAACTTAAATCAGCAACTGGCATCTGTGCCTTGTCTTCATTAGTGATGTACATATTTACAATGAGAAAAATTTGTCTGAATGCTGAGAGATCTTCCACACGTTTTTTTATATATACAGGACAAGCTACCATACAGTACTTCTTGGTCATAGTAAGTCTGTGCTTGGCTAACAGGGTCCACTTTATAAGAATCCATCCATTTAAAATAATAGTGAAGTTTTCTGTCATGTTTTCTCACCAAAGTAACCATTTTGTTGTGGCTTATTTTGCTGTAAATGGGATGATCAAGTTCCAGCATACCTCAGCCTCTTAGTTTCCTTTCACTGCTTTGTCCACTGAAAAGATACTTTTATTGTTCATAAAATAACTTCTAAACAACGTAACATTTTGTGAAATGATGCAGCACCAGTAAATATAAAAAAAAAAAACATACAAAAAAATTAACAGTGTTCAATTTGCCAAACTTGAAGTCTCTCTTAAATCAAGGTCCATAAATATTCAGATAAAGAAGAGTGCCACCAGGGACCCTTGAGATAATGTTCAGGTCTCAGGGAACTCCTGTTACAAATGATATTATATACAGCTCATGATACACTCTGGGGGTTATTTACAAAAGGCAAATACATTTTGCACTGCAAGTGCAAAGTGCACTTGAAATTGCACTGAAAGTGTATTTTTTTGTTGCTATTTTCCTTAGGTGATGGACCTTCTCTCCCGAGTGAACTTACTTTCCCCCTCTTTGCTGGTGTTTTGGCACTGGATCCTATGTGGTTGTACACCTTGGCATGTTGTGCATCGCATTGAGTTAACCACAGGGTGTTATACAGGTCTAGAGTAGAGATGAGCCTTGTATTCGAGTCGAACATCGTATGTTTGATCGTTCTTCGAAATACGAACAAAACTGGTCGTTCTCGCCAACTTCGAGTTACGTTTCACAGACCATAATTCACTGCGGCATCGCTGGCTGATGATTGGCCAATCATACACAACTGGCCTCACACTAAAAAGATTTTTACACCTCCCAAACGCATAAAAAATGCTTAGCAATATCCTTTTGAGGAGGGGTTCATGAACAAAAAAAATGCTCCATTCCTGTTGTGAACCCAGCCATCTCTTACATTAACAAAAGCTTAATAGTCCCTGTTGATATAACCCCTCTTTAAGGCCTTTTTCACCCTCACTGGTCCCGCCATGCAACCTGTAATCTCTCCATCCACTGGGCTCTTGGTCCACCCTTCTGCTTCTCAGCCGCTGACTTGGCTGTTGAATCTCTGAAGAGCAGGAGTCGGATTCAATCATCCCTATGCTCTTGAAGGCTAGGAGTTAAGTTCTCACAAAGTTTACCACCACACCTGGATAGCCTGTTTTGTGTGGAGCGAGGCTAAGACATTCCATCTTAGAAAGTACTAACTAAGTGCATCCTGTCTTTTTCTCAGTCTGGTCAGGACCAGCATCTGTACATAAAGTGATTTGTAAATGATCACTTTCAAGTTCAGTTCAATAGAAATGAAAGGAAAAACCATTTGTGTATAAAAATAAAGAAAATATATAAATACATTTTTTTCTCTTTTTTTTTTAAGTGATCACATTCTCTCAGTTTCCTCTGTTCTCAGCTGCATAAGAGCTGGAAAGAGGAGTAGCAACAGTACACTGAGCTTCCCAGTGAATGGCTGTGCAGGAGAGGCATGTCAAGACAAGTCTGATCAACTGGTCATTGAAGGAGAGCAGGCTGAGTTCCCAGCACAGCTAAAGAACTGACCACAGTGTGCTCTCCTGCTTAGTGTGGTCTGTTTTTAATAGGAAAGCAGAGGGACTGGCAGGAACACCAGAGATTTCACACAAAGGAAGCAATTCTAAGAGAACAGGATACTTTTTCATACAAGTATATGGTACAGCAAGCACATATCTGGGAACATGTTTGGCCTTGGACGTTTTTTTTTCAGAGACCATTGGCTTCTCCTTTTTTTTTTTTTTTTTTTTTTAACAGTAAAAAGTTTATTAGACAAATCAGCATTGCATTACAAAGTGAATCACAGTAAATACATGGATGTACAAATCCAGTAACAGGAGCGTAAAAAGCCATCCGGCCAAGGGTATGACCCAAGGCACAGTCTCGCTCGGAAAGGGTGAGAAATTTGTGAATCCCAGTCAACCCACCCAGACCCTGAAACATAGGGAGTACAGGAGTGTAGTAGGGAAGGGGGGACCTCAGGCAACGACTGTCTTATCCCGCGGGGCCGCCGCAAGCACCCCTCCTCAATCAGGAGAAGGGGGGTCGAGGGCAACCCGAGTTCCCGTCCAACTGGACCAGATCTTGTCAACCTTGTCCGGGCACTGTCTAGTTTCATAGGTCAGCTGATAAAGGGGTAGGACCGAGTTTACAGTACGCTGCCAAGAGGCACAAGTGGGGGGATCCTCCGACTTCCATCTCAACAGTATCTCCCGTCTGGCATAGAAGAGTGCAAAGGTCAGACGCAATTTACAGTACCTATCCCCCACAATGTCCTCCAGATGGCTAAGTAACAGGATTGTCGGGTCAACCGGGATAACCGTCCCACTCACATCAGTCAGTCAGGAGGCTACTGCTGTCCAGTACGGCTGGAGCTTAGGACACGCCCAGACCATATGCCAAAATGTTCCCAGCTCTACTTTACACCCCTGGCAATTAGGAACCCTCAACGGATAGATACGAGCCAGCCTCTGTGGGGTGTAATAAGCTCTGTGGAGGAATTTAAATTGTATAAATCTATCCTTCGCGGCGATCAAAGAGGGAATATATGAGGAAATACAATCCTCCCAACCCTCCTCATCCAGGGAAGGTATATCAGTCCTCCATTTCTCCCAGGACCCAGTAAGGTTGGCGTTGTGCGCCACCGTTAGACGTAAGTATAAGGACGATAGAGTGCGCGTCATTACACTGGAGGCCAGGAGACGTTCGATAGAGTCTGACTCCAAGGTCAGAGGTTCAGGGAACTGGGCTCTAAAGGCATGTGCAAGCTGGCAGTATCTAAATTGAAAAGAGCTTGGCAAGGCATGTACATGGCACAGCTCTCGAAAGGGCATGAGCCTGCCCTCCTGAACTATCTGATTCAGCTTGATAATACCCTTCTTAGCCCAGAGCGAGGGGTCCGGGATGCTGTTCAGGTGGGGTAACATGGGATTGCTCCACAGGGGCGTATGTGGGGAGATATGGGCAGGCTTCCTATAAACCAGTCGAGCTTCCTGCCAGACATTGACTGTGGTCCGCATGAGGGTTGTCATAGAGGGATTCGCTCTAAAACCGCGGAATAGCAAATTACTCAGGGCCGTATAGGAGCCCAGAATAGCTGCCTCTAGCGTGACTGCCGGGTTCTGCCTAGGCTGGGAGAACCACCACCGGACCATAACCAGCACCGCTGCCCAGTAGTAGATCAAGAAATTCGGAAGTGCTAGCCCCCCCCAGATAAAGGGAGGTAGAGAATTTGCCTCGCCACTCGAGGAGGTCGCCCAGCCCACACAAAATACAACAGCACACTCTCCAACCATTTAAAGAACGACCTAGGTATATGCGAGGGGGTATTGCGAAAAAAGTACAGGAATTTTGGAAGGTATACCATTTTCAGCAGGTTGACCCTACCCACCGGTGTTAGGGGGAGGGATCGCCATGCCGTGCATTTGGTTGCCAATTGGGCCACAAGTGGTTGAACCCAGCACTAACTCGAATACCCAGATATTTAAACTCCACCCAGCGAAGCGGCGGGTGAGTTGATGGTCGCAAAAAGGAGGGATGAAGCGGGAAAAGAACCGATTTATCCCAATTGACGTGTATGCCAGAATATCGGCCCAACCGGTCAATCAGGTCTAAGGCCACCTGCAATGAGGACGAGGCATCTGCCAGGTAGAGGAGAGTATCATCCGCGTACAGAGACAACTTCTCCTCCACCGGGCCTATCCGCAATCCCCAGACTCTCTCATCCGCTCTCAACAGTATGGCAAGGGGTTCCACCGCCAGGGCAAATAAGCCTGGGGAGAGGGGACACCCCTGCCTCGTACCCCTGCCTAGCTGAAATATATCAGAAAGGCAGCCATTAGTCCTAATCCTGGCTGAGGGGCAATTGTATAGCATTCGCACCCAGTTCGTAAAGGACGGTCCGAACCCGAAACTAAAAAGCACTTCCCACAGGTAGCCCCCCTCGACAGAGTCAAAAGCCTTCTCCGCGCCGAGTGAGGCTACCACCCCCGCCGAACCCTCCCCGGATCTGTCAATGTGGGTGAGAAGGCGTCTGATATTAATGTCTGTTCCCCACCCTGGCATAAAGCATGTTTGGTCCGGGTAGACTAGGGCAGTGATAACCAGATTTAGTCTATTTGCAAGAATCTTCGCCAAGATCTTTGCGTTCACATTGAGCAAAGAGATGGGACGATACGAGGAACACAGCGTAGGGTCCTTCACCGGTTTGGGAATGACCACAATCACCGCTTCACTCATGGAAGCAGGGAGCCTCCCCATCCGCGACGAGTCCATCAGAAGGGTATGAAATTTACCGAAGAGATCTGCGGCGTAGTGTTTGTAAAACTCCACAGGGAGTCCGTCAGGCCCCGGTGTTTTCCCCACCTGCATGGATTTAAGGGCCCGTCGGACCTCCAAAATTGTGATCGGGGCATCAAGCTTCGCACGGTACGTCGGAGTAAGAACGGGTATGTCAATGTCTCCTAAATATGTCCGAAGGTCTGAGACCTCATAATCGGCTTTTGAGCTGTAAAGGAGTCTGTAGAAATCAGCAAAGCATTTACTAATGCCCTCCGGTGAACGGATAAGCTCCCCCGCGGGATCGCGAACGCCCGAGATACACATCCCATTTGCCTGCTCCCTAGAAAGCCAGGCCAGCAGTCTCCCGGACCGCTCTCCCTGCTCAAAAATTCGCTGAGACTGAGCAAGCAGCCTCTTCTGAGTGAGAGCAGTGCGAAGACCGAGAACCTCCCCCATCAGAAGTTGAAGCCGCGCATAGTCCTGTAAGTCCCGAGATCCGACGAAGACCTCCTCTGCTCTGGCTGCCTCCCTCTCTGCCCTCACCAACTCGGCTCTACGCTCCCTACGTACCTTGGCAATAATGGTCTGATAGTGTCCTCTCGTGGAGGCCTTGAAGGCATCCCATACCGTCACCACGTCAGCCGTGCCGGGGTTATCTGCCCAGTAGCCTGTCAGTTCGGTCTGAAATTGGGCATCAACATCAGTGTCCGTAACCCAAAATCTGGAGAGTCTCCAGAGTCTAACACACGAGCCCACAGAAAGGTCAACTGTCAGGAGCATCGGAGCATGATCAGAGACCCCTCGGGGGAGTATATGTATGTCAGCTACCCTCGGCAGGACAGGCCCCCCCGCATATACCAGATTGATGCGGGAGAACGTCCTATAGGAGGCCGAGTGGCACGTATAGGCCCGAGTCTGATGGTGTCTCCACCTCCACACATCCGTCAAACCATAGGTCTCAGCCCAATCTGCCAGCCCCGAGCACGGGGCGTGCGAAGGCAGCAACCGATCCATTCCTGAGTCAGGGACTAGATCAAAATCACAGAGTATAACCGTGTTATCAGAGGAGTACTCAGCCATCCTGGCAGTCACCTGGTTCAGTAGCGACAGTGAGGCCGGGGGAGGCAGGTAAAGACCCACAATTGTCAAAGTCATGGAATACAGTACAGCATGAATAATGACATACCTACCATCAGGATCAAGGGCCAGGTCTAGGAGCCGAAATGGGAGGGACTTATGGATCAGGACACTAACCCCTCTAGAGAAGCTGGAATATGTGGAATGATAGTGGTGTCCCACACACGTTTTTTTGAGGGAAAGCAGCCTACTCCCCACAAGGTGGGTCTCCTGTAAAATGCATATGTGGGGATTGTGGGACTTAAGGAATTGGAACACCAGGGAGCGCTTGGTTGGAGAATTCAGTCCCCTGGTGTTCCAGGACACAATATTAACTGAAGACATGGCCCAAGAGAACAATAGGGGAATCAGAACTATGCACTTGGCCGGCTCCCAGACTCAGCCCCCAACCCCAGGACATGCACATCATGGCTCCATGCAATGCTAACACATCTTTTTCCTGCAAAATAAACAAAAGGAACAGAACAGAAAAACAGAACATCAACCCCCAAAACACAACGGCCCCCAACTTGGCCAGCCCCATCCACAACCCACCCCACCCATCCCTCTAAAACTGAGGAGGGTTTGTATCCCAAAATTCAATACGGCATATCGGCTGACAAGTAGGGGACCTGCACAAGCGGCCATAGTGCCCCTCCGTCAAGTTCCGGAGAGTGCAGGCGAGCAGACTAGTTCACACTCCATGGCTCCCGCTGGGACAGTCTAAAGACCAGGAGGGGCCAACAGGATAGTGGCAGGGTAAAGAAAGTATTAAATCAGGAGCAATTATGATCCAGGGCTGCGGGAGCAGCGATTAACAGCCCACCGCAAACAGGAACATACGGTGGGCTACATCAGTCACCTGACAAATGCAGGGGCACAATCTTAGTTTGCAAAAAAATAAAAATAAAAATTGAAAAAATATTAAAGAACAAACAAGATCCCACCCCCCAACCAAGGCAGTCAGCCAGGCACAGTCAGTGCGGAAAAGGCTTCACACCCCACCACAAACAGGCTTGTTCACAGCAAGCCCGCCACAGTCAAGGGCATATCTGGTTTGCAAGACCCCCGCCCTTTAACCACCAGGACATGGATCCCCAGTTATTCCCGCCAAGGCCGCCCCACCACCGCCGAGGCACAGCACAACGTCAAGAAGGGCAGGGGGAGGCAGAAAGCAGGGAAGACAGCAGAATAAACTCACGGATCCAGTTCTCAATGATCCCGGGGCAGAGACTCCAACCAGGCCGCAACATCTCGCGGTGTAGTAAAGAAACGGACCGATTCACCATCCTGGACTCTCAGCCGGGCCGGAAACAGCACGCTATAGCGGATATTCCTTGCACTCATGGCCGTCTTGACTTGGTCAAAGGATTTTCTCATCTTCTGTGTCTCCACAGAGTAATCGGGGAAAATAAGGAGCCTGGTATTTTGGAAGCGGAGGGTCGCCAAGGGTTCTGGGAGTTTAAGGATGAATGTCCTCGGCGGCGATCCCTGGGGTCCCGGCTTGGGTGGCACACGATGCGCCCTTTCGACCACATACTGGGGGGATAAACGGGCCTCCGGCAGGAGGGAGCGGAGGAGATCCTCCACGAAGGTAGTCGGGCTCGGCCCTTTAGCCCCTTCAGGAAGGCCCACTATGCGTAGGTTGCTTCTCCGGTTCCTGTTCTCGGCGTCCTCTGCCCTGTATTCCAGGGCCTTCACTTTGGTCTGGAGAGTCCGGATCGCCGCTGAGTGTTCCAAGACATCATCTTCCGCAACGCTGACCCTCTGCTCGGTCTCCGTCACACGCGACCGCAGCTTATCAATGTCCTGCCGCAGGAGGCCCATGTCCAGCTGTACGGCCTCTATCTTCGCTGTCAGGGTAGCCTGACAGGTGGCTATAGCGCCCATGACCTCCGCATGCCAGGGGGGTCTGGGTTCGGGCTCCGCCATCTTCGCCGTCTGCGAGGCCCTGCAGGAGCCTCGAGTGGCGCGAGTCTCCACGTGTGCGGAAGGGGTAGGCGGCGGGTCCTCCACTACCGCCGGGAAACGGAGCCTCTTCCCCTTACCGGCTTGTGTGCCCGAGGATCGGCGTCCCATCCATTTGCAGCAGAGGGGGTTAGAGGATTGATCAGCAGCCCGGTTTCGGAGAAAAACGAGTGTCCCAGCGGAGCTCAGGCAAGAAGCGTCTGCTCACCTCGCCATCTTGGACACACCCCGAGGCTTCTCCTTCCTTAGTTACCAACCTGGTTCTCTTTGCCCCTCAGAGGCCTTCCTTTGTACCATTGAAGGATATTCCCTTATATGATCTTATACGCAAGGTTGCCTATTTTAATGAGCTGCCCTACACACACCTTTGAGCTTCAGGCTTCGGGTATTTTTACCATACATTTTTCCACATTTGTTATGCCGCGTACACACGATCATTTTTTGTGATAAAAAAAACGACGTTTTCAATCATGAAAAAAAACTAAGTTTTTCAAACTTCATTTTCCAAAACGACGTTGCGTACACACCATTGTTTTTCTACAGCTCTAGCAAAGCGTGGTGACGTACACCACGTTCGACGGCACTCTTTTCCATTGAAGCTCCGTCTCATAACTTGCTTCTGAGCATGCGCGGGTTTAAAAACGTCGTTTTCAACATCGTTTTGCCCACACACCATCACTTTTTATAACGCAAAAAACGACGTTTTGAAAAACGGCACAAAAAATTCAAGCATGTTGGAATTTTTTTTGGTCGTTTTTTTTAAGACAAAAAACAACGTTTTGCCCACACACGATCAATTAAAATGACGTTTTAAAAAACGTCGTTTTTTTTCATCGTAAACTTCTTGCTTGCCACGTTTGGGGTGCCATTAGCAAATGGTGGAAATTAATTTTCAAACATTTTCATGTGTTGCATGAATGCGCACAAAATTGCATGACAAAACACACAGAAAATGCATATCACGTTTGCAGTGCCATTAATTGTTTATGGCGCCCCAAGCAAGAAGCACTATTGTGAATGCAGGCTCAAGAACATGTGTTCTGTTTGTACTCCAGGTTAGGGATGAGCCGAACATCCCCCTGTTTGGTTCGCACCAGAACCTTCGAACGGACCGACCGTTCGCGCGAACATTTAGAACCCTATTGACGTCTATGGGACTCAAACGTTCAAATTCAAAAGTGCTCATTTTCAAGCCTAATATGCAAGTTATTGTCGTAAAACGTCTTTGAGAACCCGGGTCTTGCCCCAGGGAACATGTATCAATGGAAAAAAAAGTTTTAAAAAACTATCGTTTTTTCTGGAGCAGTGTTTTTTTAATGATGCTTAAATAAAAAAAATGAAAAAATTCCTTTAAATATCATACCTGCTGGGTGTCTATAGTATGCCTGTGAAGTGGCAAGTGTTTAGAACTGTCCCTGCACAAAATGAGATTACTATAAGAAAAAAGTAATTTAAAACTGCTTGCGGCTTTAATGTAATGTCTGGTCCCTGCAATATGGATGAAAATCATTGAGAAAAAATAGCACAGACAATGACAGTACACACACTACGTAGCTTTAGGTGCAAACTGCAGAGGACACGGGCAGTACACACCACGTAGCTTTAGGTGCAATCTGCAGAGGACACGTGCAGTACACACCAAGTAGCTTTAGGTGCACACTACAGAGGACAAAAGCAGTACACACACCACATAGCTTTATGGTGCACACTGCAGAGGACACAGGCAATACACCACATGAGAATACTGCAGCTAGAGCTGATATTTGGCCAGTTATGGCTTTCCGTTTTTTGCAAGCTGTGATTGGCCAAGCATGCGGGTCAAGTGCACGATTGGCCAATCATCAGCCAGCTATGCACTGCGATGCCGCAGTGAATTATGGGCCTGTGAAACGCAACTCGAATTTGGCCCGAACGGCTCAAAACGTTTGTAATTTGACAAACGATCTAACGTACAATGTTCGTGTCGAATAAGAAGCTCATCCCTACTCCAGGTCAAGAATCCTATTTTTTCTGCCTGCCGTATGTTTAAGCCTTGTTCACACATCCCTTCTATTGGAGCAGTATTTCAGCAAGTTTTTCTGAAATATTTGAAAAGCTTTGGCGAGCCTCGAGCAACTTTGCTGAACCCTTTAAAAAAAACCTGCAGCTCCAGTTTGAAGTGATCAAACTGATGTCAATGGGAGTGTAAACTTTTACTTTTCACAAGCTGCTAGCATGCTTCTGTGAGCTTTCATGCTACTTGAAGCTTGTTGAAAACCTGCTGAAATCCACTAGTTACCTATTTAAAGTGAGTCTGCGTTCACATTTAACATTGCCAAAAGCTTTATAACTGCTTTGCTGTACACGCATATCTTATACAAACTAAAGTCCGTGTGAACAAAGAACTGTTTCTGGGTGAATTAGAGCATTTGGACATTTTATATGATTTTAGAAATCAGTCTATTGCCTCTTAGGCTGATTCTGACTCCCCAAATGTTTTTGTTCCTTTTTATAGCAGTTCTCTTTATTAGGTTAACTTCTGTGCATGTGTTACATAACAATTTTTTTCAGTAAGTCATGTAGGAGTTACCATTCTAAGCCTCTACCGCTACAAAGCTGATCAGGTGCCTGCCTAAAGAGCCCATCTTCACTGATGCACCAACAGAAAAGGAAAAGCTGAAGGCTTCCCCCTGCAAGGCAATATCATAATGTGCTAGTATGCACTGCATACCAACACAATATGAAAGACTTACCTTAAAATGAAGCCCTCCAGTGGTGCACTGTCAACACTGCACAGGCTTCTATCCTCACCTGGTCTTCCTTCCATGTTCACAGACTTCAGCCATCTGACTGGCCGAGCCACGATGACATCGGTCCCACAAATCTCTCGCAACAGCACACAGCTCTGGCGGAACAGCATACCATGGGTATGACATCATAAGCTGCTGCTTGCTAGAATATCGCCTAAATGGAGCACGTTTAGGAGATATTCATTTTACGTACAGGTAAGCTTTATTATAAGATTACCTGAAGGTAAAAACAAAAAAATAAAGTTTACTACCACTTTAAAAGCAAAATTGTTTATCCCATGAAATATATTTTTGTGAATGAAGAAGAGACAATCAATATGTATCACAAAAAAATATATATATATATATATATATAAATCAAGCTGTTTTAGCAATATTTGTCCTTGTAACAGTTCTCTTTGGTCTACGTGTTTCGTGGATAAGGCTGCTTCCTCAGGACCTGGCACTCTTAACTATCAGGCTTGATCAATAAGGTTAGAACAAAGCCCTCCAGTGGCTAGCTGTCATGGCTGACTGGTCTTTCATCTTCAACCGCTCCTTCTTCTGGGTTCAAGTGCTCTGGTCATCTGATTGGCCGAACCATACTGATGTTACTCCCGGACACGGACACGGCAAGGAGCTCTAAAGTGACAGCATAGGTACTGTATGTCATCCTTTCAGAGCGCATGCGCCGATGATGTCACTGGCTGGCTGTAGTCTGAATATCTTCTAAACAGTGCAAGTTTAGGAGATATGCACTGTACCTTTCAGGGAAGCCTAATTTTAGGATTCCCTGTAGGTACAAGTAAAAAAAACATATTTTATTACCACTTGAGTTTGTGAATCTATGAATAAACATAAAATATCGGCTGACATAAGCAAAGTCTCATATTATTAATTTGTGGTGGTATTTGATATATATTTTTGGATGATGTCCCCAAAACACCATCAATATACTATTTGACTATCAAAGATACACCGATGATGTCACTCATCTCAGTACATTTTTATTTAGCTATAAAAGCAACATACCGGCCCAGAGATCGCCCCCTCTTAAAGATGAGGAACTGTATTACTTTTATGGCTGAATAAAAATTTGCTGACCAATTGACGTCAGTGTGCTACTCCTCCTTTTCTGTAATTGTCTTGTGTGTCCTCATAAACTACTTTTTAACTTTATGTAAGTTTGATTTGTGATCTCAAATTGAATATGCAGTTGAGTTTTGGGCACCAGTTCTCAAAAAGGATATTGGGAAACTGGAGAAAGTGCAGAGAAGGGCAAACAAACTGATAAGAGGCATGGAGGAGCTCAGCTATGAGGAAAGATTAGAGGAAGTGAATGTATTCTCTCTTAAGAAGAGATTAAAGGGGAATATGATATGATCAGCATGTATAAATACACAAGGGGTCCATTTAGTGAACGTGGTGTTGAGTTATTCGCTTTAAGGTCATCACAGAGGACAAGGGGGCACTCTTTGGTAAATTCATCTCCAAATACGGAAAGGTTTTTTCACAGTAAGAAATGTGAAAATGTGGAATAGAATCCCTCCAGAGGTGGTTCTGGCCAGCTCAGTAGATTTCTTTAAAAAAGGCCTGGATTCTTTCCTAAATGTACATAATATAACTAAGTACTAACATTTATTGTTAAAGTTGATCCAGGGAAAGTCTGATTGCCTTTCGGGGGATCAGAAATGATTTTTTTTCCCCTGCTGTATGTAGCAAATTGGGGCATGCGCTGTTGATGTTTTTCACTTCCCTCTGGATCAACTGTGGGTGAAGGATTGTGTAGCGGATGAGATTGTATGCTTCTTTTTGGTTGACCTAGATGGACTTGTGTCTTATTTCAACCTGACTAACTATGTAACTATCCTAAGGAGAGGAAAAGTTAGAATACAGCCAGCCACACATGATTCATACAAATGAAATGATTCCCACTGCGCTATTGTATTCTGACAACAGGGAAACTTCCCCACAGTCCAAATACAATGATCAGTTTTGCCAACTATAGCCAACAGCTATAGTTGGCAAAACTGTATGGCCACCCTGCTCAAACATGGATCGAATTTTGAGCAGCCGAATTTCGATAAATGTATAGCTGGCTTAAAACAACCTTGGCAATAAAATAGATTTCTGCACACCAGTGCTTTGGCAATAGGGTCAAACCAACAAATTCAAATATCAAAATAGCTACAAAATTATCTTTCGGGGGAATTCTGGTTTTGCTGACCATATTACATCATTTTGTGGTACATCATCCAGATGGCAGCCAATGAGATACAACATATTAACCAGCATAGTAGGAAACCACCATCCCCAAACCAGGAGTTGTTCTGATAACATAAACCACATACAAAATGAAATATAATTATTTGGCAAATAATAACAGAGGTATACAGGTGGGTGTTAATTTTACTACCACCACTGGAAAAGGGAAAAGTAATGGAATAAAAGCTGGCCTATACAACTCAAGCTATGCCACCTACTGCTAGCAATGTGACCTGTCAAATATATCCCACCCTCATCATAGCAGAAGCTTTATCCCTGCTGTGAAAGGCCCGATCATTATATGCTAATGTTCCTGTTAAGTACTGCATGCTTAGTTTTAGTTAGGTGGACCATTTTTATTTTTGCTTATCAATAAATCTATGCAGGCATTTCAAAAATATTAGTGATAGTAAGTCCCACTTACATTCTGTAATCTAAAGACAAACATGGCTAATACATTATATATGCACATCTATAAGTCTCTCTAGCAGTATAATACATACGAATTCTTCATGCTCTCAGTTTAATATGGCATTTAACATTGTATGGAATTTATTATTCATGAATCTGTTGGACTATTATAGTTAAATATCGATGTGTTTCTTAAAAAAAAAAGAAATGTCATCCACCAGGCATTTTATTTAAAAGTGAAGGACTGATAGTCAATTTACTAATGGTAGTGTTGCTAGGGGTGCTACAGGAAACGCATGAATGTACATTTAAATCTGGCATGGGACTAAAGCATCCTGTTGTAAGACCCAGGGGCAACCAAGTACTGTGGTCCTGCAAGCCTTAAAGGGGCTGTAAAGTAAAAAAAAAAAATCCTTAAATAGCTTCCTTTATTTTCGTGCAGTCCTCCTTCACTAACCTCATCCTTCGATTTTGCTTTTAAATGTCCTTATTTCTTCTGAGAAACCCTCAATTCCTGCTCTTCTGTCTGTAACTACACATCATAATGTGAAGGCTTTCTCCCTGGTGTGAGAAAGCCTCTTGAGGGGGGATGGGGGGCGAGCAGGAGGGTCAGGACACTCTCTACTTTGCAGATAGAGAAAGTAGCTGTGTGTTAGTGAGCATCCTGACACTCCTGCTCGCCCCCTCCCCCCTCAAGAGGCTTTCTCCACACCAGGAAGAAAGCCTTGCATTACAGTGTGTAGTTACAGACAGAAGAACAGGAAGTGAGCATTTCTCAGAAGAAATAAGAACATTTAAAAGCAAAATGGAAGGATGAGGTAAGTGAAGGAGGACTGCACTAAGGTAAAGGAAGCTATTTAGGAAAAAGAAAATCCTTTACAACCAATTTAAGGAAAACAGGGGCTGTGATAGGCAAGAGAAACACCGGACAGCTTTAGTGCCTTACCTAGGCATCAGGCTGTGTATTAAAACTACCGTAGTCTTTAGAAAAGGTGCATTCATTTTCTTTTTCTGACTTTGTTTTCTTTTTTAAACCTGAGATCTTGCCACTAACACACCCCCTGTCCCAAGAGGACAACACTTATTCATGGTGCTGTATCTATATAGGATCAGCGTTATCACTCCAAGACAGGACTTCAGAACACCTCATCCTCTCCTCTTTTTTCCATAATATGGGAGGTAATGTTTTTTTTAGTTTACAGAGATACTTTGACTGGGAACAATGTGATAAGAAAGTCCATGACATTATCAGCTCACAAGATGTCAGGATCAAACAGATAGAACAATATTCCTTCATAGGTATCATTTAGCAGACTAAAAGAGAAAAAAATAACAAAAGTTCATTGATATGGTTTGCAGACGCTTAAAAAAGCAGACACCCACAGAGCTGATGTTATCACCATAGCTGCCCTATAGCAATGACTCTGCTGTAGTATATGTTCAGATGAATCTTCAAAGGGGGAGAACTTGCTGAGCATTTGTGACTCCCAGAAAAACCCTCTAGCTGCAAAGTCCTAAAGAGTGCACATACAGTCTTGTTTATAGGGTCAGTCTTTGAGTTGTGCCAGCCCATATGTTGGAACCTGGTCAATAATTAGGAATATCTGTCCACAAGGAGAGCTATTGAAATACCTCCAAAGCATGGGTGTCAAACACAAGGCCCGTAGGCCGAATCAGGCCCTCCAGGCCATTTAATGTGGCCCTCGCACCTCTCCTGCAGCTGCAGGAGAGCTCCAGCCCTCTTCTGGTCCTCCTCCCTCTTTCAAGCAATGCATCCAGCTTCTTCCCAGTGACAGCATAAGGAAAGGGGGGTGCACTGTGATGTAAGTGAGAAGGGACTCAACTTCTGATGGTGGGGTGGCTCTTGACATCTAATGTAAGGCAAGGGGATGCACTGGACATCTAATCTTACAGATACAACCGGCCCTTTTGAAAACAATCATAATGCTGATGCGGCCCACAATGAAATTGAGTTTGACGCCCCTGCTCCAAAGGTAGCACAAGGGTTAGATTCCAGTGATTATAAACCATGGAGTAGGAACAGAGCAGAGGCATACCTACAGGGGTCCCAATTGTTGCCCCCCTGTACATGGCAGGGCAGTTGCATACAGAGGAACCGATCTTTTAATTTTCCTTCTGCCGCTGAATTCACGCTTTTTCTCCTCCTCTCTCCCACAGGCATTCAGCGACAGGAGTAAAATGGAGAGTTCAGTTCCTCTGCCGCCCCACCGTTTCTCTTAGCAAGCTTCTTTCTGCTGAGCCCTGTGTGCTCTATTCCAATCCAATGTCCTCTTTCATGGCACCACCCTGTCAGGACGCTGTCAGGGTGGAGAGTGGAGAAGGGGCTGGTAAACGTGACATTTAACGGTTCCTTTTTTGTTTTAATGAATAGAGTCAGTGATCTGTACCGATCAATGATCTGTTCATTCACAACTGAGGAATGGTAAACTGTGTCTGTGAATGAATGGAAAGCTCTGTCCATTCATTCTGTGCAGTTGAGGCTGCAGAAAAGGAGATTGAGGGCTGTATCTTCAATATCTTTTCTCTGTCTCAAAGATGGAACATCAGAGGTTTTTTAAAACCCTGATATTTCACCAAAGCCCCCTAACAGGGTTCCTAAAAACATTGTATAAAATCATAAAAAAATAATGAAAACATAAAATAACAAAAATAAAAAACTATTAACACCAGTGGCGGGACTACCAGGGTCACAAAGGACGCACTTGTGACTGGGCTCTGGCGTTCCGCCACCAGTCTCAGAGGGAGGGTCCCCAGCCAGGGGGACCCTTTATGGTTTCATGCACTGTTGCCCTAAAGGATCTAGTTGCGCCACTGGAACAGGAGAACTGTTTCATACTATTCCCTGAAAATCTTGGCCTGTGGTTACAAGAATTGCAGACAATGTTTCATTCTTTAATGTTTTTGCTTAACTTTGACATCTTTGCCTTTTAAGGTTATAAATCTAAATTTTCTTTGTGGACTTTAGTTTCTTGTTTGCAGTAAAGGGTAATTAGCATACACATTGTGACTTATTGTCCACATGCCTAGTGCAGACCATTTAGAATCCGATGTCTTCAAACAAGGTTTTCTTCCCACAGACACATAAAAACAATGCATCCTCAACGTCAATCATCTTATGACATTCTACTCAATAGAAACACACTAAAAGGCAGTTATTATGCTTTAGGCAAATTAGGTTTTAAATTGACTTGGAATTTATTATTTGATAATGGAACTTAGAATGCACCTTTCAGTTTTGACATCATATCACAGTTGACTTTCTAGTCCATCATTTTTGTGAATTGGTTGTCTCCAAAATGTGTGCTTAAAGGAAACCTGTCACTAAGACCCCTTTCACGCTGATGCAGTTCTTAGGCATTTTAGCACCTGAAATAGCCTCTAAAAGGCACCTGAAAACTGCCTCCCATTCTGTGCATACTTTCACGCTTGCATGATGTTAGAAAAAGTCCTGCAAGCAGCATCTTTGGGGCAGTTTGCAAGCACTATAAATAGCTATATAAAATGCCCCTGCCCATTAAATGTCATAAAATGAATGGGCAGCGCTTCCAAAGTCCCTTAAAAGCGCTTTGAAAGCGCTGCAAAACCTTTTGCCTTTTTTAAGGTAAAATCTGCCAACTAGTGGCCAAAAAGTGCAGTTAAAACACGGCAAAAACAACCAGCGCTTTAGCGATGCTATAGTGCGAAAGGGGTCTAAGTTTTAATGGTTAAAGCAGAACCTAGGAGTAACAGCTTAAATAGGAAGTAAACCCTTATGGGTTTAACTTCCTCTTTGTTCCCTGCAAAGTAAAAGCATAATGGGCTAGTATGCATCACATACTAGTTCATTACGTGGCACTTACCTGCAGAAGAAGCCCACAATTTCATCACTGTCCCCACTGTCTAATCGCGTCCTTCTTCAACCCCTCTTCTTTCCGGGGACGGGGACTCCAGTTCTGCTATTGGCCGGAGTCGCGTGACGTCACTGCACGCGGAAGCCGACGGTCATGGCACAAGCACTATAGAAACAGCACGGATTGTGCCCTTTCTTCAGTGCGCATGCGCCGATTATCTCAGCGCCAGCATATATGGCGAATATCTCCTAAACCGTAGAGGTTTAGGAGATATTTCCAGTACCTACAGGTAAGCCTTATTATAGACTTACCTGTAGGGAAAACTGGTTGTACAGGGTGTACAACCACTTTAATACACAGTTTAAATGCACTTTTACCTACTTGCCAGAATATTTGTAGCTCTGTTCAGCTACCCTTGTGATTTTAATGTTGGAAGGACAACAGCATGCAATGTAAAGTAGCTTTTTATATTGTGAACTATATATATATATATATATATATATATATATATATATATATATATATATATATATATATATATATATATATATATACACACACACACACACATTATACTTTTCTTTCCAGCAGGTGGCACTGCAGTGTTATTATGTATATTATATGGTAATGTATTTAGAGGAAGTACCTTCATTCCTAAGTGTGTGTAGTTGTGTCCTCCTGGTTCCTGTTCCATAATAAAGACATGCTTTGATATCCTCAGTGAAAGTAAAGTTATACTCTGCATACAACAAGCTTCCAGCACATGATTCAATAACCTGCTAACAGGTTATGGGCCCAGCCACATCCAGAAATTGGAGATGATACCATAAGCAGCAGCAAACCCAGATGCACCCAGCAGGCACTGGAAAGAGAATTCTGTAAGACTGTGAGTACAGTGAGTCTGTGAATACTGAATATTAGCAGCTGAAAGATGGCAAGCGGTTCAGATGTGAAGTTCGCAATTGCAAAGCTGAACAATGCCAATTACCAGCTGTGGAAGTTTAACCTAGAAATGATTTTAGGCAAGGATGACTTGTGGCAAGTGCTGAATACAGACAGACCCACAGACAGCGAGACAGAGGCATGGGGCAGAAAGGATAGGTAAGCAGAAGTGACCATAAGCTTGCTAGTGCAAAATGACCAGCTTATCCACATAAGAATAGAGAAAACAGCCAAAGGTATGTGGACTTCATTACAAAAACTGCATGAATATTCAAGCATAAACAGTAAGCTGTTTCCAATAAGAAATCTATATAAGATGAAACTAAAATAAGGCCAGAAAATGTGTAACCATGTGAATGTTATGCGTTATATTATAGAGCAGCTATGTGCCATCAGAGAGGACATCAAAGATAACCATACTGTTGCCCTGGTCCTCTGCAGCCTTTCAGAGACAAATAATGCTCTTATTAACGCTTTAGAAATCAGACCCGAGCAGGAGCTGACAATGGAGTATGTCAAAAGGAAATTAACCTATGAATATGACAGAAGGAAGGAAAATATGCACCGTGATGACAAAGCTCTCAAGATGCTCAAAGGACAAAGCACAACAAAGAAAGCAGAGCCTTTAAAAGGACTGGTCACTTAAAAAAGGACTGTTCTATATGGAATGCCAAGCAGCAAAAGCTAGAGCTATCCACAAAAGAAAGAGTCAAAGCAGCCACAAATGAAACTGCGAACACATCATGGAGTGGCATTATTAATGTAACACAGAGTGGCAAGCTACACGTCTGGTCCATAGACTCAGGAGCGACAAGCTACATGACTAGCAATGAGACCATCTTCACAAACATTTATTACAGTGCAAAAGACTACGTTTTCCTAGGAAACGGCAAAGGCATCACTGCAGAAGGTAAAGGCCAGATCTATGTGAACTGCATTACACCACAAGGCAAACAGAGTATCCTTGTGAAGAAAGTGCTGTATGTTCCAGAACTAAAAGGCAGCCATCTATTAGTGAAAAGTCTTGCAAACAACGGTCTCAAAGTTAAGTTCCAGGGTGATGAATGCACAATTCACAATCGTAAGCGATTCCTTGCAAAAGGAAAACTGGATGATCACCTATACAGGCTCATCACCACAGACCAGCAAGCCAATTTAGTCTCCAATGACCCACACATAAAATGTATTCACTTATGGCATAGACAGCTGGGACACAGAAGTCCAAAAGCTTTACAGGACATTATAAAGATTTGACAATAATGCCTTGCAAAGTGCTCATGAAATGCGAGTTATATATGGAGCAAAAGCCACACATGCTCCCCTTCCACAGGCATCTCAAAGAAAAACTACCCACCTCTGCATCTCATAAACAGTAACGTATGTGGTCCAATAAAAACTCCCATGTCAGGCGGGAACAGATATCTACTGACTTTCATTGATGATTATTCCAGGTGCACAGCTACTTATCTGACGAAACATCAAGCGTTTGTTGCCATGTCTAGCAACAAATTCCAACTTAAACCAAGAATACTGGTGAAACTCCTGTGGAACCGGGCTATCAAAAAATAACTGAAGCGGAAAACGTGCTACCCAACAATCATGACATGTATCGTAGAGCCATCGGTAAGCTGCTATACGTTGCCACTGTGACAAGACCAGACATAGCCGTAGCAGTGGGCATACTATGCAGGAAAGTCTCAGCTCCCTGTCAGCATGACTGGAACACAGTTAAGAGAGTGATGCAGTATCTAAAAGGAACAATTCCAATGAACAACAGTTAACAGCAACATCCAATTTAAAACTAGTCCGATATGTGGATGCTAATTGAACCTCAATGTCTCTTCACAGCTGTCCTGAATACTACCAGTAAGGATGTTACTGTTCTTAAGAGTACCCATCTTCTTCAGTGGAAGAAAACTAGGAATCAGTCTTGGGAGAACCAATCAATGTCAGAGGCCAAGAAGAGATTCTTTCCTTCCTTTACTTCCAAAGCCAAACCTCCACCACTTCGAAAGTCTGGTTCCAAATCTGTCCATAAACCCTGAACTTCAAGACCCCTCAAGCCATTCAATAAATCCTAATCAGCATGACGGACAACCCCATTTTTTCAAAGTGGGGGGGGGGGGATCTTTTAGCCTTTGCAGACACCTTAACAATCTGCATATCAGATGCCTGGGTGCAAAAGGTGGGTCACAGGGGTCAAAAGCAAGTTTTTCTTCCAGCTCCTTCCCCAGTTTATGCTTTCCGATCTGCCTGCATTACAAAACAGGTTAGCAGATCCCCATTTAACCCTGGCGGACCTCTTGAAGCAGGGTGTCATTACCCCAGTTCCTGAGGAAGAACAGTTCCAGGGGTTTTACTCCCACCTGCTCACAGTTCCCAAATCAAAAGACAAATGCCCCATCTTGAATCTCAAAGCGCTAAATGCTTACATAAAGGCTAGAAAGTTCATACGGAATACACCAAGTCTTCTATTACCTCCATTCATCAAGGATACTTTCTGGCTTATGTGGACATCATCATGTATTCTTACTTGTAAATCACCATATTTCCAGCACATCTTTCGCTTGGCTGTGGGTCCTTCTCACTTTCAGTTGGTATCCCTGCCATACTCACCAAGTTGCTGGCCCTAGTGCTAGACTTGCTATGCTTCAAGTGCATACTGATTTGGGGAAATTTAGACAAACTGAGGGAGCAGTCAAGGATGTTGCTGGAGGACAATGTAGCCATCACCGTCCTGACCATACAGATGTTAAACAGGGTGCTAAGTCGTCCTTCACTCTGCTGCTCAGGAAAATCCTCAGGATGCATGCTAGCCTGTTTTGCCAGTATCATAGACACTCTCTTGATTCAGAGAATCTGTAGGGAATATCATCTCCATGATAACATCTTGGAACTTCAAGCAGTTTGGTGGTTGTTGCAACACTTGGCCTCCTGGATGGAGTGCCTTTTTCTCATCTGGATTCAGTTGGACAATACATTTTCTTCTTTCCAGGATCGAATTGGAGGGCACTCCAGCGCCTTTTGTTTGAAGGAATTAACATTATTTTTCATGGTCGCTGGCTTTAACAGCATAGCTATGGTTTTTAAAGACAGGAATGACACAAACAATATTCACCCCAGGAAATTATCAAAAACAAAGGAGGCAGAGACAGCGCATAAAATATTTATTTTGACTCTGGTGCTTCACAAAAGGAGGAACACTGTTACCTTATTGTACATGACATATGTTATGGACTTTGTTTATCCCTTTTATTAGACTACACATTTTGTTATCTACTCTTTTGGAAGTTGCTTTTGGTGTGCATTGAAATGCAAGAACAGTGAGGAAGCCTATGTTGAAGAATACTATGATCATGTAACACCAAGAATTTAAAAAATGTTAAAAGTTCAAACAATATTGAAACTCAAAATTACAAAAAAATATTGTGCTGGCAAATAAAACAAGCTGCTCACAAAAGCAATCAGACGTGATTGTGAATAACATTTGTAGGTAAAATATGCCCTGCTAAACATTCAATAAATCATACCGTGACAATGTATAAACATAATAACACAACAAAAAATATAGTATATCATCAAGTGAATCCAATAAATTATAATAGTCCAATGATTTTTTTTTTTTTATTCCAGTGCTCTGTTTAAGCCCAATATATGCATCCAATGTTGTTGTGGATGACAAGACCAAAAATGTGACTCACCCAGGTGTGCCTCCACCATATAGTATAAAGTGGCTTCTTACCAGAAATATTGGACTCAGAGTAGACTAGGAATGAGGAATGTCACAGAGAAGGCCAAGATCAGCATGTACACTGCTACTGCTAAACGGATGTTCAGAGGCAGTTGGACACTTTTTTCAACTGTTCCTGAACTCATTTAATGTTATCTTATGTGTAAATGTACACAGGTCCGTTTACTGTCATTTTTAAACAGTTGCGTTTATAGGCCTTTTTTTGAAGGCAAAAAAATGAGTTCAGACGCCGACGTTTCAGTCGCCAAAGTTTTTTTAAACGCCTCTAAACGCAAACGCTGCTTAACGTGGCATGTAAACATGGCAAAACGGCCATTTTAAACATGGGTTACTATCTGTCAAGTTATATTGTTCAGGAGCTGTTGTAAAAACGTCCCGTGTACATGAAGCCTAACAGTTTAGGTCCAGGACATGAACTCAAAATGCAGAAGTTTAAGCAATGGAACAGAGAAAGATTCAAAGGCAGATCAGGAGTACGCCGAGTTCATAACAAAGATGCATATGAGACGCATACAACAGTGCAGGTAACGGGAAACATGCTGAAGATCAGTTGACATGGAAAATGAGTCAGACTTTCCTTTAAATAGGCCATCTGAGGCCACTGCTGATACTGGACATGCTCTCTATGTCTAGACTTGCATGTGCAGGTACCTGAACAAGCTGGCTAACAGGTATTTCCTGATAGATATCCAAGGCACCTTGGCTTTTGTTTTTATGTTTACTGTTGCATTTTATTCTTGGAGATACAAGGATGCAAGGATTGATATAAGAGGATGAGCTCTGAAAATTCCGGGAGAACATATTTCTTTTTACTGCTTTATCTTAAAGGGGTTTTGGATTTACACATTTTATTACCTAGTGTAAATAGAACAATAAGACCTCATGCACATTGGGCATTTTTTTTAGTTTGAAAACACACCTGTATATTAGCCTATGTGTCCATGCACTCATAGGTGATTACAGGCTGGGGAAAAAAAAACATTGGCACATTCAGGAGAGGCGTGTTTGGGCAGATAGAGCTATCGATCAACTTGTGTACAGCCAGCCTGCCTGTTTTTTTCAGAAAACCTGCAACACTGATCATTGCAATTTGACAGCGGGAAGCCTTCCCACCGTCAGAATACAATAGCTGAGTGGGACGGTTTCCCCCATCCACATCGTATGTGTAGATGGGGAAATCACATAATTTCCTTTTTTTATTCAACCCGCTGGTTGAACGAAAAAAAAAAAAGATCAATGTATGGGCTGCCTAATTTTAAATAGAGGTTTGTGAGAACAAATAGAGATTGGAAAAGAGGAAGGGCCTAGCAATAAAAGGAACAGAAAATAGTAACCACAGAAACCAAGAGACAGGTTCTTGTTAGTGGCTCAAACCAATGGAAGTCCTAAGATGGAAAGAGAAACTGTGCATATATTCCACTGCATGTGGAGAGTCTGCCATGAGGATTTAGAATGCGAAATTATAAATAACATATATTCAGATACTGGGGACTGGAAAATAAATACAGGAAATTATTACAGGTACAGAAATTACTCTGTTAGAGACTGAATTCCCTGCTTACTGTACATCAGAGTTTACTATCTGTACACATTTGCATGGTCTTAGTAACCCTACCCTAGATTACAAGCGTTTTTGGCCCCATAGACTTCAGTAGAAATGCCTGACTTCAGCGTTTTGTGGCTCGTTTTCTGCTCAAACAGAAGCTCTCCACCCCTAAATTCCTCTCCCTCTCCTCCCCCTAGTGCTTTCTATTGGATAAACAAAAATGCCCAAAGCTGTAAAACGCTTGTAATATGCTTCTAAAACACTTTAAAAAGACTTGTAAAAAGTTGCAAAAACACTTAAAAGAATGGCAGAAAAGTTCCAGTAAATTTCTATGCTTGGGTGTGAATGGAGCCTAAGGCCACATACACACGATCAGACCAAACTGATGAGACTGGTCCGACGGACCGTTTTCATCGGACCACCGCTGAAGTGGTCTGATATGCGTACACACCATCAGTCCAAAATCCCATCGGGCCAGAACGTGGTGACGTAGAACACAATGACGTGCTGAAAAAACGAAGTTCAATGCTTCCAAGCATTCGTTGACTTCATCCTGAGCATGCGCAGGTTTTTGGTCCGATTCTTTTGTGTACTAACCATCGTTTTGGTCCGACGGACAGGTGTCCATCGGACAGATTTTAAAGCAAGTTTTAAAACTTTGGTCCGATGGACAACGGTCCGATGGGCCGTACACACGATCAATTTGGTCCGATGAAACTGGTCTTCAGGCCAGTTTCATCAGACCGGTCTGATCGTGTGTACGCGGCCTAAGGGTGCTCATACAGTGGGAGTGGGATAACTTGTGCAGTCCTTGTGTCCTCAGGCACCTCTGTTGCATGTTATTGTCATAAACATGTATTTTGTACATGCTAAGAGAGGCTTAGAGTGCTGACAAATACTGTTCGAACCGTTTATCTTGGGTCGATTAGTAGAAATCAGAACCTTTCCAACTGATGTTTTACCCTAATGCTACCCATATAAATGGTTTAAATGAGTTTTCGTGAAACTAACACATGGTCGTGAGAGCAAACGAGTTTGACATCATGTAATGACCAAAATTGATAAATCGTTTAACTGACATTAATTACTAATTTTTTTGTTAGTTTTGTCACATAAGCCTAGTGCAAACTGTTATGCCGCGTACACACGGCCGTTTTTCATGACAAGAAAAATAATGTTTTTTAAATTGGTCATTAAAAACGGTTGTGTGTGGGCTCCAAAGCATTTTTTTCGAAAAAAACATGCTCTATTTTTTCTTGTCGTTTTTCACGTCGTCGTCTTCCTTTTCGTGAAAAACGGGCGTGTGTACGCTTTAATGATGGTCCGAAGCAAGTTATGAGATGAAAAATTAGCATAATCAGCCCAAAGGGTGGCGCTATTCGAATGAAACTGACCCTTTATAGCGCAGTCGTACGTGTTGTACGTCACCGCGCTTTGCTCGAGCATTTTTTATCACAATCGTGCGTATGCAAGGCAGGCTTGAGAGGAATCACGTTAAGAAAAACGTTTTTTTTCCATGACATGAAAAATGGTCGTGTGTATGCGGCTTTAGTGTGAGAAACCCATTAACCTTTCAATTTATCGTCGGTTCGGCCAAAGTTTTCCAAACTTTTCCTTAGATTTTTAGTCTCAAAAACGCCACAACTGATTTTCAGATTTTTTTAAAGATTTTTCATCTAGTGTGTGGCCACCATAAGAGTGGTCAACCAATCCAGCTCAATTAGTTGACTGCAAAAATATGTATTTAGGCTCATATAAAATTCAGTTGCTGTAGATGACCAAAGCACTTCCTTTCTGATCAGACTTTGGAAAAGTCCAAGCAATTTAGAGAAGATTTCAGGAGTCATTTTAGCAGTCAGCAGAACGATTGAAGGATTTAGAAGTATAGTTTGGCAGTGACAATTAAAAAAACTTAGAGAAGTAATTAGACAGCCAGTAAGCTGGCTACTGGGTTTCTATACAATTCTGCCATACATAACAGGCCATGAAAATTCTATGTTATTTAGCTTTAGCCTCCTTAGTCAGCTTTGTTTAAGTTTGACTCTTTAACTTGGGTATCAGGGGCTAGAGGTCATATCATGATTGACAGTTGGTGCCCTTTCGAATGCCTGACTTCACACAGTGAGTCATGCCGCGTACACACCATCGTTTTTCGGCATTAAAAAAAAACGTTTTTCAGCATGTAGAAAAAACAAAGTTTTTCCAACTTCATCATTAAAAACGATGTTGCCCACACACCATCGTTTTAAAAAAATGATGAGCAAAGCGCGGTGACGTACAACACGTACGACGGCACTCTAAGGCCTCGTACACACGAGGGGATATGTCCGCTGAAAACGGTCCGATGGACCGTTTCAGCAGACATCTCCGCTCGTGTGTATGGGCTAGCGGACAGATTTCTCCACCCGACAGATTTCAAAGCATGCTTTGAAATCTATCCGGTGGGAATCTGTCCGCCCGACATGTCTGCTGGTTAGTACACTTACCAGCAGACATGTCGTCCCCCACCGCCGCCGCGCCGCCGCCGAATGGATTCGGCGCATGCGCGGAAGTGTTTAACTTCCTGGTGCGGTGACGTGGCGGTGACGTGTGTACACGCCATCGAATCAAACTCCCGATCGGACATATCCGATGGAAATGGTCCGCGGACCGTTTTCATCGGATATGTCCGATCGTGTGTACGAGGCCTAAAGGGGAAGTTCCATTCAAGCTCCCGTCTCATAACTTGCTTCTGAGCATGCGCGGGTTTAAAACATCGTTTTTAATGTCGTTTTAGCCCACACACGATCATTTTTTACAACCCAAAAAACAACATTTTTTAAAACGACGTTAAAAAATGCAGCATGCTCAAAAAATTTTTGGTCGTTTTTCAGAAGATGAAAATCGATGTGAAGCCCCACACAGAATCATTTTAAATGACGTATTTAAAAACGTAGTTTTTTTTCCATGCCGAAAAATGATCGTGTGTACGCGGCATTAGACTCCATTCACACCTAGGCGTTTTTACGCCTGAAGCCCGACGCCGCAGCAGCCCCTAATATGCTGGAGGGGTGGTTTTACATTGCCCTCTATGGAGATGGTTCACATCTCCACGCCGAACGCCGAAACGCCGAAACGCCGTACGCCTGAAGCTCAAAACAAGTCCCGGACCCTTTTTTTCAGGCGGCTTCGGCGTTCGGCATAGGAGATGTGGACCTGGGGGTTAAATGGGGGTTAAAATCGTGGCGTTTTGTCGCCGCAAATCGCGGTACAAAAAGCTGCAATTTGTCGCCGCAATTCGCGGGACAAAACGCCGCGATTAGGTGTGAATTCAGCCTCAGGCAGTATAATAAGGCTTAATTTCCACTGGCGTTTTTTTTACAGCTTAAAAACGCCTGTCCATGATTATTTTAGAAAAAAAAAATATATATATATATATATATATATATATTTTTTTTTTTTGAGCTGGAGCTTTAAAAAAGCAGCGGCAGCGTTTTTGAGCGTTTGTGCGCGTTTTTTAGTGTTTATGCGCGTTTGAGCGTTTTTTAATGTCTGGCGTTTTTACAGCTCTATTGCTGGAGCTTCAGAACGCACTGGTCCCGCGTTTTTTTTGCAGCTTAGCCATCTACAGCTCAAAAACGTCATGGTGGGCATGAGGCCATAGGCTCCATTCACATCTAGGCGTTTTGTCGCCTTACGCCCGACGCTGAAGCAGCCCTAGATACGCTGGAGGGGCGAATTAACATTGTCGGCTATGGAGATGGTTCACATCTCCACGCCAAACGCCCATACGCCTGAAGCTCAAACAAGTCCCGGACCCTTTTTTTCAGGCGTATCGGGCGTACGGGCATAGCCGGCAATGTTAATTCACCTTTTCTGCAAAAAATCAATAGGCGTTTTGTCGCCGCAAATCGCGGGGACAAAACGCCTATTGATTTGTCGCCGCAATACGCCGCTGCAGCGTACGCCTAGATGTGAATGGAGCCATAGACTAACATGGACAGGCGTTTTTAAGCTGCAAAAAACGCTCAGAAAAGTGGCTGTAAAAACGCCAGTGGAAATGAGCCCTAATGGTAAAAAAAGGCTGTTCTGGAAATAAAAATCTTTCATAAGTTTTCACAATTGAGATCTAACATTAAACATTCTGATGCTTGCATATTCCCAGTTGTGATTGGTTCTTTTTAATGTGCTCAGCTGTACAAGATATGTATGCAGATGCCAGCTTGTTACTTGTTAACACGGGTTGCTATGGCAGCAAAATCATTGTTATTTGGCGTGACATTATACAGATAACATATGTTTGGATCCTGTAAACAAATTTCAGATCTTGGTTAAATGCTTGTTTGGGCCTCTTTCTGAATTTCTAAACGCAAGCCTGCTCTTTAGTTTTAGTTTTAATCAGGGCTTTTTTTTCAGGGGGGACTCAGTTCCACCTCCCCTGGCTCAATCCCTTGGGGGGGAGCTGCTCACCACAATCTCTTGTAACACAGAAGTTTGGTTTCTGTGTTTACAAGTGACAGCTCTGCACTCTGTGTGTAACCCCCCTGAACTCTGCACTCTGTATTTAATGCAATCCTGGTATTTAATGCCCCTTTAAGACCCTCCTACTGTTCGTGAAATTTGACTGACCACACCCACTATTTGATGCGATTTGGAGGGTGTGTGGGTGGAGGCGGTTTTGGGGGGTCGTGGTTTAGTTCCAGCACCTTTGTTTGAGAAAAAAAGCTGTGGTTGTAATCATGAGTGAAGAGTCTAAATACAGTAGGCCCTGGGCTTGTTTCTCCAGGAGAAATAAGTTTGAAGAATACTGTATTATATGCACAATGGACAGTATGTTTAATAATCACAAACTTCACAATGATAGTTTTATAGCTTCTGGAAATTGGCATGGGAGTTTAAAGGCTCATACACACGATCAGATTATCCGATGGGAATTGTGTGATGACAGTCTGTTGGCGGAAAATCTGACAACACACAATTGTAGGCAGACAATTTTAAAGCATGCATTCTCACATTTGTCCGTGGAAAATCTGACAACAACTGTTCAATGGAGCATACAGCTCCATTGAACAGTTGTTGTCAGATTTTCCACGGACAAATGTGAGAATGCATGCTTTAAAATTGTCTGCCTACAATTGTGTGTTGTCAGATTTTCCGATCGTGTGTACACAAGTCCATCAGAAAAAACCTCCAAATTACAAACACGCATGCTCAGAAGCAATGCTCACCATAACACAACATTAGCAGAAATTGCCCAAAGGGTGGCGCTAAATAGCTGAAAAACCACATTGTTTTGTGATTTTTGCCGACAATTCTTTGCCGTTTGTATGCAAGACAAATTCCTGGTCAACACCCTTCGGACAAAAGTTCTGCGCTTTGTCCACAGAAAATCCGATGTGTGTATGGGGCTTAAAGTGGTTGTAAAGGCTAGGCTTACCTGTAGGTGCAAGAAATATCTCCTAAACCTACACGGTTTAGGAGATATTTGCAAAAGACATGCACCGATGTCTACGGCGCATGCGCAGTGAACGTGCCGCTTCTAATGGTGATCATGCCGTTAGTGGCGGCACCCGCACGCATGTGCGGGAGTGACGTCATTGCGGCTCCGGCCAGTCACAGCGCCAGAGCCGCGATACCCGGAAGTCACTCCGGGAGAGATGGCGGCGATGGAGGAGGCGAATGAGGACAGCTGCGGGGGCTTCGATCTCAGGTAAGTACTTCATAATGAGCTAGGATGCTATGTATACTAGCTCATTATGCCTTTGTCTTGCAGGGAGTATTTTTAATTTTTTTTACAAGGCTTTACTAACTCTTTAAGTGTCAGAAATTGTCAGCACACAAATTATATTAATTAATTTTATTAATTAAAAAATTATAAGTTTTTTTCCATTTGAAAAATAAAAAAAATAATAGTCTCTTATTTTAATAATACACTTTTTTTTTCAGACCCGTGTTGCGCAAAAACAAACCACCAAAGTGATCAAAAACATGAGCACACACAAAAACTATGGTGTGTCAAATGGTGTGTGTGTGTGGTGTGCTCTTCCGAAGAGAGACCCCCCAAGGCAGGGTAGGAAGGAACTTGATGGCCATACAGGCTTCTCCTAGACTTTAGGGCAGGCCTGATAAACCACACCCTACAATTATTGAGTGAAATGGGGAAAGTTGACACTAAAAATATTTCTCTTCACTACTGTAGTAGGAGAGGCAGAGAAGGGGTCCATCTGGGTAAGGAGGGAAGTTAAGTGAACCAGTTACTTTGCCCTGCATGGGCAATTCAAAGATTCACTTTAACCTTAAACATGACCCATCATTTAACACTACTAACCTTAAACTTTAGGCAACATTATACTATCACAGCAAGAGATACTTTATGTTCTCAGTGATCAATACTCTTAGGCCTCTTACACACGATCAAATCTGTCCGCTGGAAACGGTCCGCTGGACCGTTTCAGCAGACAGATTCGATCGTGTGTACGGCCGAGCAGACAGATTTGTCCACCCGACAGATTTCAAAGCATGCTTTGAAATCTATCGGGTGGGAATCTATCCGCCCGACATGTCTGCTGGTTAGTACACTTACCAGCAGACATGTCGTCCCGCACCGCCGCCGCACCGCCGCCGAATGGATTCGGCGCATGCGCGGAAGTGTTTTACTTCCTGGTGACGTGGCGGCGTCCACGTCACCGACACGTCAGCGCGCTCTCTGCTGGCGGGGATTTTGGTTTGCTCGTGTGTACACGCGAGCAAACCAAAATCCCAGCAGACAGATTTGTTCAAATCTGTCGGACGGACAGATTTGAACAAATCTGTCCGCTCGTGTGTATGGGGCCTAAAAGTATAAAGTCACTGGTCTTAAAACAGAAATGGTGAATAAATGCAGCTTTATTGCGTCCAATGAAAAAAAGTAACACAAATAAATAGGCCTACTCCACCTTAGGAGGCTAACTAAACAAGAGCGTCCCTCACTACGCTTTACTAGAGAGGCTTTTCCGTTTCTAGTACAAACAAACAAAAAAACAGTCCGATATAAGCAATTGTTCTGACAGACCTTAATTCCACGAATACACAGACACTCTCCAGTCGGTGTCCATCCAGTGCAGCCTGGATCTCGCTCTGAGCTCTCACTCCCCCACCTCACTATCAGGTGCAGGCTAATTAATAGAGGGAGGCAGGAGGTTTACCTGTTGGGCCAGGCTTAACCCTTTCCAAGACAGGGAAAGCTGACCTTTCCAACCTCTCACTGACATACACAGAGTCATGTACCCTGTCACATATCCTCCCCCCCAGCTTAACACCTGCGTGGGAAGCGGCCACCTCTGCAAACCCATGTACCCGGGACAGAGCATCTGCATTACTGTGGAGGAGACCTGCCCTATATCGTACCACAAAAGTAAAGGGCTGTAGAGACAAAAACCACCTGGTGACCCGAGTGTTCTTGTCCCTGTTGGTGTGCATCCACTTTAACGGAGCATGGTCCTTGACCAGGGTAAACCATCTGCCCAACAAATAGTAGTTTCCACTGCCCACTTAATCGCCAAACACTCTTTTGCGACTGTAGCATAGCGCTGTTCTCGAGGTAACAACTTCCCACTCAAATATAGGACAGGGTGTTCCTCACCACCCACATATTGGGACAAAACTGCACCCAAACCCACCTCTGAGGCATCGGTCTGGAGAAAGAACTCCTTCCTAAAGTCGGGAGCCACAAGCACAGGTTGGGCACAAAGCGCTGCCCGCACACCAGCAAAGGCTTCCTCAGCTTCGCTGTTCCACTTTACCGTGTCTGGACTTCTGGCTTTAATAAGGTCAGTGAGCGGAGCAGCCCTTGTAGCAAAGTGAGGAATAAACCTCCGATAGTAGCCTACGATCCCAAAAAGGCCCTGACTTATTTTTTCCTCAGCGGTCTGGGCCAGCTCTGTATAGCTCCTACCTTGTTCATTTGCGGTTTAACAAGTCCTCTGCAAACCAGTCAACCCAAGTATCTAACCTCAGCTAGGCCCAAGGCACATTTAGAGGGGTTAGCTGTCAGTCCCGCTCTTCTGAAAGTGTCCAGCACTGCCTGAACTTTGTCCAGATGGCCTTCCCAGTCTGGGCTATGAATGATCACATCATCCAAGTATGCGGCTGCATACTTGGCGTGGGGCCTGAGCAGCTTATCCATTAACCTCTGGAAAGTGGCTGGTGCTCCATGGAAGCCAAAAGGCATGATCCTGTACTGGAACAGGCCATCGGAGTGGCAAAAGCTGTCTTCTCTCGGGCGCGCTTTGTCAATGGGATCTGCCAATAACCCTTTGTCAGGTCCAAAGTGGTGAAGAACCTGTCTTTGGCTAGTCGCTCTACTAGTTCATCCACCCTAGACACGGGGTAGGCGTCAAACTTAGACACCTTGTTTAACTTCCTGAAGTCATTACAGAACCTGATGAACCCATCAGGTTTAGGCACTAGAACAATGGGGCTGGACCACTGGCTGTGAGACTCCTCTATCACTCCAAGCTCAAGCACTTTCTTGACTTCAGCCCTTACAGCTTCCCTCTTGGCATCCGTAATGTGGTAAGACTTCACCCTTATGATAACCCCTGGTTCTGTAATAATATCATGGGTTTGTCCAGGGTTGGGGGAGAAGACATCGCTATTCATCTCAACCAAGCCTCTAGCCTCCTCTATTTGCTCAGGTGTCGGCTCTGGAGAGATTGTCACTGAAGGTCTAGGTGCCTGTGGATCAGGCGTGGTGTCACCCACTGTGGCCATGCAGTCCTCTCTAGTCCTCCATGGCTTAGAAGGCTTATGTGGAATACGGCCTCCTTCTTCCGGCGTCCCGGCTGACTAACTTTATAATTTACTGGGCTCACTTTTTCCAAGACCTCATAGGGTCCCTGCCACTGTGCTAGAAGTTTGCTTTCTGCGGTGGGTACTAGAACCATTACTCTGTCCCCCCTCTCAAACTGTCTCACCAGGGCCCTCTGGTCATAGGAGGACTTCTGCCTACTCTATATGCTGGCGAACAAGCGGAGCAATCTGAGTCATACGCACCCGCATATCTTCAACTTACTGGAGCACATTGGTCAGCTACTCCCTGTTCTTCCCAGGTTTCCTTTAGGACATACAGAATACCCCTGGGATGCCTACCATATAAAAGCTCAAATGGGGAGAAGCCCATAGAACTTTGGGGAATCTCTCGAACTGCAAACAACAGGTAAGGAAGCAAGTCCCAATCCTTCCCATCCCTGCTAACAACTTTTCTCAACATCCTCTTTAGGGTCCGGTTAAACCTTTCTACCAGCTCGTCTGTTTGGGGTGATACACTGACGTTCTCAGAGTCTGTACATTAAATAGCTGACATAGCTCTTTTATAATACGGGAAACAAACAGTGTCCCCTGTTCCGTGAGCAAGTCTTTGGTATCCCCACACGTGTAAATATCTGAACCAACTCTTTCGCAATATTTTTAGTGGGATAGCTTCAGGGTATCTAGTGGCATAGTTGAGGATGACAAGGATGGACTGGTGCCCTCGAGCTGTTTTATCGAAGGGACCCACTAGGTCCATGCCAATCCTCTTAAAAGGAACGTCGACTATGGGGAGAGGTATGAGTGGGGCTCTCAACTTCGGTCTTGGAGACGCCAGTTGGCATTCTGGGTAAGAAGCGCAATACCTTTTAACCCCCTCATATACCCCAGGCCAAAAGAACCTCCTGAGCACCCGTTCTTGGGTTTTCTCCACCCCTAGGTGTCCCCCCAGAAGATGAGAGTGAGAATAATCCAGCACTTTTAGGGTGTATGATTAAGGTACAACCAGTTGTTCGAGTTCTTGTCCCTCATCGGAGGTTACTCTATAAAGATCGTTTTTGAGGATAAAGTAGGGACAGGCCTTTTCTGTTGCCCCTTCCACTGGTATCCCATTAACCTCTATGGCCCCGTACACACGGCAGAGAAACTCGACGGGCGGAACACATCGTTCCGCCCGTCGAGGTTCTCTGCCGGCCATCAGAATCGGTGACCCGCCCGTCGGGAAAGGCAACCAGCCATTCATCCCCAAGGGCCGTCGAGCAAATAGAGAACCTGTTCTCTATTTGCTCGACGGGTTTCCCAACGGACGGGGCTCGCCGAGAGCGTACACACGGCCGAGGTTCTCGGCAGAATGCGGCTCCCAGCGAGGTTCTCGCTGGTTTCTGCTGAGAACCTCGGCCGTGTGTACGGGGCTTATAACCTTACTCCTGGCTTCCTGCAACAGGGGATCATCTGCCTGGTCTCGGCCAAAGCCACTACCCAAAATATCCAGGATATCTATAACCTCCTCATCACCTTCACTGGTTGCCTCTGGGCCGGGTTCTGGTTGATCAACCTCTGCCTCATCTTCTGTCTGTCGTGTGGCCCCACCTCTCCTAGACTGCTCCCCACGCTGATTTAACAGGACTTGACTGACAGCCCAATTAAATCTCAGCTTGCTCTCCCTGCGTTCCCGTCTTGTTTTACCTCTTTTTGGACTAGAGATATACAAGTCGGGATGAACAAAGGGGAATATTTCAGGAACCCCTGTATTTCTCTGCTCAGCTTCAGGTTCCACTTGTTCTCCCATCACAGGGGGTTGTAAAAGAGTGTGGAAGTTTGGGAAATTCCTTCCTATTATCAAAGGATATGGTAGAAGGGGAACTACCACTGCTAAGATCCTTACCAGACTGCCCTGTACTAACACCTCTGCGTTGGCAGTAGGATACTGCACAGTAGACCCATGAATACACAATACCCCCATGGTTCTATGCTTCTGAACCCAACCAGGTCTTACTAATTTACTGGTTAACAGAGTCAGGGTGCTGCCAGAGTCCACCAGGGCCACTGTCTCTTGTTTGTCCAGCAGGACAGGTACTCGGAAGGTATGTCCCCCTTCCACCAGGCCTGCTAGACAGACGAGTCCGCAAAAGTCTGAAGAATCTTCCCCTAGGCCACACTGCATTGGCTCAGGTAGGTTGGGACATCTCGCCCTGATATGTCCTTTTGCGCCACACTCAAAACAAGTGATGGAGTTTCTCCTAGGGTGGTCCTCTTTCCCAGGGTTTTGACTTCTAGCGTCTTTTTTGGAAACACAGGCTCCTGATCCGAAGTCTACTTCTAATCCAGTCTTCCGGTCTTTGTATTTTTCCACTAGACCTAGTGAGAGATCGCTCCACTTGTGCGACCATGCTATCACAGTCCAGGTGGTTTCCCTGAGTGACCCACTCCCGGAGGCCATTTGGAAGCTCTCTCACGTAACGGTCAAGCACAAGAGTTTCTATGATCTGTGCAGGGGTTTAATTTTCTGGTTTGAGCCACTGGGATAGTCTGTAGCCGCCTCCTCGTCCAGGTCAAAATAGGCTTTCTGTGCTTCTTCCAGGAGAAAGGGTGCAATGATTTCAGCCCACTGTTCTGGAGGCCAGCCTTCTCGGGCGGCGGTCCGTTCAAACGCCAGCAGATAGGTCTCCACATCATCATCTGGGGTCATTTTCTGCAGACAGCTACTTGCACGTATTTGGCTTACCCCCCTTGCCGGTGGGTTAGGAGATCCTTGGGCAGTCATCTGTTCCAAGGTTACTTTGAGAATCGCATGATCTGCCTTCTGTGCTTCAGTCAAAACCTTAACCTGCAAAGCCTGGAGCCTGTTGGTCTCTTGTTGTGCTGCAGCTGAGGCATCTATCTGTCTATTAGTCTCTTGTTGCACTGCAGCTGAGGCAGCTACCTGTCTATTAGTCTCTCGCTGCACAGAGGCAGCTTGTATCAGGGCTTTCACAATATCTTCCATTCTATGGGTCCTGTACCTTTTAAGGCCACTGTGAGAATTTGGCAGGTACAACAACGATATATCCCTCTGCTGCCACCACTTGTGGGAAAGTCACTGGTCTTTAAACAGAAATGGCGAATAAATGCAGCTTTATTGCATCCAATGAAAAACAGTAACACAAATAAATAGGCCTACTCTATTTTAGGAGGCTAACTAAACAAGAGCGTCCCTCACTATGCTTTACTTGAGCGGCTATTCTGGCTCTAATATAAACAAACAAAAAAACAGTCCAATATAAGCAGTTGTTCTGACAGACCTTAATTCCACAAATACACAGACACTTTCCAGTCAGTGTCCATCCAGTGCAGCCTGGATCTCGCTCTGAGGTCTTGCTCCCCCACCTCACTATAAGGTGCAGGCTAATTAATAGAGGAAGACAGGAGGTTTACCTGTTGGGCCAGGCTTAACCCTTTCCAAGACAGGAAAAGCTGACCTTACCAACCTCTCACTGACATACACAGAGTCGTGTACTCTGTCACAATATATAAAAAGCTTTAAAACCTGAATTCAGTTTGGGGGTGGGGGGCGGCAAACAACCCCCATGTTGGTTGGTGGCATCTCAGTCAGCATTTTAAAAGTGAACTACTAATGCGCAAACCAAAATTAATTTGCTCAATAGGGTTTAGGTCTGGAGACATGCTTGGCCAGTCTGTCATCTTTACCCTCAGCTTCTTTAGCAAGGCAGTGGTTGTCTTGGAGGTGACCCTTATTCTGGATGAGGGTATGGTATAGATGTTAAGAGAGGAGTCCCACACGAAAAAAATGGCACTGGGTCCCCCCTCAATTCATACCAGGCCCTTTGCATCTTATATGAATTTTAATGGGGAACTATATGCAAAAACCAATAAAAAAAAGTTTGCCTCCTCCAAAAAAAAATCCATCCCAGGATTGTCTGAGCATGCAGCCTGGCAGACCAGAAAAGTGTCCATACCAGGCCACAACACTGCCTTGAGGGTTGTGGGGGTCTGCAGGTGGGACTTATATGAATCTGGAAGCCCCCATTAACAAGAAGGTTACCATTAGCACATAGAAAAAAAATCTGTCATATCATCCCGCGGAACACATCAATTTAGTGACAATGCCCAGCGTCTGCCAACCTGCCAAAAGAAGAAAAAAAATACCACCCACTGGCACACCTCTTGTCCTGTTGCTTTGTTCCTGCCAAACGATAGGCCCGGCGGGAAGCAGCTTATACAGATGTGATACTGTGTAACCCTTACTCATTCACAGGATGGAAGGTAGAGTCTGGGAGCCCCTTTTCTGTTAAAACAATGCTTACAAACTCCAATACGTTCACCTGCCAACAGACCCCCACATCGGCCTAGCCAAGGTTGTGGGGAAGAGACCCTTGTCTTCATAAGCATTGCGATAAGGGGCTTTGCCAGGTGGGTCCTTCCCTGATAAGACAACCTCCTATATTAGGGCATGTGGCCTAGGATTGTTTCGGGGTATGGGGGGGTGCACGCTCGTCCACCTTTTCCTAGTCTTTCAGGCTGCATGTTGAAATAAGTGTCTGGTAAAGACTTTTGTGGAAGACCTTCTGCTTTATTTTCCAATTTTTGTGTGGGGATCTGCCTTAAAATTTATACCAGACCTGAAGGGCCTGCCTGCATAGCTATTCGTTCATTGAAACAGTGTGTCAATTTGTTCTGTGCGAATGGTGCAATCGTAATTGTTCTTAGGCTATATTCTCTGCAAGTTAACTCTGAATACCCATGCTTAATGGTGAAACTAAAATAAACTTTGTGTTTTAAGGTAGCTACTGTTATGCAGTGTTATATAAAAGTACAGATAGTGGAACTGTACTGGAGTCACTCGTTTTTTATTATTAATTTTTTACCATTTTTATTTATTTATTATTTAATTTTTTTTTATAATGTTTTTAGGAGCCCGATAGGGGGCTTTGGTAAAACACGCAGTCCTCAATCTCCATCTCTGAAGCCTCAGCTGCACAGAATGACTGGACAAGAAAAGCTCTGTACATAGCTTCCCATTCATTCACAAACTGAAACATAGTAAACATAGTTTACCATGCTTCAGTTATGAATGAACAGTCAGTGATCACTGAATCTATTAATTCAGAAAATAAAGAGGCAAGGAAATTACACATTTAATGCCCCTCCCCCGCTCTCCATCCTGACCGCAGAGGCAGGGCCAGGAGAGAGCACAGGGAGACCAGTAAAGGGCATAGGGGGCTCTTACTAGCCAGTCCCTCTATGAAGGTATATGTAACTCCAATCCATATGCCACTGGTATTGTTTAATGCCTATATATCCATCTCACATCCCCCTCCTCTGAATTGCCGTCATATACAGTGCAGTGGTCCAGAGACCTTGAGATTGATCTAGAATTGGAGGATTGGCATGCTATCTGGGCCACCACAAAATCCTCCACGCAAAATATTTTAGCCCTTGAAACAAATTATAAGGTCCTCATGCACTGGTATTTGGTCCCCGTAAAGGATTGCCAAATATTTGCTTGGGTACTCCTCTTTGTGTTTCCGTGAATTTGATCAAAAAGGTACCCCATCGTGCAGCGATTTTGGACTGAAATTTTCCAAATGGCCTCCACTCTGGTTAACATCACGCTTGATCCTGACCCATTACTGGCATTACTGAATCACAACACTATAGACTGTAGTAGAGCTTAGTTGCACCTCATATTGCAACTCATGATAGCGGCTAAACAAACCATAGCGTGTGCCTGGAAGTCCCCCTTTCTTTGCGCCATTGAAACTAAACATAGGGTCACCCAGCCTATGATCCATAGCAAAATTGAAGCAACAATTCAGGATAAAAATCCCTAGGGTTCAATATTGAGTTGGCCCACCCTTTGCAGCTATAACATCTTCAACTCTCCTGGGAAGGTTGTCCACAAGGTTTAGGAGTGTGTTTATGGGAAAGTTTGATCAGTCTTCCAGAAGTGCATTTGTGAGGTCAGCCACTGATGTGAACGAGAAGGCTTGGCTTGTAGTCTCCGCTCAAATTCATCCCAAAGGTTTTCTAATATATATTTTATATATATATATATACTGTATATATAGAGAGGGAGAGGGAGACATCTATATAGATGCATATATATATATATGTGTATATATATATATACAATGTACATAAACACTACCTGCTGGCATGGGCGTCCGCTGAAATTTTTAGGACACAGCGGTGACACACAGTCGCATTTAACCCTTTCTTCGACTGCTAGCAGAGGTTAAAATTGCCCCCCCCCACGTTAAAATTTAAAAGTGCCCCCTGCATCTTTCAATATCTCTTTGTCACTACTGCGTACCCCCTCTCCACAACTGCACCTCTGGACCCCTTTACATTACACAGCACCCCACAGCTCTGGACCCCTTCACATTACACAGCACCCTGCATCACTGTATCCCTTTACATTACACAGCACCCTGCACCTCTGGACCCATTTACATTACACAGCACCCTGCACCTCTGGTCCCCTTTACATTACACAGCACCGCACCTCTGGACCCCTTTACATTACACATCACCTTGCATCACTGGACCCCTTGACATTACACAGCACCCCACAGCTCTGGACCCCTTTACACAGCACCCTGCAACACTGGACCCCTTTACATTACACAGCACCCTGCACCTCTGGACCCCTTTACATTACACAGCACCCTGCATCACTGGAACCCTTTACATTACACAGCACCCTGCACCACTGGACCCCTTTATATTACACAGCACCCTGCACCACTGGACCCCTTTATATTACACAGCACCCTGCATCACTGGAACCCTTCACATTACACAGAACCCTTTACATTACAGGGAACCCTTTACATTACACGGCACCCTGCCTGCTGGTATCATGATGTCCCAATCTGTTGATGATAGCCCAGCATAAACTATGCTGCAGTTTGAACGAGTCTTGGTACATTAATCCAGTTTATATATAGTGTCACAAAGAATAACTATGTTTACTGTTACATAGACTAAACCAGGAATGCCCAACCTTTTGAAGCAGGAGGGCCACTTAAGCGACTTAGTAACCGTCGTGGGCCACAATAAACAGAGCGGGTGGATGGCAGGTCTATGTCTGCTCTGCATAGGCAGAGCGGACACGGACACAGCCCACTATACTTTTTTTTTTTTTTAAGCGGATGGGATTGGAGGTATGACACAAGTCGGTTTACATCTGCCACTCCTTAGAGGTGAATGGAGGGTCCAATTCAGATGGATGGACTATGTAAAAGGGGCTTTCACAATGATGCGCTGCGGTTTACCAATGCAGTGTACCTTTGGCTTTCCTGCACTTTGCAAAAGACTTCTATTATATTCTGCAGGTTTGGTGCATTTTCATGAAGCTCACCAAACTTGCAGACATAAGTGTATGGCTCAGTGCAGGTAACCCGCAGGTGCACTGCTCTGCATCTGCGGGTCAGTTTGAAAGCAGCCCAGTAACTACTGAAGAACAGTTATGCCCATATACAGTATACACTGTGATTTTAGTAATAAACTGACCTTTAATAACAGTATTCTATTCTAATCGATCACAGAGCAGGAGGTCGCGGGCCACATCAGAGGGCCACTGGTTGGGCACCGCTGGACTAAACTGTAGCATAAACTATTATAGTGTTGGGTGCATTCATGGTCTTTCATTCTCTTAACAATAATGTAGATTGGTAAAGTTACATTATTGTCTATTGGGAGAAGGACTGTGTTCAAATAGGTAGGAGGCTGCTTGCTATATACAATAACAGGTATATGTCATTGTTCCGTGGTGCAACAATGTTTTTTTCCAGGCAGTCGGTGAGTCTAATATGGAGTGGTCTCTCTGTTTATAACCAAACAGTCTCTTTCACTGTCACACATTTTGCATTAATATTCAGCTCCCATCACACTCTCTCTGCAGTAATTCAAAATCTGTCAGGCAGTAGAGAGAGGAGGGAGAGAGTGAAAGTGAGAAGGAGGGAGGGAAGGAAGGAAAAGAGAGGGCAAGAGGGAAGGGACAAAATCAAAGGATGTAGTAAGAAAGCTAAAGATAAGGGGGGAGAGAGATTAAAAGACAAATCTGAGTGGTTTTCCAGTCATTAGCAGAACCAAGGGCTGTTGACAATATATAGGGAAACAATGCAGAATACTATGGTCCCACAAAGCTAATTGAAGGTAACAGGGTCACTAGAAAACATCTGGGAATGTTTAAAATGTTTGGGAGGGAAATGTGGAAATATGGAAAATTGAATATCAATAGGAATAAGGGTGCCCACATAAGTGCCTGAACAAAAATAAAAAAAGGATGTAATGCAAAAAATCAGGAAGAAAAATGCAACCTTTCTAAATTTTAAAGAGTTCTGGATATTGAATAAAAAACATGATATATTGTGAGAGATTAATCAGGGAGGAATAGAAGTGAGAGCAAGGCCAAAGAGATACGAGTGGTGATACAAAATGAAGGGCTGCCTATTGATCAAGGTGAAGATTGGTGAGTGGGGGGCGGAGGTGAGCAGGTCTGGCTATTGTAGAATGCTAGGGGGAGAGAGAAGCATGAATGGACAAACCCCCCCTTCTCCTCCCCTTGTCCTCCCTCCTCGCTCTCCCCCTCCTCTCCTGCTGACAGTTTAACTGAAACGGCAAAAGAACAGGGAGAACTGCAGACATCCGTGCTTTCCATCATTCTCTTCATCTATCCCTTTTTACAATCATTTCATCCCTCAATCTCCTTCCCTCTTTCCTTCCTTCCATCCTCCTTGTATTCCCATACTGCTTGCATCTGTGTATCTTTATTTATCTCCCTGTCCATCTCTCATAAGCCCTCTTCCGCTACCCTTTTTTCTCCCTTCTGGATTCTTACTCTTCATCGTTCTGATCCACAGTGTTCTGTTCCTGTGCCCTTCTCTAGCTCTTTTCTGTGCCCTTCTCACAATCGCCTTGTCTTTATCCTCCATCTTACCTTATCGTATACATCACCCCTTTGCCTTGTTGCTTTCCTTCTCTGACCTCATTTTCTATCACTGTTTTGGATTTGCTGGGGTTGGGAGGGAGGGGAGAGGTGGTTTAAGGGCAAACAGAGTACAAGATCACCCTCACCAAGGTGGGGGCTTTCTGTACAGGAGAGTCAAGCTTGATAAGAGATTGCTGAAGTCAGAATGAGTTGGGGGGAGTGTTTGAGGCCTGCTATGGGGACCTGGTGGCCCACAACAAGCAGCAAGGGTCACTGTCCACCTCAGAGTTGAAATGTCAGTTAGACTGTGGGGTAGTTATGAGCTACCAACCTCCCGAATGGCACGCCCACCTGCACTCAGCACCATCACCTATGTGTTTGTTTACAGCCCCGGGCCCCTGGATATGAGGAGCACCGGCCCTAGGGGGCCCAAAAGGAAACTGTACAGCGCTGTTCCTGGAAGAACGTTCATAGCAGTGAAGTCCTACGAACCACAAGGACCTGGGGAGATCCAACTCAACAGAGGGGAGAGAGTGAAGGGTAAGTGTAAGGTTTTAAACTTGCGTTTTGGTAAACCATGGTATACAGCAATTTAAAAGAAAGAAGAAAGTGATTGGTGAATGTGATGCACATCATTTTGGTATTTCTTTTTATAGTACTGACACATAGCTACACTAGACACATGCCATTAAAATGTCTAACTGTCCACCTAAAGTATAACTCAATTTGCTTGGCAAATTTAATACTGTAAAGCTGTGCTTTAGGCAATCGGCTCTTGAAGCTATCTTTGTGTCCAATGAGAAATGTTTAATAGTTAATAAATGTCACAAGGATATTGTAGGCAGCTTTATATGTTGATTTACACAGAGTCACCATATTCCAAAGCATGTTGTAGAGCAGGCATGTCTAACTTATGGTTTTTGGCCCACATACAACCCCCTCCCCCCCCCTCTTATTTGCAGCCCTCAGCTAGTTAAAAGTTTAAAATGACTGAGACCCCAGTTGAGCTCCACCTGATGAAGTTTACACTATCCCACTGAAGTTTGCATGTGAATACTTAAAGTGATATTAAACCCTAAAGCAAATTTAAAAATATACAGTAAACATTTAAAATACTGCAGCTTACAATTTTTATATATGTGGTTGCAATTGCTTTGTTTTTTTCAGCCTTTTTTCTTTTATTTTCACCTGTTGATCCAGCCAGTAAGTCTTCAACTTCCTTTAACGCACCAAGCTGTTCGGCAAAATTGGGACTTAGAGGGTGGAAACAAACCATTTAACAATGACAGGGGTGCTTACAATGGTCAGCGTTAATTAATTTAGTTAAAACCATTATCCCAAAAGGAAAAAAAAATTGTTGCTGCCACTGTCAAAAAAGTGAAAATTTGTGGTTAATTTGTTAGTCAAGTCTATCCAAAAATTTGCTGGTACAGCCAACACATCCCTACCCTGTCTTGACAGTGCTGCTGTCTAAGAATGTCTCTTGTCTTGTCGCTCTTCTGGAGCAGAGACACCATAAGACAGGAAGTGTGTTCCCGGCAGGATCACCAGGTAAAAGTACAGTAAATGAAAAAGACTAAAACAAGAAAACGTATGCAGCTACCACATTTAAGAATGGGTATGCTGCAATGTATTGCATTTTTGTTTTAGACTTTATTAACGCTATCAGGAAATGTTTTATGGCTCTTTTCTCTAGGTTAAAATGTTGTAAGTTGCAGTTATTACTGTAATATTCATTGAAACTATATAATATACACTTTTTTTCTGGAATTAGGTTGGTGTGGCATTAAGGAAGCATATGGCAACCCTTTGAAGATTTATTCCAAGTAGTTCAGGCCACTGTTTTACTTGAGTTTGATATACCTGTTGTAGAGTAGTATCGAAAAAAGAGAGAAACCCCCCAGCATGGGACTTTAACGGTAACTAAATAACACAAAAAGTAATAATAGTAAAGATAGTAAAAAAAAAAAATAGTAAAGATTTATTCATGGTAATCAATTTATACAGAATCTTGTATAATATTTGTGGCTATTTGTATTCTATACAGTGTGATTCCACGTTGATATTAGCCCCTGACGAAGGGACAATATCCCGAAACGTGTTGGGCTATACTGGATCATCCTGGGCAAGCTACGCACCAATGCACTAATTATTAATTGTTTTATCTTTTGTATAAATTGATTACAATGAATTAATCTTTACTATTATTACTTTTTGTGTTATTTACTTACCGTTAAAGTCCCATGCTGGGGGGTTTCTTTTTTTTTCCGATTGTACTCAGGGATGTTGGTAACATATTTAGGTCTCTTTTTGATGTTGCTTCATGTTGTAGAGTATTGGGAAGTATTTACAACAGGCCCTACCCCCAGGGGAAGCTTACCATGGTGCTACGTACTTACACTTATGTCAGTTTGAGCAGAAGGAAGCTTACTATAAGGACTGTTCTTACCACGAGGCTACAAAAGGATCTTGTCTTAGGCAGCAGCCTTATATGTTCGGCATTAGGTCAATTTCTGATTTTCACTTAAGGCCCCCAACTACCTTTCACTTTTACTAAACAAACTTGTATTCGTGCACTGTTTTGCTATCTTCCATAGTAAAAAATAAATAAACCCAGTCTGGTGGGGATTGGGGCCTAATTTAAATGCTAAGAGCTAAGGAATTTAAATCTGATACCTATCTGTATTTTTTAATGGGTTGTGAATAAATACCTATATACATGCAAAGAGAACATGTAGTTTTCATGTACAATACACACGGGTGGGATTGACCAGGCAGAATTACCAAAATAGGCTCATTTCACAAAGCTTTAACACAAGTATAACGTTTGCTGAAACCAATGTACCCATACGGATGATGATACAAATATTTCAAATGATAAATAAAAAAAATATATATATTGAAAATTAATGCTGGTAACATTGATGATGAATCACCTAATAGATCATGAATCATGTATCCAATAGATACAAAGTATGACAGCTCGTTCCAAACTAATAGACATTGAACCAAATGTTGTAAAATATGTATTCCACAAATCAAACTTCACAATCTCAAATAATCCATACGTGTATGTGCTCAGAGTTCATAACAGTTCACTCTCCTTTCTGTGTAAAAAAGTGCTGATAGTGTGAAGAACTCCAAGCCTGATAGATCCAAGCAGAGGAAAAATCCTAAGGATAGAAGTACCACACTGCACTCACCAGATTGTATTGACTCCTTGTTTTACCAAGCGAGTCAATAACAGCTCTTTATACATCCACTCAGATGTCTCTGCAGCTCTCATCTTTAAATAGTTTCCACAAATTGAACACTGGTAGTATATGATCCGGCCATATTCTCAACAAGTGGCATGAATTAAGGAAGAAAAGAGGACTCCAAATGTTAAAAGCAACATTTATTAAACTATGAAATTGTATAAAAGTTGCAATTACACAATAAACAGTATCAGTAGCCTTGTACGCATGTCATACCTCCTGCCTCCAACATGTTTCATCATAAAAATGTGACATCCTCAGAAGGCTCCTGAGGACAACACATTTTTATGACGAAACATGTTGGCCGTTAACTTCTGGTGACATCAAATTAGTTTCTTATTGGTAATCTAGGATGCCCGTCTTGGAGAAGGCATGAAAAGAGGACGTCACATTTTTATGATGTAACGTGTTTGGGAGTAACTTCCAGTGACATCAAATTCAGTTCCTTTTGGTAAGCTATGGCGAACATCTTGGAGGAGGTATGATGTGTACAAGGTTATTGATACTGTTTATTGTGTAAGTTCAACTTTTTTATGGTTTAATAACTGGTACTTTCACTATATGGAGCCCTCTTCTTCCTTAATTCATGCCACTTGTTGAGAATATTGTGCAGACTATTTAAAGAGAAAAAGAGAGCTGCAGAGAAGCAGGAGTGGATGTATAAAAAGCTGTTGTTGACTTACTTGGTAAAAGGGGTCAGTACAATCTGATGAGTGGGGTGTGCTACCTATATCTTTAGGATTTTTCCTCTGCTAGGATCCATCTGGCTTGGGAGTTCTTCACACTATCAGCACTTTTTTTGCACAGAGAGAAGAGAGAACTGTTATGAACACTGAGCACATACACATTTCATATTATGAAATTTGAAATTTTATAATGAATATTTGCTTTGAAATTTGATTTGTGGATTACTTATTTTATCACCTTTGGTTCACTGTTTATTAGTTTAAAAAGCGCTATCATCCCCTGTATCGAGGTGATATATGGTTCATGAACAAGTCTAAAGATGTTTATTTCATCCACAAGACTGTAATTTTCCATCTTTATTGGACTCAGCTAAAAATACCTGTTACTTTTTGGAAAACAACAGTTCATATTAGTGACAAACTTGGATTCCACTCCAGGCCTGGTCTGAATTCATATTTGTCTGATCCTTGAAGTCAGCTGTCAGTGTTGGGCCAATAAACTGTAAATGAGGATGTGGATTACCGATACCTTGCCCCATAGCTGCACGCACCCTTTAGCAAGCAATACTCTGTCACTTTGCTTGAAGACAGTGTAAGAAAGTCAAAATCAGTAGAGATATAATAAGTTAATATATACAATTTATTAAATGTTTTTATTTGTATTGCTATGTCCTGCCTTACAGTATCAAACTTGTTTTAAAGATGGAGTTATGCTTTAAACGGAAAACCTACCTGTGCACCTCCATAACACACATAAGCAGGTGTGCCGAAATCAGTTGAGGACCAAAATAAACTTTGCTGTTGTTACCTACACCAGAATTTCTAGACTTCTAGTATTTTAACAGAGACAGAGATGTTTGGTGTGTGTATTACAGAAGCCACGTCCCCTCTACTTTGAGGTATGTGTATCACAGGGTCCCCTTGCTGCCAAGGTGTCTATTTTTACAGAAGTCCCCTGCCTCTGAGGTGTATGTATGACAGGCGTCCCTCCCCCACTGCAGTCTGCTTGACACCTCCAAAATGAATATGTGGACACTAAACTACATGTCAGGAGGACATTTTTAGCTACAGCCTCAGCCTTTGAGGTGATTACTATGAATTCTTCACACATTTCAGGTTATGTATTCGCATGTGTGTTGTAGCAGCATTTAGTTATGCACATTCCTCAGGTGGCTTATTGTTAGTAAGTACTTAATCGGTCTCTAAAGTAAGTACTAAAGCATATGTATCTCAAAACTAAAATGTAATATATTGCAGCCTACCGGTCCTTGGATGTGGCAGGTTCATTTTATTTTTAAGGCCTTTTTTCCTTTATTTTCACCTGGTGATCTGGACAGTAAGTCTGTTCATTTTTAACTTCCTTTAAAAGACAAGTGTGGCCTAAACTCTTTTGGCAGTACTTCTCTTCTGCGTCACAGGAGTGCACTTATTACTGCACTTTTGTTAACCTTAACCACTTAAGGACCGCCTACTGCACATTTACGTCGGCAGAATGGCACGGCTGGGCACATCAACGTATATATACGTTGATTTTAGTACCCAGCCGTGGGTCGCGGGCGCGCGCCCGCGACCCGGTCCGAAGCTCCGGGACCGCGGGATTCGCGGACCCGATCACCGCTGCAGTGCGGCGATCCGTCCCTGGAGCGGAAGAACGGGGAGAGCCGTGTGTACACACGGCTTCCCCGTGCTTCTCTGTGGCTGTAGCATCGATCGCGTCATCCCTGTAATAGGGGGACGCGATCGATGACGTCACACCTACAGCCACACCCCCCTACAGTAGTAAACAAAACACATAGGCACACATCCCCTACAGCGCCACCTGTGGTTAACTCCCAAACTGCAACTGTCATTTCCACAGTAAACAATGCAAATTTAAATGCATTTTTTGCTGTGAAAATGACAATTGTCCCAAAAATGTGTCAAAATTGTCCGAAGTGTCCGCCATATTGTCGCAGTCACGAAAAAAATCACTGATCGCCGCTATTGGTAGTAAAAAAAAAAAAAAATAATAAAAATGCAATAAAACTATTCCTTATTTTGTAAACGCTATAAATTTTGCGAAAACCAACCGATAAACGCTTATTGCGATTTTTTTTACCAAAAATACGTAGAAGAATACGTATCGGCCTAAACTGAGGAAAAAAAATGTTTTTTTATATATTTTTGGGGGATTTTTATTATAGCAAAAAGTAAAAAATATTGCATTTTTTTTTAAATTGTCGCTCTATTTTTGTTTATAGCGCAAAAAATAAAAACCGCAGAGGTGATCAAATAACACCAAAAGAAAGCTCTATTTGTGGGGAAAAAAGGACGCCAATTTTGTTTGGGAGCCACGTCGCACGACCGCGCAATTGTCAGTTAAAGCGACGCAATGCCGAATCGCAAAAAGGGGCAAGGTCCTTTACCTGCATTTTGGTCCGGGTCTTAAGTGGTTAAAGGGTCACTAAAGGATTTTTTTTTTTTTTTAGCTAAATAGCTTCCTTTACCTTAATGTAGTGCTGTTTTCATGTTCTCATTGTTTGTTTTTTGCTTTGAAGTTGCTGTAATTTTGCTCTGATCTCCACACTTCCTGCTTGTCTGGCTCCTTATGAAAAATCTTATGGCAACTTTTCACTGTGGTCTAAGCTGTGTGTCTAAAACTCCTCGGAACCAATCAGATTCATTTTAAAAACAAAACACTGCCCTGGATTTGTATGTTTTTGTTCTGTGTGTCTTCTGTACTTCACAGAAACATGAAACCAGTTTAAAAACGAAAGTGAAACTAGAGGCACATTATATGATTGATTTGTATCTATTTTTAATCATTTTTAAAATGAATCAGTTAACTTTTATGTCTCTATACCCTGTAAACAGTCATTTCAGCAAAAAAAAATTTTCCTTTAGTGACCCTTTAATTCAGCCAACAGCAAGCTAAAGCCTGGTCCAAGCTCTGCAGAGATCCCAACAATAAAGTTGTGATCCACCCATATTTGTGACCGGCAGCTGGCTCAGCCTCTCAGTGAACCACCAAGAGCCTAAGCCAGCCACTCCTGGGAACTCCACACCCTGGCGCTCCAGTGAGTGCTAAAAGGACAGAGCAGAGTCGTGACTGACAGTCTTTACTCTGTGAAAACCAGGAACTGAGCCATCAGTGGTCATGTGTTTGCTCAGTTCTTGGGCTTAGAGCTGGTGGGGGACAGCTGCAGCATTGGACTGACGCTATAGCCATATAGTTGTGTATGTGTTTGTTTTTGCTATCCCACACTTCTCTTTTAACAGGCTAATCAGTGAAAGTGGCAGATAGAGGGTTAAGACAAACCATTTAACATTCACAGGGCTAGTTACAGTGATCAGCTTTTATTAAAGCTTATCAGGATTTAGACAAACTCTGCAAGGGTTAACATCTCATTATGTCTAGTGAGTGCCGGAATAAGGAGTAATACCTATTTCTCTGGTCTGGTAGGCTCCCTCAATCAATATAACCAGTCAAGTGCAGGATTTTTGACACCATGGGCTAAACCTAATTTTGCCACACCCCTTGGCTTTACGCCTGACTCCACCAACTTTGTCCTGCCCATGAATACTCCCATCTTTCCACCTTTTTAATCAAATCAAATGCAGCCCCATCAATGCAGCCTACCAGCGCCCATCAAACGCAGCCTCACCAGCATCTATCAAACGCAGCCTCACCAGCATCTATCAAACGCAGCCTCACCAGCACCCATTAATGCAGCCTTCCAGTGCACATCCATGCAGCCTCACCAGCGCCCATCCATGCAGCCTCACCAGCGCCCACCAATGCAGCCTCACCAGTGCCCACCAATGTAGCCTACCAGTGCCCACCAATGCAGCCTCACCAGCACCCATCAAATGCAGCCTCACCAGCACCCATCAAATGCAGCCTCACCAGCACCCATCAAATGCAGCCTCACCAGCGTCCATCAATGCAGCCTCACCAGTGTCCATCAATGCAGCCTACCAGCGTCCATCAATGCAGCCTCACCAGCGTCCATCAATGCAGCCTCACCAGCGTCCATCAATGCAGCCTCACCAGTGTCCATCAATGCAGCCTTCCAGCGTCCATCAATGCAGCCTTCCAGCGCCCATCAAATCCGCCTACCAGCACTCATCAAATGCAGCCTACCAGCGCTCATCAAATGCAGCCAACCAGACAGGAAGGGAGGGGGACCCAACCCCTCGGTACATGGACAGATCAGTCTTTATACACCAAATACATTTATTTACATGCAAATCTGCGATAATGCAATTTCAGACAGTGACAGTATTTCACTCACCAGGTCTGGGGCTCTGCAGTCTGCTTTGAATTCATCTGACAATCCAATCATGTCAACACGTGTGCGGGGAACAATTTTAAACTCTGTCTGCAGTGCCTTGGTGCCTCTTCCAGGCAGGCTCCACCTGTCACCAAGCCCAAGCGCCTCCACCAGGTGTTACAACACTTGAGTGATGCTGCCGGCAATGTTCAGGACAGACCAGGAGGGCAGGGGCCAGGGGACACAGGATTAGGAATCACGTATGGGCAGAGAGACAGAGCTTGCTTGGTGTGGTCATGTCATGGACAGCAATTACAGGTCACTGACTAATCAGAGGCGCGCAGTGGCGCAGCAGGGGATGTTTGCTTGCTTCCACTCATTCGGGAGCCGGGACACAGACACAGTCCTCCATTGCCGCAGTGCCCCTGACATTATGTGCAAACTGAGCGGCGGCTGCCTGCTGATACTGAGCCTAGTTTTTCTAGTGGTAGCAATAACCCTGCATTGTATGTGATGAAGCAAAGGGACCTCCTACACACCAGAGAACCAGCTACTTGACCCATTGCAATCAGGCTTCCGTCCCGGACATGGGACGGAAACAGCATTGCTAAAAATATGGGACGATGTTCTCAAGGCCGCAGACGAAGGAGAATATTGTCTTCTAGTTCTGTTGGACCTAAGTGCAGCTTTCGACACTGTAGACCACAAACTGTTACTGACGCGGCTTGCTGAAGTAGCCAGAGTCGCAGAAGGCGATTTATCTTGGTTCTCCTCTTTTCTGGAAAATCGATCGCAAACAGTGAAGTTAGGACCTTTTATGTCTGAGAAACGCACAGTATCATGCGTAGTCCCTCAAGGATCGCCTCTGTCACCGGTGCTGTTTAACATCTATCTTCGTCCTCTTTTTGAGATTATCAGCAGCCAAAAACTGCTGTATCACTCATATGCAGATGACACACAACTGTATTTCCGCATCTGCAACAGAAAGGATCACCACCTCAATCTAGAGACATGCCTCTCTTTGATAGAGGACTGGATGACAAAGAGTTATCTTAAACTCAACGGAGCAAAAACAGAACTTCTCCTGTTTCACTCCAAGCGCAGGAATCAACCTTCAACAGCATGGACACCCCCGCGTATTCTGGGCAAAATCATCACCCCTAGCGCCAAAGTCAAAAGCCTAGGGGACATTTTTGACTCCTTTATGACAATGGACGCACAAATAGGGTCAGTAGTCAGCGGATCTCACCATCTGCTGCGCCTACTACGCAGACTCACTCCATTCATCCCTAAAGAAGATTTAGCGCCCTCTACCTTGGACTCCCCAAGTACCAAATCGCTCGTCTGCAAGTCGTTCAGAATACGGCCGCCAGACTTGTGACTGGGAAAAAACCCTGGGAATCAATCTCACCTTCACTGAGATCCCTCCACTGGCTGCCAGTTAAAGACAGAATTGCTTTTAAAGCACTCTGTCTTACGCATAGATGTGTCCATGCGAATGCCCCCCTTTATTTATGCGAAATAATAAAAGCTCATAACCCCAATCGCGTTTTGCGATCCACCAATCAGAACCTGCTCCAGGTTCCGAAAGCCAACTTCAAGTCCAAAGGAGAAAGAAGATTCGCGATCCAGGGTCCCAGACTATGGAACGCTTTACCAACCAGCATTCGGTTGGAGGAGAACCACCTAGCATTCAGGAAAAAGGTCAATACTTTTCTCTTTTGATATCAAAGGAGACAGGAACAACAAGCGCCCAGAGGCGATTCAGTTCGCATGTGCAGCACTATATACGTTTTTCATTCATTCATTCATTCATTCATTCATTCATTCAGAGGGAGAGAAGGAGAGCACCACAGTAGGGGTAAGAAAACTAATACAGCTTCTTCAGCTCCTCCTAGACCAGGGATCTCCAAACTCTCACAACAAAGGGCCAGTTTGCTGCCCCTCAAACTTTAGGGGGGCTGAACTGTGGCCAATGGGAGTAGAAAATGCTTTTGCATCAGTAGGAGTAAACAATTCCATAGGTTTGGTGGTCAGTGGGAGTAAAAGTGCCCCATCATTGGTGTCAGTGGGAGAATTTTGTTCCCCATCTCTGGTGTCAGTGGGAGGAATTGTACCCCATTGTTGGTGTCAGTGGGAGAAATAGTGCATCATATCAGTGGAAAGAATAGTGCCCCAAGGGCCAGATAAAGGCAAGCAAAGGGCCCACAGGCTGTAGTTTGGAGACCCTTGCCCTAGACCAAATGAGCATTTAACCCTTACAGTGCTGGGAAAGAAAAATGTTCTCTGGTTCCTGGAGTTAGAATATTTTTTTTTTCATTTAGTTAAAACTTTTATCCTAAAAGGAAAACAAGCATGCTTCTGTAACTGCTTAAAAAGCTGGAGTTTGACTTCAAAGCAGAACCATAGGTAAAACTTTTTTTTTCCATTCTGGATAGAGGGTTTATAGATGGAGGAGTTATATCCCCTGTTACATAGTTAATCTCGTTGAGAACAGACACAAGTCTATCCAGATCCTGTCAGTTATTTTTGCCATCTGTGTCCCATTGGGGAGATTTCCCTTTCATAGCCAGGAAGTGAACACTTCACTTCCTGTGCCATAGCCAAACAGGAAGTAAAAGAAAATTCCTCCAAATTAAGGGTATCTCTTGGGACCTCCCAGGCCACCAGAACCAGTGTTCTTAATGAAGGCTTTCCCCTCTATTACTGTTCTGGGGACAGCCCAAATTTGGGATTTTCTTTCACTTTTACTTTCAATGACAATGGTAAACATGACAAATACAGAGAGTAAATCTCACGGGCAGAGGTAGCAAAAGAAATCTGACAGGTATTCTTATCTACATCCACTCTGTCCTAAACTAAAAATTGCCTTTAGTTATACTTTGATTTGTCAATCTGACTGAATCTACTAGTCCTTCTAACTCTAAGGCGGCGTACACACGATCGGACATATCCGATGAAAACGGTCCGCCGACCATTTCCATCGGATATGTCCGATCGGGAGTTTGATCCGATGGCGTGTACACACCATCGGATCAAATTCCCCGCCGCCGGACGGCGCGGTGACGTGGCGGTGACGTTGACGCCGCCGCGTCACCGCCACGTCACCGCACCAGGAAGTAAAACACTTCCGCGCATGCGCCGAATCCATTCGGCAGCGGCGCGGCGGCGGTGGGGGCCGACATGTCAGCTGGTAAGTGTACTAACCAGCAGACATGTCGGGCGGACAGATTCCCACCGGATAGATTTCAAAGCTTGCTTTGAAATCTGTCGGGTGGAGAAATCTGTCCGCTAGCCCATACACACGAGCGGAGATGTCTGCTGAAACGGTCCATCGGACCGTTTTCAGCGGACATATCCCCTCGTGTGTACGCCGCCTAATCTGTCCGCTAGCCCATACACACGAGCGGAGATGTCTGCTGAAACGGTCCATCGGACCGTTTTCAGCGGACATATCCCCTCGTGTGTACGCCGCCTAAGGCGGCGTACACACGAGGGGATATGTCCGCTGAAAACGGTCCGATGGACCGTTTCAGCAGACATCTCCGCTCGTGTGTATGGGCTAGCGGACAGATTTCTCCACCCGACAGATTTCAAAGCAAGCTTTGAAATCTATCCGGTGGGAATCTGTCCGCCCGACATGTCTGCTGGTTAGTACACTTATCAGCAGACATGTCGGCCCCCACCGCCGCCGCGCCGCTGCCGAATGGATTCGGCGCATGCGCGGAAGTGTTTTACTTCCTGGTGCGGTGACGTGGCGGTGACGCGGCGGCGTCAACGTCACCGCCGCGTCACCGCCACGTCACCGCGCCGTCCGGCGGCGGGGAATTTGATCTGATGGTGTGTACACGCCATCGGATCAAACTCCCGATCGGACATATCCGATGGAAATGGTCCGCGGACCGTTTTCATCGGATATGTCCGATCGTGTGTACGCCGCCTAAGGCCGCGGACACACGATCGAATCTATCTGCTGGAAATGGTCCGACGGACCGTTTCAGCAGACAAATTCGATCCTGTGTACGGGGGGACAGACAGGTTTTTCCAGCAGACAGATTTTAAAGCATGCTTTAAAATCTGTCTGCTGGGAACCTGTCCGTCCGACATGTCTGCTGGTTAGTACGCTAACCAGCCGACATATCTGCCCGCGCATGCGTCAAATCCATTCGACGCATGCGCGGAAGTGTTTTACTTCCTGGTGACGGTGACGTGGCGGCGTCAACGTCACCGCCACGTCACTGCGCTGTCTGCCGGCGGGGATTTTGGTTTGTTCGTGTGTACACGATCAAACCAATATACCCCAGCAGACAAATCCGATCAAAACGGTCGTGTGTACGCGGCCTAACATTACCTTCTCCACAGGCTGACAGCGCTGCTGTCCAAAGCTAAAGGAGCTGCATTGCTTCTCCAGAGATATATGCCTCGTACACACGACCGTTTTTTCACGATGAGAAAACCTGTCGTTTTTCACAATGTGATTCCTCTCCAGCCTGACTTGCATACACACGTTCATGCAAAAAAACGTCCGACCACAGCGTGGTGACGTACAACAAGTACGACAGGACTATAAAGGGGAAGTTCCTTTCAAATGGCGCCACCCTTTGGGCTGCATACTTGATTCTGAGAATGCACGTTTTTTTCCCCTCGGAAAAGCATAAACACGACCGTTTTTCAAGACGAGAAAAAGTCTGATGGGAAACACGACGAGGAAAAGGAGAGCTGGTTTCAATTTTTTTGCGGCCAGTTTTTTCGCCGAGAAAACTGCTAGGGTGCATACACAGGGTTTTCTCTACCAATATAAAAAATGGCAGTTTTTGAGCGACAGGAAAAACGATGGTGTGTATGCAGCATTACAGTGGAGGAGAGAGTGTAGCCACCATAGAACAAGAGCATTGCATTTGTCTTGCTGAAGCACCAGATAAAAATAAAGGACCACCCCCCCCCCCCCTTCAAAAAAAAAAGAAACAAACAGAAACAAATGCAGCTTATGATTGCTAAAATGCAATATACTATATTTTTGTGTTTAGGTTCAGTAACACTTTAATTTGTTTACGTCATCTTAGGAGTATCCACTTCATTGACTGTCTTAAGTCACAGACTTAGTCAGATTTTATAAAAGCTATTGATTCAAATATATAAATGATAGATTTTCTTATAACAGATGTTCCCTGTGTCTACTCTGGTAGAAAAGAAAGTTGTGTAGGTGCCTGTTATTGAATAGAGAATGGTTATGGCCACATGCTTGGTTTAGATGCTTTATGCTTGATCGATTTAGTTGTGCGTGTTGTGTCTGCATTCTGTGCATTTTGTGAAGCTTTGGTTTCATTTTATTTATTATTTGCAACTATTTTAAGGTGGTTTTCTTTTTCTTTTCTTTTTTATATTAATGGTATACCAAGTATGGCTTTTAAATGTGAGCTGTTCTTTATTGGGATGATTGGAATATTGTGAGTTTGTTGTTGAATGTTTATGTCTCTTCTTCATCTCATGCTTTGTCTCATTGGCTGTTTTATTCTCCATGCTCCATTGCAGATGCTCTCGTTCATAACGTAGGTAACTATCATTCTTTTTTCCACGTGGACAGTGACACCCATCCTATCTGTATTTACCTCACTACTCCTTGTCTATGCCCCCATCTAAGTGTGTTCCCTTTCCCTTTTTAATTTCCCTTATTATGAAAATATCCAAGGATATGAAAAGGCAATTCCCATGTCCTAGTATGGAGGGGTCCACCTCCTGCAGCCATCTTGTAAGTAAATGTAGGAACTCCATATTTCTGTTGTTTATAGTGTTTGGCAGAAATCCAATCATGGCAATACAATCGTTCTTTTAGTTCGAATTATTGTATTTTATGTTCACCAGGTATGGAATTTTACCAGTATTTGTAACTACAGGTGAAACTTGAAAAATTTGAATATCGTGGAAAAGTTAATTTATTTCACTATTGCAACCTAAAAGGTGAAACTAATATATGAGAGAGACTCATTACATGCAACACAAGGAAGTTCAAGCTGTGATTTGTCATAATTGTGATAATTATGACTTACAGCTCATGAAAACCCCAAATCTACAATCTCAGAAAATTTGAATTTTACATGCAATCAATAAAACAAGGATTGTTCATAGAATGATATCAGACCTCTGAAAAGTAGAAGCATGCATATGTACTCAGTACTTGGTTTGGGCCCCTTTTGCAGCAATTACTGCCTCAATGTGGCGTGGCATGGAAGCCATCAGCCTGTGGCACTGCTGAGGTGTTATAGAAGACTAGGATGCTTCAATAGCGGCCTTCAGCTCTTCTGCATTGTTCGGTCTCATGTCTCTCATCTTTCTCTTGGCAATGCCCCATAGATTCTCTATGGGGTTGAGGTCGGGCGAGTTTGCTGGCCAATCAGACATAGTAATCCCACTGTCATGTGACCAGGTTTTGGTGCTTTTGGCAGTGTGGGGAAGGTGCCAAGTCCTGCTGGAAAATGAAGTCAGCATCCCCATAGAACTCATCTGCGGAAGTAAGCATGAAGTGCTCCAAAATCTCCTGGTAGACGGCTGCATTGACTTTGGACTTAATGAAGCACAGTGGACCAACACCAGCAGATGACATGGCTCCCCAAATCAACACCGACTGTGGAAACTTCACACTGGACTTCAAGCATCTTGCAGTGTGTGCCTCTCCATTCTTCCTCCATACTCTGGGTCCTTGGTTTCCAAATTAAATGCAAAATTTGCTCTCATCAAAAAAGAGGACTTTGGACCACTGAGCAACAGATCAGGTGTATTTTTCTTTAGCCCAGGTAAGACGCTTCTCACATTGTTTGTTGTTCAGGAGTGGCTTGACAAGAGGAATACGACATTTGTAGCCCATGTCCAGGATCCGTCTGTGTGTGGTGGCTCTTGATACACTGACTGCAGCCTCAGTCCAGTTACCTTTTGAGGCTTTCCCTTCTTTATGGAGGGTGTCAGTGATAGTTTTCTGCACAACTGTCAGGTCAGCAGTCTTTCCAGTGCCATCTTAAGAGCATTATAGGCCCCCGGGCAATACAGTGCACTGGGGCCCTGTCTACACAACCACGCACAAGAATTTACTGCCAAAAATCATGAAATTTACTGGCAGAACCACAATTTTTTATTGGCACTGCAAAAAAGTACCTAAAATTACAGTTTTACAAATTTCTTCATTGGCATGAAGGTTAGGTTACTCTTATGTAAAGGGGAACACTGCAGATCATGATGTAAGGGGGAACTCTGATGTGGAGGGGGGCTCTGGTGACCAGAGACCACCTTATATCAGAATCCACTGCTTTCTCTTTACATCAGAGTTCCCACTTACATCACGGTCCTCAGACTGAGTTCCCCCTAGCACTGTAACAGGGAATCCTGCAGACTCTGATGTAAAGGGGAACCACCTTCCGTAGAGTAAATACACTAAGGTAAGGGGGGGCACTAATATTTTTGTATTCACTCCCCCCTTTCTTTAGCAACCACCCGCCCTTAGACTGGCCTGGTGGTGATATCACTGACCTCCTCTCAGGTGCACCATGCAAGGCTCAGTCAGATGGCTCCAGCTTGGCTGCTCTGGTTTTATCCTATAGTCTCTTCATGTCTGACTTCTCCTGTGACCCCCATCCCAGCGGCGCTCCCACTCTTAACTCCTCTCCAGACTCTTCCTCAGAGACTGTAGACACGATACAGTTCTACAGTTCTGACCCGCCATTCTCCACCATTTTTTACTGGGGTCGCTGGGCTGCCGATGGGGGCCCCCCAGGCAAGTGGGGCCCCCGGGCAACTTCCCAGTGTGCCCAATGGAAAAGACAGCCCTGGCACCATTAAGGGAGACAGTTGGTAATCAGTGCAGAAATACAAAAGGTGACTATAATTTGACAGCTTCTGCTAGGTCCATACATAGGTTCCAGCATAACCTCCGAAAGAGGTACGCAATCAATGTACTAAGGGTGGCCATAGACATAATAGAATGATGGGTCACCCCAAAACCTCTGTCACTTCAGAGCTCTCCCTTGACTGGAACTTTTAGTTTAGTATAACTAGTAGCAGTTGGACAACTTCTTCAGTTTTAATGAGTTTCAGGAACATACCCCAGCATTTATATCCACATAGGTAATCTAATCACCATGAAATGTGTCAAGGCAGATGATTGAGTGTCCAAGACCAGGACAGGAGGTGGCAAAGTTGTGGAACCACCCTGTTCTAATTACATAACCCCATCATTTAATGCCGGTTCACACTACAGCGACTTGTGATCCGACTTGTCAGACCTCAAGTTGCTGGATAAAAGAAAATCCATTGAAGTGAATGAGAGCCGTACACTACTGAAGTTGCTCCGACTTCAGAAAATGTTCCAGTACTACTTCAAGGCGACTTATAGGCAACTTGTACCCATAGTTTTCAATAGAAGCTGCATCCAAAGTCGGATCTTTATCTTTTTTTTTTTTAATAATATTTTATTAAGAAGCTTCAGCATAAAAGGAAAAGTACATGCAATGTCACCTGGAAAGAGTCGACTAGGAAACAATACATGGACAACCAACATATACAATTTGTTCTGTCTTTTCAATAATGAAAGGGAAAAGTCGGTGGGGGGGGTGAGGGTAGAAGGAGGAAGAAGATATTATTAGTAGCAAGATAGAGGTGACCAGAGAAGAGATACGGTTAGGATGGAAAATATAGGTAGAGGTGAGAGTGAGAGGGGGAGGCTGGGGGGGGGGGGCGCAGGTCACCGTCTCCCCACGTCAGCCCATGACATATTGGATTAAGGCAAAAGCGTCCCATAGAATCTATGTGGTAAGTGGTCACTTATGATACAGAGAGATTGTTAGGTTGAGATTACACCTGGAGATGACTTCCATTTGTTGAGCAACCCTTTTCCGTGAATATGAAGGGAGGTGATTGCAGACAGTTCTTTTCCGAAGACATTAGACATTGGTCGATAAAGGATGACCATCTTTTGTCAAATTTTTTACACAGCCATGCAGGATGGGTTATAGTATCCAGTTTCCCTCAAAAGAGTCAAATCTTGAGATTCCTAATTGTTGCGGATAGAGGCGGGGGAGTAGGAGATATCCAGTGATTCAAGATATTCCTACGGGCTATAAGCAGGGATCTACATCTTAACTGAAGCAACTTTACAGGAAAAGAAAATATTTTACCCAGGCAAACCCCTCCCTCCCACAGAGCTGATTATTCTGTGATTGACCACAGCCAAAGTCGCCTGTCCTGGAGGCAACTTTAAATCGCGTTGTAAGTTGCTCAAAGTCACGCTGAAGTTGTGCTGAAGTCACCTCCAAATCGCCTTGCAAATCACGCTGTGATTTGGGTTGCCCCTGCGTGAACCGGCACTCAGTGTTAGAACGTCTTTGATGGAGAATAACATAAATAAATTAGTGGTCCATCTAAAGTTACAGTGGTTTAAAAATGCCACTAAAAAATTTTTGTTCCCTAAATTAACATTCAGTAATGTGCATGTATCAAATAATCACTGTGCTTTTTCCTATACGCATACTTCTATTCCTATCAGATCATTTATTTCTGATGGAAAATGTCTCTTTCAATTTTGTTGTAATAAAACTAAAATAAATTGTGGCATAGTTTGTCATATTTTGTTATTATATTCTACTGTAATTACAAAACTAAAATGCATTTTTTATTTGTATATGGTACCAGAAAGATGACCTATTTTGTCTAAGACAGGCATTACCTTCAGTTAGGTGGAATAATGAAAAAATAAAACCAGATAGAATATTGCATCTCCAAAGCCTGAAATCTGCTATGGGGATTAAGAAAGGATAAATGCTCTAGTTATTAAGCAGTTAAATGCATGTTAGTAAATGCACTCAAAGTATTCTGGATGAAGCTGTTATGAAAAAAAATAAAAAATTAGAAACTATATAGTGTAATAAGCCATCTAAATGAATGGATAGGAAAACAATGAAGTGATTGAACACCTTTAAACTAATTCATTTTGGCATCGACGGCTGATGTTTAAATTGAGTGTCTATATGATGCGTATTATATTATTAGTGTTGATATTGCAGGGGGAATCTGTATTTACAGGGAAAGGTGACACATGGGGCATACAGTATGTAAATAGAATTATAAAGATTCGATAAATTCTATTTACTCCCTAAGCCTAGTTTATCCAGGATATGTTCAGTTTCACATACAAACAGATCCAGTGAGATTAGCAGACACGGTATTAAGTTGACATATATTAAAGAATCTTGTCTTTTGTGTAGAAATTCTTTTTTTATACCCATACAGTTATTATGTTTGTTTATTAAGCAGTTTCAAGTCAAGTAACCAGCAGTAGTTATTCAAATTTCCCATCAGAGTTTCCATTGCAGAAAAAATACATTTATTAAGCCATAAAAACTTTATTTTAAAACTATTATGCTGGCTATAGATGCCTTGCCATCTATAAAATGTGTTGTAACATTGGGGGTGTTTAGCTCTTGTGGTATAGCCGTTTTTTGAGTGATTCACGCCAGTCCGGAACTATATTTAAGGGCTTGTTGGCCCACTTTTATTAAAAAGGCAAAAAAAATAAAAAATCCAAACACAGGTTTCCCACGCAGGGGGTTTTCACCCAAAAATAATACCTTCAGTCTCCTGGCTTACACATGCAACAGAAAATACTGAGCCACCTGGCTCTTCTCAGCAGTAGCACCACTGCTCAGGCCACCATGAAGCCTTCCTGACTCCTGTCACCAACCTTAGACTCAGGTCTCTGGGGTTTCAAAGTGCAGCCTACACTCTCCAGCTAATTCAGTGCGCACCTGCACTCTCTGCGTTCTCCCTTTCAAGCCTGGACTCCTTGGGAGGGTGAAGCCCAGAACCATGATCAGGTGTCTATACATAGGCCATCACACACCTGACCAGTCAGTGTGCTGGTATATCTGAAAATCTGGACCCAGGACTGGGGATTTCATCCCTCCCAGATCTCTACGAAATCCCCGGGCTCCAGGTCCCAAAGTGGACTTTATTAACATTTGAGGAAACTGGAATGCCAGTTTCCTCTATAAACTGCAAGCTCCCAGGACCCCCGCAACCCGTCCAGTTAAAGCGGAGGTTCACCCTGAAAATCAACTATTTACCATTAGATCCAGCATACTGCTGACGCTTTACCAGCACGTCAATCATCTACGCCTGGTCTTAGGAATGCCTATTCCCCGGGGGAGAGAGAACCCGGAAGCCGGGTTAAAACTACAATAAAACGGTAAGTACAGCGGGGGGAAAAAAAACACCAGCATACTGCAGATGTCAGCAGGATGCTGGATCTAAAGGTATACATTTTTTTTTAGGGTGAACCCCCGCTTTAAGAACCTTGGGTCACCACACCCCTGGGGTACCACACTACTACAGTGTATAATACTAGTTATTTCTATTATGTATAAGTAATAAAGGGTCAGCTATGGATGTGCAAAATCTGTTGTACTATTCAAATGACCCATTCACAGGACAGGATTGCTTTTGTCAATCTAAACTGCATTGGCAAATGCTATCTGGAATCTTATTGGTATTTATGGCCAGACTATTTGGAGTTCCTTTTCTTATATTTTTAATAACCCTTATGCCACGTACACACGATCAGGCTTTTGCCCGGCCAAATCACATCGGAATTCTGACGAAATTCAATCGGAAAAATATAGAACATGTTCTATATCTAAACTCTGATGGAATTCATCAAAATTTTCGATGAAAAAACTCTGATGGGGCTGCACACGATCGGAAAAACCAATGGAAAAAGTCCATCGGAAATTTTGATCATGTGTACGAGGCATTAGTCCCATGGGCAATGTACCCTGGTCAAAGATAGCTTTGAGTATAAGCTGTGAGTCTTTGTGCCTTTGAGGCTTCCTATTGTCCATATTCTGTTGACCATCTAGCCCTCTGTTTCCTGGTCTATATTTTCCTTTCTGTAAATGCTTATATGATAACTGGAGATACTATAGTATAAAAAAGTTGATGAAATGACCTTAATCTGATCCCTGAGATTAGGATTGTTACATCTGTATAAAAGCATAGGGCTCAGGCATTGTGCTCACACCTACAACACAACTCTAAAGTAATTACTATCCTCTATACTTTTCATGGTGACATTGCACTATTTTTTGTTAATCTGCATTTTTTAACTGGGAATAAAATCAAGGCCCTGAACATTCTTATAAAGTTGTTAAAATATAATTCTAGCCAAATGGCATAAATAAACATATGTGAACTATTTTTCCTGCCAAAAGATTTCTAATTTTGTGTAGTCACTCTTAAAAGTCACATATCCATACTTCACTCTGTAGCTAGGATAATGACAATTATGTATATTTTGAGCCAACAGCTACATAGTTTATAGTTCCACCTCATCACCTCCGCACTGGTAAGGTTACTTTGTGATCTGCTGTTGTCATCCTACTTCCAGAGTCTGAAACATGTTAAGATGGTAGCACTTTGCAATGCCATAGAGTTTGGCTGGCTTACAGTGCTACCTATCCAACTCACAAGCTAATCTGAGGTGTGCAGGAGACTATGCAAAGAGATAGTCAAGAGATAAACAATTATTGTATTGTTTAAAGTGCAGTGCTGATGCATTAGATCATGGGTCTTCAAACAACGCCTTCTAGTTGTTCAGGAACTACAATTCCCATCATGCCTATTCATGTCTGTGAATGTCAGTGTGTTACAATGCCTCATGGGATGTGTAGTTCTACAACAGCTGGAGGGCTGTAGTTTGATGATCCCTGGGTTAGATCCTCAGTCAGGTTACCGATGCTATCTTATGTTCCCACTGGGGAGGGTCACCTTTACTTCCACTGGCATGACAGGATGAGGAAAAAATAAAACTTTCCACAGCATGATACAATCCCACCTTTTCCAGCTAACATTAGTAGAGGTGCCCCCATTAGGAAATTTCCCCTCATAAGTCAGTGATGAGATGTTCTCTAAAAGTACCCTAGACATTGTCTATAGGTTAATGTACAATGTATTTGCAAACATACAATATACACAAAAAATAACATACAGATTCGTTTGTTGACCTGTCTCTGTGATGTGAGAGTGCTGTTTTGGGTTCAGGCAAGACATTGGTGTCATTGTATATTCAGCTAAATGGACATTTCAGTCTCCCTTGGGGCAACAGGCATTTGTTTAATTGTTGTCATTATTGTTAGGCGTATTTTGGTGGTTAGGTTAAGGGTTTGGGTGGAGCGGTGGGGTAAGCGTTCAGAGAATACATTGGGAATTTGGTTTAATGTTTTGGGGGAGGTTAGGTGTTGGAGGTTTGTTTTTGTAGGCTGCTTAAAGCGGAGTTCCACCCAAAAGTGTAACTTCCGCTTATCTGATTCCTTCCCTCTTTTGGTGCCACATTTGGCACCTTTCGGGGGGAGCGGGTACCTGTTGTACCATATGTTAGACTATTGTTTTTTTTTTTTATATGGCATACAATTAAAGTGGTTGTTAAGTCACATATTCCAGCCCCTCTGCAATAACAAGATGTATGTTCTTTAATTTGCAGCAAAATACCCTTTTTCATATTGTAAAGTGAGAGAAACTGAGTTGTGCCTCTGACTTTAGCTGGGTGGTCACGTGACCACACATCGGCAATGTGAACAAAGGCATTTAGCTGGCAAAAAAAAAAACACATACTGTGTAGTATAACTTGTTTTTGCAGAGTGGCTGGCAGAAATTGAAGTCACTAACTTATTAAAAATAGCATTAGGAAAGGCGGGGAGGAGGCGGCTCACTATACAGACTCCCGAGTGGATGGAAGGGGAGAGGGGGATAGCAGCGGGATGATGGAGGCATGTAACCTGACCACAGTATTATGAATTAGCAGCCATAATTACCGTGGTTAGCACACTAAGGGGGACAAAGAAGCAGGCAGGATTAACCAGTTATATTACAACATAGAAAGGGACAAATAACAGTTTAACAGGTTTTAAAGGAACAGATTTTTATTTTTAGGGTTACATCCACAAGAAGAGTAAAGAAATGTTTGTAACAGCTGGAAGTTAAAGATCAAAATCAAAAAAGAGAATAGATTAGGTGGCTATTTAGAAACCTGAGAAAAAAACCATGGAGGCACAGGGAGAACATGTAAAATCCATGAAGGTTGTGTCGTGGTTGATGCTTGAACCGACAACACTAGCATTGCGAGGTAGAAGTGCTAACCACTTTGGTACTGTGCTTCCCAGTTTCAAATAATTACGGTCTCTGGGGCTTTTTAAGCCAATGCAGCAGCTTTCATGGTGCCAAGGCTAAACTTCAATCAGCATTTCTTTGCCGTACAGCTTTAAAATGCTGGGTAAGGACACGTGTGAAGTGGCAATCAGTGGGAGAACGTGGATCTACACAGTGAGGATGAGTTAATTATCAGTACCAATTGGTAGGTTGTCCATCAGTTTAGACAAGCTATTTATTTATGTATTTTTCATTTGCTTTGGTCAGCTAGGGATCCGAGAATAAAGGCACCACATCCCAGAATAGAATAGTAATTTTAGAAGTACAAAAGTGGGATTTTTAGGGTGACCGCAAATATATATCAATACACAAAACAGTGAAAAAATCGAATAAACTTTATTATTATGTTTTCCAAAATTATAAACCCTTTGTTTTAATAAAAAGCATTAAAGACAAACGTATGTGGTCTTATTGTATGTACAGTGGTTTCTGCTCAACGTGTTTCACCATAATGTGGCTTCTTCAGGAGCCTCATGAAGCCCTGTACAGAGTATCACCTGAATGCAAGTAAGATTCAAATGAACACTAAAGATGTTGACACCCAGCGGGCTGCAGTTTGGGAATATTGTTGTGTCAGTTGGAGTACATCCCATTAAAGTGGAAATAAACCATGTCAAAGGTTCTTGTCACTTATTGGAGTTTGAGAGTTCCACACTGATGTAGACTTGCATCAACTAACTATTCAATTTCTTAACATTTGGGACTTTTCTGTGATTTATGGATACTGCAGCCGGAGATTTTTTCATACTTTTTCAAAAAGATTGTTTGCACCCTAAAAATCCCACTTTTGTGCTTCGAAAATTACTAAGCTATATATTTACTTTATTTTTATTTTTCATATGTATATTTTTTAGTAAAGAGATATATTATTGCAGTTTTAAAGTTTTCTGTAAGAACAAATTATGCTATTTACTGTATATATTGGCTAAAATAAAAAATCTATACTATGATTATACATATTTAGGTAACCTATGCACACTGTTCAAAAAATACATTTGGTCACACAAAGATTTTATCCAATATCCTAGCACAGGTTTCTTCCCTTTTTCACATTCCTTTTTCATAATTACGGTTGGACAAGGTGGGCATGAAAAAAGAATAGGAGGCTTAGGTGGCTTTACCAGTTGTATTGCTACCTTTCAGATCAGCACTATTGCCACTTCACAGTAGGAACGTTCTATTTTTATTTATTTTTTATATTCTGATTTACAGTACCAGGCCACTTACATGCCTCCCCAGGAAACATATGCAGGAAAGTAAGCATTTTTGCCTTCAGGTATGTTTCGCTGAGGCTTCTCATGTTATGGCATTTAGGTGGTGTAAAAAGGTTGTCAAAAGAATTTGCCCCCTGACTGTCATGTTGATGACTGCTGGACAACATGGATAGCGAAACTGGATTTCCAAGATTATGGCTATTAGAGTGGAAAAGTAGAGCTGACAGAATCATTTGACTTTTCATGTCTTTGGATGGTTGCTTATGCAGTTTTACTTAGCATGTCCATTTATAGTTAGAAACAAAATATTAGTAAACATTAAATGTGGCCCTTTACTTATGTTATTCTTGAAAAAATGCAATGTCAGTCAAGTTCTCTCAAATTGGTGACAATTCACAGAATCTTTGGATAGTTTTTTTTTTTTGTGACCATCAAATCAACTTTACCTCCTTTCCTGACCAGGCCATTCTTTGCAATACAGCACTGCGTTACATTATACTGACAATTGCGCGGTCATGCAAAATTGAAGTCCTTTTTTCCCCACAAATAGAGCTTTCTTTTGGTGGTATTTGATCACCTCAGACAGACAATTTTGAAAATATATATATAAATCCTTATAAGGGTATATTTTGTTTTTTATTATCATAGAAAAAAAAAAACTGTAAAAGTTTTTTTTTTTTTCTTTTTAAATCACTGGAATGGAACGTGATACCAACACTTTTGAATGATTTGGATTTCTTGCATTTATGCCTTAACACGAGAGTGCAGGGCATTGAATTGTGGTGAGTGCGCATTCTCTAAGGGTGGAGGATTCACTGTACACAAGCGGTGTGGTGGAAGATTGAGAAGATTGAGGATAAGCCTCTATTTATGAACTCATATCTACTATTTTTTTCACCTGCTATCACGGGACTTCAATATTTTTCCGCTTTTTTGTTAATATTTTGTTTGCATTTATTTTTACACTTTAAAAGGTGATCTATGCTATATGATATATGTCATATATATTATATTATATATTTATATTATTTAGTTAAGTGGAATTCACATTTCACTGATTAGGGGACCCGGATTGTTAGTACGGGACCCAGGGCTCCCACAGAGACCCCAGTCTCTGTGCTGGCACATTCCTAGCTCAAAGACAGATATGCGGCCCCATGGAAAAAGCCCAGTCCAGTGAGGCCGCATCTCTGTGTACGGACGACATGACTGGGTTAAACTGTATATTTAGATGATTGCAAAATATATTAAAGGGGTTGTAAAGGTTCGTCTTTTATTTTCTAAACAGGTTCCTAAAACAAACCGATGGGGCCCACACACGATCGGTTTTTCCGATGAAAACAGTCCATCGGTCCGTTTTCATCAGACAAACTGATCGTGTGTACAGGGCTTTACTGTGCTAAAAAGTCAGTCATTATTCCACCTCATCCTATTCTTGGAATGTCTGCTGAAGTGTGGGCAGGGCATACTTTTTGTCTCCAGAAAGAACCCTGTGTTTTATGGAATGTTGTTAGTAGAGGAGGAAGTCATCTACATTTATATTAATAGGATTGAATGTTGGAAGGTGATGTTTCTGTACTTTTCATTGTCACTATTTAGGGCAATCAAATATTTGTCCATATATGAGTGTTCATACCATCTGTGTCTTTAGGGCTTTGAAGAAAAGTGATTTGGATGTTGGGTTATATAAAAAATGTTTGCAAATAGAGGAATGAGGTAATAATTTATTTGATGTGCCAAACTACAGCAGGTATCATTTAATGTGGTTTCATGGCTCTGATTAAAGACAACAGAAAGATCCAGGTAAAGATATTCAGGTGTAGATACGACTGGTTTGTGTTGAGGCCAGACACTACTGCATAAGAAAACATGGCATGCAATGTTTGTGTGGCTTTTTTCTTTTTAAGTCACCCAGTATTCTGCACCACTGAGCATGATGCTATTGTCTTTCCTGGAAGATTCTTCGGCAATGTAGAGCAGGCCAAATCCATGAGAAGACACTCCAGTCCATTGCAAAATTATCTTCTCTAGAGAATCGGACTACTCTGTATTCCTCAGAATATTGTAGGAAGGGGTGTGATGTTATCAGAGGTGTATCTAGTGAAAATAGTGCCTATGGCAAGCACTAAATCTGCGCCCTGTCGAAACATTTGAAACCCATCTTTCAGATAACCTTAACAAAAAAACAGCTAACAAAACTAGTGATATTTATCATCCCTTGTGATGCCTTGAGTAGTGACATATCCTCTTTATGGAGAAATCTGGGGTTTATTAGACCCCTGATTCCTCCTCTGCCCTCCATGCCAGGTAAATGCAGAACCAATACTGGAAGTGATGAAATCTTCATCACTTAAGGCCTCAGTTTTCACTGATGTTCCTCCTTCTTCTTTGTGCGCTGCCAATCCGACCAGATGGAATGAGAGAGCCTGAGACAACAGGGGAGGGCTGAACGCAGCAGGGATAGCACTGCCATTCTCCATTAGCAAAGCTGCTGAAAAGGAGATCCTGCCTATGCTCGGGAGGAGGGAAGAAGAGACCCTCAGACCATGGTAAGTGTCTTGCTGCCCAGCCACTCAACAGCGCCCCCTTCATATGGCAACCATGGCACTTGCCATGGCTGCCATACCCTAGATACGCCACTGGATGTTATGGTTGTAAAATCTATATTAGGTAAATATAAAATCTTAGCTTTTCTTTACAGGTACAAATTTGGAATTACTATAGCCATCCATTTCACTTGGGGAAGGTCCCCAGACAGTATAAGTGGAATTTTACTGCAAGGTTCATTTTAATCAGCATCTTTTCTTTAACCTTGTTACATCAAACGATGAAACCCAGAAAATCCAAATGTAATTTCTAAATCATGGTTTTATTATCCATCACTTTCAGAAATCATCAGATATTTTCCTGTACTGTGCCTTGTTTTGTAAGCTTTCTTTTTTTTCTCCTTCACCTCCTCCTCAATTATGATTATATACTGGAAATAGTTCACCTTCTATTAATGAGTCAACATTTATTACAGTTACATGTTACAGCAGCACATATATTGTTTGCCTATGTAATGCTTAATCAGTGCTTTAAGTGAACTTGTCTCCAACCTGGGCAATTATGCATAACTAGAGTTTTCTTTTAGAGAAAAACGACATGTCAATTCAGTGAGTAGATCCAGTAATCTAGGTAGCTGAAGTTTAAATCAGAGGCCCCCAACTACTGGGCTGCAGCACACTACCAGTCCATGGCCTGTTAATAAAAGCAATCCACTCAGCAAGAGGTGAGCTGCGACCCCTGTCCGGACAGGACTATCATGGCCCATGGTCGCCGCTCACCTCCTTCTGTGCGGCCTTGACACTTAGCCTGTGTGTCCTCTCCCAGGCTTCCTGCCCTGGACAGAAAGCTGGAGTCTTTTCATACTAACAATCCCTTACTTGTTATCATGATAAGTTGGGCAGTTCCCTCTGTCCAGCTCTGTATCACCGCCCCACTGATGATGTCATCCTATTAGTAGGGCATGGGGCGGGAGGCAGATAACTGCCTCTGCCCTTCCGACAGTAGGACTGTGCAGTGGAGAAATAGATTGAAAGGGGGCAGTGATTTTAGAAAGGAAAGGGTGAGTGGGGCATGACTGCAATGGGCACTGTGATGGGGGAGCTGTGATTGCTTGGGGCACTGTAATGTGAAGATGCACAGTGATATAAAGGGGGCTGCACTGTAAAGGGGCACTGTAATTATTACAGTGCCCCTCTACATTAATGTAAAGGGGTACTGCACTCTAAAGGGGCACTGTAATGTAAAGGGGGGCTGTGTCACGAAGGAACGGAGCACACTGTGGGACTGCTTTAAAGGGATCTGTGATGTAAAGGGGAACTGTGGCCACTGATATAAAGGGGAAACTGTGCTCTTAAGGGGAGTTGTGATGCCACAAAACCAGTCTCTGGTGCCAAAAAAGGTTGGGGAGGCTGGTTTAAATCTAAACATTTCTTTTAAAATTGACCTTGGTCCTACCTCTTCTAGTATTCCAAATTACATATAGGTCACCCCGAAAAGCGATAGACTCGTTGAGCAAAAAGAAGACTCAAGAGCTGGAAAGGAGCAGGGTAAAACTCAACTTTTGCAGAAAAAGCGTATGCAGCGTTGACTGCCTATATATCTGGATTTAATCATCGATATTAAAAGTGAACCTCTGCTGATCTTTTTTTTTTATATATATATATAAATATATATATGCTCAGTTTGAATTGCCCAAGTGTGTGATAAGTTTAACCACTTGACAACCGGGCCTATTTTGGCACTTCTCTCCTTCATGTAAAAATCACAATTTTTTTGCTAGAAAATTAATCATAACCCCCAAACATTATATATGTATTTTTAAGCAGACACCCTAGGGAATAAAATGGTGGTCATTGCAACTTTTTTTTCTCGCACAATATTTTTTCAAACGCCTTTTTTTGGGAAAAAAACGGTTTCATGAATTAAAAAATAGCAAAACAGTAAAGTTAGCCCAATTTTTTTGTATAATGTGAAAGAGGATGTTAAGCCGAGTAAATAGATACCTAACATGTCACACTTTAAAATTGCGCACACTCATGGAATGGCGCCAAACTTCAGTACTTAAAAATCTCCATAGGCGACGCTTAGTGGGGTTTGAACAGTGTTTACATATGAGGCTGGGACTTGCATGCGTGTTTGCTTCTGCGCGCGCGTTTACTTCTGGGTACCGTCGCGCCCGGGCCTCTGACGGTCATAGAGATGACTGGTGACCATCTGGTCACCAGTCTTCTCTATGCTTTCGAGGCAGCGCTGACGGATTCGCTCTCCGGGCCCCCAATGGCACGGGAGAGCCTGGAGAAACATCAGATGGCGGCGGTAGGGGGGGACATCCCCTCCCGCTGCCTATAAGAATGATCAAGTGGTGGAACTGCTGCGTTGATCATTCTTATCGTGCAGAGAATCGGTGGCTGAAGAGGGTGATATCTGAATGACGCCTGTAGCTGCAGGCATCATTCAGATATCACCGCACAAAGTCAAGGATGTCCCAGGGACGTCCTCGGTTGTCAAGAGGTTAAGTGAACGTTCATCCTAGAATTACTCGATGAACATTAAACTATGTAACACATGTACCTTTGGTGAATGCATAGCACCATGTTTGACTTCTGTCCAGGGTGAAGTTGCATTTTACTTAAAAAATGTTTTAAAAATGTTTCAAGAAGAAAGAAATGTTCAGGAAGAATATACTCCATGCATCAGTGTTTGTAGCAAGTTCCTTCAAGCCACACATCATTTAGGCCGCGTACACACGATCAGTCCAAACCGATGAAAACGGACTGAAATTCAGTTTCATCGGTCCAAACCGACCGTGTGTATGGCCCATCAGTCTTTTGTCCTTCAGTCCAAAGTTTTAAAACTTGCTTTAAAATCGGACTGATGGACGCCTGACCATCGGTCCTAACCGATGGTTAGTACGCAAAAGCATCGGTTCAAAACATGCTCAGAATCAAGTCGACGCATGCTTGGAAGCATTGAACTTCATTTTTTTCAGCACGTCGTCGTGTTTTACTTAGAGGCGTTCTGACACGATCGTTTTTTGAACTGATGGTGTGTACGCACATCAGACCATCAGTCTGTGAACCGATGAAAATGAACTTTAGTCCGTTTTTATCGGTTTGGACTGATCGTGTGTACAAGGCCTTAGAAAGTTTTGATAATTTTTATACATTTTTGACAGATGACCCTGGAAATGTTATTAGCAACTGAATATTTGTTATAGTTTGATTCAATCAAACACAGAATTTGTATTTCTATTATTCTTTACAGACTTGGTAATACGCTCCTGTTTTGTGTTGTGCTGATCAGCTGCCTCTATTCTCCTGTTGATATCAGTTTAGGAATACTCAGGGACAGTATTTATCTAAGTACTGAAAGTAAGAACAGTTGATGTTATTGATAACAACAAATCAGAATCCTCATTATTATTATCCGCACGGTACAGATAGAGTAAAAGGTGACTTTTATTGGTTGCTGCAGGCAACAAAATTAATTATTTTTTCTTAAACTCTTTTTGAAATAAAACCTATTCTCTTGGAAATAATATAAACTGAGTTAAGTTGCAAGGGAGCAAACATTATTTTTGGAAGAAGGTACCAATAGAGGGTTCATATCCTCTGTAAAGTAAGACATAGAACTAGCATCTGCAGTTGTGCTTTTTCTTGAAAATACTAGTAAGATTTTAGAATAGATCAATCCATACAGTGACTAAACATGTAGTCACAGTTTGTCCACCTTTTTTATGTACTCATTTTAAAATGTGTTTGTTAAACGTTTCTAACGTGTTGTGTACATACCATACAAGCACCATTTATGTTCTTGATTATTTTATTTAAAAAAAAAATAGTAAACATTTGTGTATTTCCAACATAACTACAATTTTAATTTTACTCAAAAAAATGTTATGCCATAAAAAAAAAAAAATTGATTGCCATTACTACATTTTTCAGGCTGCTGAAAACTACAGGTGTATCTTAAAAATTTGAATATCATCAAAAAGTTAATTTTAATTTAAAAGTTAATTTATTTCAGTAATTCTATTCAAAAAGTAAATCTCATATATTTTATATGGTAGATTTATTACACACAGAATGATATGTAAAGAGAACTGTGATGTAAAGGGGTACTGTGGCCATTGGCTTACAGCTAGTGAAAACCCGAACTTCAGTATCTCCGAAAATTTGTATATTATGAAAAGTTGAATATTTTTTTTTTTTTTCTCAAACAAAGGTTTTTATTGAGCAAATGTATAAAAAGAAAACAGCTTACAAAACTCCAGAGCATAGTCACAAATGAAATCACATGGGAGAGTACACATATATCATAACATGACACTTCATCTAAAGCCACTCAGTATTGTAAAGAGCCCTATAACCCTCCTCCCCCTCCCGCGGGTATATTCGATTATCCAGGAACCAGTCATCCGCAGATCTAAAATAGCCTGTCATACACAAGATCTATCGGGGCTAGCCCCGGAACATCAAGCCACTGGGCCCATAACTTTTCATATTTACCGCTAGTCCCTCTTCTCTGATACACCAGCCTCAAGGTGACCCCCATCTGCCTGATCCATTCCTGAACCGTGGGTGGTTCAGTGTCCTTCCAGTGCCTCAATATCACTAAGCGGGCCTGAAACAGGGCCCAGCCTATTGCCTGTCTGGGGATATCCTCCACTAGGAGGTCCTCAGTAATCCCCAGCAGACAAACCTTGGGTTCCAAGGGAACTTGTACCTGTAAGGCCCCGTTGATAGTGTCAACCACCCCTGTCCAGTACCGATGGAGCTTCGGGCATCTCCACAGAAGGTGGATGAGGTCGCCATGGTCCCTGCAGCACCTAGTGCAGCAGGGGTCTACACCCATTCCCATTCGCGCAAGCCTGGCTGGTGTATAATGGACCCGTAAGAGGATGTAAAGCTGCGACAGTCTGTGTGCCACATTCAGGGAGCACATGGGAACCGCCTGCAAGGCCTCCTCCCACTGAAAAGTTAAATATTTTAGATTTATGGCATCACACTCTAATCAGCTAATTAACTGAAATCAGCTTCTCTATAAAGCTGGTCAGCAGAGGGAAGCATGAAGTGCTCTAAAATCTTCTAGACGGCTGCACTGACTTTGGACTTGATAAAACACAGTGGACCACAGTGGATGACATGGCTCCCCAAATCATCACTGACTGTGATGACTTTACACTGTACATCATGCAACTTGGATTCTGTGCCTCTCCACTCTTAATCCAGACTATGGGACCTTTGGACCAATGAGCAACAGTCTAGTCTTTTTTCTCCTTAGCCCGGGAAAGATACTTCTGATGTTGTCTCTGGCTCAGAAGTGGCATGACACAAGGAATGTGACAGTTGGAGCCCATGTCCTAGATATGTCTGTGTGTGGTGGCTCTTGAAGCACACGTAGTTCACTGCTTGTGAACCTCCCCCAAATTCTTGAATGCCTTTGTTTCACAATCCTCTCAAGGCTGTGGTAATCCCTTTTGCTTGTACACCTTTTTCTACCACACGTTTTCCCTTCACTCAACCTTCCATTAGTATGCTTGGATACAGAATTCTGTGAACAGCCAGCTTGGAGGGTGTCAGTGACTGTCTTCTGAATAACTGTCAAGTCTGCAGTCTTCCCCATGATTGTGTAACCTACTGAACCACACTGAGAGACCATTTAAAGCAGAGTGTCAGCCTCAAAAAAGGCTGGCAAATACTGTAGCTGCTGACTTTTGATAAGGACACTTACCGCACTTACTGCATTGTCGGCCATTGCAACTAAGGGAAACTGATGTGGAGCGTTCAGGCTTCACAACCGGTTTCCTACTGCGCATGCATGAGTCACTCTGCACTTCCTTAATAGCCCTGTCCCAGAAGGCAGTGGGCGGGAAGGAGGAGGGCTCAAGGCAGAAGAGTAATGACGTACCTTGCTCCTGCGAGTACACCTTTGTACTTCATAAAAGGTAAGAAAAAAAATATATATCCAAAAACGACAGGTGAAGGGACCACCCCTAAATTTAAGACTTGGTAGTAAAGTTTGGTGGAACTCCGCTTTAAAGGCTCAGGTAACCTTTACAGGTGTTTTGAGTCTACAATATTCAACTTTTTCACAATAGTTATATATCCTATCTTTAAACACAGGGTCCAAGTACCATGTCCACCTAAACTATAGGTCCCACCACTGTGCCACAATAAATATAGATTAGTAAGTAGCCTGATTTAGCTGCCACTGTAAAAAAATAAAAAAAAATACATCTACTACGATAGCCTATACAGTAAATAGTGACGCTAAAGTAATTATAAACTATACACATCCATCACCCAGTGAATAATTCGAACAGAAAAAATATATAGATCCATAAAGTCCTCAAAAAAATAAAATAAAACATAAAATGTTTAATAATATGGTTGTCAACAAAGGATCCTGCTTGACAGACTCATCCACCACACCACATGCAGATTGTGACACCCTATAGCAGCCCTCAAAATTTCCACTCGCCTACTAGCATTTGGCGAGTGGATTTAAGCTGGGGGCGAGTGATGACAGGGCTGCATGACCAATCTCTCTCCAATCTGTGCCTACATTTAAAGTCCCGATGAGATTGGCGGCCGAAGAGGAAAGGTGCATGCTCGGGAAAAGTAGTCTGGTGAGCCGCGCACAGGCAGAGCAGTACACAGGTGCTCTCCTTACAATCCTCATTAAGCCATGGGACCTAACAGTATGACCTCTCTGAGCCTGCCCCCCTCCCCCCGGGCCCCGACCAATGTAGCTGGAGAGCAGAAAGTAATGAGTGAGGTGGAGGATTGCAAAAATTACCACTCCGGTGCATCGCTCACTGAAAGATTACCTGACATGAGAGCGGCAGCCTTCCAGTTTGTGCAGTTTTCTTCTCCTTGTGCTCGAGAGAGAGAGTGTGTTCTAGTGCCCTGTCCCTCTGGTCTGCCCCCAGTGCCCTGTGCCTCTGGTCTGCCCCCAGTGCCCTCATTGTCATTCCATGAGATAATCTATGAGGGCGTGTTTACAGGTGCAATTAGGCGCAGGGCAGTGTATGAATTAGGTGGGGCAACTGGTGGCGAGTAACTCTTGAGGCCTGGCTAGTAGCTCAGGACTTGAAATTTTGAGCCCTGCCCTATAGGTGTCAACTCACCTGATATAATTGCCTCACATTCTCATGTTTGGCAAATATGCGTCAACCCCTTAAGAGTTAAAGTTGTTCACCTAAATCTCCAATCCTTAGTGGTAATCTCACAGACAATCCACATGTGTAAAACAAAAAGTGCTCCAATAGTGCGGTAATGTTTAAACAAATTTATTAAAAATGATTAAAACCTTCAAACAATGCACTCACATTATGTACATAGTACACACGCATGTATTATAAATCTCACGCAGCAGCATTAGACTGGCATAGTGCAGTTATGCCGGACCTAGTGTGTGATGGGCAGTATCTCTCCCACACCAAATTGTCTCTGCCAGAACATCACTTCTGGTATTGCGTCTTGTGTCACTCTTGGTTGCCGTACAGCCACATCCCACGTCCTTTCTATTGACATATTATTGAACATTTTATTTAATTTTTTATTTTTTTGAGGACTTTTTTGGATTTATAATTTTTTTTCTGTTTGACTTATTCACTTATTCACTGGATGATGTTCATAGTTTATGTTAATTACTTTAGTGCCACTATTTACTGTATAAGCTATCACGGTAGATGTATTTTTATATATCCTATCTTGTTCAGAAAAAAAATCTGCTCTTTTGATTAGTGCCAGAAGGAGGCAGCTCTGAGCATTAGTTCACATGTTCAACAGATCAGTCTAGAATGTTGGATGGAAGAACAAGGCATCTCCAAAATGTAAAAATTCACCTTGCTTTATAGAAGAGATATTTTTGTATGCTAACAGTGCTGAATCATATGTGAAACATGGATAATGGACTTCAAACTCAAGTTAAAAAAAAAAAAGTTTAAACACTTTTTTTTTTTGCTTTGCCAAAGGTTGTTAAAACTAGTGCTTCCTCTTTATTGCTCTTTATTGCTGTGAACCCTACTTTTTTAATGGCACATATACAGTAAATTCCTTTCTGCATCTAGTGGAATTATCAAATCTTTGGGGTCGTGTCTGTTAATAAGAAAGAGTTCTGTTGGCATACTCAGAGACCAGTGAGGCACTATCACACTATCAATATTCATGAGCCACGTAATACATCGCCCTTCTGAAATATATTGCTTACACATTGTTGGTGAACAATGCATTTTATTTACTGCATTTATATTAATATCTTAGCCACAAGTTTCTTGTTTGACCCTTTAACTTTTGATTTGATAAGATATGTACAAAAAAAGATTGAACTGAGTAACTAATTGTTTCTCTTTTACAGTGCTGAGTATCGGTGAAGGTGGATTTTGGGAGGGTTCGGTGAAGGGACGGAGTGGTTGGTTTCCAGCAGATTGTGTGGAAGAAGTGCAGATGAGGCAGCCAGATCCAAGACAAGGTAAGAGACTAGCTAATAAAGACTTGCAGGCAAAGATTGTGTGCACATTTAGGGTACGCTGTACATGGCAGGGTTCTTTTTTTTTTCTTTCAAATAATTTTATTTTCGGAAATAAAATAAAAATTACAATAAATCACAAAACATACCAATATGGACATAACCTAGTAAATGTCAGCAGGAACTAAAAAAGACTTACAGAGAGAGGGAGATAGAAAATCTCCCCCCTTCAGATTTGAGAAGGAGAGAAAAAAAATAAAAATAAAAGCTCATACATTGTAATAAAATATGTGAGTATTAAAAGTTAAACAATTTAAAAATATATATATATTGATGTAAGAAAGAGAAAGGACTCCTTATGTAAGCTAACTCAATAGAAATAAGGATACTTATAATCTCCTGGTGCCCCTATCGGTTCAAATTGCACCAGGAGCGAAATCCTTTCGACATACTGAATTACACTCTGAACCAAAGCCTATGTTGCTAGATAAATCCCCTTACAAAACATAAATAGGCTCCCCTAAAGAAGGGGAGAAAAATAAAAAGGCAGCGGGAAAAAGTGGGAGAAAAAAAAAAGGGACAAAATAGAGAGGGAGGAAAGGGGATAAGACAAGCTATATACCTAATTTACAGTTGGCAGGGTTCTTTTTACAGTGTTTAATTTCAAGGGCAATTTTATGTTTAGTATGAGTAACTTTTTAGATATTTATTACAGGTACAGTGCCTTGAAAATATTTATATCCCTTGAAATTTTCTAAATGTTCTCATGTTGCAACCGAAAATGTAAATGTATTTTATTGGGATTTTATGTGATAGACCAACACAAAGTGGCACATAATTGTGAAGTGGAAGGAAAATAATAAATGGTTTTCCATTTTTTTTATAAATAAATATGTGAAAAGTGTGGCATACGTTTGTATTCAGCCCCCCGAGTCAATACTTTGTAGAACCACCTTTTGCTGCAATTACAGCTGCAAGTCTTTTTGGAGATGTCTCTACCAGCTTTGCACATCCAGAGAGTGACATTTTTGCCCATTCCTCTTTGCAAAATAACTCAAGCTCTATTATATCGGATGGAGAGTGTCTGTGAACAGCAATTTTCAAGTTGTGCCACAGATTCTCAATTGAATTTAGGTCTGGACTTTGACTGGGCCATTCTAACACATGAATATACTTTGATCTAAACCATTCCTTTGTAGCTCTGGCTGTATGTTTAAGGTTATTGTCCTGCTGGAAGGTGAACCTACGCCCCATTTTCAAGTCTTTTGCAGACTCAAAGGCCGCATACACACGATCGAATATATCTGCTGAAACTGGTCCGCAGACCAGTTTCAGCGGACAGATTCGATCGTGTGTACGGGCTAGCAGACAGGTTTCCAGCAGACAAAAGTTTTAAAGCATGCTTTAAAACTTGTCTGCTGGAAAGCCGTCTGTCGGATATGTCCGCTGGTTAGTACGCCTAACCAGCGGACCGAAATCTCCCGCATGCTTTGAATGGATTCGACGCATGCGTGGAAGTATTTTACTTCCTGGTTTGGTGACGTAGCGGCGTCAACGTCACCGCCGCGTCACCGCGCTGTCTGTCCGCGAGGATTTTGGTTTGATCGTGTGTACACAGATCAAACCAAAACATCCCAGGAGACATGTCCGATGAAATCGGTCTGTCGGACCGTTTTCATCGGATATGTCTCCTTGTGTGTATGCGGCCAAACAGGTTTTCTTCTAAGATTGCCTTGTATTTGGCTCCATCCATCTTCCAATCAACTTTGACCAGCTTCACTGTCCCTGCTGAAGAAAAGCATCCCCATGGTGCCACCACCATGTTTCATGATGGGGATTCAGGGTGATGTGGAGCGTTAGTTTTCCACAATACATAGTGTTTTGCTTTTAGGGCAAAAAGTACAATTTTGGACTCATCTGACCAGAGCATTTTCTTTCACATGTTTGCAGTGTCCCCCACATGGCTTCTCACAAACTGAAAACGGGACTTCTTATGGCTTTCTTTCAACAATGGCTTTCTTCTCGCCACTCTTCCATAAAGGCCAGATTTGTGGAGTGCATGACTAATAGTTGTCCTGTGAACAGATTCTCCCACCTAAGCTATGGATCTCTGCAGCACCTCCAGAGTTACCATGGGCCCCTTGGCTGCTTCTCTTATTAATGCTCTACTTGCCCGGCCTGTCAGTTTAGGTCAGGGATCTTCAAACTACGACCCTCCAGCTGTGGTGGAACTACACTTCCCATGAGGCATTGTAAAAATCTGACATTCACAGACATGACTAGGCATGATGGGAATTGTAGTTCCTGAACAACTGGAGGGCCGTAGTTTGAAGACCCCTGGTTTAGGTGGACGGCCATGTCTTGGTAGGTTTGCAGTTGTGCCATACTCTTTCCATTTTTGGATGATGGATTGAACAGAGCTCTGTGAGATGTTCAAAGCTTGGGATATTTTTTATAGCTTAACCCTGCTTTAAACTTCTCCACAACCTTATCACTGACCTGTCTGGTGTGTTCCTTGGCCTTCACAATGCTGTTTGTTCACTAAAGTTCTCTAATAAACCTTGGAGGGGCGTCACAGGACAGCTGTATTTATACTGAGATTAAGTTACACACAGGTGGACTATTTGCTAATTAGGTGACTTCTGAAGGCAAGTGGTTTCACTAGATTTTAGTTAGGGGTATCAGAGTAAAGAGGTTGAATACAAATGCACGCCACACTTTTCAGATTTTTTTTGTAAATTTTTTTTAAAACCATTTATTATTTTCTTTCCTCTTCACAATAATGTGCCACTTTGTGTTGGTCTATCACATAAGATCCCAATAAAATACATTTACGTTTTTGGTTGTTTTTGGTTGTGATATGACAAAATGTGGAAAATTTCAAGGGGTATGAATACTATTTCAAAGCACTGTATATAGTATAGTTAAAGTATGCAGTGCTTTACATATATATTTTTACATTCACATCAGCTGCTGATCAGTGTGTTCTAATGGTGGGGAAGTTGCGCCACTATCAGAACACAATAGCTCAGTGGGAGTGATTTCCCCGTCTACTTTGAATGTGTGGATGGTGTAATCAGGTCTTTTTTTTTTGTTCATTTTGTTTTCAATTTTTTTTTTTATCATCTATGTGCTGCCTGACTCACATTCATACAGACATGAACTGTGGTCAGTTTACAAGGGAGCCACATAACTTACAAGCGTGTCTGTGGAGTGTGCCAGGAAATCGGACTACCCAGAGGAAACCCATGCAGGAACAAGGAGAAAATGCAAACTCCATGCAGTTAATGTCAGGGTTAGGATTCAAACCAACAGCTCTACCGCTGCCAGGTAGAAGCACTAATCGCTAAACCATATTTACTGCAATATTTAATAGAATATAAAAGAAAAAAACATTTGCTAAGAAAATCGAAGAAGCAGGATCGACGGGAAGCCAATCAATGGCCACACAAAATCCCTCTTTTCAGTTATTTTAGATGATAGCATAGCTTGTACATACAATAAATTAAGTAACCTTGGCCTTGCAGGAACAGCATGAGAGCCAACAGAAGTAAATTGAGCTCAGAGTATTGTAAGCTGTGGGATTAATCAGTCTCTATGGACCTATCATTTAGTTTGCTTGCTTCACCTCTGTTGATCGATTCAGTTTAAGAAGAACTTGATAATAATTTTCTGAATAGTTTTTTTTAGTTGATATGACTTGAAATTAAATCTTCAAAATGTGTGCTTAGACAGCAGTTGACTAATTAGCCAAATGTATTTTTAGTTAAAGTGTTTCTAAATCCAAAAATAAAAATGTAGGCCCGGATTCAGAAAGAACTTACGCCGACGTATCTACTGATGCACCGTCGTATCTATGCGCCGTACCCACAAGACTAGATACGCCTGAAAATAGGCTTCTTCTGACCGACGTAACTTTCCTACGCCAGGGTATCGTGGGCGCATAGTTACGCTGGACGCATTCGGCATTCCCATTTTAAATATGCAAATGAGTAAGATACGCCGATTTACGAACGTTAATATACGCGGTTTACGTCTGGCGTAAAGTTACCCCTCATATAGCAGGCGCAGGTAATGCAAAGGTATGGGCCAGGGAACGACACCATCAAATTTTACGTTGCGTACGGCGTTTACGTAGTACTACGTGAATAGGGCTGTGCGTAGGTTACGTTCACGTCGTAGGCAGTGTTCAACGTATCTTAGGCAGCTATTTCAATGTAACTGTGAGCATGCGCACTGGGATGTGTCCAAGAGAAGACGCATGCACAGTTCGTTTTTTGAAGCTGTGGCCATCATTTGTATGGGGTCACGCTTCATTAAAATGTATCACGCCCACTTCCAGCCCACTTCCACTTACGCTGCCTTACACCGACAAATATACGATACGCCGGCACAATGTTGGGAGCATTTGCTTTCCTCTCTGCGTTGCGCCGGCGTAGCGTAAAGAAGATACGATACAGCGGCATAAAGATGCGCCGATGTATGTGAATCCGGGCCGTAATGTGTTGCAGCTTACTAGTCCTTGTATATGGTGTCTGCATTTTTTTTCTTTTTACAGTTTATTTCCTTTATTTTCACATGGTAATCCTGCCAATAACACACTTCCTGTTATAGACTGACAATACTGAACACTGAATTGTAACTACGGAGGATCAGTGTTGTAATCCTAACAGAAATTGTGTTAGTAGTACAGAACACCTCCTACTGTCCTCTGTTTTGTTGAGATAACAAGACAGCACTAGATTCCTGGCAGGTATTTTTGTAGTTATCAAACAGATACAGTGCCTTGCGAAAGTATTCGGCCCCCTTGAACTTTGCAACCTTTTGCCACATTTCAGGCTTCAAACATAAAGATATAAAACTGTAATTTTTTGTGAAGAATCAACAACAAGTGGGACACAATCATGAAGTGGAATGAAATTTATTGGATATTTCAGATATTAACAAATAAAAAACTGAAAAATTGGGCATGCAAAATTATTCAGCCCCTTTACTTTCAGTGCAGCAAACTCTCTCCAGAAGTTCAGTGAGGATCTCTGAATGATCCAATGTTGACCTAAATGACTAATGATGATAAATAGAATCCACCTGTGTGTAATCAAGTCTCTGTATAAATGCACCTGCACTGTGATAGTCTCAGAGGTCTGTTTAAAGCGCAGAGAGCATCATGAAGAACAAGGAACACACCAGGCAGGTCCGAGATACTGTTGTGGAGAAGTTTAAAGCCTGATTTGGATACAAAAAGATTTCCCAAGCTTTAAACATCCCAAGGAGCACTGCGCATCAGACCACTGCGAATCTACGAAGACCTGGCCGTCCCTCTAAACGTTCAGCTCATACAAGGAGAAGACTGATCAGAGATGCAGACAAGAGGCCCATGATCACTCTGGATGAACTGCAGAGATCTACAGCTGAGGTGGGAGACTCTGTCCATAGGACAACAATCAGTCGTATACTGCATAAATCTGGCCTTTATGGAAGAGTGGCAAGAAGAAAGCCATTTCTTAAAAGATATCCATAATAAGTGTCATTTAAAGTTTGCCACAAGCCACCTGGGAGACACACCAAACATGTGGAAGAAGGTGCTCTGGTCAGATGAAACCAAAATGTAACTTTTTGGCAACAATGCAAAACTTTATGTTTGGCGTAAAAGCAACACAGCTCATCACCCTGAACACACCATCCCCACTGTCAAACATGGTGGTGGCAGCATCATGGTTTGGGCCTGCTTTTCTTCAGCAGGGACAGGGAAGATGGTTAAAATTGATGGGAAGATGGATGGAGCCAAATACAGGACCATTCTGGAAGAAAACCTGATGGAGTCTGCAAAAGACCTGAGACTGGGACAGAGATTTGTCTTCCAACAAGAGAATGATCCAAAACATAAAGCAAAATCTACAATGGAATGGTTCACAAATTAGCGCGGGGAACAATACAGCTTTCATTTGAATAGCTGTGTATTCCCTGGCCACGCCGCGTCATATACAGCCCCTCCACCTTGTCCGGCACTTTGATAGACAGATTACCCATCCCAGGATTGGATGGGTGATCTGTCTATCAAAGTGCTGGACAAGGGGGAGGGGCTGTATATGACGTGGCGCGGCGGGGAGCACACAGCTATTCAAATGAAAGCTGTCTTGTTCCCAGCGCTGATCAACTAGACCTCAGTGGCGGGGGGGGGGCTTGGCTTGGCTTTCTATTTGGGGATATGTCTGTATCTGTGGGGGACATGGCTGCATCTGTGGGGGACATGGCTGCATCTGTGGGGGACATGGCTGCATCTGTGGGGGACATGGCTGCATATGTGGGGGACATAGCTGCATTTGTGGGGGGACATGGCTGCATTTGTGAAGGGACATGGCTGCATTTGGGGACACATTTAAAAAAAAGTATCAGTATTCGGTATCGACAAGTACATGAAAAAAAGTATCGGTACTTGTACTCGGTCCTAAAAAAGTGGTATCGGGTTAACCCTAGTTTCTGGCTACTAGCACACAATGCCCATACAGAGGAAAGGGGGTTGTTTCACTTTTTTGTGATACATTATGTTTTAATTGTCTCTAAAGTTTTCAGCTCCATAATTTTTACTTAATTTTACATTTGGCACTTTTCCCCCCATCCAGACATAGGGGTCAATTCACTAAGAGTTAAACAACGGCCAAAAAATGCGGTGAAATAACACTTGCGGTAAATCAGTTGTGAAAGTTCAATTCACTAAGAATTTTGCGTTAAATACCAAATGCGGTATTTGTTAGATTTAGCGGTAATTACCGCATTATTTATTGTCAATGCTGGACTTGCTATAGATACACTCTTGCACTGAAGAAGTAAAAATGTTCAGTCGGGTTCTAAAGTCTTTTAAGTGACCCATGTGAAAGCACTGTGATTTTTTTTACAAGATGGTTCTGTGAGTTTTTCATACATAGCAGACTCTGATCTATCTTTCAGAAACTCGTGAAGATCGGACGAAGCGTCTATTCAGGCACTACACGGTTGGCTCATATGATTCTTTCACTTCCCACAGGTAATATATTGATTCCATTAGTCAGCTCATCCTGTATAAAAATATATGGTAAAAAAATTAACCAATGAAGAATGTAACATCTTCATGTTCTACGTAAGTAGTTAATAGTAGACAACTAAATTACAATAATACTTTGAATTGTGAATAACGCGGATAAGAAGCGGTTCGCAATACAAGCTATTATTTTTTTTAAATCCTCAGTTAGCGAGAGTTGTCTCACAAAACAAGCAGGATTCAAGCCTATGGGGTGTGCAGCACTGCATTTGGCAGTTTCTCCTCGTATCTCTGAGTGCATCCGAGCGGTCTCTGAATGTTTCGGAGTGTCTTCGACGCCCCTCACCTCTGGCCACATGCGGTACTGCATACAATAACAGTGGCTGTGGAACGGATTATCTGAGTTTCCATTATTTCCTACAGGGAAACTCGCTTTACGAGTGCTTTGGATTAGGAGCATTCTTCTGGAACTAATTATGCTTGTAATCCAAGGTACCACTTTATAGGTGCTTTTCTGCAATTAAAAGAATCCAATTATAACAAAAAATAGACAGATTAATATTTGTCATACTCGTGTCCTTTAACCGATTGCCGCCCACCGCACGCAAATATACCGCTGCAGCATGGCACGAGCAGGCAGAAGGACATATATATACATCCCCTTTAAGAAGCAGTTGCTGCCGGCGTGCGCCGCGATCTCCGTGAACGTTCTCCGTGCTCACAGAGACATAGAACCGGGAGGTGTTAGCCTAGACGATACTGTCACTGATCGTGTTCCCTGTCATCGAGAACCTGATCAGTGACGTTTTACAGCAAGCCACGCCCCCCTACAGTTAGAATCACGCCTTAGGGAACACTTAATCCCTACAGCGCCACCTAGTGGTTAACCCCTTCACTGCCAGTGTAATTTTCACAGTAACCAGTGCATTTGTATAGCACTGATCGCTGTGAAAATGACAATGGTCCCAAAAATGTGTCAAAAGTTTCCGATGTGTCCGCCATAATGTCGCAGTCACGAAAAAAATCGCCACTAGTAAAAAAAAAAAAAAATTATTAATAAAAATGCTATAAAACTACCCCCTATTTTGTATACGCTATAACTTTTGCGCAAATCGATCAATAAACGCTTATTGCAATTTTTTTTACCAAGAATAGGTAGAAGAATAGGTATCGGCCTAAACTGAGGAAAAAAAACTTTTTTTTATATATTTTAGGGAATATTTATTATAGCAAAAAGTAAAAAATATTGCATTTTTTTTAAAAAATTGTCGCTCTATTTTTGTTTATAGCGCAAAAAATAAAAACCGCAGAGGTGATCAAATCCCACCAAAAGAAAAAGGACGCCAATTTTGTTTGGGAGCCACGTCGCACGACCATGCAATTGTCAGTTAAAGCGACGCAGTGCCGAATCACAAAAAGGGGCAAGGTCCTTTAGCTACAAAATGGTCCGGGGCTTAAGTGGTTAATGTATGTGAGAGCATTTAGCTGTGTTTATGTGAGTTTCTGCATAAAAGGCACACTTTGCATCACTTGGTGCAGATTTCAATAGGGAATACACTCTATTTGGTCGGCTATGCTGGCTAATGTCATAGTAGATTTATTATTTTGAAGGAAATGTGGGACAGAATGGATTTTTAATATGGTAAGGAGGGATACTACTTTAAAACGTAAGAGAGCTATTATTACTTTGCACTGCTGCTTGCAGCTATATGGCCTTGGGTTAAATTCAACTTGAGTACCATATGCAACAGATCTAGTGCTTTCATTCCTGCGCTTGTTAGTGTGGTTATAGACCCAAATGGGTTTATTAAAGATACCTGATACATAACTGTAAGCACAATCCAGTACCTGCCACCTAATAGACACCTGTCAAGAGAAAAATCATTTGTACTGACCTAAAAGAATGCCACAAGTAAAGTCAGGACTCCTGATCTACACAATTATTCTGGTATAGTGACTCCAAAAATATTGAATCTAAAGGGTCAGCATTACAGTCAAATAACACACTGGTACCGGCTATATAACTGCCTAGTGCATGTTACCCTCAGATTTTAAAAACATACATGGTAGAGGTGCAGACTGCCTAAGAAGCTGGGTTGTTACCAAAAAGAGAGTTTATGTAGAAATCTATTGAGTTAAAATTTGAGAGTATACTTCAGCATGGCAGAGAGTTATTTAAATATATTGCTTGTGTCTAAGGGGACGATTATGCACATTATTTACCAGCAGAACCAGTTCATTTGAGCAGTGGCAGATTGTACAGTCACATACTTTGCTCTTTTTTTGCAGTGATTATGTCATCCAAGAGAAAGTTGCCCGGTTGCAGAAGAGAGAATTGGAAGGATTTGGTTTTGTGTTACGTGGAGCAAAAGGTACCTCTGCTGACATGCTATTTTTCTTGGTCGTTATCTCCTGTATAACGCTATCATAGTGCTGCTTATAGATCAGCTTTTCTCAACCTTTTTAACATGAAGGAACCCTTGAAGTAACATTACAGTCTCAGGTAACTCCGGCTAATAATTTTTACGTATATCTACTGTACATAGTACATCGGCATGAGGTTAATTGGGAAAAATGCTCCTTACATTTGTGGTCATTGGAAAGAATCCTGCTATTACAGATACACTTTATTACAAAAAGTATTGGAACGCCTGCCTTTACACGCACATGAACTTTAATAGCTTCCCAGTCTTAGTCCATAGGGTTTAAAAATTCCCTAAATAGCTTCCTTTACCTTAGTGCAATCCTCCTTCACTTAACTCATCCTTCGATTTTACTTTTAAATGTCCTTATTTCTTCTGGGAAATCCTCACTTCCTGTTCTTCTGTCTGTAACTCCACACAGTAATGCATGGTTTTCTCCCTCGTGTGGAGAAAGCCTCTTGAGGGGGAAGGGGGCGAGCAGGCATGTCAGGACACTCTCTACTTTGCAGATAAAGAAAGGAGCTGTGTGTTAGTGAGCGTCCTGACACTCCTGCTTGCCCCCTCCCCCTCAAGAGGCTTTCTCCACACCAGGGAGAAAGCCTTGCATTACTGTGTGTAGTTACAGACAGAAAAACAGAAAGTGAGGACTTCTCAGAAGAAATAAGGACATTTAAAAGCAAAATCAAAGGATGAGGTAAGTGAAGGAGGACTGAACTAAGGTAAAGGAAGCTATTTAGGGAAAACATTTTTTTCCTTTACAACCCCTTTAAGTTCACCCACCCTTTGCAGCTATAACAGCTTCAGTACTTCTGGAAAGGCTGGCCACAAGATTTAGAAGTGTGTCTATGGGAATGTTTGACCATTCTTCCAGAAGCGTATTTGTGAGGTCAGGCACTAATGTGGACAAGAAGGCCTGGCTCGCAGTCTCTGTTCTAATTCATCCCAAAGGTGTTCTATTGGGTTGAGGTCAGGACTCCGGCCAGTGAAGTTCCTCCACCTCAAACTCACTCATCTATGTCTTTATGGACCTTGTTTGTGCACTGCTGCCTGGTCATGTTGGAACAGGCAGGGGTCATCCCCACAAAGTTAGGAACATAACATTGTCCGAAATGCCTTGGTATGCTGACGCCTTAAGAGTTCCCTTCACTGGAACTAAGGGGCCAAGCCCAACCCCTGAAAGAAAAACACACCATAATCCCCCCTCCAGAAAATGATTTGGACCAGTGCACAAAGCAAGTTCTATAAGGAAATGGATGAGCGGGTTTGGGGTGGAGGAACTTCACTGGCCTGCCAGAGTCCTGAACTCAACGCCATAGAATGAATTATAGCAGAGACAGCCAGCCAGGCCTTGTCGTCCACAACAGTGCCTCACCTCACAAATTTGCTTCTGAAAGAATCCTCAAACATTCCCATAAACACACTCCTAAACCATGTGGACAGGCAAGTGTCCCAATACTTTTGGTAATATTGTGCAGCTAAAAAGATCTTTGTTGTCAATGGTTATTTATCTGAGAGGCAGAAATTTCTCACTGCTCTAGCAACCCTGACCAACCTCTGAAGGAACTTAGGGTTTCATGGGACCATGATTGAGAATGACTGTTATAGCTTGCTACTGTAGAAAGTCTCAATCACAAGTTGATGCTAGAGTAACGCTTACTTATAATAGATTTACAGCACTGGAGATGGCATTAGAATGGTATTGTGAGTTAGTGTGAATTTTCTAGCTTTACATATGTATGTGTATATACCATCACTGCCTTGCATAATCAACACAAACATAATGCAAACCTATGAAAGTGTCATTAAATAGCATATAAAACTAATCAATATGACTCTTCTTACAGCAGAGACACCGATTGAGGAGTTCACACCTACACCAGCTTTCCCTGCTCTGCAGTATCTGGAGTCTGTGGATGTGGATGGTGTGGCATGGAGAGCAGGCCTTAGGACAGGTGACTTCTTAATTGAGGTGTGTGGAATCAGCAAAAATGTATAATACTGCACTACTGATTTTAATAATACATGTCTATATCCTCCATATCTCTTTATCTTACATTTCTGAAAAATTAGTAGATAGGGGACTTATGAGGACCATTTTTGCTAATGACTTACTATTTTATGTTTACACCCAAATTATTTTGATTTACATTTTACATAATCAACATAAGCAATGTGCTAGAAAAGTGTAGAAGAAAAAAAAACACCCCCCTGCAAGTTAATGTCATATTATTCTAGTCTAGCCCACCAGCTGTGTGGTGTTAATGCTGACAGGTCTTTCACCTTCACCCAGTCTTCTTTCCAGGTTCACGGGCCCTGGCCATATGAATGGCCGAGCCACTATGACACCACCCCTGCGCATGTGTATAGGAGCCATGATCGCGGGACAGCGCTCTGCTCTACACATGCGCCTGTGATGTGAACATCTCCTAAAGTGCACAATTAGGAGATATTCCTTGTACCTACAGGTAAGATTTATTATAAGCTTACCTATAGGTACAAGTCAGCAAGTGGTGTATATTACAGCTTTAATTAGTATTTTTTTTTATTTTGGCATGAGTGGCTTAGCAGCCAAGGTTCCAGAGACAGAGGATCAGGCCATCCCTTTGATACACCCATAGCCATGATTGTCTTACATTGGTGCAAGTTTAGCAGTGTGTTGGGGGTACACAGTAAGTGGTTGATTTATTGATGAGTTGAAATGCTGTCAGAATCAGTAAAGCCTCATACACGCGACTGGTTTTCCCGGCAGGAAAACTACCAGGAGAGAATTTGGCCGGGAATCGGGGCTGTGTGTATGCTCCCTAGCAGTTTTCCCGCAAGGAAAACAGCCAAGAATCCCAACGGGAAATGAGAACCCTGCTTTCTATTTTCCCGTCGAGTTTTCCGGCAGAGTGTTTCCTGCCGAGAAAACCGGTCATCTGTATACTTTCATAGGTGTAGAAAAACCACGCATGCTCGATAACACTTTGATGCATGCGCGGTAGCATACAACATTAGTCTGGGGTGTAGCTAGATGGCGGCAATGTAATTGAATATGACGAGACACCGGCTCGTCATAGTTGATGACGTCACCGTGTTCTTGCCATTCAAAAGAACGGCGGGTTTTTGTGTGGTCGTGTGTATACTTGGCTTTTCAGGGCAAGCCTGCCAGGAATCCCATCGGGAAAACCAATGTTTTTTTTTCCCGATGGGATTCCCGTTCGTGTGTACAGGGCTTTACCGTCCAAAAAATGTATAAACCTAGAATGATAATATGAATCATATTACTGTACGAGATTTTTAAAGTGTGCTGTGTATAAGATGTAATGTAATATGTGTAGATCGATAAACTTTTTTTAATGGGGTAAGCATTATAACATTCCTTTATGTGCTTTATTCCCAGGTGAATGGTGTCAATGTAGTGAAGGTTGGCCATAAGCAAGTGGTAAATCTGATTCGCCAGGGAGGTGGCATACTGAGTATGAAAGTTGTGTCTGTGAGTCGTAAACCAGAAAGTGAAGAGGCTATGCGTAGGAGGGGTAGGTGTACATTCCAAGGCCTAATTTGTGCCTACCTGGTTTTTAGAACAAAATGTGTTATGGCTGCTCTTAAACTTGAAACAAAACTGTGCTGTTTCTACTGAAGCTTGGTAGATTTGGGCTTTTTGTAGTAAAATGCAAATCTAAATGTAAATGTATTGATCTTGGATGGGAAAATTGGATTTTGTGTCAACAGACTGGGAATGAGATTCAGGGCTGCTGAGTGTGCTCTTTACAACAGTGTTCTCAGATTATCTTGTAGCCACAGCAGGTTTTTATTGTTTTACATATGCTCTGGAGAGCCATGCTGTTAAAAGTTATTTTAAACTTGGTTATACATAGGATGAGGATTTTATTTTGTGAAAAACAATTAAGATAGATGAATCCCTTGAAGAAAAAAAACTGGACAGAAAGTCGTTTGCCCGGATTATAAATCTTCTGTTGACTTCACCTCGAAGAATGAGTGCCTTCACAGATTACGACCTGTTCATATGTCAGCCAATGGCATAAATGAATGACTTGCAATTCTCAGCCTATAACCCTACAATAAGGAAAAATTGAAATGCTTGTTCTTGGATTTGTAATGTAAGCAAGGTTATTTATGGTATGTATCTTATGTTTCAAGCTGAAAATGCCATACTTCACAATCTTCACAGTGCTTCAGTGGATGGTGATGTTCTCCTTGTGTGCATAACCTAATTGATTGTTCTCTTTCTCAGTGCTCCAAAGACATACTCTGTAAATATAGTGGTATACATGTTTTGCACTGACCAGCCCTAAGAAGCACAAAGCAGCTGTATTTTAAGCTGCATCTATGCTATAACCAAGCATATACAGTATGCAGAGCTACAAGTATGAGACGTGGATGGAGCTAAAATTAGAACACCTATTGAGGCACCATCCCCATCACAATACAAGAAAAATAAAGTTCCTCTATCTTCCTGGGAAACCTCAAGAGATGAAAAGAGAACACAGTAACAAGGCTGTCAGGGGTTCCTTCTCTGTGCTCAGGTTGCTCAGCTTGCTCAGCTGTCGGGTTAATTGCCAGTACTCATCATTTCACAGTGGCTCACCTGTTGATCATCTCCTGCTCATCAGTCAAGCCCACAGCCAGCCCCTTCTGGCTATTTAAACTGCCTGGTTCATTTCATCAATTGCCTTCGCCTTGGTCAACATATCTAGAGACTCTCTGCTGTGTTCCTATTGAAGACTTGCCTGGCTGACATCCCTTCTGGTTCCTGATCCTGTCTGCTGCCTCTGGCTACTGGATCTGACTTCCCATAGTCCATCCTGTTGCCATTTCTTCCCCAGGCTATTTCTTCATGGTTTCTTCCTCGGTATGCAACTGCAACACTGTACTCATATACCATTTTGATATTTTTTTCTCCACAAATAGAGCTTTCTATTGGTGGCATTTGAACACCACTGCAGTTTTTATTTTTTGCGCTATAAACAAAAAAAAAGGACGACAATTTTGAAAAAAACACAATATATTTTACTTTTTGCTAAAATAAATATCCCATTTAAAAAAAAAAAATCTTCATCAGTTTAGGCCTATATGTATTATACATATTTTTGGTAAAAAAAATAGCAATAAGTGTATATTGATTGGTTTGCTGTGTGACGGGCAATCACGGATGCCTGGTGGACATCGCGGCCGCCGGGCAGGTGCATCAGCTCCCAGGTGACGCATTGGGCGCTCGCCCCCTAGAGGCCCGGGAAGCCGAGGACGTCGAATGTTTGCTTGCCTCTGGTAAGCATGCATGTTATGTGGTGTCGCCACAAGTTATATGAAGATTATAAACATGTGGCTATGTTTATCGACTAATTTATGTCAATATATGTCAATTTATGTCAATATTGTGTGGTGTTGGAAGACATTTTTAACACTTCAATCTTTGATTAGCGCAGCTTCCTCCTTATTATTTCCTATTTTATATGTGTGTATCTCATATTGAGTTGCAGCTGTTTTTTCCTTTTTTTTCCTTTTATTGTTCACTTAGCGTAGTATTTTTCCACATTATTTATGTTTTGACTACGTTTACCAGTTGTACCATTTTTACCATTTTATTAAAATGTGGTTCATACTGCATTTTCTGTCTCCGTCTGTTTTATGGTTCCTGACTGTAGGCGAAGGTCATGAATTCAGAAGATGTAAGAAATCCACCTAGTAAAAAAAAAATCCACATTGAATGAGCAGGACCACCACATAGATCAGTTTGCCATAGCATTACAGACGCTCCTGATTTGTACTGCTCATCTTGATCCTCCCACTGTGGCTGTTCCGGTACAACCTGTGTTGCAGGCCATCCCTGCTGCTGCTGCAGTCCCTGTGCAGGCACCTGCCTCAAATATTACCTCTGTAAGAGGTATATCTGGTTCAGCACCGCTTTCCCAGCGATTTTGGGGTGATCCAGTTCAATGCAGAGGGTTTCTGAACCAGGTAAAGATGCTGCCCCAGGCGTTCCCCATGGACAGAAGCAGGCTTCATCGTTTTTTTGTTTTCTGATAGAGCCTTGGCCTGGGCAAACCCTCCATGGGAGACGCAAAAACCCATTGTCCTGAGTTACCCACAGTTTGTGGCTTCTTATAAAAGGGTATTTGACGTTCCAGCATGCTCCACTTCTTCTGCAAAGTACGAGAACTGTTGCCAATTACACCATTGAATTCCATCCTCTGGCAGCAGAGGTCATTTAAACAATGAGGCCCTCATGGCTGCTTTTTTTCATGGTCTCTCAAAGATGTGATAACAGCCTGAGACATACCTACAGATCTGGAGAAGTTGCTCACGTTTGCTAGAGAGACCTTCGCTTGCGGAAGCCTCTTGTATGTTTGGCAGTTGGGCTTCACACGTCTCTCTGCGGATGAGAGGGCCTTTAGGAGGAGGGATAGATTGTGTCTTTATTGTGGCCTGGCAGGTCACTTCTTGAGGTCCTGTAGGGGATAGACCTTAGGTGGCATTGTTACATCCTCAGTTACCTTGAAGGATAAGCCTCTAGTTTCAGTTACCCTTTCGTGGTCTGAGACGTCCATCGATACACAGGCTTTAATCAACTTTTGGGCTTCAGGCCTGTTCATAGACAGTGCCTTTGTATCTAAGTACTCGATTCAGCTGCAACTTCGTGCCACTCCACTTGCCATTGAGATTATTGATAGGAGACCTCTACAGCCTGCCCATGTGACTCATGAGACTGCTCAATTGACCATGGCTGTAGGGGCTCTTCACAATGAGATAATCCAATTTCAAGTCATTTCCTCTCCTCATTATCCAGTGGTTTTTGGGTATCCTTGATTACAGAGGCACAACCCCTATTTTGATTGGCTTTGTGCTGAGGTTATTTCCTGGTCGCCACAATGTAGTAAGACATGTTTTTCAAAAGTGGCTAAGATCTTGTGCACCTCTTCCCCCTCCTCCTTGCCAATAGAATACTGCAAATTTAGCAATGTATTTGACAAGGGTCAAGCCGGCAGTTTGCATCGACACCGGTCGTATGATTGTGCATTTGACCTCCAACCTGGTGCTACGCCTCCCCATGGCTGGGTTTACCCCCTTTGTCTGTCTCGGATGATAAAGCTATGGAGGACTATGTTACTGACGCACTTTATCGAGGGTTCATCCGCAAATCCTTGTGTACTGCTGCTGCTGGCTTCTTCTTTGTGAAAAAGAAGAATGGTAAACTGAGACCTTGTATCGATTATCGGGGTCTCAACCACATCACGATTAAGAATGCCTACCCGATTCTATTGATTACCGAATTATGTGACCACCTCAAGGGAGCAACGGTTTTCACGAAGCTCGATCTAAGAGGGGCATACAATCTTGTGAGGATCAAGGAGGGCGATGAATGGAAAACTGTGTTTAATACCAGGACAGGACATTATGAATACCTTGTAATGCCGTTTGGTCTTTGCAACGCTCCTGCATTTTTTTCAGGAGTTCATCAACGATGTCCTCAGAGATATGTTGCAGAAATGCGTGGTGGTTTATCTCAATGGTATTCTCATATATTCGAAATCCCTAGAGAGACACCACACAGATGTCTCCCGTGTGCTACAGAGGCTGAGAGATAATAACCTGTATTGTACAGTAGGTGACTGGGATATTGTGTCAATCTCGCTCCCTTTCTCGGCGAGATTGACCACCTACGAGCCCCATCGTGGGAGCCAGCGCCGAGCTGGCTTGCCGCGATGGAGACAAAGACGTCATAGAAGCGACGGGGATCCGACGCGGATTCCCGCCAATTCTACACGTGGGCGGAGTTTGTTATGAATCCTGAACGAGAAATCCCCGCCGGATTTTTAAAGAAAAATCCGGCATGGGTTCCCCCCTCAGGAGCATAACGGGCCCTTAGGTCTGTTATGGGTTGTAAGGAGACCCCCCTACGCCGAAAAAAACGGCGTGGGGGTCCCCCCACAATCCATACCAGACCCGTATCCAAAGCACGCCGGCCGGCCGGTCAGGAAGGGAGTGGGGGCGAGCGAGCGCCCCCCCCTCCTGAGCCGTACCGGGCAGCATGCCCTCAACATGGGGGGGTCAGGTGCTCTGGGGTAGGGGGCGCACTGCGGCCCCCCACCCCAGAGCACCCTGTCCCCATGTTGATGAGGACAGGGCCCCTTCCCGACAACCCTGGCCGTTGGTTGTCGGGGTATGCGGGCGGGAGGCTTATCGGAATCTGGAAGCCCCCTTTAATAAGGGGGCCCCCAGATACCGGCCCCCCACCCTAAGTGAATGAGTATGGGGTACATTGTACCCCTACCCATTCACCTGCAAAACAAAAGTTTAAACACAAATAAACCACACAGTGTATTGAAATATTTTATTAGTTGGCCGCCGGGGGGGGGTGTGTATGATCGCTTTTATAAAAGCGCCCCCCTCCGGCGGGCTTCTGTGGGGGGTGGGTGCCGCCGTCTGGTTCTTTTCCGCCGCCGGGGGGGGCGCTTTGATAAAAGCGCCCACCACCCGGCGGGCTTCTTTCGACGTCTTCGGCGGCGGGGGGGGTCTTCTCCCACTCTCCGGGGTCTTCTCCCGCTCTCCGGGGGTCTTCTCCCACTCTCCGGGGGTCTTCTCCGCTCTCCGGGGGTCTTCTTCTTCTTCAGGACTCGCCGCCGCTATCTTCGTGTGTTAGCTCAATTACTAGCGGCGGCGGTCCCCTCTTCTGCGACGTCGGCGTCTTCTTCTTCTTCTTCTTCTTCTGCTGTCCAGATGTTGACGCGACGCTTCCTCCCGCTGTTATGCCCGGCGCGCGGCTCGCAGCGAAATATATAGGCCTGTCTTGTGACGTCGCAGTCCCATCATGCTCCGGTAGGTACCACGTGCTACCTACCGGAGCATGATGGGACTGCGACGTCACAAGACAGGCCTATATATTTCGCTGCGAGCCGCGCGCCGGGCATAACAGCGGGAGGAAGCGTCGCGTCAACATCTGGACAGCAGAAGAAGAAGAAGAAGAAGAAGACGCCGACGTCGCAGAAGAGGGGACCGCCGCCGCTAGTAATTGAGCTAACACACGAAGATAGCGGCGGCGAGTCCTGAAGAAGAAGAAGACCCCCGGAGAGCGGAGAAGACCCCCGGAGAGTGGGAGAAGACCCCCGGAGAGCGGGAGAAGACCCCGGAGAGTGGGAGAAGACCCCCCCCGCCGCCGAAGACGTCGAAAGAAGCCCGCCGGGTGGTGGAAAAGAACCAGACGGCGGCACCCACCACCCACAGAAGGCCGCCGGAGGGGGGGGCTTTTATAAAAGCGATCATACACACCCCCCCCCCGGCGGCCAACTAATAAAATATTTCAATACACTGTGTGGTTTATTTGTGTTTAAACTTTTGTTTTGCAGGTGAATGGGTAGGGGTACAATGTATCCCATACTCATTCACTTAGGGTGGGGGGGCCGGTATCTGGGGGCCCCCTTATTAAAGGGGGCTTCCAGATTCCGATAAGCCTCCCGCCCGCATACCCCGACAACCAACGGCCAGGGTTGTCGGGAAGGGGCCCTGTCCTCATCAACATGGGGACAGGGTGCTCTGGGGTGGGGGGCCGCAGTGCGCCCCCTGCCCCAGAGCACCTAACCCCCCCATGTTGAGGGCATGCTGCCCGGTACGGCTCAGGAGGGGGGGGCGCTCGCTCGCCCCCACTCCCTTCCTGACCGGCCGGCCGGCGTGCTTTGGATACGGGTCTGTTATGGATTGTGGGGGGACCCCCACTCCGTTTTTTCGGCGTAGGGGGTCTCCTTACAACCCATAACAGACCTAAGGGCCCGTTATGCTCCTGAGGGGGGAACCCATGCCGGATTTTTTTTTAAAAATCCGGCGGGGATTTCTCGTTCAGGATTTATAACAAACTCCGCCCACGTGTAGAATTGGCGGGAATCCGCGTCGGATCCCCGTCGCTTCTATGACGCGCTCGCTGGAATGTACTTTTACTATTCCAGCGAGTGCGAGATGTCGGCAGCCTGTCGCCGAGATTCAGCGCGATGCTGGCGTGCTGAAAACACATTCTCGGCGGCAGGCACTGTAAGTTGGAGAAGTGCGATAAAAATTTTGGGTTATGACATTTCCACTGCTGGTTTTTCGATGGACACAGAGAAATTATCTGCAGTTCTACAGTGGCCTCAACCCATAGGTCTACATCCATTACAACATTTTCTTAATTTGCCAATTATTATCAGAAATCTATTCGGAACTTCTCTTCTCTGGTCAAACCCCTGATATGACCAAAAAGGTCAGTAACCCACAGAATTAAATCTTTGAGTCTCTCAAGGCTGCCTTTGTTTCAGCTCCTGTGTTGGCACATCCTGATCCTACGCTACCCTTCATTTTTGAGGTTGATGCATCTGAGACTGGAGTAGACACCCTTCTGTCTCAACATCCTACCTCTGAGAGCGCTATTCATCCTTGTGGCTACTTTTCTAAGAAATTATCTCCTGTAGAGTGCAATTACGAGATTGGTGACAGAGAATTGATAGCTACCATCTTAGCTCTTAAATAATGGCGGCATCTCCTCGAAGGTACCACTGTGGTGGTCCCCATTTTGACTGACCATAAGAATCACACATTCTTGTCTGAGGCTAAACGCTTATTTCCCAGAAAAGTGCGTGGGCTCTTTTTCTGTCAAGCTTCAATTACAACTTACCCGGTACTAAGAATGTGAGGGCTTATGCGTTTCCTCCGCTTCCAAGATTGAGTCATGCCTGTTCCTGTAATACCTCCCGATCGCATTCTGGCTACTCTACGCACCAGTCTCACCTCACCTTTGGGTGACAGAATTGATGCCGCTCAAATCCAGTCTCCTCCGGAGAACCTGGTGACCACTGCTTTGTCCCTGAGAATCTCTGCACTGCTTTGCTCCAAACTTTCCATTCTCCCAAAGCGGCTGGAGACCCAGGGAATAATCAACTAATTTGGGCTATTTCTCAACAATTCTGGTGGCTTAGACTCTGTGCTGATGTAACCGCCTTTTGTAGCTGCTTGTTCTGTGTGTGTGAACAGAGTAAGACACTACACCACCTTTCAGTTGGCATCCTACAACCCATACCCAATGGAGAGAGGCCTTGGACCCACCTGTCTATGGATTTTATTGTGGAGTTACCCAAATCCCAGGGCAACACAGTTATTCATATGGTGGTTGACCGGTTCTCGAAAATGTTACATTGTATTCCACTAAAGAAGTTGCCCACATCCAAAGAACTGGCATGCATTTTTGCTCGGGAAATCTAGCCGTTACATGGGCTACCCAAGGTTATAATCTCTGACAGGGGTAGCCAGTTTTTCTCTAGGTTTTGGCGAGCCTTTTGTGCATAGTTAGGAATTCAGCTTTCCTTCCCCTATGCATATCACCCACAGTCCAATGGGGCTGCAGAGCAAACCAAACAAGCCTTGGAGCAGTTTTTACGCTGCTATATTTCTGACCACCATAACAATTGGTCACACCTCCTACCTTGGGCAGAGTTTGCTCACAATAGTGCCATCAATACCGCACAAAAACAAAAATGTAATATATTGCATCTGGTTTAGTACTAGGAATTCTGAATTCATATTACAATGCTCATAAATTACATCCCCTACATTAATTAGTTCTGACAGATAACTATGATTATCACAAATGAGTGAAGTTCATTTCTTTCATGTTTAAACATCAACTGTAGAGACTTAATCTTATGCATCTAATAAAAATGCTGTGTTACTACTTTCTAATGTGGGAATAGTATGGAAATGCTGTTGCTTGCAATTACCGGAGTCTATACAAATGACAGAATTCATTAAGAAAAAATAAGTAGCCAATGACATAGTATCGGAGTTGACCATTTTTTTTATTGTGTTTTATGAAGTATTCAATAAACTGGATGAAGCATTTTATATCATTCTTTTTAATATGTATCTTTTTGAATTAAATTATAATAAGAATAAGATGTAGATGAAAGAAACGCTGGGAACTTTGGCCCTAGGGCAGTGATGGCGAAAATTGGCACCCCAGATGTTTTGGAACTACATTTCCCATGATACTCATGCACTCTGCAGTATAGTTGAGCTTAATGGGAAATGTAGTTCCAAAACATCTGGGGTGCCAAGGTTCACCATCACTGCCATAGGGGATTAAAAGCTGGACTAGATTTTAGCCCTTTATTAAGGACCTGTAGCTTGAGTAAATATGCACATACAAGGGTGCCCACTATCCCCCCTTTGCTTTCTTGCATTGGTCTTAGATCCTTTACTATGAATGGTCAGAAGAAATGGGGGCATTAGGGGCATCTGGACAGGGTCACAAATTATCAGTTTATGCGGACAATGTCCTATTTTTATTTCTCAGTCACTCACTACTCTCCTGGTTAAAATGTCTGAGCTGAGTAAATTTGGGCAATTGACCAATATCAAAATTAATTATGCTGATTTGGAAATTTTACCTATCAATATCCCTGGGGAACTTTACTCTCTCTTGCGCCAATCCTACTCATTCATATTGTGAACTGAGTATCTAAAACACCAGGGGATCCACATCTCATCAGATTCTTAACCACTTAAGACCCGGACCAAAATGCAGGTAAATGACCAGGCCCCTTTTTGCGATTCGGCACTGCGTCGCTTTAACTGACAATTGCGTGGACGTGCCACGTGGCTCCCAAACAAAATTTGTGTCCTTTTCTTCCCAAAAATAGAGCTTTCTTTTGGTGGTATTTGATCGCCTCTGCGATTTTTATTTTTTGCGCTATATACAAAAATAGAGCGACATTTTTAAAAAAAAATCTATATTTTTTTAATTTTTGTAATAAGAAAAATCAAATAAACTAAATTTTAGTCAAACATTTAGGCCAAAATGTATTTAGCCACATGTCTTTAGTAAAAAAAAAATAGCTACCTAGCAGGAACAGCGACACTAATACAGCAATCAGAAAAATGTTCGCTTAGTGATGCTGGCAATAGGGAGTGAAAGGGTTAACTAGGGCAGTGATCAAGGGGTTAAAACTTTATTAGGGGGATACGGGGGCTAACCTGAACCTAACACTGACTGCCTGTCACACTGACACTAACTGCAGTGATCATACATATAATCACTGCATTCAGTGACACTGTGACAGGGGGGAGGGGGGTGGGGGGGGGGTGATCGCAAGGGGTTAATGTGCCTACATGTCCTGGTGTCAGTGTAGTGTTGTGTACACTTACTGTGAGATGTGATCTCTCCTCAGCGGTGGTTGAAAAAACCGCCAAGGGAGAGATCACATCACTTCCTCCTTCCTGTGTTTACACAGGAGGAGGAAGTGAAGAGCGGGGGGGCGGACCGGATCGCTCCCAGAGCCATCAGGACCGTCGCATGTACCGGGGGGGGGGTCCGGATTGGACCCCCGACCCGCGTCAAGGCAGGGACGTACAGGTAAGCCAATGTGCCTGTACGTGCCATTCTGCCGACGTAAATGTACATGCGGCGGTCCGCAAGCGGTTAAAGGTTATATGGCCTTAATTAAAGGGCCCTTTTTGACAGTAAATTCTGAACTGTGGCAAGGTTTATACCTTACTGGGGATGATAAATGTAATTAAAATAACTGTGCTTCCATCTATTATTTACCTATTACATACTTTTCTGATCAGCCTTCCTCGGTCCTTCTTCTTGCATATGAAAATACTTTTTCACCTCACACAATAACAATTTTAACTGTCTGGAATAGACTGAACACAAATGGGGGGCTGGTCCGAAAGAATTCCCCTTTGGCTCCGTTAGGGAGTTTGCTCTGGTTCACACTGGGGGAAGATGTGTGTTTCTTTAGAATGTGGAGGAACTTGTGCTAAGTTTGTGCTTACTGCCAAATTGCTACACTTGGAAACTTTGAGAAATTCACTAGGGACGTTCCTACTGATCTCTGAAAATACCAACAACTCTCTGACTTCAGCTGGAAAGTAACCCCTAAACTATGCGTGAGGTCCAATCTTTCAACATTTGAGACTTTATGTGCTACCGCCCGAAATACGAAGCCTTTCCCAGATGTATGAACTATTACTAGGGTTGTCCGCTACACAGACCCATTTAAAATAGATGGATGGAGCAGGTAAATAGCATACAGTTTTAATACTGAGGTAAAATAGTGCACTTGAGGAATAAAATAATAAATGCAAGTCCCTCAGTAGGGGGTGAAACTTTTAGGGAATCGAGGATGGAAAAGATTCTGGGGTCCTAGTGCAGACTGGGCAAAAGTTTTCCATGCCAAGCAAACTATCAGACCATTATCATATGTTATCATATGTTAAAAAGTACAGTTTTGGTCACCAATCTTCAGGAAGGACCAACTGCAAAAATGTAACGTATTGATCATGGAGAATAGGTTTTGATAAGCAAATTTGTTCACAATATACAAATTCTTAAATGGTGACCCAAGGTAGCAGATGCACCATGGCAACTGCAAATCCTAATAGAGGTTAAGACTGTAATGTTTTCAGCTTTAAAGAATGGGGGGATTTTGTTTTGCTTTAAAGCATTTGTATTCTGAGTTTTATGATTCAAAACTACTTAATTAGGCAACTAAGCTAGGCTAAGCATTTTTTAGGCAGGCCAGCAAAGACAGCCCCCTTACTTTCCTCAAATAGAGTAATATCCTCATGCAGATATATGTTGGCCAAAGACAATGAAAACATTAGTGTAGTAATGTGAGTTATTGTTTAGCCTATTTGAATACCAAGGAATTGAACAATAACAACATCACATATCAAGGTTTATTTATAACAAGTATTTTGATGGGCCTTCACATCATGTGTAGACACAACAAATGCCCCTCCTGCCTACGTACAAAATAGCGTGTCATTTACACACAAAATGTGTGCTAATCATAGTATACAATCAGACTCTTAGACATTAAAGGTCTTTGTCTGTCCAGACAGATTTTTTTTAGCCAGCATCACAGAACATATAAAAAAAACATGTCCAAGAGCATGAATGTTGAATGTTTATCAGTAGGCATGACTGTGTTGTAATCTGTAATTCTGCTGCAAAGAATAAAAAGTGCATGAATTTTCACATTTTTCTAATGCTAAATCTGAGGTTAACCATGGGGGTCCAATTATTCCTCCTACTCACATAATTGTTGCTCTTCAACAGACCTGTCTGTCCATGAGCAAGAACCTCAGAGGTCTGCTCTTTCTATTGCTTTCTCTGGTTGTTTGCTTGTCCTCTATTCATCACTATAAAAGAAACAGCTAAACCGAGTCAACGGGTATAGATTGGTTATGAATCCATTGTCTCTAATTGTTTTTGGTACTGACTGTTATCATGTTATGCACATTCTGAAGTATTTAGATTTAGGAATACATTTAATACCTCAGATTTTTTTTTTACTGAATTGTATTATTTGAGGCTTTTGGATAACATACAAGGACATATTCATTCATACAGAACAGGATAAGGAGAGAGCTCTGCTTAGCCGTGTCACTTGAGGTGTTAAAATTATCACACTGCAGTTTGTTTCCATTGTTTTGTAATGACTAGCAAGGATTAGCTGGTAATATCAATGTCCTCTTTTGTAGACAGAAGCTCCATGTGGATTCTATTGTGTTTTTGGTTCAGTGGGAAATTGAAAGGGAAATGTTGATTCATAATTTTGAAATGTTATGCTGTATCACAATAAACATGCTTAAAGGAATCTTCCACAAAACTGGTACTGCCACTTCAAACAGTATACGATGAAAAAATGCAAAAGCAGAGACAAACCACACGACAATACGATTAGTGAATCCAAAGATATTGGTCATTTTATGCAAATCCTAACTTTTCCTGGCAGAGTTGAGCTTGTTCTCAACTCATTCCAAGTCTTACTCTTCGTCCTTCTGCCATCAGAGTAGGCAGATATGCTGAGCAATAGGGAGCTTGAGAAGTGGGAGAGGCCAAGCCTAACTTTAACACGAAAAGTCAGTATTTGCGTATACATTCAACTAATCTGTTTTCATTTTGTTTCATCTAATGCTCAGTTTGAGTAGTTGGGGTCTGAAATATGTTAACCTTGAAAATTTTCCCTGAACTGTGAAAGCTGTGCTGTATGGTCTTTAGGCTCCCAAGAAGTGATCTTTCTTTCTCGTACATCACGGGACTCAGAGCGGCATATTCATTACTATATGGGTTATATGGAGTACCTTCAGGTGTGGACACTGGCAATCTCAAACAGGAAGTCCCCTCCCTATATAACCCCCTCCCCTAGAGGGAGTCCCTCAGTTTTTTCGCCAGTGTCTTAGGTGTTGGTCACGGAATAGCTTTGCTCCACATCCTTGGGATTAAGGGCGGGCTAACCGGATCTGTCCAAGGAGCCTCAGTGCCAAAGTGGACAGTACCCGGGCCCCAAACCGTGGGGTTTTGCCTATAATGCTCCTCTTTGGAGGGCTGGACCCTGGGCCCAGGACTTGGAGTTCGTAAAGACCATAAGTTCCTGTTTGCCAGGGTGCTATATAGGTCCAGGACAGTGGGTACCTTCCAGGACCCCAGGGCCTGAAGGTCTACTACGCTACCCACAGAGATGGGAGAAGATTGGACCGTTTTGCTAGACAAACGTCCTGCAGCATGGAGCAGGTAAGAGGGGAGCCTGCGGGACTTGGTTCGACAGCAGGCTCTCCAGGGTGACCTAAAAGGGGGGTAGCCTAAGTATGCTCTGCATTGGCAGCCTTGCTCACTATGTCTGAGAAGACAGGATGATCTCATTCCCCCATCACTGGGTCCCCCTGTCTAAGATTGTGTTTGCTAGCTACCTGCTGCTTTCTTCCCAGGGCTAGTAAGGATCCCTATGTGGCCTTTTGGAGAGTCCTACCTGGCCGGGGGTTTGATTCTGCCGCCTGAAGCTGCAGTCCTGGGTCTCCAGCAGCGCGGCTCCTCCATGTGCTTCCTTCTCCGGCATACGCGCGCACGCGTCTTATAGACGTTTTTCGCGCCGTTCGGAGGGGAGGGCAGGGGGGGGGGCGTGCCTGCAGCGTCATCAGGGGTGCGCCTTGTGTGCTGTTATAATCAGCAGGCTATAGTCAGTGCTCAGTCTGAGGCTGATCTGGAAGGGAGAGGACGCAGAGCTGCAGAACAGTGACTCCCGGTGGCGGAAGAGGGGTAGTACATGCTGGACTTTGTTCCAATGCTTTTCTGTTAAGCCAAAAAATCCCCTTTTGCAACAGGTTGGAGGCTGGCAAACTAAATTTGGGGACGCTGTATGTTTAAAAAAAAAAAAAAAAGTTATATATTATAAAAAAAAAAAAAAAAAAGAACATACGGGGCCCCATCGGTTTTTGGGCATTAGTGAGCTATTGTCCCCTAAACCCTAGTTTTGTACTCCTGGCCACTACAGTCTGTTGTTGTAGGCGGAGTCCCTCGATTTTGTATTATGGCTTCCAAAAGTTTGGGGTCAAAGGGTACAAAAAAGACCAAAAAACAAAGGGGTTCCCCCTCTGATTCTGATGATATGCCGATACTTTCCCCGTAGCTTATTCCCATGAGGGTCGCCTTGGATGAGCCATTGGGGGGGGTCTGGTGCTGAGGCTGGCCCAGATCAGCCCAGCCCTGTGTTTATCACAGAGGAGATGCTAGCCGTATCCCTAGGGGGGCTAGAAGAAAGATTAGCAGCGATGATCGCTAAATCTATTCCTGGCAAGAAACCGGCTAGATCCCCATCGCCAAAAGGTATATCCTCAGATGCTGAAATTCTCTCTCAGGAGGAATTGGAATCGCAGGAGGATCAACTGGACCAAGAGGGTTCAGGGATTGAGGGATCTACCTCTGAGGAACCATTTTCAGACTCCCAGACAGAGAGACTGTGGGTGCAGTCTTTGACGGACATGGTCCGCTCGGCATTTAATTTACCATTGCCAGAGAATCAGGTTCCTGCGGTATCCTCTCTGGGCTCTTTGAAAGCTCCTTTGAGCAACGCGGTTTTTCCGGTCCATCCTCTCTTAGAGGAATTGATCTTTCAGGATTGGGTACGACCGGACAGGATTTTTCTGCCGCCAAAGAGATTTTCGGTCCTTTACCCTATGGAGGAAAAATTCTCGAAGAGGTGGAAGCTCCCAGTGGTGGATGCAGCCATCTCATGTGTGAATAAATCACTAACTTGCCCGGTGGAAAACATACAAATGTTTAAAAACCCGGTTGATAAACGGTTAGAGACACTTTTAAAGGCATCCTTTGCTACGGCAGGAGCAGTGGTACAGCCAGCTGTGGCTGCAATTGGAGTTTGTCAGGCGTTAAAGGACCAGACAAAACAAATGCTAAAAGACATGCCTACCCAACAGGCAGAAGAGTTTTCTGACATTCCCAGAGCTCTGTGTTTTGCGGTAGATGCTATAAAGGATTCCATCCAGCAGGCCTCTCGTTTATCACTATTCTTGGTACACATGAGAAGGCTCTTATGGTTGAAGAACTGGGCGGCGGAGCCCCCATGCAAAAAGCTTCTGGCAGGGTTTCCCTTCCATGGAGGACGACTCTTCGGAGAGGATCTGGATAAATACATTCAGACTATTTCAAGTGGCAAAAGTACCCTTTTACCAGTCAAAAAAACATTCCGGGGTCCTACATTTAAAAGGCAGCTCTCTCCTGTCTCAGGGCCCTCAAATTCCAGGCAGTATCGACGGCCGCCTGCGCGATCAAACTTTAACAATAGATCGCAGGGACAGGCCCCTGGGGGTAAGAGACCATGGTATCGCAAGCCGACAAAGCCAGCCCCTAAGTCTGCCTTATGAAGGGGCGCCCCCACTCTCGCGGGTGGGGGGAAGGCTTCGTTTCTTCTCAGAAGTTTGGGAAGCCAAGATCCCCGACAAATGGGTCCGGGCGTCTGTAACCACAGGCTACAGACTGGAGTTTTTAAAGTTTCCTCCGCCTCATTTTCAAGAGTCAAGGCTACCAAAAGATCCAGCAAAGAAGGCCTCGATGCTGGCAGCCTTGGATCACCTACTTTGCCAGGGCGTGATAATAGAGGTACCAGCCCAAGAGCAGGGGCTAGGTTTCTATTCCAATCTCTTTGTCATACCAAAGCCCAACGGCGATGTCAGGCCAATCTTGGACCTAAAGAGTTTAAACGTTTACCTAAGGGTTCGTTCCTTCCAGATGGAATCCGTCCGGTCAGCAGTCGCCACACTCCAGAGGGACGACTTTCTGGCTTCCATAGACATAAAGGATGCTTACCTTCATGTACCAATCTTTCAGACGCATCAAAGATTTTTACGCTTCGCAGTGGGGCAGCGACACTTCCAATTCAGGGCGCTCCCCTTCGGGCTGGCCACCGCCCCCCGGGTATTCACGAAGATCCTAGCCCCAGTTCTGCCCAATCTAAGGATCCAAGGGGTCACAGTCCTAGCATACTTGGACGACCTTTTAATCATAGATCACTCACGGCCGTGTCTGCAACAGGCAGTAAACCTCACGGTTCAGTACCTCGAGAGGTTCGGCTGGGTCCTAAACCGGGAAAAATCAGCGTTTCATCCTACAAAGCAGTTGGAATACCTCGGCATGAGGTTAGACACAGAACAGCAAAGGGTGTTCCTGCCCCTTGTAAAGGTCGAAGCTATCAAGGGGTTGGTTCAGTTGGTTCTAAGCAAGAAAAAAACAACTATTCGCCTGTGTATGCGATTACTAGGCAAGCTAGTGGCCACGTTCGAGGCAGTACCATACGCTCAGATCCACACTCGCGTCCTACAGGCAGCCATTCTAGCAGCCTGGGGCAAGAGAGTACATGCCTTGGAGTCCCCTTTGACGCTATCATCAAAGGTCCGACAGAGCCTGGCCTGGTGGTTAAACCCTCAGAATCTTCTAAAGGGAAGGTCCTTCAGTCCCATTGTCTGGAAGGTAGTTACCACAGACGCCAGCCTGGCAGGCTGGGGGGCGGTCTTGGAGGGGTTCTCTCGCCAGGGAACTTGGGCGGAAGCAGAGAGGCAGCTACCCATCAATGTCTTGGAGATCAGAGCTGCTCGCCTAGCCCTCCTGGCATGGACTTCCAGATTACAGGGGTCCCCGGTGAGAATCCAGTCAGACAATGCCACAGCGGTGGCATACATAAACCACCAAGGGGGAACCAGGAGTCAGGCCGCTCAGAGGGAGGTGAGCTTGATTTTTCAGTGGGCAGAGGTTTATGTACCCTGCATTTCGGCGATATTCATTCCCGGAGTGGACAACCTGCAGGCAGACTTCTTAAGTCGCCAGATTCTGTCGCCGGGGGAGTGGTCTCTGCATCCCCAGGTCTTTCAGACAATCTGCCAGAAGTGGGGAATGCCAGACATAGATATAATGGCATCCAGGTTCAACAAGAAACTAGACAGGTTTGTGTCTCGAGCGAGGGACCCTATGGCCTGCGGAACCGAGGCGTTGGTTTGCCCTTGGCATCAATTCAAACTTCTTTATGCATTCCCTCCGCTACAGTTACTTCCTCGCCTGTTGCGCAGGATCAGAGTGGAGCACAAGCCAGTCATTCTAGTAGCTCCAGCTTGGCCCCGGAGGACATGGTACTCACTAGTCCTGAAGATGGCAGTGGGAGACCCTTGTGACTCTTCCTCTACGACCAGACCTACTCTCACAAGGCCCGATCCTCCACCCTACATTACAGCGTCTAAATTGGACGGCCTGGAGGCTGAATCCCTGATTCTCAGGGGTAGAGGTCTGTCTAGGCAGGTAATTCCTACCCTGATTAGGGCTAGAAAGCCAGCCTCCAGGGTGATTTATTACAGGGTGTGGAGGACCTACGTAGGCTGGTGTGAATCCAAAAGATGGAATTCCCGCAAATATACCATTGATAGGGTGTTAAGTTTTCTCCAGCTAGGAGTGGATAAAGGCCTGGCATTAAGCACAATCAAGGGACAGATCTCAGCTCTGTCAGTGTGGTTTCAGAGGCCGCTGGCCACCCACTCGCTGGTAAAAACCTTCATACAGGGGGTCTTGCGTATTAATCCTCCTGTCAAGTCACCAATTTGTCCATGGGACTTAAATCTTGTCCTGTCCACTCTACAGAAACAACCCTTTGAGCCGTTGGCTGAGATTCCTTTAGTTTTACTGACAAGAAAGTTGGTATTCTTGGTCGCCATAGTTTCGGCCAGGAGAGTGTCAGAGTTGGCAGCCTTATCGTGTAAGGAACCATATCTCATTCTACATAAGGACAGGGCAGTTCTCCGGCCCCATCCTTCCTTTCTACCAAAGGTTATATCCAATTTTCACTTGAACCAGGATTTGGTACTTCCATCCTTCTTTCCGAAACCCACATCTAGAAAGGAGGGGTTGCTGCATACCTTGGATATTGTCCGGGCCATGAAGGCCTATCTTAAAGCTACAGAAAAGATCCGGAAAACAGATGTGTTGTTCGTTTTACCAGATGGCCCCAAAAAGGGGCAGGCAGCTGCAAAATCCACCATCTCGAGATGGATTAGACAATTAATCATTCAGGCCTACGGTCTGAAGAGGTTGCCTCCTCCTTTGTCGGTAAAGGCCCATTCTACCAGGGCCATGGGCGCCTCCTGGGCAGCACACCATCAGATCTCTATGGCTCAGATATGCAAGGCGGCGACGTGGTCGTCAGTCCACACATTTACAAGGTTTTATCAACTAGACGTGAGAAGGAATGCGGATTCAGCCTTTGGGCAGGCAGTACTACAAGGCTGCGGTTTAAGATCCTCGGGATCGGGGGCACCCTTGGTTGTAAAAAAAAAAAATATTTTTCTTGACTAAGTTGGATTTATTATTATTATTTGAGTATACCTCTAAATTAAATCTCTTTTGAGAAGACGTCTCCCTCCCCTCATTAAAGCATTGCTTTCGGACATCCCATATAGTAATGAATATTCCGCTCTGTGTCCCGTGATGTACAAGAAAGAAAAAGGGATTTTTAAATACAGCTTACCTGTAAAATCCTTTTCTTGGAGTACATCACGGGACACAGAGCTCCCACCCCTCTTTTGGGGAACATTTTTGGGAGTCATACTGCTTTCTACAAAACTGAGGGACTCCCTCTAGGGGAGGGGGTTATATAGGGAGGGGACTTCCTGTTTGAGATTGCCAGTGTCCACACCTGAAGGTACTCCATATAACCCATATAGTAATGAATATGCCGCTCTGTGTCCCGTGATGTACTCCAAGAAAAGGATTTTACAGGTAAGCTGTATTTAAAAATCCCTTTTTTCCCCAGTCTTACCATACCTTGCTCTGAACCTCTGAACTTTGTTTCTTTTTCTCTGTGTGGGCAGCTATCTTGGTAGAAGTAGGGCTTTTCTTTCTTATATTAGAGATGCTATCTTGATAAACAGGAAGCACAAATCTACAAATTTGACAAATCTCATGAGACTAGCATGATCCAATAGCCTTATATACAGTTATGAAGTTGGAGGCCCTGGAGAAATTAGACATAGAAAATGTACTGCTATTTTTTAGGAGCAATTCAAGACTAAACAGGGTGACTTTCAAGGGTACAGCAAAGGTACATATATATTTTTAGCTACACTGCTTATTCATATAGCTGGACTTTGTTGAGCATTTTTCCTCTTCCTTCTCCAAACCCTTTTTTCTTGATTCCATATGCCCTCCCCTAAAAGCACGGCACTGTGTGCATATTCTTGGTTGCCCTTATTCTGCTTATTCATGGTCCATTGAAGTATTATGTGGGTATGCTCTTTGTTATCGTGGTTCAGTCTTTGTCTAGTCCTGCTCATAAGCTTAAGCTTGAGTACTAAGATCTATCCTTATTGTTCTACAGTAACTGTTTATATTGATACATATCACTTTCTAGGACAGATTGGAATGGAACTGGAGGGTGCATGGGAAATCCAGACCGTTTCTTGCAGTGATATTTGTTACATGAGGAGTAATATATCTTCCTCAGTCTGTCCAGTGCTTTTGCTTTCTTTTTGTTTTTTAAAGTGGACCTTTCAATGTGTAGGAGACATTATGTTGTAGTCTACACATATGATAACACTCTCAGTTTGGATATTGGATAAAATATGATTTTAAATCTTTGCTGAGTTAATCAGGAATAATGATTGCATCTAAGAGCCAATTGATGCACATTGGCATTTTAAATGTTTTATGTTATGAATGATTATGTTAAGTAGAACTAATGGCAAAACTTTTTTTCTTTCATTTTGGATAGAGTCAGGAAGAGCTATAACCTCTGGCACTTTTATAATGTCATCTGTATCCCATAACAAAGATTTCCTTTTTACTTCCTGTCCCATATCCAACAACCGTAAGTGAGAGGAAATCGCTCCAAAGTGTGAGAATCCCTTGTTGTCTTTACAGTCACCAGTCAACTAGTGTCCCCATTGTTGGTTTTCCCCTCTGTTCCTGTTCTGGTGATAACTGAACAAATAGAGGGGGTTAATATCCCAAATGAGGGCACAGACAGCAATAAAAATTAATTGACAGGTATTCCTTTTTGAAAGACAGGTTCCTGCAGCCTCTTCTCCCCTATGCTCTGATGGCCACAGGTCCTCTGATGCCATGAAGTCCGATACAAAGCCCTACTTGGACATGAGAATGCCAAGGGACAGCCCACTGCCAACCAAAGGGGAAATAAGAGAGTGCTGGCTGCTGGGGAAGTAGAGGGTTGGGGGAAATAAAACTGTTGAAATGAGCACCTAACCCCTGCAGTGCCAGGGGCTGCTCCACTGCAATGGGCATTATAATAATAATGTGGTTTAGTGGGTTAGATGCCGTGTAGATTGTAAATTCTTTCACCTGCAAACATTCTAGATCATGCTCCAAACTTACATGTGCTTCAATGTAATTTCTGCTGTGCATAAGACACGTTTGTGGATGTTGATTTATTTGTGCTATATTATGTTTGTGTGTGTGTTGTTTTTGGTGCTTTTAAAATATTTATTTAAATGATTTCTGATCATTTTTAAGAATTCCTTAACTGTCCACTATTTTTTTCTGTGTTGCACTGGTGAACTTGGCAAAACACTAGTAACCAGTAGTGGCCGGTCCACAAGTGGGGCAGGGGTGCTGCTCCCCGCAGCCGACGCCACCTGTGTGCTGGACCAACAGGTCTCATCCTGGTCCGTCACCCCCTCACAAGCACATGACCACAGCCCAAGGCCCCAATTGGTCTGTTTTATATTATCCTCGGGGAGCAGAGCACTGCGCCCCAAGCCCTCCCACCCTGCGATACTTGCGAATTGGCATCCGACTTCCTGCCAGTCAGGAAGGGAGTCCAAAGACTGAGTCAACGCAGAACCCGGGGCGTGGGAGCATGACTGCTGGAGGGCTCCACCCGTAGGATAAGTGCGGAGTCCAGAGTCCCTGATTTTTTGTATTAATAGTACTTACCAGGGGATAGACACCTTCTACATTGTGTGACAGCATACATAAATTACTTTTGCTTTTTTGCACCTGCAATAAAGGCAGAAACAGAGAGTGTGATTTATTTGTTCTATCTTAGCTAGATTTATTTGTCACTGTAGGGAGCTGCACCAGTCATCACTGCTAGTAACAGTGCTATTTTGTAGGACACCCACTACTTATTAACCCCCCTGTCGGTATTACCGAGTCGGGCTCAGGGTAAGATTTCAGTACCAAAAGCGGTAACCCCGAGCCAGACTCTGGATCGCCTTGCAGCAGCCACAGGCAGGGTTTACTTACCTTTTCCCTGGATCCTGCGATGCCTCCCTGCTGTGTGGGAGAGCGGCGCCCTCTCTCGATTCACACAGTGCCTGTGTGCCGCCGATCTCCGTTCCCTGTGACGTTACGACGCACGGGGGTGGAGAACGGCACCAAATTCAAAAAAGTAAATAAACACATTACATACAATATACTGTAATCTGTTAGATTACAGTACTGTATGTAAAAAATACACACCTCATTTGTCCCTAGTGGTCTGCCCAGTGCCCTACATGTACTTTTGTATAATAAAAACTGTTCTTTCTGCCTGCAAACTGTAGATTGTCCATAGCAACCAAAAAGTGTCCATTTATGTCAAAAGTGGTTTTAGAGCAGCTAGAAAACAGTGATAATAAATTATAATCACTTGCAGAATTGAGCAATAGCGATTTGTGGGAAAATTCGTCATAAAAAATAAAAGTAATGACAGCGACAAATCTGCAACTGAGCACATTTCAGTGTTTTTGATTTGATTACATTATTGAATAATTTTTATTACAATTATATTATTATTTGTTATAATTATTTATAGGTATTTATTATATTATAATTTATGATTTTGTTTTTCAAACTTTATAATACCCGAGATGTCTACTAGACTCTTGTTTGGACAGATTTAAGTGAGTTATTCCTAAGAATTGCAGGCCTACAATGTAAAACGCCAAATTTTCATGCAAAATAATGGTACCGCTTTTAGCACCTAAAACCAGAAAGAATCATACCGCCAGGGAGGGTAACCAATAATTTTATTGTATTGTTTTTAGAAAAACTGAACTCATGGTACCATAGATAGTGATACTGTAGTTAGGATATTATCTACTTTATATACAGAGCTACCACTGCACTATACAGTCCATAAGTAGAGAACTTGCACTGAGAGAGAGGGAATGGTTGCATGGTACTTGAGCTGCAGCCCTGTCATTGTCAATATTTATTAGTCCTGGCCCCTTCACATTTTAGATCCTCATTTGGATTTACCTACAGTTATTCTTGATAAACACAAATATAATGCCCGGTGTGAAATATAATTTTAAATGTTCTGCTTGTGTGATGTGTCCTGTTAACTTTCCACATTAGGCGTGAGTGAAAGGCATAATGGTAAATGTATTGCTTGTTCTGTATAGCATTTACAAATTGGTTGCCCTCTCAGCAGCCATTTGTGACTCTTGGCTCCCTAAGGTTTGCTCACAGCAGCCTTTCTGAAGGTGCACAGCTTTGAATTTTACATCTGTCTATATAGCAACTGTAAAATGAATTTCCTTGAAACATTTGAGGAATAATGTCCCTCATGCATGTCAATTTATAGGAGGCATTAAACATTATGAAAGCTTTATAATTACATAGTTAAGTGGGTAAAAAAGACATATTTCCATCAAATCCATCCTCCAGGAAAATTGAAAAAGATCTGCATTGTCAGAAGCCCGAGCTGATTCAAGGAAACTAGAGGAACATTTTATAAAGCTTAATTTAACAGGGGAAATTTAGGAAATTTTCTCAGTTGCAGAATTGTCGCTGTTGTCACTTTCAGTGTCTGATGACAAATTTTCCCACAATTCACTATCGCTCAATTCTGCAAGTGTTCTAATTTACGATTGCTGTTTTCTAGATAGTCTAAAACCGCTTTTGATGTGTGATTGCCATGAACATTCTCAAGTTTTCAGGCATAAATAAACAGTATATGTAATATAAAACTGCATGCAGGGCACTGGACAAAGCACTAGGGACAAAAGGGAGGTGAAATAATTTGATACAGTAATTTCCCGCTGGGCTCCGTCCCCGTGCAATGCACCGCTCGCAGGGAATGAAGCCCGGCATAGAGAGCATCGGGCGGAAGACACAGCCACCACACACAGCGGGTGGACATCACAGGATCCAGGGGTCAAGATACGTTTATTTGCCTGGATACTGTGATGCAGCCCCGAGTGTGGCTCAGGGGTTACCGCTCTTGGTATGGAAATTCACCCCAAGCCACACTCTGGATTAGGCTAAATCACACATGCTGCCATCAATTGCCATCTTCTGTCTCCTTGAGCACAACTGACCACCATTAACATCTCTGTCAAACAATGCTGCTCTGGCACAGATAACATCTGCTCCCACCTTTTCATACCGGGGCCATTGCTGTTGTTCTTTGTAATGGTGCACATCATTTTTTGCAGCAGGATTCTTTCTGTCGGGTTGCAGTATTTGAATGTACAATTAAACATACTAATAAAAAATATGTATAAATGTGAATCAAATTGTTATATAGGTTCTTAGAAATTATACTTATGTATTATTTCTTGGCTGAAAACAAGCCAACTCCCTCCAAATGTTCCTTTTTTTCAAAAAGGATGAGATTCTGTTCTGCCAATATGTACAATTTCTATAATCTTGGTTTACAAAATTACAATTTCTGGTTGAAATAAGCTACCTCTCTGCCTCCAAAGTGGACTACACAATATCTGCCAGAAATGTTTAAATATGTTTATACCAAGCAATTTCTTTTTAATGAAATCTGCTTGCTCTCTCCCTCAGAAATAGTGGCCTGTCCAAAAAGGTATAAAATTATATAAAATGTTCCAGTCTTCTGTCGGGGAAAAATAAAAAAATTGAATTGTAAAATGCAATCTGCTTGTTCTACTTCTCTCTTTCTAAATGCCTCTCTCTCTCTATTTCTCACAAAAATAGTGGACAGGCTAAAATGGATTAAAAGCGTGTAGCAAATCTGTAAAAAAAATCCTTCAGTCTGTAAAAAAAAAAAAAAAATGTTATTGCAATTTGCTTACTCTCTCCTATTAAATTGTGAAGTTGACAATCAAGGCTTCAAAATTGTGGTGTTAAACTGTATGCTTCTTCAATCTTCAGTGTCCAAACAAATGTATATTTTTAAATTGTAGATGCCATTGGCCTACTCAATCACTTAGGAATTGCAGCCAGTCTACACAAGCCTATTAACTGTAATGCAAACGGTATGCCCATTCAGTGTTAAGTGTCCAAAAAATACACTATTGTTTATTTCCAGATGAAAATTTCCTGCTCAATCACTCAGAAATTGTGACTTATCAAAACTGTTGACTAGCTGTGGTACAAAGCTGTATGATTTTTTCATCTTTACTGTCCAAAAAATGACACACGTTTATAATTTACGGGTCCAATTTTCCTGCTCAGTCATTTAGAAATTATGGCCTGTCCATAGAGGCATAATGTAATGCAAAACAGTTTTAAAAATGTTCAGTGTTCAAAAGAAGACACTTTTTAATCTATGTTTTTTTTCTCCCTCAAATTAGTATTAATACATGTTTAAAAGGTCTTACAAAATTGTATGATTTTTCAATCTTAGAAAATATGCATTTTTTTTACATGAAAACACCCTGCTCTCTCCCTCTGAAATAGTGGCATATCAAAGGCTTTAAAAGGCTGCAAATATGTAAAAAAAAAAAAAAAAATCCATCTTCAGTCAGTAGACATTCTTATTTTTCTTAATTTCATTAGCTTATGCCTGTTCTCTTCCTTTGACATATCCTTTGACATATAGAGGGAAAATGAGTATGTACTGTTCAGAAAATCAATAATTTTTTTTCTGGCTTGTGGCTATGAGAAAGCATTCTCTAAATTTGATTTCATGATAAAACCTGCTTAGCCTAGCCATGTTTTATTGAAGCCTAGTAAAAATGCTTATACAGTGGGGGAAATGATTATTTGATCCCCTGCAGAGTTTATAAGTTTGCCCACTTACAAAGAAATTGGTGTCTATAACCACTTAAGACCCGGACCAAAATGCAGGTAAAGGACCTTGCCCCTTTTTGCGATTCGGCACTGCGTCGCTTTAACTGACAATTGCGTGGTCGTGCGATGTGGCTCCCAAACAAAATTGGTGTTCTTTTTTTCCCCACAAATAGAGCTTCCCTTTGGTGGTATTTGATCACCTCTGCGGCTTTTATTTTTTGCGCTATAAACAAAAATAAAGCGACAATTTAAAAAAAAATGCAATATTTTTACTTTTTGCTATAATAAATATCCCCCAAAAATATATAAAAAAAACATTTTTTTTCCTCAGTTTAGGCCAATACGTATTCTTCTATCCTATTTTTGGTAAAAAAAATTGCAATAATCGTTTATCGGTTAGTTTTCGCAAAATTTATAGCGTTTACAAAATAAGGGATAGTTTTATTGCATTTTTATTAATTATTTTTTTTTACTACTAATAGCGGCGATCATCGATTTTTTTCGTGACTGCGACATTATGGCGGACACTTCGGACAATGTTGACACATTTTTGTGACAATTGTCATTTTCACAGCAAAAAATGCATTTAAATTGCATTGTTTACTGTGAAAATGACAGTTGCAGTTTGGGAGTTAACCACAAGGGGGCGCTGTGACTTTGAGTGTTTCCTGTGTGTGTTTACAACTGTAGGGGGGTGTGGCTGTAGGTGTGACGTCATCGATCACGTCCCCCTATAACAGGGATGATGTGATCGATGCTGTGGCCACAGTGAAGCACGGGGAAGCCTTGTTCACACACGGCTCTCCCCGTTCTTCAGCTCCAGGGACGGATCGCCGCACTGCAGTGGCGATCGGGTCTGCGAGTCCCGCGGTCCCGATCCTGGAGCTTCGGACCGGGTCACGGGAGCGTGCCGCGGGTGCGCGCCCGTGACCCACGGCTGGGTACTAAAACCAACGTATATATACGTTGATGTGCCCAGCCGTGCCATTCTGCAGACGTATATGTGCAGTAGGCGGTCCTTAAGTAGTTAATTTGTATTCAAGGTGTATCTAAAATGATAGAGACACAAAATCAACCAAAAATCGAAAAAAAAAAAACATGATACTAATGTTAATAAATTGAGTTGCAGTTCAGTGAGTAAAATAGGTATTTGATACCCAAGTAAAACATGACTTAGTACTTGGTGGAGAAACCCTTGTTGGCAAGCGCAGAGGTAAGATGTTTCTTGTAGTTGGTGACCAGGTTTGCACACATCTCAGGAGGGATTTTGGTCCACTCTTCTTTACAGATCTTCTCTAAATACTTAAAGTTTCTTGGCTGTAGCTTGGCAACTCAAAGTTTCAGCTCCCTCCATTCCGGCTGAGGGAATAAGGTTCTCCAATATTTTACAATAAATGACCTTGTCCCTCCTCAATGCGGCAAAGTCGGCCTATACCTTTAGCAGAGAAACAGCCCCCAAGTATAATGTTTCCACCTCCATGCTTGACTGTAGAGATGGTGTACTTAGGGTCGTCAGTTTTCTTCCTCTAAACATGGTGAGTTGAGTTAATGCCAAAGAGCTCAATTTTGGTCTCACCTGACCACAGCACTTTCTCCCAATCCTTCTCTGAAACATTTAGATGTTCATTGGCAAACTTCAGATGGGCCTGTACATTTGCCTTCTTGAGGAGGGGGACCTTGCGGGTGCTGCAGAATTTCAATCCATGGCAGCATATTGTGTTACCAATGGTTTGTTTGGTGACTGTGGTCCCAACTGCCTTGAGATCATTCATAAGCTTCTCCCATGTAGTTCTGGGCTAATCCCTCACTTTTCTCTTGATTATCCTTCCCCCATGAGGCGAAACCCTGAATGGAGTTCCAGACCAATCACGATTGATGATTATTTTGTATTTCTTCTATTTGAAAATAATCACTCCAACAGTTGTCTCCTTCTCACCAAGCTTCTTGCTGATGGTTTTGTAGCCCATTTCAGCCTTGGGCAGGTCTACAATCTTGTCTCTGACATCCTTTGACAGCTTTGGTCTTGCCCATGATGGTGAGTTTGAATGGAAGAAAGAGATTCTGTGGACAGGTGTCTATTATACACATAACGAGTTGTTAGGAGCACCTTTTTGAATTGACAGGTCTAATCTGTGTACCGCACAAGCACATACTGTAACCAGTCTGTGGGAGCCAGAATTATTGTTGGTTGGAAGGAGATCAAAATACTTATTTTACTCATTGAACGGCAACTCAATCTATAACTTTTGCATCATGTGTTTTTTCAGGATTTTTGGTTGATATTTTCTATCATTTAAAATACTTCTATGATAAAAATTATAGAACCTTAATTTCTTTGTTCGTGTGCAAACTTACAAAATCTGCAGGGGATCAAATAATTATTGTCCCCACTTTATGGTGTGCAGCGCAACCAAGCCATATATAAAATATTTGGCTCTTGACTGTGACATTACAGACTTTTTTTACAATAAATATGCCTCATCTTCTCCTCTAACATAGTGACCAAGTACAAATGTTGCATAATCTGGAATGCATCTCTATAATATTTATGGATGCTGTGTTTAAAATATCATAATTTGTTGCTTAAAAATTGACTCATCTCTCCTTACATTGCTGCCCCTGGCCTCAATAAAGCTGCTTACACACTCCAGCCATTGTGCGAGAATTTTAGCTTTTTGTCTCTGAAATGCTGTAATTTTTTTCTTTGGCCTAATAACTGGCTAAGCTCTGGACTGTGGGTTTGTGCTATGCTGCACTGTAGGTTGACAATGTGTTTCTGAATAGAAGATCACAGCAAGCTATGTTATGTGATTTATTTTGCAACTGCTCTGCACTTTGTATAGACTTAACTTTTTTTTTACAAAGCATGAACCTTTCCATAGATTTTAGCTTGATTGCTGCTACCACGACTCAATTCTGTTCTGTCACTGCTACATAAAAAAATCTGTTCCTTTTGCAAAAACTAAAGCCCCATACACGAAGGCAGAATGTCGGGAGACGTTTGCCGGTACAAAAATGACCAGCCGGCTTCTGTCGAACTTAAGCCGGCTTCTATCGAACATGCATGCTGGCAAACCAGCAGCTGACCGACTCCCGAACTGTGATAGTTTGTCTGACAATACTTATTAATCATGGAACACTGTATGAAAAAAATAAATATAATTTTTGAGACAGATCTTTTATTTGGTGGCATTTAACCTTTTCACACACATATAGTACTGTGGAAAAGTTTTAGGCAGGTGTGAAAAATGCTGTAAAGTAAGAAAGCTTTCCATGATATATATTTTAATTGTTTATCTTTTTTTATCAATTTACAAAATGCAAAGAGAAAATAGAAGAAAAATCAAATCAATAACAATAATTGGCTTCAAATCAGTATCAATTGTTAAACTTGCACAAAGTGAGGGATTTCGTAGGATGTTTGATTAACCAATTATATTAAGCAGGTGCTAAAGATCATCAATTTCATCAGATTGGGCCCAGTGTCAATATTTTTTGTGGCCACCATTATTTTCCAGCACTGGCTTAACCCACTTGGGCATGGAGTTCACCAGAAGTTGCCACTGGAGTCCTCTTCCACTCCTCCATGACATAATTTACAGAGCTGGTGGATGTTAGAGACCAAGGCAGTGGTCGTCATGGAGGTGTGTTTGGGGTCGTTATCATATTGGAATACTGCCCTTGCAGAAACAGTTTCCAAAGAGAAGGGTTAATGCTCTGCTTCAGTATGTCTCAGTACATGTTGGCATTCATAGTTTTCTCAATGAACTTTAGATCCCCAGTGCTGACAGCACTCATGCAGCCCCAGACCATGACACTCCCACCACCATGCTTGGCTGTAGGCAATACACACTTGTCTTTGTACTCCTCAATTGGTGGCTGCCACACACGCTTGACATCTGAGTCAAATACGTTTATCTTGGTCTCATTAGACCACAGGACATGGTTCTAGTAAACCATGTCTTTAGTCTGCTTGTCTTCAGAAAACTGTTTGCGGGCTTTCTTCTGCATCATCTTTAGAAGAGATTTTCTTCTAAATTTGCTGTGTAAATTTTCTCAAAACAATTTAACACTCATCCATTAATGTCTAAACCGCTGGCAACAAAGTCAGTACACCCCGAAGTGAAAATTTCCAAATTGGGCACAATTAGCCATTTTTCCTCCCCGGTGTGATGTGACTTGTTAGTGTTACAAGGTCTCAGGTGTGAATATTTATTTGTAAAAAAAAAAAAAGAAAAACATTTATCATTTTCCTTTCACTTCACAATTATGTGCCACTTTGTGTTAATTTATCACATAAAATCCCAATAAAATACATTTACTCTTTTGGTTGTAAAAAAAAATTGGAAAATTCCAAGGGGTATGAATACTTTCTCAAGGCACTCTATACACACACAATCATACGTCATCAGCCTATATAGTTTTCAGTGCAATATGCGTACAACTGGCAAAATAATCTGGTCTCATTTTATGTTTAGTATCTTATTATTGGTAAATTATATTGCATTCTTTTGCTTCCCATTTCTTGGAATTATTGCATTTTGCATTACACATTTAATTATTTGGAGGAGTTCCATTTTTTTCTGTAGTCTCTAGCTCATTTTTTTGTCTCAGCATAGTGTGAGCTCTTAACTCTCACTGTCTCTTTGTGGCATAGCCTGTCTCTCTCTCCCTCCCTCTGAAGCGTGAAGCGAGGGTTGCCATGGCAACGCAGCAAGAACAGAGAACTGCATCCCAGAGCATTGAGAATAGAGGGAGGGAGAGACAGCAAGAGAAGATGACCATAAAGAGAAAGACAGAGTGAATGGATTAGGAAAGATAGAAGTTAAAGAGTAATAGACAGGGAGAAATAGATGAAAGATAAGAGAGCAGAGTAGAAAGCAACTGGCAGTAAGCACTACTGAGACAACAGCTACTGCAGAAGACAGTGAATTTGCATTACAGGAATCTGTTGCTGTAGATAGATACATGCTAGTGAAGATGTCCTAAGTAGCTACAGTGCAATCTTCACCCTATATGGCTATGCCAGGGATTTTGGTGATAGGCCTCAAGAATGAAATCAAGGTGCAGGGTTGGGAAGCTGCTGGCGCAGTGCGACCCCTCATCTCGGGAGTATGATGAGATGGTTGTGGAAAAACGCCGGCTCTTTCCGGATCCTCGCCGCCTGCTGGATAAGACATGTAAGGTCACCTCTCTTTTTCTTCCAGCTCCCCCACCTCCAAAGAGAGCACCCAGCACCACACTCACCCTACGATCCAAGTCCATGACAGCTGAGCTGGAGGAATTGGGTAAGTCTGCAGCAAGTGTGGATAAACTATGACTGAGCATATTTTTTCTGAATAGTTTAATAAATAAAGCACAGATAAAAGTGACTGGGAAATACAGAATAACATTAAATGTAATATTTCTACAAAGACCAATAACTTGTATGGACTAATACATTTAACTCTGTCTGCAGAACAAACTCAATAGCATATGGGTGAATTACAGAGCACTAAGGGCAAGACATGAGAACTGGCTGTCTGTATGCTTCCAAATGTATGCTTTGATTACACTCAATAGAAAGAAAATTATGGGTAAAGAAGAGTGGCAAGGTGTAGAAATGTTCAGTGACATATATAAAATATTCATTTGTTGCATTGAGCTGTATACAGATAAAGTATATACTTGGAGATCATTTATAACAATTTCATGAGAGATCTTTTTACAAAATCCATATGCCGCCACACTTCAAATGAATATTGGGATAGTAGTCAATGATACAGTGAACATTTTTAACGTGTAATTTGGAGGGGGGGGGGGGGGGTGACCTTTTTTCATGGTCTTTTTTAACATCAGACTCAAATTATATTTTTGTCAACATGTTTGTCTTATCAAGTCTTTTCATCCAATGAATTTGTAAATGTTTGCTGTTTATAGTGTCTACAGGCTGTTTATAGTGGTTACTACTATTATTATTATTATTATTAGTATTATTATACAGGATTTATATAGTGCCAACAGTTTATGCAGCACTTTACAATGTAGAGGGGGGACAGTACAATTACAATAAAGTTCAGTACAGAAGGAATAGGGGGCCCTGCTCATAGAGCTTTCAATCTAAAGGGAGGTGGTCTAAAAGGTAATCGCTGCGGGCATGATCTGATGGAGCTGACTCTGGTACAGTTCTTACGTGGGAAAGGCTTCCCTGAAAAAGTGAGTTTATCACCGAAAGGCAGACAGGGTAGGAGCTGACGGGACATACTGGGGCAGGCAGTTCTAGAGGATGGGAGAGGCTCTGGAAAAGTCCTGGAGGCGACGATAGTGATATAGATAGTAATATATCTATAGTAATATATCTTGTGTTGAAAAATGCTAGACAAATGTTTTGAACTCTTGTACTTCTGTACTTTTTGAACTATGTAAACTGCTTCCTCTTCAATAAAAAAAATCGTATTATTATACTGGTAGGAAATAAGGTCAAAAATAAATATGATGGAGCTTAAATGTGTTACCTGTATTCCCTTATCTTACCCTAACCTAACTATCTAGGCCACACTGTAAATGGTGAGGCTGAAAGTTACTATTAGAGTAATAAGATACACAAATAACATAATAATAATAACAACAACATCCAGAATAAATGAAATAGTATAACATTTTGGTCCCCCTGCAGACACTGCAATGCGCAGCATTTCCAGTGTACTGAATACTAATCATGCATTGATATATGCTTAGAGGTATTGAAGAAATAAAGTTATTTGCTCTACAACCATCCGTTACTGGTTACTGGTTTCATACTTGCAGAACGACTTGATGAGATATTGGTGGCTTCGGATCCCTCTTTAAGACCAGAAATTGCAGAGGCTGACTCCAGAGCTGCTACAGTCAAACAGCGACCCACAAGCAGACGCATCACCCCTGCTGAGATAAATGTAAGAAATTGTCCATACAGCTACTTATATTTATTTTCATTGTGCATTCTTTATTCGCAATGCATTTATTAGGAATAGTGAAGGAAGGGGTTTTCTTTATAACAGCATTTTAGATTTTGCTTTGTCTGCAGTATGTTCTTTATAACAGAATTTTTAAGTTTTCATTGTTTACAGCATGCTCTTCATAACAGCATCTTGATATTGCATTGTTTGCAGTATGGCTAACAGAACCTGGAACTAGTTTCCGAAATTTTATACTGTGTACTTTTTAATCAATCACCCTGATGTTCAGTTTGTGAGAGTTTGATGAAACGCTGTATATTTTTATCAGGAGCTCAATCACTTGAGATATTTTGAGCTGTCTGCTTTTCTTACAGTCACTACTAGAAAGACAGGGGATTTCCCCGCATGCAATATCACAGATTACCAGTGAAAAGCCTCATTTTTCCCTTCACCATGGCATGTCTCGGACCAAGTCTGTTGGTAAGTAACAAAGCATAAAATGTCACACACTAATAACTGTAGTAGAATATTTGCAATATGCTATCAGTAACAGTGATTGTACTGTATATACATTTCTGCCAGTGTTAAGAGTCAAGGCTTTTACATAGTAAATTAATTATTATCCACAGCCGCCATATTGCTATGAATGTATTATTTATGGTCCTAGTCACTGACCTGGTTAAATAATGACCTGCTTGTAAAATATCGCAATATATTTATGGTTTCCTCTTTTTTTTTTTTTTATGTAGTTAGAAATATTTATTTTATTCAAATATGGGCTCACAACTTTTTCTTTTGGTTTACCATAGACTGGAAAAGAGCCAGAATCTCTGGCGGGTGTTTTCTTTTTTGCTGTCGGTTTCCTTGTTGTAATGATTTTCCCTAATTTCTTGTTGTTCCACTGCAAGAGAGGAGAATCTCTCCAACAGGGTCACAGACAGCAGTTAAAACACTTTTATTAGTTGAGGAAACATTAGAGCCTTTATGGTAAAAAAATGTTGTTACTGTCTGGGCTCCTGATTGTGATTCTTACTTCCAGTAGATTAATAGGCAACAATATACAGTATAACAACATTTTACTTTGGAAGAGGGTTATTCCTGGTGTTTTGGGTGCTTTTTCTTTTGCTATATATTAACTAAATATACATTATGTTATGATTAAATAAATCATGGGATAATGTAACCATAACTAAACCAGTTTGAGTGTTCATCAACTTAGGACAAGAATATTTTATGCCTTTGAATTTTTGCACATTGCTCTGTTTGACTTCCCTTGTTCACACTAATGCAATGTGGGAAACATACAAGATTCTCTGCGTTTCCGTGCATCACATCGTACTGCGGAGCAATCGCAAGGTGTACATGCTATCTGCTGTGGGTGTCAATGTTAGATTAACCATTTCAGCCCCGTTGACCAGAGCACTTTTTGCGATTCGGCACTGTGTCGCTTTAACTGACAATTGTGCGGGCCTGCGACGTGGCTCCCAAACAAAATTGACATCCTTTTTTCCCCACAAATAGAGCTTTATTTTGGTGGTATTTGATCACCTCTGAGTGACCATTTTGAAAACAAATCAATATTTTTTTACTATAATAAATATCCCCAAGTTTAGAACGATACGTATTCTTCTGCATAGTTTTGGTAAAAAAACATTCAATAAGCGTTTAGTCATTGGTTTAAGCAAAAGTTATAGCGTCTTCAAAATAGGGTAAAGTTTTATGCCATTTTTATTAATATTTTTTTTTTACTAGTAATCATGGCAATCATCGATTTTTATCGTAACTGCGACATTATGGTGGACACATCGGACACTTTTGACGCTATTTTGGGACCATTGTCGTTTATACAGTGATCAGTGCTATAAAAATGCACTGATTACTGTGTAAATGACACTAGCAGGGAAGGGGTTTAACCCCCTAGGGGTCGAGGATGGGCTTAAGTGTGTCCTAGGGAGTGATTCTAACTGTGTGGGGGCTGGGCTCCCGCTGACAGGGAGCAGACGATCAGTGTCCTGTCACTAAGCAGAACAGGGAGATGCCTTGTTTATGTAGGCATCCCCTGTTCTGCAGCTCCATGACATGATCGCGGGACACTGCGGGCACAGTCGCAGTGCCCGCATGTGCCCCATTCTGCCGATGTAAATGTGCGTGCGGCTGTCGGCAAGTGGTTAACCACACCCCGAAACAGATCGCAAAACTAAGTGTGATCGCCAAAATCACATCACATGCATGTGAATTCAGGCCCTACACCATTTTGGTACGAATGCATTTTGAGCCATACAAAATGTATGGCTCAAATCATACCGCACAGACATCGCATGTGATGTGCCAGGAATGTGGCACGATTCCTGTCCGAATTACATTCTGTCCTTTGCGCACCCAGTCTGAAACAAAAATCATTGTCTTGCATGAGCTGCATTTGGAAAACAACTCAAATGATACAAAAAAAATATGCACTTGCTTATAACTGTGCAAAGGTTTTAACTATGTGTCTCTTATTAGGTGAAGATGAAAAGCTGTCAGATTCATTCCTTGATGGACGTTTTCCACGCAGCACCTCCATGCAGGATTCTTTAAGGGAAGGTCCAATAATACCACCACCTCCACAAAAAACTGCTCCCCCACCTCCATCCCCATATTACTTTGACACAGGACCACCACCTGCTTTCTCTCCACCGCCACCCCCAGGTAGAGGGTATGATACAGTGCATTCTAGTTTTAAACCAGGTTATGAAGCCAGACTTCATGGCCTTCAGCATGGAATGGGATCTGCAGAGCTCTTAAGTATGGATCGTGCCCTTCCTACTCCTGATCGACAAAAGCGTGCTCGTTCCATGATTATTCTTCAAGATACGTCTCACCTCCCTGTGGAACCAACAGGTATTCCTCGGCCTGGCCCATCACCTACCCCTCCAGAAAAATTAAAACGTAGAAGCCGGCCTGTGGATAATCCTTATGCTAATATGGGTCTGTTTGCACCAATGAAGCCTCAACGCAAAAAAAGTCCACTTGTGAAACAGCTCCAAGTGGAAGATGCCCAAGAGCGAGCTGCATTAGCCATGGCTGGGGGTTATTCCCGCGATCCCTCACCATCACGACGCAGCCCACGACAAAGCATGATGGATTTAGGAACTGCACACCACGATCCACTTGGTAGTCCTTTTGCAACAGCACTTGCAGGAGTAATGAAGGATCGTGAGCGACGGCTGGATGAGAAGCGTAAATCCACAGTCTTCCTTTCGGTCGGAGCATTGGAGGGAACGCCACCTTCCCAAGATCTCCCCTCCCTACAACCTTCACGCTCTGTTGATGAGCGGTTACTGGGGAGTCGTGATGTTCTCCTACCATCTCCAGGTTCTTCACTAAAATCACTAATGTACAGTAGTCCTCATTCTACATTTATTCACCCCTTAACTGGTAAGCCCCTTGATCCCAACTCTCCTCTTGCACTTGCGCTGGCCGCAAGAGAACGTGCGCTTTCTGCCCAGGCACCATCTCCCCCTCCTCCAAGGACACCTACTCCGGTAAGGAGTCCAGATTCAGACAGAGCTCCTCCACTCTTTCTGGAAATTCAAACCAAAGAGGGGGAGATGGGAATGGAATTAGAAGGATCAGCGTCACCCATATACAGTCCTTCAGGGGCACCATTAAAGGGCCAGTGGGGCACACCCCGAAGAAGGGATGGGGAAACTCGTGCAGAGAAAAGTCCAGAAAGACCAGAATTTAAAGCAGAGGAAAGGAAGCCTATGATTTTAAGTATAGTTGACACATCTCAGCAGAAGACAGCAGGGCTTATAATGGTGCATGCTACCAGCAATGGAACTGAAGATAAAGAACATGAGCCACCAGCTACTACTGACCAGCAAGAAACTACACAGCCCCAAGATACTGAAGAGAAGGCCCCCTCAAGCTCTTCTTCCGATAAAACACTTGGGCAGGGAAGCTCAGAGGAGGAAGTTGAACCATATGGGGCCAATTTGCCACCAGCCATGCTGTCCTCTAGTGATGAGGAAACTAGAGAGGAATTAAAAAAAATTGGACTATTGCCTCCTCCTGATGCTTTTGCCAATGGAGTCCTTGTCACCAAACATGGCACCACCATCAGCCAATTGACTCGGCCTGGTACTTTGGCTCTGCCATCTGCCAAGCAATCTAGTAGTGCACCACCCTCAGGGAAGCCTTCTGATGCCCAACTGCACCATCCAGAGTCAGCCACTGACTCAGGTGTGGAAGAAGTGGACACCAGGAGCTCGAGTGACCACCATCTGGAGACCACGAGCACCATCTCAACTGTGTCCAGCATGTCCACTCTATCCTCAGAGAGTGGGGAGCCCACTGACACCTACACCTCGTACGCTGACGGTCAAACTTTTATACTCGAGAAGCCACCAGTGCCTCCAAAGCCCAAACTCAAGTCACAACTGATGAAGGGCACCGTGACCTTCAGGGACCCCCTGCTCAAGCAGTCCTCAGACAGTGAGCTCATTGCCCAGCAGCAACTTGCAGCGGGCCGTCCGCGCTACCTCTTTCAGAGAAGATCTAAGCTATGGGGAGATCCAGTGGAGAGTCGGCCCCTTTCCCATGGGGGACCTGTTGAAATAGAAAAGCCGTCTGTAATTGGAGAGATCAGTTCCCGACTTCAGCTGCTAAACAAGGATACGCGGTCACTGGGGGAGGAGCCATCAATGCCGGGAATGGACCCCGGCAAGAAATCTCCAGTGGTGGCAGCTCGGTAAGAATTGGGAAAATATTAGATTGAGAAGGGTGGGAATAGAGCATTTTGATTATTTATTTACATATCCTGTAAGTAGTGCAGCACTGTTTTTTTTACATTTTTCTATGATTTATGGGAATATAGATCATAGGCTGAGTTTTTGAAAAAGTTATAGATACTAACTATAAAATGTTGTAGAGTAAGGAAAGGGCATTAAAGTTATCACTAAAGCAATTGTAGGAAGATAATAATATAGACTACAGAATAGCAATTCCACACAGTCAAACACTTTTCAAAGTGTTATATGTCAGTCTTTCCATTACGGTATAACATTGTCCCAGCAGTGGTGTCTTTCATCTTTCACATCCTCCTTTTGGGATATAATATGTTTTTGTATGTTTTCATTTATCTTATGCCTTTATATATGGCATTTCTTATCAACATCATACAGCATGCTATTAAAAGCCCCCACTAAAATATACTTTATTTATTAAACATTGCTCTTTCCCTTGAAGTAAGGTATGCTGTCATTTTGTAAATTAAATCCTGTTCCTCTCTTACTTTATAATTGATACATATAATGTTCTAAAAATATACAAACCTCTTACTACTTTTATATGTGTATTCACAGCTCTCTCACTACCACTGTGAATGTCTGCTTGATGTTCCTTATGTTATTGTAGTGCTAATTACACTTCCACGTTCAACCAACAAAATAGAGTGTGCTTATCAATACTTTCACTAAAGATTCACACAACTTTCACTGAAGTGTCACATTTTAATTCATGATTCCATTGAAAAAATGTGTAAGTCCTGGGTTAAATTTGTGTGAATTGTAGATGAAATTTTGATTATTATAACCCTACGTATTTATAGATCTTAATTTTTTTTTCCTAGTGAGATCTGGAGCTTGTCTAATACGAATGTTAGTGAGATAGTATGAGGTTGATTTATTAAAGGCAAATAGATGGGGCATTTTGTAAGTTCAGTTGCGCCAGAGCTTAGTAAATGAGATGGATTTTCACATTGCAAAGAATACCTAATCACGTGCAAGAAAAAAAAAATACAAGATAATTTACTAACCTCTGCAACAACTGTACTTGCAGAGTGCAAATTCTATTTGCCTTTAGTAAATCAACTCCTTTGTGTCTGACTTTCGTTAATAAGGTGCATGGTTGGTGAGCCTGACAAGTCACAACTGTCTTTTTTGTGTAATACCTCATATCATCTAATCTAAAATCAGCTTTTAATTGGTCGGTTTGAGTTGTTGAAGTACACTGGTTGCTTTAAAATGCTGCACTTTGTTATTAAATTACATGCAAAAATTAGTTTCATAGTTCTCCATAAGGGTTTGTGTTGACAGGCTTTTTTTGCTTTAAATCTGAGCTTTGGGCTCCTTTAGAAAAAATTAAAAGCCAGCAGCTACAAATACTGTAGCTGCTGACTTTTAATATTAGGATACTTCCCTGTTCACAAATCCAGTGGTGTCTTCACCTGAACCAAATTTTCAATTGGCTCTCAGGTGCTGCCACTGCCATCTCGGGTAAGGGAAACCAGCAGTGAAGCCTTGTGGCCTTGTGGAGCACGCTGCACTTTGTGAATGGACAGGAGGTGGGGGAAGGAGGTTGGGGGGCCGAACTTCCAGATGAGTTTGCCACGGCAAAGTCACGTGGAAGTGGGAGCAGGTACCTGTCAAAACCAGGTACCCACTCCCCTCAAAACGTGCCAAAGGGGGAGGAGGCAAATAAGCGGAGTTTGCCCTTTTAAATGGGTTTTACCTTTCCATATAAGTCTATGGGAAGGAAAAACCAACTTAAGGTTGGTTAGAAGGAAGTCAACTGCAGTTCAGATGTACCTGTCATGTACCTGTCAATGAATTCTAAATGATCTCATAAGTGTCTGAAACTGGTGCCAAGCCCCAATGCGCAGTGACACAGGCCCTAATAGTATAGCCTAATTAAGGATTTGGTTGTATTAACAACTATAATGAAATATGAATTATGTGAAACAAGCCACAGCAAACATTCAAATATATGTGGAAATACCTAATTGGACATTAGATAATTAGACACACCTAATATTTTATAGTGCACAGAGCTTCACATTGCTTTAAACTGCTGAGAGTGATAAGGCCTCCTGCATATTGTTTATATGCTTTTACAGACTTCTTTTAGTCCTACTTCATAAGTTGAGGTCCCGTGCTTTTGCTAGCAGGACATGTATAATTATGTTATTCCTGACATCAGGCCATGATCATAATGCATCATTGCTGTTCTTATGCCGCGTAGACATGACTGTTTTTCGGGTTCTAAAAAATGTAAAAAAAATTTAACATCATTAAAAACAATCGTGTGTGGGCTTCAGAGTATTTTTCGGGTTCTGAAAAATGGCCCAACATTTTTTCAAACATGCTCTATTTTTTTAATGTTGTCGTTTTTCGGGTTGTAAAAAATGGTCGTGTGTGGGCTTTAACGATGTGAAAAATCTGTGCATGCTCAGAAGCAAGTTATGAGATGGGAACGCTTGTTCTGGTAAAACTAGCGTTCGTAATTGAGATAGCACATTCATCACGCTGTAACAGACAGAAAAGCACGAATTGTCTTTTACTAACACAAAATCTAAAGCAGCCCCAAGGGTGGTGTCATCCCAATGAAACTTCCCCTTTATAGTGCCGTTGTACGTGTTGTACGTCACCGCGCTTTGCTAGCGCATTTTTTTTTCAGGATCGTGTGTAGGCAAGGCCATTTTAATGATCGGGTTGAAAAAAAACAATGTTTTTTTCTAGAGCCTGAAAAACTTTGTTTTTTGCAACCCGAAAAATTATCGTGTGTACGCGGCATTAGGCCCATCTAAACAATTTCTTCTTCATGTAGAGCACTGAAAGGGGACAATTCCTAATATGCATGACTTTGGTAGGTTCTAAAAGCTTTATATCGAAGCATCTGGTTCTTCTACATTGAATATTACCTGAACCTTTTTAAAATGTTTTGACTCACACATCTGTTGATTTTGAAGATAATGTCATTCCTTATAATAGAAAGGAAAAAAGCATCTAGTTCAACAAATGATCTTCACATTATTTACTTTTATGACTTCAAACACATTAATTCAGCATTTGGTCTCGTACACACGACCGAGGAACTCGTCGGAAAAGACGCATCGTTTTCCTCGACGAGTTCCTTGTTAGGCTTGTTGAGAAACTCGACAAGCTGTCTTTGCGTACACACTGTCAAGACCAAATCTCCTCGTTCTCAAACTTGGTGACTTCCACACATACAACTTAGCTTTTGCTAATCTCATGTTACTGCGTGTTAGGAAAAAGTTTGGTAAGAGACATTTGCACTTTTCAGTCTGTTACAGCGTGACAAATGTGCTATCTCCATTACAAATACAACTTTTACCGAAGGTGCGCGGGTTTCTAAGCATACACACCAATGTGTTTCTCGTGGAAAACCAGCCCAACGAGGAACACTCCCGTCGCGGAAAAAGAGAACTTGCTCTCTTTTTTCCTCGTCGAGTTCCTCAACAGTTTACTCGATGAAAAGCATACACACGACCGTTCTCCTTGGCAAAAAAGCTCTCCCACCAAGTTTCTTGATGGATTCTGTCGAGGAAACCGGTCGTGTGTACGCGGCCTTTGCTTCCTGGCTGGTAAATGCATACATATAGTGTAGTCAACCTGTCTAAATGATATTACCACTTTTAGCATAATATAAAATGCTGTTCTTGTAATTTATAGTTAAAAGTGGTCATTGTCAGTTATGCCCAAGTGATCTTTCAATTCAAGTCTAAATAATAGCCCGTATCTTCTTTAAGATGAGCAAAAGTGGTGAGCACACAAGAGCAAACCATTGACTTATAATAGGCAAATGTTGAACATCCTATCCTGCCAAGCTACCTTCATTCCATCAATCAAGCTATGGAAAGGATTTCTAGTGATTTGAATTTTGTAGATAAGATCAGGAATTTAACTTTTATGATAAATGCATTTTCCAGGGTATGCATAAAAAAATGAAAGAATTGTTTTCAGAAGTATAAAAGGTGACAGATAAGGCCAAACTGTGCAAAACAGACAAAACAGACAAAATATCAAAGGACAAGTTTGCAAATTATATAAACCCCCAGTCCCCCTCCAAAGCCACATAAGCCACACTAAGCTGATCAGTCCCCATCCCCAAAGAAGGCATACTTACCTGCTTCAGTGACGGCAGCCTCCCTTGTTTACATCCAAGCCAGTAGAAATATGGTACTGGGCTACCTAACATTAAATAGACCTAAAAAGTCTATAGAATATAATTGCGGGGGCCAACCAGTACTAGCTTTTAATCTGCCAGGATGTAAAGAATACAGGAACACCCCCCCCCCCTGTTGAAATAACTATGTATCTGCAGGGATGAAGTATGCACCTAGGGGTATAGGTTTAGCTTAGTGTATGGGACTATTGAAGGGGCATGGGAAGAGTTCTATCGTTTGTGAATGTATTTATAGAAACGTTTATAAAACTAAATATTTTAAAGCCTATAGTTATGTTTTATTAAATAATAATATTTAATATCCTTATGACTCTACTTATTACTTATTTAGAAGTTCATATACTACTCTCACATATCCAGTGTTTTACTAAAATCATTAGATAACATAGAATGGAACATTTATAGTGAATAAGGACATCATAGATTATCAGAAAATGTATATCTAGTACTACTTTAAGTAGAACCATTACTGCATGCCCTAATCTCATGATAAGAACCATATGACATCTAAAATTTAATAAAGAAATAAGTATGAAGATACGATCGAACAAAATGCATCGAAATCAGAAAGTATACGTATTACTTACTAGTACTGTAAAAATATTAAGCAAACTTGACTAAGGTGCCGTAGAGTTTCATTCCCATTTTTTTAGTGGCCGCAATTTTGTTTGCCTGTGTCTTTTCTGCATGCCCTAATCTCATAGTGAATTCATAGTGTTCAGAATGGACAATTTTTATTGATTTTGTTGCTTTTAAATACCTTTATTTTGTAGTCCCTCATTACTTCCTCCTCCTTATTAGCCTAGGCTATTAAGTCACAAGGCTATTTGCAAGGGTTTCTGGGATAGGCATCATGTTTCCCAGTAGTCCTTGCAAACCTGACTGAAACCTATTACATTGCTTGTGCAGCACTGAGCATGTGCGAGATATGCAAAGCTGAAACCCAGGAAGTCATACAGTCTGGCTTCATGATGCCCACACTTAAGATGGCTACGGTCTATTTCTAGATTATAAATCTAAATGCTGTAACAACCTAACAAAACGGACCTTAGTTTACAGACTAACTTTACTAGAATACATTAAGCTTGTGTATTACAGGGGTATTTATATTTAAAAAGTGAAATTGTGGGTGGAACTCCCCTTTAAGTTTAAATAAAACATAATAAATACCTTAAAGTGTTAATCTAGCCAAAAATATTTTATTGGTTCTGGATAAAGTGGGAAAGGGTTGTTGAGATAACTGTGCTATCCGCAGCTTCCCCCCTTCCTGTTTTGGTGACGAAGACAGTAATAAAACCATTTTTAAAGTAGAGTAGAGGAAAGCTAGATCCCTTTACTGTTTTTTATTAGGAAATCTTACTAATTAAGCTATAGAGAGCAATAGAAACACAACATCTGTTCTAATCTTTCCCACTTCATAAATTGGAAGTTTTGGGTGGACATAATTTTTCATTAACCACTTAAGGACCTCCGCACGCACATATACGGCCACAGAATGGCACGGATGGGCACAAGGGCGTAAATTTACGTCCTCGCCCAGTAGCGGGTCGGGGGTCCGATCGGGACCCCCTCCGCGGCGTGCGGAGGTCCCCGTGTCTCCGGGAGCGATCCGGGACGAGCGGGCGGATGTCAGTGTTTACCCGCCCCCCCCGCGATCGCTCCCAGCCAATGCGCGCGCTCCCCCTTTGTGTCACTTCCTCCTCCTGTGTAAACACAGGAAGGGGAAAGTGATGTAATCTCCCATCGCAGCGGTATTTCCAACCGCTGCGATGGGAGAAACACCTCACAGTAAGTCCTGCACCAACACTACACTGACATACACACACATAGGCATACTTAACCCCTTGCGATCTGCCCCCCACCCCCCCTGTCACAGTGTCACTGAATGCAGTGATCTAATCACTGCATTTAGTGTCAGTGTGACAGGCAGTGTAAAATCAGTTAGTGTTAGGTTCAGGATAGCCCCCCCACCCCCCCTAATAAAGTTTTAACCCCCTGATCACCGCCCTAGTTAACCCTTTCACTCCCTATTGCCAGCGTCACTAAGCGATCATTTTTCTGATCGCTGTATTAGTGTCGCTGTTCCCACTAGGTAGCTATTTTTTTTTATTGCGATTTTTTTTTTTTACTAAAGACATGTGGCTAAATACATTTTGGCCTAAATGTTTGACTAAAATTTAGTTTATTTGATTTTTTTTTAACAAAAAGTAAAAAATAGTGTTTTTTTTTCAAAAATGTCGCTCTATTTTTGTATATAGCGCAACAAATAAAAATCGCAGAGGTGATCAAATACCACCAAAAGAAAGCTCTATTTGTGGGAAGAAAAGGACGCAAATTTTGTTTGGGAGCCACGGCGCACGACCGCGCAATTGTCTGTTAAAGCGACGCAGTGCCGAATCGCAAAAACACCTTGGGTCATTTACCAGCGTATTGGTCCGGATCTTAAGTGGTTAATGAAGAACTCTGTGAATCATTTAACAGTAGTGTTTAAGGAGGTAAAAGAAATCTGGAAGTTCCACTTATCTTGTTGTCATTCTGTGCAGCTCACCACTGCCTGCATGCTTCTGGGCTTAGCATTTATCAATTCATTATTAAAAAAACTCGGTAATCTAGGAATTGGGGCTAAGAGTTTCCTATTGTCATTGAAGGGCTAGATCCCCAGACAAGTAATGCAAGCATAAACCTTCTATACTTTAAATTTCCCTCCAATGAACACAAACATGATCCAAAAATCTACTAAAAAGTTTAAATACATGTCTTTGTTCAAAACATCTTAAGAACAACATCCGTTTGTTTAGAAAGCTACCATTTGCTCAATACATATAATATACCACAGATCTCCTATTTGAGAGACGCAGAATTTGTTGAGCATTGAGATCTTCTGAGTAAGTACAGATTTGGTCTACTCGTTTCATGGAGAGAAGTCACTGTATATCCCATGCGGATACAAATTTATCTCACTTAGAATGAGTTGGTAGGTGCCCCATCAAACAAATATGTCTTTAAAATCAGAGGAGGCTGATTTAAAGATAGATATGCAGGCTTAACCCCACCAGCCTGTGGTAGGACCACCAATCATAAGGGGGAAAGGAGAAAAAAATGGATACACTGAGAAAGAGTGATTTGGGACTTTCCTGTGCAAATGGAATTTCAGACCTATGAGAGGATGTAATGGAGTAAAATATCTGCCTATACTAAGCTGGCTCCACCTATGACTATGGATTTCTATTGCCTATCTATCTCCACTCATCTTACTCACACAGTCGTGATGTATACTTGGTTCTAAACCACAGTGTCACTCCCCTCTCTTATTATTGGTAAGGGTCAATTCCCCTTTTTTTCTTTTTCTCCTTTCTCCTTCATGGTTGACGGTCCTCCTATGGGTCGGTGGGATTGAGCCTGCATATCCTCACATTAACCTCCTTTGATTTTAAAGATATATGTGTTTAATGGGGCACCTACCAACTTATTCTGAGTGAGATATATTTTTGTCTGCATAAGAGATCCAAGGTCCTGATAAAGTGGCCTCTGTCTGCGAAATGTGTCAACCAAATCTGTACTTACTCAGAAGTTTTCCACGCTCAACAAACTCTGCATCTCTCAAATGAGAGATCTGTGGTAGATTATATGTATTGATCAAATAGTAGCCTTGTAAACAAATGGATGCTATTTTTAAAATGTTTTAAATAAAGACATGTATTTAACTTTTTAATACAGTTTTGGATCATGTTTGTGTTCATTGGGTGGACATTTAAAGTCTTATCTATAGAAGGATAATGCTCGCTGCATTATTTAAGTTGCAAAAGTCAGACACAGATTTTATTGAGTTCAAACACTTTATACAATTGTACCAGAATGGGAATCCAGTGTTCAGCAGATGAAATGCAGGAGATTTTGCAGCAAAAATGGTTGAGTAGGATATCACTGTGGTTAGTGCAATTTACAGAGTATTCTTAATCAGATTCTGCTGTTTCACTTTCAGTGTTTAGAAGGTGATGATAATAAAGACTTTAATCAGTTTTAATATAATTTATTTGCAACATGTAAATAAAGCCCTGCTCCTATCTTGACAAATCTCATATCTACTAGGTTTTAAGCCTTTAAAATAGCAACCAGGATGGTTTTGAAACATATATATCCTGAAGATTATAAATATACAGTAAAACTAATTGCTAATTAAAGTTAGCTGTGATTGATAAAGGCCTTTAACCAGATTGTATATACCCCTTCATTACCAGGCCATTTGTTCAGTTTTCTTTGATGCAAAAGTTTGATTGACAGTTACTTGGCCATGTACTGTACCCAGATTAATGTTATATTATTTTGTTTGACAGATAGAACTTTTATGTTGGTATTTATAACCACAGTTTATTTTTTATATGGTATTTTACAAAGAAGAAAGTCCTAAAACATTGAAAATAACTGTGGGAGGAGTTGTCATATTTAGCACTGACATTGTGTGCATGCCTTACATTGCCATGCATATTTACAAAAAAATGTTTTTTTAGACATTCTGTTAAAATAGAAGGCGCCCGACTGGAGGTTTTACTAGGCCAATCGTGGGGTGGTTAAAGGAACCTATTTAGGAAATGTGCCAAGGACATGCACACAAACCAGTAAATTCATGTTACCTTTAAGTTAAGTGCCCTTTTATTGACTGCACTGGTTACTAAATGATAGTGATCCTAATGTCCCATAAGTGCCAGTCACCCTGGCTGACCTCAGAGACAGTATTTAGTACCATTTCACAACCCAGCAAATCTCATGGAACTTATCGTATTACAGTGGTACGAATCCCAACATCCCTTGCTCTTGACAAAATGTTCATCTCCACTCTGCAAAGAATGCCTAGAGAATATATGTAACACCACCATAACCAACAAGGCCCGCTATTAGTAGGCGTGAGGCATCCAAATGGAACAATAGCCAAAATCCGATTGGGCTAGGTGTAGGTAAATGTGGTATAATACTGCTCTACATGTTGCGTGCATCAGTGCTTCCTCAGGAGTTATGCAGATATTCGAAATGAACAGAAACAAATAATCACACAAGTAACAAATAACTGAAAATACAGTCATACTGGTGTCAAACCTGGCATTGATGATCAACCCTCAAGCTAGCGCAAAACCACCCATAACCCACACTGAAGTAACACAGGAGCAAACCGCAAATATGGTGACACACATATACAGTATCTCACAAAGTGAGTAAATCCCTCACATTTTTGTAAATATTTTATTACATCTTTACATATGACAACATTGAAGAAATTTCAGTTTGCTACAATGTAAAGTAGTGAGTGTACAGCTTGTATAACAGTGTCAAATTGCTTTTCCCTCAAAATTACTTAACACACAGCCATTAATGTCTAAACTGCTGGCAATAATAGTGAGTACACCCCTACGTGAAAATGTGGCCACCATTATTTTCCAGCACAGGTTGCCACTGGAGATCTTGCCCTCCTCCACCTTCCATTTGAGGATGCCCCACAGATGCTCAATAGGGTTTAGGTCTGGAGACATGCTTAGCCAGTCTATCACCTTTACCCTCAGCTCCTTTAGTAAGGCAGTGGTCATCTTTGAGGTTTGTTTAGGGTCATTATCATTTTGAAATACTGCAGCCCAGTCTCCGAAGAGAGGGGATCATGATCTGCTTCAGTATGTCACAGTACATGTTGGCATTCATGGTTCCCTCAATGAACTGTAACTCCCCAGTGCCGGCAGCACTCATGCAGCCAAAGACCATGACACTCCACCACCATGCTTGACTGTAGTCAAGACATGTAGGCAAGACTTGACTGTAGGCAAGACCATGTTTTGTTTTTTGTTTTTTCAAAGCTTAATTGAACAAGCAGAAGATAGAAGCCGATTGGCTACTATGCACAGCTGCACCAGATTTTGCACTTTCTTGTTTTAGTAAACAAACCCCACACAATGTAATTAATTAGCAATCAGTTTTTATATTTCTAACATAAACATTTTGGATACATATATACTAGTGATTTTTTGGCCAGTCAATGAAAGGTAACAAGACATGTATCTTTTCATATGATTAAGAAACAGAATGTGGTTAATTTGGTGCTGTACTCCAGCGTCTGGAAAGCCTGTCAGGTGACGTGGAACAGATTCATTGCTAATTTCTCTGTGTGGGAGGCGTGCAATACTTCCGACAATGTTACTGAGAGCTGTGCACTGACATCCCGTTGCACAGACTTTTATCTGATAGGAGGTTAGCAATTTATCTTTCAAAGGCATTTAGAGAACTTTTGATCCTGTTCTAATTATCTGACTTGTTCCAATCTTTTATTCATAATATTACTTATAGTTTATTATTATCTTTATTAAAGATTTTATTATTGGCCTGTTAGCCATGTTAATGATATGTGATGGCTCAGGATTGGAAAGTATGATAATTAGGGCTAGATTTCCATCACTGCCTCATAGGCACACCATCTTTGGTACCCCAAGCAAAGCAACTACCCTCTGCTAGGATCACATCTTTTGCAAAAAGAATTTTCTTGACTTTATTGCTACTAACCTGTAATGTAATATTGTGACTGATGATGGGGAAAAATTGTGTAGTCAGACTGATTTACTAAAAAAAATTGAGAATGATCACACAATAAATTGTGTAAACATTCAGTTTAATTATCCAACCATGGTAAAAGCATATTTCTGTTTACTAATTTCATCAGCACAGAATTGGATAATTGAAATTAATATTCACAGTTTCTTGTTCAAAGATTCTGAACTTTAGTAAACCAGCCTCAATAAAAAGTCTCTCCCTGTAAATACAGACTGGCTGTGCCTTATGGTAAATCGAACCCTGATGTTAAAGCATTTACTCTCTCAATCAACATTAAATATTTTTAATCCTGATGCTGCTAGCCTTAGTAAATACCCTGAGCAAAATTTTTTTGATTGCCCCTATTTATCATGAGCTGAACTTAAAGATCTATGATTTTTATAAAAGGCCTATTTTTCTCAAATATTGTTCACAAATCTGTCTAAATCTGTGTTAGTGAGCACTTCTCCTTTGCCAAGATAATCCATCCACCTCACAGGTGTGGCATATCAAGACGCTGATTAGACAGCATGATTATTGCACAGGTGTGCCTTAGGGTGGCCACAAAAGAAGGCCACTCTAAAATGTGCAGTTTTACTGTATTGGGGGATGGGGAGGTCCGAAAACCAGTCAGTGTATTGTGTGACAACTATTTGCCTCACGCAGTGCTGCAGATCTGCTTTGCATTGAGTTGATCAGGTTGTTGATTGTGGCCTGTGGAATATTGGTCCATTCCTCTTCAATGGCTGTGTGAAGTTGCTGGATATTGGCAGGAACTGAAACACGCTGTTGTATACGTCGATCCAGAGCATCCCAAATATTCTCAATTGCTGACATGTCCGGTAAGTATGCTGGCCATGCAAGAACTGGGATGCCATACGATGCCATACACGCTGTCTGCCATCTGCCCTGTACAGTGAAAACCGATTCATCCGTGAAGAGAACACCTCTCCAAAGTGCCAGACTTGATTGAATGTGAGCATTTGCCCACTCAAGTCGTTTACGGCGACGAACTGCAGTCAGGTTGATACTCCGATGAGGAAGACAAGCATGCAGATGGTTTCTGACAGTTTGTGCAGAAATTCTTTGGTTATGCAAAAGATTCTTGCAGCAGCTGTCTGGGTGGCTGGTCTCAGACAAACTTGCTGGATGTGGAGGTGCTGGGCTAGTGTGGTTACACAAGGTCTGCGTTTGTGAGGCCAGTTGGATGTACTGCCAAATTCTCTGAAATGCCTTTGGAGATGGCTTATGGTAGAGAAATTAATATTCAATTCAAGGGCAACAGCTCTGGTGGACATTCCTGAAGTCAGCATGCCAATTGCATGCTCCCTCAAAACTTGCGACATCTGTGGCAATGTGCTGTGTGATAAAACTGCACATTTTAGAGTGGCCTTTTATTGTGGCCAGTCTAAGGCACACCTGTGCAATAATCATGCTGTCTAATCAGCATCTTCATATGCCACACCTGTGAGATGGATGGATTATATTGGCAAAGGAGAAGTGCTCACTAACATAGATTTAGACAGATGTGTGAACAATAATTGAGAGAAATAGGCCTTTTGTGTACATAGAAAAGGTTGTAGATTTTTAAGTTCAGCTCATGATAAATAGGGGCAAACACAAAAGTGTTGCGTTTATAATTTTGCTCAGTGTAGATATAAAGGTAAATTATATTCACTTTTTTTACATTTCTTTGGTTATTTTTTGGCCAAAATTATGTCACACATCCCAGGAATCTTCATGGCATTTTTTATTTATTTAATTTATTTAATTTATTTAATTTATTTAATTTATTTTGAGGACACCCTCCTGTCTTAATGCCTGCCCTAGGGCAGATGGATTCTAGGAAGAAATAGCTACATTTGCCCTTACTCAAGATGGCTGCAGCTAGAAATGCTAGGGGTTTTTCTTTTTTTTCATACTGATTTCTCAATAAAATAAAGGATAGGGACAAATGCATGGATAGATGAGTTTGCTTTGAATATTAAAAATTAAGTAAACTGTGCTTAGAGCTTGTGCTGCTCAGATAAAGTTAGGTTCTGCTTTATTGAAATAAGAAAACTGAATAAAACATTTCTAATGCATCTTGTAGTTACGTATAATGATGCATATTATTGCATTCAACATACTTGTAGTTGTAGATCTAAATTTCATAAGACATAGTTCTTGCAATCCTAAATCATAAATATCTTAGTACTTTTAATAAGGATGTGGTACACCCCTTCACTTGTTTCCATTTTTTACCAGCTGCTGTTTTCGCTCTGAAACCCATTACTAATCAGCTATTCATGAAGTTTAAACAAAACAGCTTTAGAGCTCCTGGAGCAAGCATTCTGGTTTTTTTTGGAAAACAATTTTGGGGTCTGAAACCCACTGAAAGCAATTTTTTTGAAGCCATTAAAACCTTACCATAAAGGGCACCTGCCTTTAACCACTTGACCACTGGGCACTTAAACCCCCTTCCTAACCAGACCAATTTTCAGCTTTCGGTGCTCTCACAATTTGAATGACAATTACTCAGTCATACAACATTGTACCAATTTGAAATTTTTGTCCTTTTTTTCCCACAAATAGAGCTTTCTTTTGGTGGTATTTGATCACTTCTGGGTTTTTTATTTTTTGCGCTATAAAAGAAAAACGACTGAAAATTCTGTAAAAAAAAAAAAAAAAAAAAAATTGTTTCTGTCATATTAGCAGGTTATTTCTCACACACAGCATATGCATACCACAAATTACACCTCAAAACACATTCTGCTATTCCTCCCGAGTATGGTGATACCCCATGTGTGAGACTTTTACACAGCATGGCCACATACAGAGGCCCAACATGCAGGGAGCACCTTCAGGCGTTCTGGAACACCCAGGCCAATTCTGACATTCCTCTCCTACATGTAAAAATCATAATTTATTTGCTAGAAAATTACATAGAACCCCAAAACATTATATATGCTTTTTTAGCAAAGACCCTAGAGAATACAATGGCGGCCGTTACAACTTTTAATCTCGCATGGTATTTTCGCAGACATTTTTTGAACGCGTGTTTTTTAAAAAAAAACTGTTTTGTGCTTAAAACAAAACAGTAAAGTTAGCCCAATTTTTTTTCATAATGTGAAAGATGAAGTTACGCCGAGTAAATAGATACCCAACATGTCACACTTCAAAATTGCGCACACTCGTGGAATGGCGCCAAACTTTGTTACTTAAAAATCCCCATAGGCGGTATTGCAGAGTATCGCGCAGGGTATTGCAGAGTATTGGGGTATTGCAAAGTATCGCGCAGAGTATTGGGGTATTGCAGAGTACTGGGGTATTGCTGAGTACTGGGGTATTGCTGAGTACTGGGGTATTGCTGAGTACTGGGGTATTGCTGAGTACTGGGGTATTGCTGAGTACTGGGGTATTGCTGAGTACTGGGGTATTGCTGAGTACTGGGGTATTGCTGATTACTGGGGTATTGCACAGTATTGGGGTAGCAGGGATGGCTGAGCTGGGATAGATGGCTGGATCTGTGACTGCATTTGTCACAGATCCAGCCACAGCGCTGCTGCTGACACCCCGCTCCCCCCCCCCTCTCCTCGCACACTGTACCGAACGGTACAGAGAGGAGAGGGAGGAACCGGTGTCATCAAATGACGCCGGTTTGTTTACAAGTGATCACGCCGTCATTCGACGGCGCGATCACGTGGTAAATGGCCGCTATCAGCGGCAATTTACCGTGATCCGTGATGCGCCGGGTCTTCTAGACCCGGCGAGCACGGACACTTCCGCCAGCGCGTCCCAGGGGACGTGCAATCGCGGAAGTGAAGGACGACGTCCCAGGGACGTTGTGTCACAGCAACTCGACCGCGCTGTAGCAGTATTTTTGCTATAGCGCAGTCGGCAAGTGGTTAATGTTATATATCATTATTTTCAATAGTATAATTCCCATCTCTGCATTTTCTTGCAATTCTTTGCACATCTTCTATAAGGATTAAAGTGAAATTAAAGTATTTTTTTTTTAAAACATGTTAGGAGGGAGAGGCTCTTGTGCACATTGCTGGATCGAGATGGGGCTTGGGTAAGTATGAGGGGGGCTGCTGCACACAGAAGGTTTTTTATCTTGATGCATAGAATGCATTAAGATAAAAAACTTTCTGCCTTCTGAACCATTTTAGTAGGACAATATGTAAAATACTGGCAAACACAAAAAGCAAGCTTCCTCTCTAAAGAAAAAAAAAAGGAAAATACCATATCATATTTTTTTTACAAATGCACTGCAATACACAGCAACATTCATTTATTAATACATATTTTAGGAGAAATTAAACCTCATTTAAAGTATGTAAAGCAAGCAATTGGCTTAAGGCCAGCATTTTTACCAAAAACTAGAAATCTTATTTATATTGTGTTGGAGAATAGTTACTGTGAGGACAAAATCAATAGCTTTTGGTAGTCAGAATGAAATCCTGAGCCTGTGCTGTACATCTCAGGTGCTATAAAATGCCAACTTCTGATACCTGTTTGGAGTATGGTTTCAAATACTGGTTGTGCTTGCCCGAATGTCCTCCAGTTAAGGGAATTTTATAGTGCCCATAAAGAGAAATTATGTACAATTTTGATATTTTCCTATCTAGAAGTCTAGTCATTCCAATACATATTGTGGGCTCTTAAAGTAAACCTGTGCTCCACCCATGTATGGTAAATAGTAATGTTGACTTTGGCTTTTTAAAGATAGCATTTGGTTCTTCTCCAGAGTTTTCATTTATTTTGTTTTACTAAGCAGAATTTAATTGCTACCGTTTAGAAAAGAGAGAATCTAGTGAGCATGAATAGACAAAGAAGGTGCAAATTGGGCTAGTACATGGGAAAAAAATGAAGAACAACAAAGGTGGACTGTTTTTGGCAACCAGCTATAGTCCAGATTCTCTACGTGCTAGACATTTGCAGCTTATTTGTCCTAAAAGGTGTTAACCAGTCAAAAAACAACGTTTATGTTTAAACAGGGTAATTAATGAGAACAGTACGTATCGATTAATAGGCATAATAGTGCAGAAATATGTAGGTTATTAATGCGTTTGGGATGTCATCACCCATATGACATGGTAAGCACAGGTAAGGTTGATAGGGCTAAAGCAATATACTTTGATACTGTAATAGAGTAAAGCCTCATACACACGCATGGTTTTCTCGGCAAGAAAACTGTTGACAGAGCTTTTTTGCAGAGTAAACCGTGCGTGTGTACGAGGCTTTGAGGTTTCTCATCAAGAAAACTGCCCAGAATCTCAACGAGAAAAATAGAGAACCTGCTGTCTAATTTCTCGTCGTGAGATTCTCGATGGTGTTTTCCTGCCGAGAAACCTGAGCGTGTGTATACCTCTCCATGGAAACCTGTGCATGCTCGAAATGACTTTGACACATGTGCGGTAGCTTCCAAGGGATAGGTAGGGTGGAGCAAGATGGTGGCGATGGCATCGAATGTGACAAGCGCATGCTCGTCGTAGTCGATAACATCACCGCGTTCGTGCCATTGAAAAGAACGCCGGTCCCTTTGAATGGTGTGTGTACACTCGGCCGGCAAGAGAATCTTGCCAAGAATCTCGTCAGGAAAAACTATGTTTTTTCCTGACGAGAATCTGGGCCGTGTGTACAGGGCTTGAGAGCCTCCCCCACTGATCCACAAATGGTGGAAATATGAAGACCGAAAGTAGAAATATAAACTGGATGTAGGTATCCATATTAGTTTAAGTCAGCGGAATATTTAGCAGAGTATTTACTTTAAAATGTGTCCAAGACTGTTGAGCATGGGTAGAGTTTATTGTTTTATAGCCCAAGTCTTTTACAGGCTTTGCTTGAATAAATATATTGATTTTTACTTTTCATAGACAAAGATATGGGAGCAAACAATACATTGAATGACAAGCACCAGTAGTCTGAAGTGGACAGTACATATAAATACCAGCAAAATGGTATTCCTGTATATCCATTGAGGGGTGGCTGAATTGGGCAGAGGAAAGATCCTAAATTACTATTTTTTTTTAGGTCACGTAGGTTAGTTTAGGTTTCAGGATTTATGGAGTATGCCAATTTATGGTGAAATTCAACTGCCAACTGCTACCTACTTCAAAAATGGCTTGGTGCATAATGCTAGGCCCGATATAGCAGGTGTTAGTGAAACATAACATACTGTATATGATATTCACATAGCTGCTGAATAATAAAACCACAGGACTAATTTCAATAACTTACTGTCAGCTTCCCAGTAAAAGAAAGGTAAAATTGAATAGTATTAAGGACAGTCAATAGTCCTTTTACACTCTTGGAAAGGATATTGTTATTCTATATGCCACTGAGACATAGCCATTAAATAAAGATGGCTTAAAAGCAAACCTATGCTATAGAAATATTGCTAACCTCCCCTTATTAAAACACCAGTTGGCTGTTTTTCTAATCCAAAGGCTTTAATATTTTGAAGTCACTGACCTGGAACAAATATGGAAGTTACTTTCTGTTACTTTCTGTTGCTTGTTTAGTATCAAGAGTCAGAAAGTATTGAGGTCAGAGACAGCCAGGCAATTGTTAGTTTGGCAATTGGTAGTTTCAGAAGGCGATCAGGAATGGTAGCCCTTGTTATCCTCTCAGTACAGGCTTCTCTGAAGCAAACATAATGTCGTGCATATACATTGAGCAAACATTAAAGAAAACAGCATTCCAAAAAATGAAAGATGACAATTATCCTGACTACAATTTGAGGTTTTTATATGGCACAGACTAACAGACACCACCTTCCAAAGTTCATGAAGAGGAGTAGCTAATAGACACGTGTCAGGAACCATAAACCAGGTGGAGACAGAAAATGCAGTTAAAATCACACCAAAATATCAAAACATAACACAGTTAAAAACTGAAGTCAGAGTTTGGGGGCCAGAGCGGGTAATGAGACAAGCCAGGTTCATGAAGTAAGGAATAAGTGTATTAAGGAGCAAAAACAGGAACAAGTATCTGAAGAGAAGTCAGCCAGGCCAAGTCATACACAGGAAGACATTGGAGATCATAGATCTCGCAAGGGCACAGAGGAAATGAGCAAAGCTGTTTAAATAGCCAAAAGGGGCTGGCTGTAGGGTGGACTAATGAGGCAGGTATTATTAACCAGGTAAGTCACTGTGGAAACAATGAATGGCTGGTAATTAACCGACAGCTGAGCAGCCTCTTTACACTGAAAGAAAAGAGCTGCTCATAAATAGCAGGAGCTCAGCCTTGACAACAGGTTAGAAAACATTGTCCATGCAACTCGAAAAAAAAGAAACCTTGTGGTGCTGCAACCCCTGAATTTAGTGTCCACTGGAACAGGGGCAGTAGTCTATGCCAGGTTAAACGCTGTACATACCGTAGACATAAAAAAAATTGAAATCGGGCACTGACTTGACTGATGATAAAATAGTTTAAGCTTTATTCAGTATCCATCAAGACATAAAATTATCCATTATATAAAAGAATTGATGCGTTTCTGTAGGGTCTCAGTCATAAATATGTCAAGTCGGTGCTGCATTTCCCAGTTTCCATATATTTTCCATGCAGCATCGTCCCAAAATTAGTTCTACCTGCCATAGGTTGATTTATGCTTGCTATGAATTCTACTTCTTTTGAAAGCCAAGGGCAAGGATAATATGCATCAAGGCAGCTTTACCCCAATGGGCTTTCATGATTCTCTACAAATTACAATGTCTTAAAATAGAACTATAGGCAAAGTAAGAGAGGGTTATAACCCCTGTCAGATTATTTTTTCGCCACCTGTGTCCCATTGCAGAGTTTACCTATCACTTCCTGGCCCATAGCAAAAACATGAAGTGAGAGTATATCCCTGCAAATTAAGGGAATTCTTTGGGGACCCCCAGGTCACCAGAACTAGATTTCCCCTCTATTACTTTTGTGAGGACTACCCAAAATGTGGGATTTTCTTTACTTTTACTTTCAATAATAGTTAACAGGACAAATACAGAGGCTAATTCTCCTTAACCACTTCCCACCTGGCCATTGTACATAAACGGCTGGGTGGGCCTTTCGTTGTTCTGAGTGGACGCTCAGGAAAGTCCTCAGAATGAGTGCTCTCAGCGTGGCCCCGATTATGTTATGGCTGTGTCCAATCACAGTCGTCACAATGTAAACAGAGATGCATGTCTCTGTGACATTTCTCCTCGCCAAGCTCAGTGAGAGCTCAGTGCAGGGGGAGGGGGAGCAGGGGAATCTGCAACTCTGTGACAGCTTTTTGTGTAAGAATGACTTTACACAGAGAGCTGTCACAGATCCCCCCTACAAATAGTACAGCAAGCACCACTGTCACCCCTGTCCCCATACACGTCAGTCTCCCCATAAAACATCTTTCACAGTACAAAAAACATCTGTATGTCCCCATCACATCTGTCACAGTGCACAAAAACATCTGTCTGCCCCCCAGACACAGACCAAATAATATACACCGATTTGTTTTATTTTTACCAAAGAAATGTAGCAGCATACTCTTTGGTCAAAATGTATGAAGAGAAATTACTTATTTGCTAAATAATTTTATAACAAAAACTAGGTATTTTTTCATTTGTAGTGTAAAAAATAAAAACCACATTGGTGATTAAATGCCACCAAAGGAAAGCACTATTTAAATGAAAATGATAAAACTTAAATATGGATATAGTGTTGCATGACCACGCAATTTGTTTGTTGAGAAATCACCCCCCTAGCATTTCTAGCTGCAGCCATCTTGAGCAAGGTCAGATGTTTAATGTAGCATTTACCTCCCGGAGTCCATCTGCTCTTAGGTTAGGCATGCAGACAGGATGTTGTGCTTAGCTGAGAAAGCCCTTCTTCCTCTCCTTCAGAAGTCAGGAAAAAAATTGCCCATGAAGACTTGTGAGGTGTATAACATAAATATGACCTAGGCAGAAACTAAGAAGTAACTGAAAAAATATAAAAAGAAAAAAGGTTTATAAGAAATGAACATAATATAACTTACTGCTATCTGTTTACTAATACTAGCAGCACAATAAGGATTAAAAATAGTAAATGTTGATTGAGAGAGTAAAGTTCTGCTTTAAAGGGGTAGTTCCCCCAAAAACCTTTTTTTTAACATTTATTCAGGCTCGTTATGTCAAGGGGAATCAGGTTTTTTTTTTTTAGAAATGAAGCAGTACTTACCGTTTTAGAGATGCATCGTCTCCGACGCTTCCGGGTATGGGCTCCGACTATAGGCGTGCCTATTTGATTGACAGGCTTCCGAGGTCGCATACATCGCGTCACGATTTTCTGAAAGTAGCCGAACGACGGTGCGCAGGCGCAGTATAGAGCCGCACCGTCGCTCGGCTTCTTTCGGCTACTCGTGACGCGATGTATGCGACCGTCGGAAGCCTGTCAATCAAATAGGCACGCCCAGACCAGACGATCATACCCGGAAGCGACGGAGACGATGCATCTGTAAAACGGTAAGTATTGCTTCGTTTCTAATAAAAAACCACCCGATTCCCCTTGACATAACGAGCATCAATCAATGTTAAAAAAAGTTTTTTGGGGGAATTACCCCTTTAAGGCTTACTGGACGTTTGAGGTTTGAACCAAGACTGCAATCAGACCCAGTGTCAAGAAATATTTGTAGCCTGTGATATGTGTCACAATACTAGTCTAGAAGTGTCACAAGTATTTATGTGTAGCAGGAAACCTCAGTGACATGCATCCACATATGTGAAATATATTTTAATGGTAAATGAAAAGGCTGTTGATAGAAGCAAGACAAATGTAATTTAAGTGATAATCTTTATCAGTTGTCTTGATTTAGGTAGCAAGCTTTCAGAACTACTTGTGTCAGTTTGCCAAGCATGGTGTGCACATAGCAAATAATATGTCATATTTGTATATCCATGGAACATCAGTTCAGATATATGGTTATCCATAGCCATTAGATATGGAGGGTCAGGCAAGTCTGTGTCAAAAAGGTTTGCAAGAGAACAGAATATACAGTTTGATTTGCTTAGTACAGAGGTAGGGATCAGAGGTTTTAGATGTAAATGGGTGTATTTTTCTATATAGTTCCCAGAAAAATTTTGGCAGCAGTACTTATCACTATGCTCATGCACTGGATTCAGCAAGCTATTGCTCCCAACTCTGCGCCGGCGTAACGTACATTTTCGAAGGCGCAGGCTGGCATAAGTGGAAGTAGGTGGAGATGGGCGTGATCCATGCTAATGAAGCGTGACTCCATGCAAATGATGGGCCAGGCGCCAGACAAGTACTTAAAACGAACTGCGCATGCGTCGAGACGCATGCGCACAACCACGTCAGAACAACTGCCTAAGATACGCCGGATCACTGTGTACGTCATTAACGTAACCTACACCCAGCCAGAGCCACGTCGGCCCATATTCACAGACGTCCAACGTACTATACGTAGGCTTGTGTTCCCTGGTCCATACCTTTGCATGGTTTGCGCCTCATCTATGGGGAATAACTTTACCCTGGACGTAAAACTTACGCAAACCACGTATATCATGCGCTGAGCACAAGTAAGTTTGTGAATCGCTGTATTTCCCTCATTTGCATATGTGAATGCCTAATCGATGGGAGAAGCAACATACGTCCAGACCATATTTGCGCCCACGCCACGCCGGCGTAAGTAAGATACGTCGGGGTAGGATGGCCTATTTTTAGGCGTATCTTGGTTTGTGACTCTGGCGTACACATACGTCGGGCGCATATTTACGATACGCCAGGAAAAGGTGAATTACGTTGGCGTAAGTGCTTTGTGAATCCGGGCCAATGTTGCTATTACTTTTTATGTCTAAGGCAATTAATACACAAAGCAAATTTCTTTCCTGCATGGTTGCAGGAAAGACATTTGCTCCATTCCCCCATCAACACAGACAGTGCTAATGCGGGAGACCCCTCCTGCCGGGCCATTGTTTTCTCCTGGCGGGAGGGGGGGAACAAGCAAGGGAATCCCTCCTCGCTAACTGTAAGAGAGTCCGGCAGGCTGGTTCTACCAAAGTTGATCGATCAATCAATTTGGTACATTCAGCCTGCCCATTAACGGTTTGAATCTCGGCCAGTTCCTGCTGAACTGACCAAGATTCGAACTGTGTATGGCTGGCTTAAACAAGGTTTTACTTCTGTTAACTCCAGCCTAAACCCTCTACTGCCAACTACCAATGAGAAGGAAAATATCTCTCATCTGCTCATTCTGGGAGCTAATAAACAGTTTTTCAGAAGAAGACATCTTTTTATAGATATATCTTGAGTCATCCTGCAGCTTGGGAGGGCCTCCGGTGGTTTCAGCATATACCTAGAATGGAAAGGAAAGATAGGGGAAGTTGCTTGTTTTGGTGCAGAGTTAATGTTTGTTCAGTGTCTGCTCTGAGGTGTTATAGGTTTATGCTACATTGCAAGCTAGATTTAAGAATTTGTGATATACACATGTTCGGTCTAAAGAAGAAAGATAAATACAACCATACATTTTTGAGTTTCGAGAGCTCATGTGTCCTTTTGATAACTGAAAACAGCATTTTTAGACAGTCAGGGGGCCCATTTTTTAGTGGGCTTGCCTTTTAATGTCCTACTCAGTACTGTAAATTGTTACGTAGCATGTAAGTGCATTTGTGTTAATAGACTGCAAAACGCTACAGTGTCTCATCATGACCAATGTTTCTCAACTTTTTTTCAGTCAAGGCATCCTTTAAATTTTTTTTACAATCTTGAGGCATCCCATTCTAAAATATATATAAAAAAAAAAAAAACGAATAGTCTTACATAAAGCAGCAACATTCACAACAAAGGACACCCAATGTTAAAGGAGATGTATTCCTTCAAAGCAAAAAAACCTTTGCTCACTGGTACTGACTAGTATTCCAGTATTTCTCTTCTCCTATTTTTTCGCTCCCTCACTTACTGTAGCTAATGTAACTCCAGTGCTTATAGAGAGGCAACCAGGTATGCTGTGCATATCCCCCTTCTCAAATTGAGAAGTCATTGGTTGTTAATATGTCAGCAGCTGAAATGATATTAATGGTGCACAATGAAAACCGGTGGCTTTGTGTAACTAAAAGGCAGGCTTCATCTACCCGCTGGCTTGTCTACAATTTTTGAGCAATATTTAGGCACTTTGTCAAGGTACGCTTGAAGAAATCTGTAGGCACCCTGGTTGAAAAAGGCTGATCTAGACAACTGTTGACTAAATGCAAAATACTGCCCACATGGAAAGTATTATTAAAGCGGAACTATAGTGTATCTTAGCACTTCACAACAGAGACCAAAAAACGCTATTTAATTCATTTTTAATATTCAGATCAAACTCACCAATCCACCGATGTCTCGATCCATGCTTTATTTTGCTAAGAAATTACTTTTAAAAACACCCCCTAGCAATTCTGCCCATGGCCATTTTGAGTAAGGACAGATGATTCATGTAGCATTTACATCCTGGAATCCATTTGCCCTTAGCTCCGGAATGCAGGCAGGAGGGTTTGCTTATCTGAGAAAAACCCTCATACCATCCTGAAGACTGCTGGATGTATTGCATCATTTGCCAAGGCCTAGAAACCAGAAAGTGACTGAATAAATGTACATAAAAAAAAAAAAAGTAAATATGATATACTTTTCTATCTATTTACTAATGCCAGCAGCATAAGAATTAAAATTAGTCGTTTATTGAGAGAGTGAAGTTCCACTTTAGGAAAGTCTTTTCCTGCTTACGGAGAAACTGAGGAAGGACCAATGCAGAGATAATGTTATCAGTTCTCCTTAACATGAGGTTGTCATCTGGCAATGTAAGTCAGTTAGAATCCTCAAAGCCAGCAAAACACCCTACACTGTAAAATACTTTCTTTCAAGGCCCATTGCCTTGGGATTGCATTTATAGATATTCCGTTTCCTAGATTAAAAAAATGTGATGGTTGTCCTAATACCGCGTACACATGATCAGGTTTTTGCCCGACCAAAAGCTCATTGGAATTCCAACGAATTCCATTGGAGTAAAATAGAACATGTTCTATATTTAAACTCCTATGGAATTCATCTGAATCTCTGATGGAATTTCTCCGATGGCGCATACACTCGGTTGGAATTTCCAATGGAAAAAAGTCTGTCTGACTTTTTACATTGGAAACTCCGATCGTGTGTACACGGCATTAAGCTCACGTTCACATCGGGACGATTTGGCATGTGTTTTGACATGTCAAATTTCATTACAAATTGGCGGTCTGTTGCCGGAAATGACACTGTCCGAGTCGGGGGCAAAGCCAACTTTGCGGCACCGCACTGATTCACAAAAGTAGTTTCTGTACTACTTTTGGCGACTTCAGGGGCAATTTGAATAGACATCTGTGGAACCCGCACAGATGTCTGTCAGATCGCCCCCGAAGTCGGACTGCATTGCCGATTTGAAATCATGCAAGTTCAGCTGAACTTGCACAATTTCAAACCCGCATTAGTGTGAACCTAGGCTTAAACTGAGTGAATAGTTTCAAAGTTTAGGATCCAGCTGCCAAAGCTAAACTGCCACTGCATGGTGTGCTACACTGTATGCAAAGTATAACATGCTGAGCTCTATTTTTGCATCTTACATCCGTTTGTAAAGCTAATCGGTGTAAATTAGCTTTAGAGAATAGTTTATGATGAATCATGTTATCTACCAGATGCACAAATTTAATACATGAAGCTAATTAGTATGCCATGTTGGTATAGAGGATGGCAAGTGTCATTCAAGGTGTGATAGCGCTAAAAGCTGAAAAATGGCTTGGGAAGGAAGTGGGTGAAAGTGCCCAGTAGTGAGGTAGTTAAGCTTAATACTTTTACAAGCAGAGACTAAATATGCAGGATATGACTCTTGTGAAATGTTTTCATATGCTATATAATCTTGACTATATACAGTAGCTTTTATAGCTCTTACACTTGGGATATTATTTATAAAGCAGTAAAAAAAACGACCTTCACCAAACATTTATTGGTGGTAAATCATTCTCCTGTCAAGCACATGCCCCAGGAAGATTCACCTGCAGTAAATATTTGTTGAACATCAGCTTAATCTTTACAAAATCTTCAGCTGATTCAGCCCCCTTCCTGTGTCATTTAGTAGGATAAATAACTGTTTTCGATGCTCATTTTAAAGTAATGTATTATAGAAGCCATGCCAGAGACATAACATAGTGCAGATTACATTCTGTTCGTCTGGGCACAGTTTTTGTCTTATATAGCCAAGTATTTAACCAGAATCAATGCACAAAGTTTTCATAGTGATCCAGCAGAAAATGCCACATTGGTCCTCCTGTGTATTAGGAATGAAACCTTTACCTTCATTTCAAACATTATTCTATTTTTTATTTACCTGGAAAATATAGAAATGATAGAAATGAGGAAAGGGGCAAAAATAGACTAGGCATCGTGCTTCGCTCTCATTTCCTTAGACCTCACAGAGTGCACAGCGTAGACCTAATCCAGTGCCTGCAGATAAACATTGGCAGATCATCAGTGCGGACAGGCTAATACTAATCCTTTTTGTTGGCTTAGAAAAAGAACATTGCATGACTGAAACCATTGATAAGGGATTAGTTCAAATAACAAATTGTTCAAAATTTTACTATTTTGTGACATTTACATTATTAAATTGATGTAAGTTGTGACAGCTCATGGTGTTTGTCATATTGTAGGAAATTGATGGCTCTCAATTGCAGACACCAACATTTGGGTTCTTGAACTATGTCCAGTTACCAATAAAACTGAATTTATTGACGACTAAATAGCTTTTTGCTATTGTCTGACACACAACCTGCAACCTTCAATTCTAGGACAGTAAAATACCTATTCGGCATCAGTGCGAGTGAGGTAACGACCTTTGTACGAATATACAGATTGTAAGTCAGACAATGGCAGCTTCCAGAAGATGAATATTTACCCTACCTTTAATACAGGTATGTGATTTGAATTAGCTAAGGCAGACACCATGGGTTAAAACAGAGAAAATTGCTTGGTTCCTCCCTCAACACAGTGTTGATGCGGAATACCCTCCCGCTGCACGTATGTATTTTGACAGCTATAGGTTTCGCAGCCATAAGAATGAAATGATCACTACTGGCAGCTATAGCTGCTGGCAGTGATTGGGGAAAAAAATCTGAAAGGCTGATTGTACTGAATGTGATCAGTACAACCAGCTTGCCCATAGACGGATTGAATTTCACCATGTTCCTGCTGAACTAGTCAAATTTTGATCCTGCTATGGCCAGCTTAGAAACTGTCTACTCAATGAATGATATATCTGCTCCTTTAGAATCATGATAGGCTGTCCATAAACCAATCTCCAACAAAACTTTCTTTTTAGTTTTGGATAGTCAAGTAAGGAAGTTTTTTTTCCCTCTATTTGCCTTTGCTGAGGATATTTCCCATCACATACCATCCTGGTGAAGCCCATCACAATGACAGAAAATCTCTCCAATGGGGACCAGAAAAAAGTGACAAAGGTGCTAAATGTTTTCCACTCTATTTAAAACTTAAAAGTTGGTCTTAAATACCTTGTAGTCAGTAACAACAAGATGACAATGATATTTTAACCATTCTGGCATTCAGAAAAACAGTTAGCAAAGGTTAGGCACCCTAATATACACTGATCAGTCATAACTTTGTAACTACCGGCCTAATATTGAATAGGTCCTGTTTGGTGCAAAACAGTCCATTTTACATCAAAACAGCCTTAACATATTGATGCAGGGGTGCTGTGCCATAAGACATCTGAAAGTATGCTGTGGTATCTACACCAAGCCTTTAGTAGCAGATCCTTTAGCTTACAGGTGTCAAACACAAGGCCCGTGGGCCAATCCGGCCCTCCAGGCCATTTCATGTGGCCCTTGCACCTCTCCTGCAGCTGCAGGAGAGCTCCAGCCCTCCTCTGGTCCTACTACAGACCATTAGAGCCACGCTCTGTGTGTCTTATCGACACACAGTGCTGGCTCGGGAGCGAACACACATGAGTTCCCTCATAGCAATGGGCTTGTAAATATGATACGTTGTTATTTTTTTTTAATAAAAATTTTGAATTTACAATTACTTTGAGATACATATATAGGGGTAGATTCACGTACCTCGGCGCATCTTTATGCGGGCGTAGCGTATCTTCTTTACGCTACACCGCCGTAACGTTGGGAGGCAAGCATGGAATTCACAAAGCAAATGCTCCCAACGTTGCACCGGTGTAGCGTATAGTCGTCGGCGTAAGCCGACGTAAGTCAAAGTAGGTGGAAGTGGGCGTGATATATTAAAATGAAGCGTGACCCCATGCAAATGATGGGCTTAGCTTCAAAAAACGAACTGCGCATGCGCTGTATCTTGGACGCATCCCAGTGTGCATGCTCACAGTCACGTCGAAATAACTGGCTAAGATACGTCAAAACACTGCCTACAACGTAAATGCAACCTACGCACAGCCCTATTCACGTAAATCTACGGCGTTCGTTCCCTGGTCCATACCTTTGCATAAGTTGCGCCTCTTATATGAGGAATAACTTTACGCCGGACGTAACCCTTACGCACTCGCTTAAAACATGCGCTGGGCGCAAGTTCGTTCGTGAATCGGCGTATCTTACTCATTTGCATATTTAACATTGGTACGCCGAATGCGTCCAGCGTAACTATGCGCCCACGATACGCCGGCGTAGGCAAGTTACGTCGGGCGGCTGAAGACAAATTTTTCCACGTATCTAGCTTGTGAAATCTGCGCAGAGATATGACGGCGCACATTTGTACTTACGACGGCGTATCTATAGAAACGTCGGCGTAAGTCCTACGTAAATCCGGACCATAGTTTTTTTTTTTTACTATGCAATCATACGCAAAAAGGTATAACAAAATTAAAAAGTTTGACCAGTGTTAATCCTAAAACAACTAGTGATACTAGTGATACTGTGTAGTAAAATGTTTGTTTATAAGGACATTAAAATTTTGTTTTTGGTTGCAAAGCATGGCAAAATTATGTACACATGAAACAAAGGCTTTTTTTTTTTTTTTTTGCCTATACTTTTAATGCAACTCAAAAAAAGCAAAATTCCCACAGTGTACGGGATGGTTGAGCAAAAATGGGGGCTCTGTGAGTTCAGCAGGGGGAGGGAGCAAGTTTTTCCTATGACCACTGTGGATTGCAACTCCAGGTATGTAGTGCAAGTATGTATCCCAAGTCCAAAATTTTCAACAGGAGGGTGAAGCTGGGAATTAGTGATGCAGTAAGGTCATATATAATTATCACTGTAACAGTGGTTAGGATATCAGTCCAGTGTATAGCATGGGATATTGTTCTCAGTGTGGGCAGTATTCACTGCAGTACAAAAAGACACAGCATAGGAGTATAGTGCACAGGTCCACATAGGAGTGTCGTCCACAGGTCCGCTCACCCAGCCTAGAAGCAGTGTGGACTTGGGTGGATACTGGCTGTAGCTTTCCCGGCTGCACATCTGTTAGATTTGGATCAGGGATGTAGCCATGTTGCCGGTCAGGCACTAGGTCAGCAGCAGGTGCAGTTTGATGTTATCCGGTAGCCTGTGTCAGTCTCAGCATCCCTTAGTTAAATAAATGCTGTGGTACTCGCAGATTCCTGTGACAATGTGCAAGCCGACATTGATGGTGAAGAAGAAGCTTAAGCTGATTGGATGAAACTAGTCGGTTGTCATGATACCACGTGAATGACACACTAACGTCACCATCAATGTCAGATTTTTTTCCAGTGTTTTTTGTATTACCATTAGATATTTTTGTGTAATAAAGTTCCATTATCTATAGCTGCATGATCCATAGTAATTACTGCAGGTGAGGCTCACTTTTCACCTTTTCCTTATGCTTGGCTGATTACCAGGATCACACCTTATTGAGGTGAGTCAGCTATTTGAGGGATGCTGTGTTTGCTCTCATACCGAGTCTTCCCAACCCATACAACCGAGTGAGCTACTGGATATACCCTGGTGTTCTTTCCCGTTCAGAAAATACTATCTAGGAGGGTTTGTGAAAAAAAACCTTATGCTCAAAAAAGCTTGCAAGAGCTCAATAAAAACGCGAGGAAGAGCACAAAAAAGATCAAGGTTCTTCAAGCTTTTATAGGCAGAAATAAAAGCTCAAATGTCTGTAAAAAGCATATTTTCTTTGCGCTGCAATATGCATGAGCCTTAAGAGTATCAATCTTGGGTTGGCAGCACAGTGGCTTAGTAGTTAGCTTTTCTTCCAGCATTGGGGTCCCTGTTTCCAATCACAATCAGAACACTGCTTAGAGTTTGCATGTTCTCCCTGTGCTTGTACTGTATGGGTTTTGTTCTGGTATTTTGGATTCCTCCTACACCCCAAAGACATGCCGGTAGGTTAATTGGCTCCTGTCCAAATTGGCCCTGGTATGAGTCTGCATGTATGAATGCATGGGAAATAGGGACCCTAGATCATAGACTCCATGAGGGCAGGGCCTAATGTGAATGTACAGTATGTAAAACTGTTGCACATATTAATGGTGCTATATAAATACCCATATTAAATAAATTGGTAAAATAGAATAACTCTATCACAGCAGATGATACATGTATCTCACTGGAAAATATCACATTCTGCTTTAGAAAAGGGATGTGCAACCCACATGTCAATCTTTGGTCAGTATAAAACTTAACTTGTAATAGTAAATTGTCTATAAAAGAGCAATAACCATCACTTTATACCAGGGCCTTACTAATATCTTGTACAAGGGATAATTAACCACTTCAGTACTGTGGGTGTTTTTCAGATTTGGTGTTTACAAGACTAAAACTGTTTTTTTTTTGCTAGAAAATTACTTAAAACCCCCAAACATTATATATATATATATATATATTTTTTTAACACCCTAGAGAATAAAATGGCGATCATTGCAGTACTTTTTGTCACACCATATTTGCGCATATTAAAAAATAGGACAGCAATAAATGTGGCCCATTTTTTATTGTGAAAGATAATGTTACTCCGAGTAAAATGATACCCAACATGTCACGCTTACAAATTGCGCCCGCTCGTGGCATGGCGTCAAACTTTTACCCTTAAAAATCTCGATAGGCGACGTTTAAAAAATTCTACAGGTTGCGGCGGAGGGCGCGGGAGAGCGGCGGGAGGGGGGCCCTCTCCCGCCGCCGATAACGACGATCTTGCGGCGAATCCGCCGCGGAGACCGCCGTTAACTTTTTCAGGACCGCTCACTGAAAAGATGGATATCTCGGTTGTGGCAGCAGCTGCTGCCGTTACCGAGATATCCATCTTTAAAGTGCCTTCGTATAAACTCGTAAGGCGGTCTGGAAGTGGTTAAGGGACAACAGTCTAGTCAACTGTATGGGTCATCTCACCTTGTGGAATCCTTTACAATGCACTTTGTGAAAAAACAGGTAAATAAATAAATGACTATATGATAAAGATGGAATACAGAGTGAACATGACCCATATAGTTAACTAGTGTGCCTTATCCAACATTTGTACAACATATTAGTGAAAAGATATTCTAAACTGGCATGAGGGTTGTTAAGTTTAAGTTCTTTTACAGAAAATGTACAATTAAACGTTTTATACAGTCTAGGGATAGACATATGTGTTGCATGACCCATGTTATGCATTACCTAATGTGTTACTAAACCCATGACCCTGAATTCACTATATCTGGTCTCCCACAATACACAGCAAATGGAAATGCAATTATTTCAGTAAATTGAAATACCTTTTCTCATCAGCAGTATATAGCAGTCTTGTGACCTCTATCAGTGTCTGGCCGAGCACTGGTTAAAGCTTGTAGGAGGAGTTTTCATTTTCCTCTGACTGTCCTAAGAGGCTGCATGACCCCTGACCCTCTGCCTGGACAGTGGTGACTGGCCCTGTGCTGATCACAAGCACCCTCTCTCCCCAAAAAAACACTCTCTAGCAAAATACACATCAAACTGAGCATGTTCAGAGTGCCTCCTAGGGCTCTGTTCTATCAGCAGATAGATTGGGGACAGTGGAAAAAGGGGAGTATTAAAGAAGACAGGATCAAACAGCCTTTTTACACAATGCGGAGGATTTACCCCTTTCACATTCACATTTCGCCTGAAGAACTCCTGCCAAGCAACCTCAATGTGTAAGCCCGTGGGGTTTCACACTGAGGCGATGCGCTGGCGGGAGAGAAAAGAAAATCCCCTGTCAGCAGCATCTTTGGAGCGGTAAGAGGTGCGGCGTGTATACCGCTCCTTCCCATTGAAAACAATGGGAAACCGTGGCAATACCGCCCGAAATGCGCCTCTATAGAGGCGCATTGCGGGCGGTATTAACCCTCTCACGGCCGCTAGCGGGGGGTTAATACACGGCAAATCCGTATAGCGCCGCTATTTTTAACGGCGCTATACCGCCAGCGCGGCTGTTTCTCTAATGTGAAAGGGGCCTTAGGTGCCACAGTAACAAGCATGCTTTACTGCATATACAGACTGATTTTACTGTTGTGAGTTTAGTAACACTTTAACAAAGGCAGATAGCTTTTAATTGCATACCATTTGTAAGCTGTGTAGGATATGGCAAATTGGAGAAGACACTTTGAAGCTCTCTCTTCCTACTGCAGTGTCAGAACACAGCTGCCAAATGGACAGATAAAGTGTTCATTTAGGAAGTCTGGCCCTGCATGTAATTTCCCTTTGCAGTATTATGCTTGCTATAAAGTGACAGCTTCATTTATTATATAATATTATTATATCACTTATATTATATTAATACGCATAATAATGATAATTTAAAAATCTTGAAATGTTAACACTGAAGGAACTAAACTATTGATGACCAACCTCCCTTATACAGTGTCAAATAAAAATATATAGGTCCTTATATTAACCGCTTCAATACTAGGCTTTTATACCACCTCCATACCGGGCCTATTCTGACACTTCTCTCCTACATGTAATAATCATCATTCTTTTGCTAGAAAATTACACAGTACACCCAAACATTATATATGTTTTTTTTAGCAGACACCCTAGGGAATAAAATGGCGGTCATTCCAAAGTTTTATCTTGCACGGTATTTACGCAATTATTTTTCAAACGCTTTTTTTTGTAAAAAAAATTGTTTTATGAATTAAAAAAATAACAAAACACTAAAGTTAGCCCAATTTTTTTGTATTATGTGAAAGATTATGTTACACCGAGTAAATAGAGACCCAACATGTCACGCTTTAATTATGCGCACACTCATGGAATGGCGCCAAACTTCGGTACTTAAAAATCTCCCTAGGCAACGCTTTATTTATTTTTTACAGGTTACAGTTTAGATTTACAGAGGAGATCTAGTGCTAGATTAGTTGCTGGCACTCTAACGCACGCGGCGATACCTCACATGTGTGGTTTAAACGGCGTTTACATATGTCGGCGGGACTTGCGTGTGCGTTCGCTTCTGCACGCGAGCTATCGGGGACAGGGGCGTTTTCATTTTTTTTTTATCTTTTATTATTTTTTTTTACTTATATTTTATTTATTTTTACACTTTTTTTCATTTTTTTTTTCCACTTTTATTCCTATTACAAGGAATGTAAACATCCCTTGTAATAGGAAATGTGTGTGACAGGTCCTCTTTATGGAGAGATGTGGGGTCAATAAGACCTCACATCTCACCTCCAGGCTGGAAACCATGAGATCGGTGAAAAAAAAATCACCGATCTCATGAATGGTGACTTACAGCCGCAATCGCGGCTTTGTTTACATACGGGGACCCGGGCGTGACGTCATCAGATCGCGCCCGGGTCCTCCGACGGTCATAGAGATGACTGGTGACCATCTGGTCACCAGTCATCTCTATGCTTCCTGCCGCCGCCGACGATTCGTTCTCCGGGCCCCCGAAGGTACAGGTAAGCCCGGAGAAGCACCGGATGGCGGCGGGAGGGGGGGGATGTCCCCTCCCGCGGCCTGTAAGAACGATCAAGCGGCGGAACCGCCGCTATGATCGTTCTTACTTTGTGCAGAATCGCCGGCTGAAGAGATGGATATCTGGATGATGCCTCTGGCTGCAGGCATCGTCCAGATATTCGCCTGCAATACCCAGGCCGTCAATTGACGGCCACTTAGGATGGTAAATCCCATCCCAGGCCGTCAATTGTCTATGGCTGGGTATTGAAGTGGTTAATCATCATTAATATTGGTATTGTACTAAATACCTTTACTACAGTTAAGCTCCCAAGTCAATTAGCAGTCGTAATTAGCTTAACATGCAAGTTGTAGCATTTTAATAAAATCATTGCAATAAAACAGTCCCACTGCAGTTGATTTATCCCCATGGCATAATACTTAAAGAATGTATTTTTTCTTTTATTTCCACATTAGTTTACAAAGATTTTTAGTTTAGTGTATTGAAAGACCAAGATCTGCATAGAATTTTTTTTTTATTATATTTTAGTAGATTTTCTTACATTGTATCTATATCTTTGTTAATAAAGCAATAATAAACTGACAATAGTAGGTACATTCACATCCACAATGCTGTGAATTACCCATTATACACATATTAATGAATGGACACATTGGGTGAACAGAGATGATCTGTGGGTCATTTGATAGCCAGCTATAGTGCCTTGGACATACAGTAATGATATAAGCAGTAGATGGGGGTCCAAGGGATGGACCACCACCATTGTACATTTATTAGGAAAATAATTAAAGCTGAACTCCAGCTTTTGATGCACTTTACATAGTTTGTATCCAAGCTGGCCCAAACGAACTATGTCACTCACTAACATGTGAGGCCACTGGATGTGCAGTATAAACTGTATATAGCTGAGGCTACCTACAGCATACTGCACTGTGTCCCGGGTTCGAGACAAAACTACCTGGCTCATACCCAGGACAACATAGGGTAGTATCTGATCAGCGCTCAGCCATTCAGAGAAAGAGATGTATTCTAGCAATAAATGCAAAGTTACCACTTTGTGACATCATCTGCCTCTTTGACTCAGCCAATCAGAGGAAACTTTGTATTCATTGCTAAAATACATCACTTTCTCTGACTTGCTGGCTGGATAAGATAGACTCTATTGTGTTCCGGGTATGAGACTGGAACACAGTGCTGTATGATGTATGTAGCTTCAGCTACATATAGTTTATACTGCACACGGCCTCATGTGTTAGTGAGGGACATAGTTTGTTTGGGCCAGCTTGGCCAACTTTGTAAAGTGTATCAAAAACTGGAGTTCAGCTTTAAGGTCCATTTTTATAGCTTAAAGTAGAAATGTATTTACAAAAAATGAAAACTTTCTATAAAATGAATGTGTAAATGGATTATACATTTAGGCCTCATGCACACTGGACATTTACCCAGTTCTTCTAATTGTCTTTCTGAACATGCACATGCTTTTAGGTGCATAAGGTTTTTTTTTTTCCCTGCCCAACACTCCTCTCCTGAATGCGATTTTGGTGCTTTCAGATTTCTGCCCCTAAATGCTTCTGTGTCTAATCAGCTGTAAGAACCTATGTGTTTATGGACACTGGCTAACATAGAGGGGCATTTAGAGGCAGAAAAAAAAAACCTGTAAAACTTGACTTTTTTAAGCTGCAGTGTGCACGAGGCCTTAAAAGTAAAACAAATTACCTTGTTGATAGTCATAAGTATAAGGAAAGTTAACATGTATCCTCTGTATGATTGTCTTGTTATGTGTGTGATGGCTGATCATAACCATCTTGCCTGATAGTAGTTTGGTTAATAACTCCTCTGGCCAGTTTGAGAGGAGACTGTCGTTTATTTAGTTGTTCTGGGTTCTGCAATGTTAACATCTCTCTCTTCCATCCCATTTCTCATTCCATGTCCTCTATCTCTGTCTTGCTATACTTCCTTTTTTTTTTTTTTTTTTCTGTCCCAACTGTAACTTTGTCCCTGACTTGCCCCGTATATCTCCCTCCTTACTCCCAATGTTCTTTTCTTTTTTCTCTTTATATCTCTTTCTATTCTCTCTGCTCATATTGCATGTTGATACGTCTCAGACACTCAGATGTTCGGAGTCTTGGCTCATTGTGTAAGTCTTTGCATGCAGCCACCAATCAGCGGCAGGCTCTGTCTGTATGTCTGTCTTCCTCCTTGACCTATCTTGTGACTTTTCCTTCTCGGAGGTCAGTGGAGTAATATCTGGAAGTCCGTTTCTTTTTTTGTTCTTACCCTTTCCCTCAAAGGCAGCAAACATTTAAGAGAAAAATGTCATCCATTTATGCATTTAAAAAGAAGATCTTTAGGATCAGCCTTTCATTTATATTCTCCTCATATTTATAATTTATTAATACCTCATACAATAGCTTCTATAAATATATCCAACAGGCCATGTCCAAGTATTTTCCTATGTGAAAGCATGGTCATGGGCTGATGTACATTCCAGCGATAAGGGTTGTGTATGTACAGTATTTTCAAAAAAATCTAATTGTTCCAGATATTTACTACAGTATGATGTAAGTTACATTGAAGGAACCTATGTTTGTATTGATATATCTGTGTGCCCTATGTATACAAATTATATTTGCTGCCATCCTTCTCTTCCCTTTTCACTTCTTTCCCATAGGCTCACAGTTACTAAACGGTGGTAAGTGTAATTCTTCATAACAAACAAAATATCAGAAAGGAAAGTAACAATTATTCCAGTGTCTTTGGCACAGCCTAAATTACACACAGCTATACAAAGTCAAACATTCAGTGGGGCTGATTAGTAAAGGCAAATAGGCTGTTAACTTTGCAAGAGATTTTCCCTTGGTTTAGTTAATGTAGTAAAAATTTACTTTGCAGCAAATAAAAAAACATGTTCCAGGAGAAAATGTATTTTTTTTTTTTTTGCTTGTAATTGATTGTATAATGGAAGTCAACAAAGCTTCACCTCATTTACTAAGCTAAGGGAGATTCCATTGCAATGTGAACAGCCTATTTGTCTTAGTAAATCAACCACAACGGGTTAAACAGAACCCCATTTAATGTTGCTGACATGTTAGGCTGAAAGTCATCATTTAACAATATTAATTAATTAACATATTCAACTAAACTATCTTTGTAAGCTACTCTCATACACAAATGGCTGTATTAATTTTGTTTTACCCTTACATATTTAAAGCTGAACTCCTGACAAACAGCTAAATACATAATATCCATATATGTGAACTGTTTTATCTGAAAGGTCCATTTCACACATGCGGACTGTTTGTTTCATCTGTTTAGTCACTTTTTTTTTAAATGTACGAAGTTTACATCAGTTTTTCATCCGTTTTTACATCAGCTTTGTACATCTGCCGGCTAGAGTCCTTAACCACTTGAGTCTCTGAGCCATTCTTTCATGCAAAAATGGACCAGTTGTCTGTTTTCCGTTGGTTTTTCATCCAAACCATTTTTTTTTTTATGGAAGAAAAATAGGCCTTTGATCCGTTCCAAAAAAACGAATGTTGACGGAAGCAGATGCAAGCAAATGTAAATCGATGATCACCCATTTACATCTATTTTTCCTTTGAGATGCATTGATGTCTGTTTTTCATCTGTCAATGGATGGATGAAAAACGTACGTTCCGCATGTGTAAAGGGGGCCTTAGTGTCAGCATGTTCCCTTCCTGCACATGTGCACTACAAAAGACTGGCTTCTAGAAAAATGTCTTACTTGATACATAACTGCATTATTGGTGTTTTTTATCCACCTGGATTTCAGCCTTTAAATATATTCTTTCTGTAACTAAAAAAGCTGATGACATTGTCAATGGAGGGTTCTACAGCAGGGATACTTTCTCCATTGTATGACATGTTCTGTGTGAGATAAAAGGTAATGAGCTTGAGTACTGATGGGTGATAAGGGATGAATGCTTACATTTTAGTGGCAAGGGAACATTCACGAGTATACAAGAGACTTCATGAGGACTAGAGGGTAGTCAGACATATCCATCCACCTTCAGGGTAGAAAATGTATAGAACGTTCCTAGACAAGCACATTTATGTAAATGTTTAGTGGTATGAGGGAACATTAGAGATGCCAGCTCCACATTTCGATGGGGACAGAAATACGATTGAGACAGGTTTTCTAACCTACTCAATTGATGAGAACTGTCAACCTGTGGTCTTTGCAAGATATGAAATTGTCGCCTATTACAGTCAATTATCAGGCAACTGTCATCTCATGTCTATGAACTGCTTGGGAGTCATCATAGACAGTAGAAAATGCTTTGTAACGGAAAATAATACTTTTAGATTTTGTTACAAATGCAGCCCACCATGGAGCTTTTAACCATTATTTTGAAGTGCTTATGTTGAAATGCTTTAAATTGGTTGCAATACATCAGAAGAGTTAAAAAAACAGTGTGAGAAATGTTTTAATAGTAGGAATATCAGAGTTTCCCCTTGTTTTGTTGACCCTTTTTTCTGTTTCAATATGTTTATTGAAGTTTTTAAAGGGGTAAAAATGTTAGAAGAATAAAAGAGAAATATAAGAAACATAAGTACAGCGGTCATCCATGACAATGGGCAAATAAGCAAATAACAGAAGCATCCCAAACAAGTCTAAGTCCGGTACATATCTTGGTCTCAAATACTACTTCAAGGTATATTGCCCAAACATAACAGGGCTAACTCAAATTGTTGACCCTTTTTAATATAAATATGGATAAAGAAAGAATGTGGTGAACTTTCATCATGCATCATTTCTTATTCTGCCACATGGCTCATCATTTGTAATGGTCACTACTCTTCCTTTGACAAACATCATTGTCTCTCATCGCTCATAATTTATCATTCTCAATTTTTGTCATTAGAGACTGATGAATGATTATCTTTGAGTCTAAGTAGCATAGATAAGCACTAATAAGCAAAATTAGGGGTGATCTTTCAATTCGATTGTGGTTAGTTATATAGAACAACAAGGTACCTTATGTATTATCTAAAATACTTAGCAATTGGCTTTCCAGAAAAAAACGCTATTTATTTTTTATTTCTACAGATTATTTAATTGTTATACATTTAAATGTTTGTCCTTGCATGGAGAATGAATGGGATTTGGATGTGCACTTGGCCGTAATTCACACTAACCTCTACATATAATATTGTAGAACACACCTCGTATATACTTCATGCTTTGTTTTTGTCTTCTGTCTTGCATATTTGGTGTTGATATGTTGTCTACCCTGTAGCCTCCGTGACAATGGCATGCTAATATCTGACAAAACTACACTCATTTTATATCTATTACTTTATAATAAATGGTAGAATATGATTTCATACATCTAATACTTACAGTACTGCCGTTTAGTAACTGCCACGCCACTGCTCTTATGAGTTTCTCTAACACTTACCTTGAATAGCTCACTGTGTCACACTGACCTTAATCCACTTTTTCAATAGCTTATTTCATTCACAAGTATCTTCATTCACTTTTCCTGAGGACAGGGTCTTAGAGATACTTGAAAGGATATGGTGTTAAGAAATTTAGAAGATTTTAACTCATTTTACTTTATTTCTTCTTCTTGCTTACTCTTTTTCTCCTGTTTCTTAAATTACACTCATAATTCCTATCTCTGTCATCTTTTCTACAACTTTTCTGGTCTGTACCCCTTTTCCATTTCTTCCCAATTCAATATATTTACTTTTGTTTTTCCAAATATTGTTCTAACCTACCTCTGTTTGCACTTGTATTATCTAATCATTCCCTTCCTTTTTCTTTTATCTCTCTCCCTGTCTGTTCTTCACATGTATTTTCTTTGTTACATTAACATTTTTTGCATTGTGCACATGGTCCTTGTTTTCCTTTTCCTCTTGTCTTCTTTTCACTCTGTTTATTTAATTTTGATTTTCAAATTTTCTTTTTCCTACTTCCTGCTTTGTCCTCTCTGCTCCCTTTCCTTATATGTTCTCTCTCCCTATCACAGCTTGTTCAGCAGTCTTGGAGAGCTGCACACTATTTCCCAGCGCAGCTATGGAACTTCCTACACCGTGCGTCCAGGGACCAGACACCCACTGACTCGCCGGGCACCTAGCCCTGTGCCACCTTCCTCTGAGAGGGTGGATCCCCTGGGTGGGGCACGTTCCTACACCCTTACACCTCCTACCATCCTGAAGTCCTCCAGTCTCTCAGTTCCTCACGAGCCTAAGGAAGTGCGCTTTGTAGTAAGGAGTGTCAGTGCCCGGAGTCGTTCTCCTTCCCCGTCTTCTGGGCATCCAATGCACAGTTCTCGTCCATTCCTGCAGAAGCCCCTTTCCCTTTGGAATAAATATGATGTTGGTGACTGGCTAGAGAGTTTGAACCTTGCAGAACACCGGCTCAAGTTCCAGGACAATGAAATAGAGGGCTCACATCTACCTGCGCTTACCAAGGACGATTTTGTAGAGCTGGGAGTAACCCGTGTGGGTCATCGCATGAACATCGAGCGTGCCCTCCGCCAACTCAGCACCAGCTGACCCGGTCAGGAGCTGCGGTCCCATCTACCGGGAGGGCAACTCCGCACCGCTGCGGGGGGAGGAATCCCTTTACATACACACAAGGACAGTCACTTCTCAGAATACTTAAAATACCCATCTGAAGACACACATAAACCTGGACACCTAGAGCAAACACACTGTCTTGCACATAGTGGGAAAGGTTCACACTGTGCTGAACCCTCTAAAAGTGGAACACAGTGCTGTTCACACACACATACTGTAACTATAACTTGTGCTAGTATGATCACATTTAGCCTGTCACATGCAGATACACTCACTTTAACACATACTGATACACAGACGTTGACTCACACCATGACAGATGGAAAACACTGTATACTGTCTGATAAATCAGATGCACAGTGATGAAATACACACTGTCATATTCAGTAAGCTCTGCACATACAAACACAAACTCCTCTCCTTGTGCGGTGCAGTGGGGCCCAGTAATTGATCCCTCCCTCCCTCCCTCTTTCTCGGTGCCATAGAGGGGAGGTGGGATCAGTCACAGGGTCCCAAGGCCAGGCCACTGTGTGTTAATGCCACCTTTTTTTTATTATATATGGATAAAGGGATCGCAGTCAGACAGAGATATCAGTCTGCAGGGGAACGGGGTTGAGCTGCACACCTCCCATAAGAAGATCTAACTCAAGTCCTGGAAAAAATCTATGGATTGGGCTGGAAGAGGCCGCAGATTCCAGCCGCCGCCACTGTGGGACGCTTTTTATGCATCTTTTTAATTAGCTATATATTTGAAGAAAAAAAGGACTTAACCTATATATATCTCATATAAATATATATATCTATATATATCTATATACAAGACACCCTCTCACTGGACTTTTTATATACAGCAGATCTGGGGGTATATAGAGGTATACGCGGATCCCGTAATACCTCATTTGGGGTTTCAAGTTTTATTTGATTATTTTTTATTTTATTTTTATTGGAGGTTATGAATGTTTTTACAATAAACCCCTCACCATGCCACCAGCATTCTTTAGAATGAAACATGCATTTCTTTATTGGGGTCACATCTTGCGAGGGATAGTCATTATTTTGGTTTGTTTTAAAAGCTTCTCATTTTGTTCTAATGTCATATTTATTTGCACATGGGTATTCATTAAAACTGGGCCATCCATTTAACATGGTGGAAGATTGTCCTTAAGTTGTGACATTTATGTATGACTGTTCTGGGATATTTCCTATTGTGTTCTTGCTAAGTTCCATCTTTTCTTTCCTGTAATATTCCATAGGGGTTACTGCTTATTCTGGCATTTGAGGTGAGTTTTTCTTCTGGTTATATTTGGTTAATGATTTCATTGGTTGGACATTTTAGTTAAAATTGGGATCACATTTGGATATATGGTTTACATTTAATTTGGAAATATGTTGACTTACTCCAGACTTTTTTGTCTATTCAGGTGTTCAGAAATAGCAATTATTTCCTCACATTGCTTTTTATGGTTTAGCCGGAGAAAGAATAGACCCCATCAAAGCCCTCTGAAATGTTGTACATTTTTCCTAACAAATATCACTAATACTCTCCCTCTTAGTTCAGTGTCGTCCCAGAACATGTGGGGCCTGCAGTAGATTGTAGTAAATGTCACTGCATGAAAGGTCAGTCTTCTCCTGCAGCCCCTTGTATATTGTAGTTTATGGGACCATTGACTGGAGAGTTGGGGATCACTGAGCCGGCTGGGTCCTCTCATGTACTGTGCTCCTGTGCACCTGAGAATGGATGACCCAAGGGTGACCAACCTGGATCCAGTGTGCCTTATTGCCATGATAATCGCTTCAGGTCCCTAGTGGGGAGAAGCAATCTGAAGTTATCCCATTTCCTGCAGTGCCTTATCGCCATTGTGGAGCTTAGACAAGACCCTCTGACTGTGCTATTCTAGCAGCTGCCCACTAAGCAGACTAATTTACAGTACCCAAGATGGAGCGATGGCTGCTGCTTATCTGACTGGATCTCAACATCCTGATCCCTACACCCCTGTGGAGCCTCATGGACAGGGTTGTGTATCCAGTTACCTGTTTGGCAGAGGGATGTCATGGAGCCAGGTTTTTAAGGCCACATGTTTCTGCAAGGAGAGACAGGACAATAAATTTAACTTTGTGCCATTTACCATGCTTCCCATACTGTCTCCAATATACTAATTATAGGTTTCCATAATAATAATGTATAGAATTTGCCAAGTGTCATCTGCATATGTACATTAATATAGCATTATTATACAAACATGGCTAATCTGTGTAAAATTCATATGGAAACCTAGATGGAAAATATCTAAATAGCCACACATAATTTACTAGCCTTTTTTGGAAATGGAAAGGCATTCTTTCTGTCTCAGATGATGAATGAATTTTTTCCTGCTCTCCTGTGCACCACGTACAGCCTGGCCTCACAATATACTGGTCAGATACACCTGGAAGCATGCAGGAAGCCATAACAAAATATTTCACAGTATATATACAGATGAGGTTTAATTGCAAGAAACTGAGAGAAAATGTTTTTTCAGTTCAGTTAAATGAAGACCAACCTAAACAAAACTGTAACATTACAAACAAAATTCTAAACTTTCTCCACCACCAAACTGAATCCTAAATGAATCCTAGAATCACAGAGGAAAATGCTCTGAAATAAATACTAAAGGCAACAAAACTTACACACAAATTTCAAAAACATCAGAAAATACCCTTAAAGTACAAAATAACATTTTTTAAAGTGAACAAAATAACACATGTTGTGTTTGAAGAGATGTTAAAATTTTCTGATAAATATCAATTTTGAAAACATTAATATTAAAGGCCTGAGTATAATTGCCAAATAAATATGATCAAATAAACATTCTACACATTTTTTTCTAAGAACAGATTATGTTCAAACATCCATATGTATATAGACCCCTATTTACTCTGTAAACACCACCGAAAGCCATTCATTCTTATTTATATATATATACCGTATTTTTCGCACTATAAGACGCACTTTTTCACCCCCCAAAAACGGGGTGAAATGTCCCTGCGTCTTATAGTGTGAATACTGACCAGGCACTAACCCCCACCCCCATCGCAACCGCCGCCGTGTCAAAATCCATCTCTCCTTCTCTATGAAGGAGAGATGACAGAAATGTGCGGCGCATCCTAGCAGGGGCATACCAAGAGGGAGCGGGGGGAGACGTTTTTCCCCGGGTGTCAAAACATGGGGGATGTCGGTAGCGGTGCTATGGGGGTGCGCTCTGCACCCAGGTCGGGTGTCACCCACCAGAGGTGACACCATCCTGAAGGCAGTGAGAGCTTTTGCTGTTTTCTTTTTTCAGCTGAACCCCCCCGCCTTCCGGCGCCGTGGTCTAGTCCTGTCTGACTTCCTGCTCCTTCCCCCACAGCTGCTGCTGCAGTAAACGATGTCCCCAGTCCTCATTTCTAGCTGTTTCCTGGGTACATCTGAGCCAGCCAGAGGGGATTATAATGGCAGTGTCCTCCACTGCCTGAGGTGAGCCCTTGATAAGGGGGTGGGAGGTGTGATCTGGTATAGTATCCATTGCTCATCACCTGTCTGCCCTGCTACCCTGAGCTGATCTGAGAAGGGGGGGGGGGGTTGCTGTGTCACCACCACCACCAGATATAGTGTAGCTGAGCTAATTTGATAGGTGGGATGGTATTGCAGTGTGTCCACCACCCACCTATAGTAGTAGTATAATAAAAAAAAAATAGTACAACATTTGGTTCAGAATATTTATTTTTCTTGTTTTCCTCCTCTAAAACCTAGGTGCGTCTTATGGTCAGGTGCGTCTTATAGAGCGAAAAATACGGTATATATATATATATATAATTTTTTTGGTTTGCTAAACATAAAACTTTTATACTATTGTAGGCACCATACCCTAGTATTACACATCATTCGTTTAGATACATCTATGTGTAGCTTCCCATTGATTTCCACCAGAATGTTCCTCTCTTCTTTTTCCGGCTTTGCCTAAGCTTGAACGGGAGGGACCGGTATTAATATCTGGTTGGGGGGACTGGGTTTCTGCCATGGGGTAAATATCATCTGGTGCTAATAAGAGGGGGTGTGGTTTAATCCTCCCCTCTCGTATCTTAATGTTTTTAAGGCTTTCATACAGAGTGTGTGTTTCCCACAGAGCACTGCACAGCTACTGGGCATTGAATGTCTTGTCAGTGGACCTAGGACTAGGGAGAAGTGGATATGGTTTTGTCAGACTAATGGCTAGAAACATGATTGCTTCAATAACAGGAGTATCTGTGTTCAGTTTTTGCTTCTCCAAGTTATTCTACATTGGTTGCATTGAATGGATTGCATGAGCATTATAATGTGTCGTGGGACTTTATGACCAAAGAAAATATAGTAGGACATTGCTGCTAGCAACAGGGCATACTAGAAGGTTGTAAACAATTTTTTTTAATTAATTATGTTTTATTTTGGCTCCTATTAGTTAGTGTGGTCAAATTAGTAATCAAATCTAGATAATAAAACCTGATCTTATAGTTCACCATACTCATGACGATTACCTTACCATATTCATGTAACGTAAAAGTACCCACAATTCATAAACACATCTGTATCATTTACTTGAATATCATATATGCCCATCATATATTGATATGAGCACAACTAAAGGATCACTTTTTGTTGCTATTGAAACATCAAGTTGAAATTAAAACGTTATTATGTTATATTTCATATAAGTGCTAACAAAATTTCTACGATAATCTAGGAAAACAAATGCCCTTGATATAGTGCCACAACTTCAAAACAAATATTAATGTTTTTGGGGCTCTCTTTAGTCCATCTAAAACATGGGTACTTAAACCTGTGGTCCTCCAGCTGTTGCGGAACTACAAGTCAGGCATTGCAAGCCGCTAACAGTTACATCATGAATACCATATGCAGTTAGTTCCACAACAGCTGGAGGGCCACAGGTTGGGCACCCATGATCTAAAACATGCTTTAAGTTCCCTCAAAGTCTTTCATGCTGCTTTACCCATATTCTTTATGCCATCAGTTCCAAATTTCTTGTTATTTATGCTTGTTTCATTTCCATATTGTTTAAAATTAGGTCACCTTCTCCACTCATAGTTTTAGTATTGATATTAAACAAGAGAAATGTTTCAAGTAATAATAGGGGGATTACACAAGAATGTGTACCTTACCTTTATTCCAGTGACTGTTCCATCCTATTGACAGACATCAAGACTCTGGACAAGTGATTTCAGCAAGAGCCTTTCTTTAAATCAGCCTAGTGGAATAGCAGTACTAAAACTAAATTTGTGAGTGGAGAACCACTTTAACCGGTGTATTTTAATTTACAACCCTTGCTTGCTTTGCCAATCCTACTAGCCAAGGTACTAGCTAGAAAAACAAATCTTAATACCTGTGATAGAAATGTCACTTTGGCTCTTTCCAGGGATCAGTAATGTGCCAAGATTGGAAGGCTCAGGAAGTGCCAGCCAGTCTAATGCCGCGTACACACGATCACTTTTTGTGATGAAAAAAAACGACGTTTCATGTGATGAAACAAAACAACGTTTTTCAAACTTCATTTTCCATAACAACATTGCATACACACAATTGTTTTTCCAAAATGCTCTAGCAAAGCGCGGTGACGTACACCACGTTCGGCGGCACTCTTTTCCATTGAAGCTCCGTCTCATAACTTGCTTCTGAGCATGCGCGGGTTTCAAAACATCGTTTTCAACATCGTTTTGCCCACACACCATCACTTTTTATGACACAAAAAACAACGTTTTGAAAAATGACACAAAAAATTCAAGCATGACATCATTTTTTTGAAGACATAAAACAACGTTTTGCCCACACACGGTGATTTTAAATGACGTTTTTGAAACCGTCAGTTTTTTTTTTCATCACAAAAAGTGATCGTGTGTACGCGGCATTAGGCTTTGCCTGAAATTTCATGGTCTTCTTTGTCAGGCAACCTATGACATTTGGTCATAAGTCCAGGTAGTCCAGAATGCTTAAGAAAAAAAAGCTTATTTTTATCGGGACCAAAATGGATTAGAATTTGCAAAGCAAACAAGGGTTTTAATTTTGAGTGGAGGCCACACGCCATATGTGTGCTGACATGATCCAGACTTACTTTTGTAAGCAATGGAGCATAAACTGGAAGTAATAAATAACATACATAAAATAATGATGAACTTTGAAAAAAGTATATCTGTAATGATTAAGGTTGTTAATATTTGTATTGAATTGTGTTAATCAGCCAGCGTGCTAAGAAATAGATAAAGAAGACTACACCAAATAGATAAAAAAGAAAACATGTTTTGCATGCTGATGCCTAATAAAATGTATAATGTTTAACCATTTTGATGTCAGGCCCTGTAGGCGGGTCAATTACCGGTGGTATAGATGCTTCATTATCATTGATGATATGTCAGCACATATAAATCTTTTAGTTTAACCCAGAACAAGAGTAAATCTACAATATTTATATTCATGCAATGTTTTGTTTTTGAGCTTAATAAAACCATACAGGTCTATGAGGTTTTTAGTTCTAAGTAAAACACTTCACGTTAATGAACTCCATATTGCACTGATATACCCACTTTTGTGGTTTGCACTAAAAAAAATATAGACATCTCATTTTATTTGGTGTCAAGTAGTCTCATGGAAGAAATAAAAGAAAGAAAAGGTGAAAAGGTGCTCTGCCATTTTCTTACATTTTTAGGAACGTCATGCTGAATCATTTACTGTTCAAGCCCTATATACCGGTCACAGTAAAAATGACACCCTGTAACATATTTAAAATTTAAAACCATGTAGTTGTACCAGCACAAGAATCCTTTTAATATAAATTAAGGTCCCGACATGAAATTGTATGTTTGAAAGCATCGGCCACACATCAGTTACTGGTACTCACTGTAAAAAACTAAAGTTTAATAACAGCTTGCCTGCTGAATCAGCAGTTGCAAAGTGGGCATCACTCTGAGGTGTGTTAAGCTCAATAAAATCAGCCCACTATTTCAAAGTGCTCAAGACAGATAGTAAGGTTTGTATATGTAATGATTCTCCCATTTATACTCGCAAAATAAAACTCGGTGCACTTCCACTGTGTGCTAGTGGGGATGAATGTGTGTATGAAAATCTGTTGGTGGTCATTTAAGATGATGTGCCCAAGGGGGTTCTGTGATTTTTGTTAGGTACAGGGTATAACATTCTACTACAGTATGTTTGTCAGAGTGGGGAATGATAGTGAGAGTATATGTTTTGTGTCAATGGAAACACATTCAGTGGGATTTAGTAAGAAATCGTATTTCAAAATAGGAGTTTATAGGTTTGCACAATTCACAATTTAACAAATGTAATTAATACTATGTAAATGGCCATAACATTTTTGTGCACAGAAATGTTGAGTATCAGTGACAGAGCCAAATCACCTGGTGCTAACATAGTTTATTTACATCCACTTTATGTGTATGTTGTGAATTTAGCTAATGATTTACAACCTGTGTTTTTTTTTTTTTTAGAAACAACGCTTTTTTTATTATTTGCTAATAATTGCGAAAGATGTCATGAACCGTCTTAGCAACTTTTGACAATGTTTGCACATAGTCTGTATATGATTAACCCTTTACGATATTTTATTAAATCCCATATTGTGTAAGGATGATGATTGTGCTGAGTGAAGTGATTAAGATAAGGCTTGTAAGTACTGTCAAACAATAACCTTACTGTCATCCAATACTTAGAGATATGGTATGTCTATGGCTTCAACTGAGTTTTGGTGAAGCCTCGCATATTCTTAATAGCACTTAATAGAGGCTTATGGAGCATTCTGTTGCTACAGTAAAAAAATAAATAAAAAAAAAGGGTATTCTTTTCGGCCACACTATGAAAATGTTTGATGACTTGTGGAAGTATTCTATCAAGGTATGAACAAAATTCTGAATTAAATCATAATGGGGTATTCCAACTAGGTGCTCATTCTTGATGTGACGAGTGTTGAATTTGAAGGTCATGAAAGTGCACTCTCTAGATATTGGTGGTGGCTTAGGAATTTGTCCTTTTTTATGTTGGAATTAGATGGTCTTTATTTTGGTGGTGATTCTAAGGGCGGGGTATTTGGGTTACTTCTCTTAACCCTGCATAGCGTGTTATATGTGTGCTGGATGACGTAATAAATTTATAAGAAAAGCAATCTGAGTAATTGTCTTTATTTAAAAAACTGTTTTATACTTCTTTGGATCATATAATCAGAAAAATCGTCATATCAGGCTAATTTGTAGGGACTATTCTCTCATGAAGCTTGCAATTCATCCAAAGAAGAACCTGGACTTGAGTCAAAAAAAAAAAAAACAGGTGCAAGATTTGAAGAATATGCCATATTCAGGTCATTATATAAAAAGTGTAAGGACAATCTGCTAGCATCTTTTTTAAAACCTTGCAAAGCAAACCTTCCATTCACCTTTCAAAAGAGAAGACGAAGTTACAGACAATAGAAGACATACTACCAATGACAAACACTGGCTTATACAGTGCCTTGAAAAAGTATTCGTACCCCTTGAAATTTTCCACATTTTGTCATGTTACAACCAAAAACGTAAATGTATTTTATTGGTATTTTAATAAATAATTTTCAAAATTGTTACAAATAGATATGTGAAAAGTGTGGCGTGCATTTGTATACAGCCCCCCCGAGTCAATAGAATCACTTTTCGTTGCAATTACAGCTGCAAGTTTTTTTGGGGATGTCTCTACCAGCTTTGCACATTGACATTTTTGCCTATTCTTCTATGCAAAATAGTTCAAGCTCTGTCAGATTGGATGGAGAGCATCTGTGAACAGCAATTTTCAAGTCTTGTCACAGATTCTTAATTGGATTCCGGTCTGGACATTGACTGGGCCATGCTAACACATGAATATGCTTTGATCCAAACCATTGCATTGTAGTTTTGGCTGTATGGTTATGGTTGTTGTCCTGCTGGAAGGTGAAACCCCCCCCAGTCTCGTCTTTTGCAGACTCTAAGGCCCTGTACACACGAGGAGACATGTCCGATGAAAACGGTTTTCATCGGATATGTCTCTGGGGATCTTTTGGTCTGATGTGTGTACAAACCATCAGACCAAAATCCCAGTGGACAGAGAATGCGGTGACGTAGAAGTCACCGACGTCCTCAACCCAGGAAGTTCAATGCTTCCACGCATGCGTCAAATCAATTCGACGCATGCGTGGGATTTCGGTCTGCTGGTTAGACGTACTAACCAGCGGACATGTCCGATGGACAGGTTTCCAGTGGACAAGTTTCTAAGCATGCTTAGAAACTTTTGTCTGCTGGAAACCTGTCCGCTAGGCCGTACACACGATCGGACATGTCCGCGGAAACTGGTCTGCGGACCAGTTTTAGCGGACATGTCTCCTCGTGTGTACGCGGCCTAACAGGTTTTCTTCTCAGATTTACTCCATCCATCTTCCCATCAACTCTGACAAGCTTCCCTGTCCCTACTGAAGAAAAGCATCCCCATAACATGATGCTGCCACCACCATGTTTCACGGTGAGGATGGTGTGTTCGGGGTGATGTGCAGTTTTAGTTTTTCTCCACACATAGCATTTTGCTTTTAGGCCAAAAAGTTCAATGTCGGTCTGACCAAAGCACCTTCTTCCACATGTTTGCTGGGTCCTTCACATGGCTGCTCACAAACTACAAGCGGTACTTCCTGTGTCTTTATTTAAAAAATTACTTTCTTCTTGCCACTCTTCCATAAAGGCCATATTTGTGGAGTGCATAACTAATAGTTGTCCTGTGGACAGATTCTCCCACCTGAGCTGTGGATCTCTGCAGCTCCTCCAGAGTTACCATATTCCACTTGGCTGCTTCTCTGATAAATGCTCTCATTCCCCCGCCTGTCAGTTTAGTTGGACAGAAATGTCCTAATAGGTTTGCAGTTGTGCCTTACGCTTTCAATTTTCGGATGATGGATTAAACAGTGCTCTGTAAGATGTTCAAAGCTTGGAATATTTTTTTATAACCTAACCCTTCTTTAAACTTCTCCAAAACGTTATCCCTGACCTGTCTGGTGTGTTCCTTGGCCTTCATGATGCTGTTTGTTCACTATGGTTCTCTAACAAACCTCTAAGGGCTTCTATTTGCTAATTAGGTGACTTCTGAAGGCAATTGGTTCTACTAGATTTTAGCTAGGGGTATCAGAGTAAAGGGGGCTGAATACAAATGCACACCACACTTTTCACATATTTATTTGTAAAAATATATGCATTGTATTGAGTCTTAAAAATGTATAACAACCTAGGTTCATGTGTGCGATTTGCACACACACAGGTTGATTCACGAAAACTGGAAAGTGCAAAATCTGGTGCAGTTTTGCATGGTAGCCAATCAGCTTCAAACTTCAGCTTCTTTATCTATGCTTTAACAAAAAAAACTGGAAGCTAATTGGTTTCTATGCAAAGCTGCATCACATCTCCAGTTTTAGTAAATCAACTACACAGGTTGACCCCGCTGGACTTTATTAAATCTTACCAAACATGTAACTATTTTAATGTATTTATGTTTATCTCTTTATTTCAGCTAATAAATTATATTTAAAAATGATACTCTAGTCTACTATAGACTTAGTAATTAAAGACATCATTGTTGAGTTGTTGAGAACAATGTGCCAAGTCTTAAAATTGGATAAACAACCTATGTGCTTGTGTGCTACATACACACCACACCCATCCACACACACAGGTTGACCTGGATGGACTTTTTTTAACCTTGCCAAACTGTGCACTGTAACTATTTCTATTTTTATGTTTACATGTGTAGCGATGGGTTTCTACAAGTTACAGCATCCACGCATTCCACCCTGCTGCCAGACCTCCATTAGACACACTCCTTTAGTCACTGAACAGTCTCATGCTTGTTTTTGTTATTTTATTAGGGGATTGAACTTGGTTGGGGAAAAGGGACATGGGATGCCCATAGGATAAATTGGTACTTTGAAGAATATAGTAACTGCATCACACTTCTCAAAAAGGACAAGATGGCTGACCCTAAACTTGACAGTCTTTGACCTCAGAATACTTCTTCCTCCAGCACATTACTTCCTGTCACAGTCTTCCTGTCTTGCCATCAGAACATGACTAGGCCTCATTCTGAATAAGTTCCAGTAAATTTACTTGATGACCCTTTGTAGGCCAGGGCCTGCAGTACCCCTTTATGGCAGCAACCGTTCACTTGAGAAGAATAAAAGGTGATGGAATACTGATCCCAGCAAGTCTGACTTGCAAATCCTGCATGGCTGCATCGATTTGACACAAACTCCACAGTCTCTCCCTCTGGCTCTATATCTAGCTCCCCTGTCTTGTCTCTTCCAGATCTCTCCACTGTACTACTTTCCTGGAGGACTTACTCTGGACGTGCGGACCAACAGTCTCTTCCAGCTCCTGTTGCAGGACACCTCTCTATGATTGTGTAAGGAGAGGCTCCCTCCCAACGCCCGAGCTCCTCCGCCTGAGGTACACCCCCCCAGATGGAGGATCCCTCGGGCACGACAATATAACACTCCATCCTTCAGTTTACCCAGCCGAAAACTCCTCCCCCAGCAGGCAGACCATGGGTATATGTAGGAGGCCTGCTGCCTGCCAATCCTAGTTGGGGATTGGTCAGAGCTGCTCACATGAACCCATGTCACTCCATCTCTCTGCCCTGTTCCCCTTTCCAGAACATTCTCCCTTAAAACAGAGGAGGTGCCCAAGAGCCAAAGTACATGTCAGTCACCCACTGCTACACTAAACCACTCCCCTGCCCCCAGATCAAAAACAAACAGGCCTAGCTCGCAGCATAGACCTGTTTAAAGTTACCTGCACTGGCAGCTTACATAAAAACCCATACACTTAGCACCTACCTAAGGTATAGGGTGCTACACATGTTTATTGATTCAGCTACTAAATCATATTTAAAACCCCTCAAACCCCCCCCCCCCCCAATTGTACCCTTATATAACCCCACCCACTCCACAAGCCTTCCGTTTTTGATAGAGTAGTTTAGTAAAGCATGCCTTCTATTGGAGAAGATATTTTTTCTACCTTTTACCAGTTTACCTTATCTTTGACCGGCCGATCTTTCTATCAATATCTGACTGCTTGTTGCCTTATGGCTCCTTAGAAGTTTCTGAATTGGTTACCCTCAATGTACAGTATATCTTGGGAAACATGCTCGGAGCCCATAACAGCAGGGCAGCCTGTAATGTTTGCTTCGGCGCTGGATCCCGCATTCAGCACTCACCTTGGTATGTGGCATTATGCCCATTATAGCAAGTTAAGCCTGGACCCTGAATGGAACAAGTGAGTTGTGGACAGGGTACGACAGGGATTCCCTGTACCTTTAGATACCTTTTCCTGGCTGCACAAATCATGTTGGCTATTTACCTAGATAGGTGATAGACACTACACTATATTTTTTTTATCCTGCAAGACTCACCGCTGTGCTAAGCACTCAGGCAAATTGGAGGGTGCAGGTTAAGGGGCTCTCCGTATTTATGTTTTTACCCTGCCTACTATTATACTGTTTACTCTGTCTTATAGGTAATGTTTACCTATATACAAATTTGTGTTTTTTTCTTCCACCTCACTACTGAAAGTTTTAATTTGGCTAGCAACTTATTGCTAAGATTGCTAACTGTGCACTTCCAGCCAACGACTCAAGATGATTGTTTACTGTCTCACCTCTTACTTGATACCAAGACAAAGCCATGGGAGCTCAGTTAGCCTGTGAGTTTTTGTGATTCCATCACACTGGATATGTTGAACCCACTCCATTTTATCGGTGAGTACCCTTCAGGCTCAGCTATTCAATTGGAGCACACTGGACAAATAGAAGTAATTTTGAGGAAACCCTCACTACTTCTCAGACTAATAACCGTTCAGATATTCTTGAGCAAGATCTTACAAAGACAGCACTCCAGACCCCTAATTTGAGCTCCCTCACAGACAAGCAAGATGTGGCCTGTCTGACTAACAAACATGTTTGCCACTATGTCTGATTTATTGCAGAGGCTATCTCCACTTCTGGAATCACTGGGTACTAATACCCATAAATGCTCTTCTGCCTCTTCACACCCTGATTATCTTCATTTGCTACAACCTAGAGATCCCCCAGCCTCTCGAATCCCCTGGTCTTTGTTAGGCACATTCCAACCTCTAGGTTAGATGTCCTTCCATCCCAGGGGCATGCAAATCCCTTCCCCTATACTTTGTAATTTATCCTGTGATGATAACTGAATCCTATACTAGATATTGTTAACATTATTCACCCAGCAACTTCTTCCATAAGACTCATAAGACACCTTGCCCTTGCTACCAGGCAGGTCTTGGTTTTACCTTCTCTAACACTTTGGCTCCAAACTACTGGTGCACACACTAATACAAGAAATTGCTCTTCTTTATGTGGCTCTCTGGGGCCTTCCTCTGGTGCTCTTATCCACACGTAGCCCTTCCCTTGTGCAAAAAGAGGCTATTCCACTTATAAGGGCTTTTCTAAGAATAGAACAATCTCCTCTCTGTTATGCCCAATTAGCAGCAGTGCTGCTTTGGCTCCTTCTGGAGGCCACACCTTTTCTTACTCTAATAGGAACAGAGTATCCTGTAAGCCATGTTCTTCTGTTCACATATTAAAAACTAGGGTTGTCCCAATACCGATACTGGTATCGGTATCGGTGCCGATACTAAGCATTTGCAAGAGTATCGGTACTCGTGCAAATGCCCCGATACCAAAAACGGATACCTTCGGGCGCTGTACTTTCAGCTCTCAGCAGGAATTCCCTGCTAACAGCTAAAAAGTAAAGAAAAAATGCTGGCAATCATTGGTTGATAAGGAACGGAGCCGCCACTTCCTTGACAACCAATCACGTGTCCTTTCCTCCCCACCTCCTCTTCCCCTCTAGTCAGTTGCACTGTGGGAGAATTGTGTGGGGAGCACGGGCGTAACGTGGGCAGCCGATGGACCCGCGCTGTCCCTGGGTCCGATGCCTCAGCAAGCTGCAGGAGTCGGGACACTACTGAGCAGCTGAAAGCTCTAAGACCTGCCTCCCCTTCCCCGCTGGACGCTGGTCTGACACAGATACAGGGTGCCACCATGGTTCCTAAATTGCTCCCCGCTGTCCCTGGCAGCCTCGTCTTGGTAAAGTTTTGTGTCCGGCTGAGTTTTCTTCTCTCCCGAGTGCCGACACATAACATCAAGTGCAGAGAACATGAGGACCTGCGGGCGGAAGTAGCGGGACTCGGGAGCCCTGGAAGAAGTAATGCACGGTGAGTAGATGGCTGTGTGATAGAGACTATGGGACTACAATCTCCAGCATGTCTATGGAGAAGGAGCACTTATTGTGCGGCTGCAGGTGAAACCATGGTAGTGTATCAGTTTCACTTGCAGTGTAAATGAGACCACGTGTCTGGATGGCAGGGGGAGGAGCTCAGAACACCCTGATATTTTTTGAGGGGGGCAAACTGGTGGCAATTGATAGGCACAGTGGTGACAACTAATGGCATGGCACATAGGTGACAATTGATGCACAGTGGCTGTGTTTAATGACATGGCACAGTGGCGACAATTGATGGCAGGGCACAGTGGCGACAATTGATGGGCACCGTGGCTGCGTTTTGATGGCATGGAACAGTGGTGACAATTGATGGGCACAGTGGCTGCGTTTGATGGCATGGCACCGTGGCGACAAATGATGGGCACAGTGGGAACAATTGATGGGCACAGTGGCTGTGTTTGATGGCATGGCACAGTGGCGACAAATGATGGGCACAGTGGGAACAATTGATGGGCACAGTGGCTGTGTTTGATGGCATGGCACAGTGGCGACAATTGATGGGCACCGTGGCTGTGTTTGATGGCATGGCACAGTGGCGACAAATGATGGGCACAGTGGGAACAATTGATGGGCACAGTGGCTGTGTTTGATGGCATGGCACAGTGGCGACAATTGATGGGCACCGTGGCTGCGTTTTGATGGCATGGCACAGTGGTGACAATTGATGGGCACAGTGGGGACAATTGATGGGCACAGTGGCTGTGTTTGATGGCATGGCACAGTGGTGACAATTGATGGGCACAGTGAGGCTGCAATTGATGATTTTTTTTTTCCGTTTGTGCCCCCCCAAAAATTGATCACCAGCCGCCACTGCCTCTAACCCTCCTATCCCCCCTTCCCCACCATTATTTCCATTACCCGTCCCTTTCTCATCTCTCCTCCCTCCCCCTCCTCTCTCTCTCTATCATTCCCCCCCCCCCCCATGTTCTCTCTCCCTCCCTCTTTCTATCCTCTCCCCCTCCTCCCTTTTTTTTTTTCCCTCAGTTACCAGTTTGCCCAGCTACAGTTTTTCCAGTCATTCAGTCAGCACATCTTCACCCCAGCCTCATCCAACTCCCCCAAACCACCCCTTTACCTACTATTGCTACGTGATAGGTATCGGTATTCGGTATCGGCGAGTACTTAAAAAAAAGTATCGGTACTTGTACTCGGTGTCAAAAAAGTGGTATCGGGACAACCCTATTTAAAACCATTCCTTGACAGATGGTTGCTTGAGCCCCTGCTGATCCCTGCTCCAGCTATAAGGTGCGTATGCTATTGTCTGTCTGTTTGGGTACACTGACCATTCTTGTTCTTCCTGTGGGCATGTGGCTGCAGTTTGGCTGTTTTGTTGGCCCCTCTTTGATTTATTGCTTGGGGTTATCCTATGGTGTAAGAATAAACTTCTGTGTCATGTACTATATGATTAAGACAATAGTGGGTGGGATCATATGGGTACACTGGAGGGCGGTTCCCAGCAAAGTTTTTGTGTCCACTGACCAATCACCCAAAAGTACAGGCATATAACATGTAGTCTAAGAAACAACTCCTTTGTCCTATCCTATACTACAGGATATGGAACTTACCAGTTTGCCAAGATTCCTATTTTTTCTTTTGTGTACTAACCATCGTTTTGGTCCGACGGTCAGGTGTCCATTGGACAGATTTTAAAGCAAGTTTTAAAACTTTGGGCCGATGGACAACGGTCTGATGGGCCGTACACACGATCAATTTGGTCCGATGAAACTGGCCTTGAGGCCAGTTTCATCGGACTGATCTGATCGTGTGTACGTGGCCTAACTCTTTCACACTGTACTACAAATTATATTTAGTTTTTGTCTGGGTCAATGTTGGAGAGATGCAGCAATAAAAAGCTGACAGACAAGAATCTCTCTTTCCAAAATAAAAAAAGTTTTGACTAGAGTTGGGCATTGAAAAAAAAGGAATCTTCCTGGTACGTGTTAAGATAACTTACAGTACACATGACCAAGGTAAATATGAACTCCGCTGAGTAGAATAACCTATTGCTGGTTTTTAATGATGTTTGATATAAGTCACATTAAAGAGGAGGTCCAGCCCCACTAACAAAAAATTTAAGGTCAGCAGCTACAAATACTGCAGCTGCTAACTTTAATTATATATCAGACAGGAGGCTCGTATCTTATGCATTATTCTTTCTTTTAATAATGCTCATAGCAGAAAAATATAGAAAACCATTTAGTGTATCTAAAAACTTTCAAAACTACAACTCCCATCAGTCACTGGCCTAAGTAGCCCTTCCCAGACCGTAGCCTGTATATAAGGGACTGTCTCTGGTCTAATTGTCCTCTTTCTTTCTGCTCATGGCAAGCATTACAGATGAGTATTTTACCCCTTATATATATTTATCTTCTGTACGCTGTCTGTGGGAGAATGGGGGGATTCCTCCTCCTTGTTGTCTCCCCAGTGTCGTTTTCTCCTTCTATTTAGAATTTATTTACTATGTTGTGTTTTACTGTTTTATACGATTGTTGGAGTCGGGAATCTGTCTCCTTGACAACGGATCGTTGTCCCCCGCGCTCCGCCGTTTCTCTGGGTCTCCCTCCTCACCCCCCCCCGCCTCCTTCCTAGACGGGCGCCATTACACGCTCCGCCAACTTCCTTACCTTCTTCCCTCAAAGCTCGTTTCGCGCGCGGACGGGGGTTGGGGCCACTGACGCGCGGCAGCCTCAGCATCCTCCTATCAGGGCTCTGGAGGACGTAGTCTCGCGAGACTTCGTCCCCGGAGCGCAGAGGATCTCGGGCTTCCTTCCCACCGCTGCCAGTGCAACAGTAACGGTGGAAGGGATAGGAGCCTGTTCCCTGCGCGCTCTCCCCGGCATGCCAGCTTCTTGTTAGGTACCATCAGAGATCCTGCCTAGCCTCCATTACCCCCTCACCCTTTAGTCCCTTTTTTGCAGGCGGAATTTATTCCAGCTGGAGGGTTAGTTAGTTTCTGTTAATTTTTCTGTTAACAAATAGAAATCCCCTGTTCATGGCTGAAGAACCCACATCCATTCCGCCCAATTCATGACGGCAAATCAGATTCAGGACCTGATTAACAATTCGGTCCAGACGGCTCTGGCCTCGGCCATCCAGCCTTCAGGGTCACAGCTTGCGATGCCCAGTTTGCCAACCACGCCACTTCAGAGTGGTGAACCGCCAACCAAAAAAGGGAAAAGTCTCTCATAAACAGAAACATTCATTGGCGGCAACCGACTCCCCGACGGGGGAAGTAAACAATATGTTTCAGGCAGTTCCTTCCTCGGTCTGCCAACCCCAGCATCCACCAGACTCCGATCGACCCCTGGGCCTCAGGGAGTTAGGGGGAAAGAGGCATAGGTCCTCAAGAAGGACTAAACCAGATTCGTTCATTGATTCCTCTGACGAGGACTCCCTGGGTTTTTCTGAGGACAATGAATCTGATGACTATGAGTCTGAGGCTAGTAAAAGGGATGCTGGGGATACAGCGTTTGACCCCAACGCCACCCCTGCTACGCAGGGTGAAGTGATCCTAGACGCCCTAGAAGAACCATTTTTTCACCCTAACGCCATCTCCCACCCGAGATCAGGCAAATGGTCTCCGCTCCCTCATGTATCCCAGTACATGGAGCTATGGGCCAGAAAGTCCTTAGACAGATCCGCCCGCAATAAGCTGCGGGCCGAATGCCCTAGGCCCTTTATCCCCAATAAGGTGATGGCCACTCCAGAGGTGGACCCTATTCTGGCCAAATACCTGGCTAAGTCAGGCAAACTCCCCAAGAAAGGGATAGAACGATCTTTCAGATCTATCCAAGAACGTATTTTAGATTTAATGGGCCCTCTCACCAAAATTCTGAACTTGTCCGAGCAGGCGGCTGCATCAGACCAGCCAGTTGACTTAGTTCAGCTCCGCGGGTGGGCCCAGAGGGCTATTTGCCTAGCAGGCACCGCCAACACCACCTGCTCGGTGGAGAGACGCCGCTCCATTCTAATGCGGCTAGACACCCAACTCTCTCACCTGGCCGAAACCGAACCCGGTCCAGCGACGCTTGGCATGTTATTTGGGGACAACCTCATGAAGGATATTAACAGGTTTATTGGCCTGTTTACAGGACTAGACAAGGCCCAAACTTCACTAAAGAGGTCAAGTGCAGGGGCGTGGCCTGGAACGGCATGTGAGAGGGCGTAGCTCTCACAGCTCCTGACCTCGATCCGGTACCGATCCTCCCTCAGCCAAGCCACAGGTCCACAGAGACTATATGCTGAATCCCACTGATCCCGGGACCTCGGGGGAACCTCCGCCGGCTCTCTGCACGAGGGGAATGGTCAGGAAAGTACTTTCTGAGCCATGTCCCGATTTCCAAGATGGCGCCGCCGCGCTCTCAGTGAAGGGGACTCCACGAGGCGCTGACAGGATGAAGGAGCACGGATCCAAGCAGCAGAAGCACACAAAGTCTCAGGGTAAGGAGGCCCCGAAGGACATGCTGTACTACGCCCAGAAGCTAAATGGGCTGGCGGGGACAGATACCGGTGGGCACCCCAAACACAGTGACTTTGACTTGAATGAGACTCAGGCCCTGGCGGCCATCTTTACTGAACACAGTGATGGTGAGGAGACTGATTTGCCTAACTTGGGGGCCCGGGGCTCGGGAGATGCTGCTGCACCAGCGGCTGCCCAACCCACACTGGCTGACATACTGAGGGCTGTTAATCTGGGCAATGCTTCAGTTAATACTGTGAGGGAAGAACTGTCATTGCTGCGACAGGACTTTCAGAAAATGAGAGAGCGCACCACGGCTGTGGAAAGCAGGGTGAGCGAGATAGAGGACCGCATGACCCCCATAGAACGGGAGGCCAAAGCCGCATATCAACTGGCGAGGGAGGCCACTGACAGGGCTGAAGATTTTGAAAATTGCCTCAGGAGGAATAACGTGCGCATTGTGGGTCTCCCTGAGAAGGTGGAGGGCAGGGACCCCACTTCCTATGTGGAGGGGTGGTTGTTGGACATATTTGGGAAGAACTCGTTCTCCCCCCTCTTTGCAATTGAGCGTGCCCACCGAGTCCCAGCTCGCCCTCCCCAGCCGGGGGGGCCGCCCAGGCCGATGCTGGCGAGATTACTGCATTACAGGGATAGAGAAACAGTGCTGCGCCTGGCAAGAGAAAGAGCTAACATACAACATAATGGGGCCAGAGTGTCCTTCTATCCTGACTTCTCAGCGGAGGTACAAAGACGCAGAGCTAAGTTTATTGACGTGAAACGCAGACTCCGACAGCTGCAACTATCATACGCCATGTTGTACCCGGCTAAACTGCGAGTGATTGTGGAAGGGCAGGCGCAGTTCTTTGAATCCGCGAAAGATGCTACTATATGGCTAGACCAGAATGAACAACCCCTAAGACGCCGGCTGCGAGAAGGAGCGGAGGAGGGGTAGTACTGCCCAGGCCCATAGCGGGACCCCGACCCGCCAGCAAGCTGTTTGAAATTATGGTCTGAGAAAGAAGTCTAATCTTGTGTTATGTTTATTCAGTTAACCTCTGGCTGAGGGACATTATATTGCTATAGATCAAGACGAGAGCTTCAGCAATCTTCAACGGCGAATCGACTACACGTGACTTGTTTTGGCTTCCGGAGTTTGATAGGAATGCCTTATACCGGACCCGCCCTGTTGGCTGGGTCTAGAGCTACAGAGTTGATGCGGGCTGCGGTTTGCGCCCTTTTTTCCTTTTTTTTTCTGTTACTTTTCTTTGTTCACATTTTTGAAAGGTGGCTCTTCAGCACGGCTATTGCCACAGTCAGCATGGGCAACGCACACAACTGGTGGATGACTCACCACTTCTTGCTACCAGTGGTTCCTGGACTCTTACAGCTAATGGAGGTACACTTGCTTGTCACTAACTTTTGCTTTCCAACATGACAGAGGTACCCATAGTGTCGTGGAACGTGAGAGGACTTCACTCCCCACTTAAGAGAACAATGATAAGTATGTGCCTTAAAAAATTTCACCCAGGGATTTTTTGTTTTCAGGAAACGCACCTCACGGTGGACACTATTGGCTGCTTACGGTACAATTGGGTGAATGGCGCCTACCACTCCACTCACACCTCATATTCCAGGGGTGTGAGTGTCCTGGTGCATGGCTCCTTGGATTTTCAAGAACTGGACAATAGCATTGACCCTGAGGGGCGATATGTATTTCTTTACTGCAGGTTGGGGGAGCTGACGTGTATTCTTGCATGTGTGTATATACCGCCCCCGTTTGCGGCGACGGTGCTGCGGGCGCTGATTGCCTACTTGGATGGCAAGCCTGAGGTGCCGCTGCTGGTAATTGGGGACTTTAATTGCTGTCTGGACCCTGCGCTGGATAGACACCCGGCCACAGGAGCCTCTGCCCTCTCCAGGGGTACACCCCTGGCGCGGTTGTTGCAAGAGGTTGGCTGGGTGGATGTCTGGCGACAGCGGAATCCGGGAACTAAGCAATATTCCTGCTTTTCTAAATCGCATGGCAGTTTGTCTAGGATTGATCTGGGGGTGGGAAACGCACACGTGCTCCCGTATGTCTCCAAACTGGAGTACAGACCTCGCAGTGTGTCGGATCACTCCCCATTGATAGTGCATTTGTTGACCTCTCAGCCCACTGAGCTCCTTAGGGCCCCCTGGAAGTTCAATGCCTTTTGGTTAAAACTATTTGAGTCCCCTGAGGCCATAGAGGATAATATACGTAGGTTTTTCAATGCTCAGGATCCGCGGGGTTCCTGTACACAGCAATGGGAGGATTTCAAAGGGTTCCTTAAAAAGACTTTGGTCACAGAAATTAACAAGGTTAAGAAGGCCTCATCTGCTTTTGTGCTGGAGCTGGAGGAAAGGGTGGAGGTTCTGGAGGGGCAGTTTGTCCTGGACCCCTCCGATTCGGCCAGGGAGGAGTGGCAGGCTGCTCAATCTGCTTATGAGAGGGTGCTCTCCTCTAGGGCCGAAAAGAAGCGGTTCTTCTCCAGGCAGGCATTTTTTGAGGAGGGGGAGAAAACTGGGCGTATGCTTGCACGAATAGCGAATTCACAACAGAGGTCCCCGGCTATAGGAGCCATAAAATCCAAAGCTGGGCCCATTGTCAGCACACCCAAACTTATGATGAAGGAACTGGCGGGGTTTTACGAAGAATTGTACTGCCCCGGTGCGGCCTATGCAGCGGCCGACCTGGAGCGGTACTTGGGTGGGCTGGCATTCCCTAGATTGACGGCAGAGCAGAAAGCGGGGCTGGATGCACCCCTTACAGTGGAGGAACTTCAGGGAGCGGTGGGGCTCTTTCCCAATTGTAAGGCCCCGGGGGAGGATGGGATTCCCATGGAGGTCTATAAACAGCATGCGGAAGTTTTGTTGCCAAGGCTGCTCCGGGTGTTTAATGCAGCCCTGGGGGACGGAGTGCTTCCGCCCTCCATGGCAAAGGCCAATATTGTTTTGCTTCTTAAACCGGGCAAAGATCCGGTCGAACCAGGCTCCTACAGGCCGATCTCGTTGCTACAATGTGACATAAAAATCCTGGCGAAGGTGTTGGCGCTTAGGTTGAACGCTGTCATAACGTCCCTGATACATGGTGATCAGGCTGGGTTTATGCCAAATAAGTCCACTGCCATTAATATCAGACGGTTATTTCTAAACATGCAGTCCGACGCAGACAATGTAGGAAGCAGGGCTCTGCTTTCCTTAGATGCCGCTAAGGCATTTGACAGCATTGACTGGACGTATATGTGGGAGGTGTTGTCGCGATTCGGGTTTGGAGATAGATACATAGCTTGGGTCAGGTTGCTCTACAGCCGCCCGGAGGCCGCTATCAGGGCCTTTGGGTGTCTGTCTCAGGCCGCGTACACACGAGGGGATATGTCCGCTGAAAACGGTCCGATGGACCGTTTCAGCAGACATCTCCGCTCGTGTGTATGGGCTAGCGAACAGATTTCTCCACCCGACAGATTTCAAAGCATGCTTTGAAATCCATCCGGTGGAATCTGTCCGCCCGACATGTCTGCTGGTTAGTACACTTACCAGCAGACATGTCGTCCCCCACCGCCGCCGCCGAATGGATTCGGCGCATGCGCGGAAGTGTTTTACTTCCTGGTGCGGTGACGTGGCGGTGACGCGGCGGCGTCAACGTCACCGCTGCGTCACCGCGCCGTCCGGCGGCGGGGAATTTGATCCGATGGTGTGTACACGCCATCGGATCAAACTCCCGATCGGACATATCCGATGGAAATGGTCCGTGGACCGTTTTCATCGGATATGTCCGATCGTGTGTATGGGGCCTCAGGGCTTTGCGTTGGGGAGGGGGACGAGGCAAGGTTTCGCGTTGGCCATTGAGCCCCTTGCCATGGACATTAGGGCCAATCCGGGTATAGTTGGGTTTTGCTATGGCCCCCTGCAGGAGAAAGTGATGCTCTACGCGGACGATACCTTGCTCATGCTGGGAGATACTGACACGTCTCTGCGGGAGGCCATGGCAACTATTGTGAGGTTTGGATGTACTCGGGCCTACAGATTAATTGGACGAAATCGGCCTTGCTGTTGCTGGACGGGGGTGCCACGCAAACGGTGACATCGTCCTGCCCCATACCAGTCACGGCCTCCTTTAAGTACCTTGGAGTCTATGTAACGGCCAACCCCAGGGATTTTAACCATTTGAACATATCTCCCTTGCTTCAGAGGTTCCGTGAAAGGGTTAAATCATGGAATAATCTCAGTATATCAGTGGCGGGCAGGGTGAACTTGGTAAAGATGATTTTAATGCCACAGCTGCTTTACTGTCTCCACAATGCCCCTGCGGTAATTCCTCTTAAAATCTTTAGAATAGTAAACTCTATCTTCCGGTCCCTGATCTGGAAAAATAAGACGCCCAGAATCAAACTCGAACATCTGCAGAGGCCCAAGGACAGCGGCGGGCTGGCATTGCCCAACCCGTGGTTGTATTATCTTGCGGCGCAGCTGCAACACCTGGTGGGGTGCTTCGGGGGGGAACCGGCCGGTTCCTCAGGTGCACTGATGCTCCGCACGGTGGGTGATGGGCCCATCCCCATGGCACTGGAGGCCCTGGCCTTTGCCAAGCCCAACAAGACGTACCCGACATACAATCTTATACAAAAAGTATGGAATAAATGTAAATATATTCAACATGCTGACGGGTACACTGAATACAGCCCCCTCTGGCATAACGATACTTATACAGAACTGGCTAAATTGCAGATCGGGACTGGGTGGAAAGGCTATGGGATCACACATATTAAACATGTATTTAGGAATGGGAGGCTTAGGCCCTTCGCAGATTTGCGGGCGGAGTACGGACTCCCGCCCTCAATGCTGTTTCAATATATACAGCTCCAGCACGCAGTGAGAGCCCAAAGTAGTTCCTCTGAGTGGCATTTGTCGCCAGCCCCGGTGATTGATCTCCTAGGGGATGCTGTGACCTCGAAGGGATTTATTTCTCAATGCTATGCCATCCTGTTACAACACTTCCTGGGTCAGCATCCAGTCCTGGTGAGGGAAAAATGGGAGAGGGACGTGGGACAACTAGATGATGAACAATGGGAGGAGATATTTCAAGGGGTGAGCTCCTGTTCCCTGAATGTGGCTCAGCGACTAACCCAGCTATACATTATTTTTAGGGTGTACTATACACCACATAGGATGCAACTGATGGGGATGCAAGCAGATGACACGTGTACTAGATGTAAGAGGGACCATGGCGATCTCATACATCTCCTGTGGAGGTGTCCCAAACTGCACAAGTATTGGACTGAGGTGGTGAGCACTGTTAACTCGGTGTTCGGGCTATCCGTGCCTGTGGACCCCAGGGTATGTTTACTTGGTGTGTTGGAGGAATATGTGGAGGAGGTGTACACAAGGGAAGCGGTGCATAGGGTGCTATTTCAGGCCAGGAAATTGATTATGGTACATTGGAAATCTGAGACCCCTCCGACCTTGAAGGAGTGGATTGATAGGATGGGCGATATGATACGCATGGAGAAGCTCATTTACCAACACAGGGGCAGTAACCGTAAATACGAAAACCTTTGGGATCCGTGGCTGGATACACCGGGGCTTTCGCCGGTGGACCTGGTCATGGACAGACTATTGGGATTGAATATGGGATGAGTGCTGTAATGTGCGGGGATGCATATTTTGGCGGGAGGGAAGACAGCTCAGTGAGTGTAATGTCATACTGTGTTTGCCTTTTGAGAAGTGTACTTATGGTTTTGAAGTGCAATGTTGAATGCCATATCCTGTATAACACCTTTTCATCAATAAAAACCTTTTTGTTGGATAAAAAAAAAAAAAAAGAGGTCAAGTGCAAATAGAGTTTTTTCCAGGGCTGGCAGAGGTAGAGGCCGATCTGCCGGCCGCGGTTCTTCCTATAAGCCACAGGGCAGGCCAACCGCCCACTACCAATACCAACAGGCTCCTCCTTCGTACACCGTCCCACTGGCGCAACCAGCACCTTTCTTCCCACCCCGAGGCAGATCCTGGCGCGGACGCGGCTTTCCCCGTTCCCGTCCCCTTGCAGGTGAGTGTATGCTACATACCAACGATCCAGCGACTGGCGACTGGATCGTTCGGTGTTCCTTCGTTTGAGGCAGCTTTGGGGCCCGTTAGGCGTGGACCTTTACGCTTCTCGTCTCAACCACCAGTTACCTCGCTTCTTCAACTGGAGGCCAGATCCGGAGGCGTCCGTAGTGGACGCTTTCCGCCACATTTGGCCGAGGGGAACGCACTATGCGTTTCCACCCTTCCAGATGGTTTCCAGGTTTCTCCTTCATACAGCGAACCAACGGGCGACAGTTCTGTTGATCACACCCTGGTGGCCGACACAACCTTGGTTCCCTCTCCTCCTGGGGATGGCCGTGGATTACCCCAGGCTGATCCCCCACTTCCCTCACCTGCTGACCAACCCGACCAGAGGTCTTCATCCTCTGGTCATGGAGGGCAACCTCCATCTCCTAGCATGGTTGATTTTGGGGTCCCGGACGCGGATAGCGACCTTTCAAGATCAGCTAAGGACCTCCTTGCCCTGGCCTGGGCCCCCGGGACTAGATCGGCCTATCGATCTGCCTGGCAACTCTGGGTTCGTTGATGTGATCAACGGCAGGTTGATCCCATACACGCACCTGTATCAATAGTGGGGAAATATTTGTCAGATTCTTTTGAATCTGGCAAATCTTATAGTTCCATCAATGTGTACCATTCAGCCATCTCAGCATACCATTGCCCAGTGGACTCTCTACCAGTGGGGAAACACCCACTGGTGTGTAGACTTCTACGAGGCATTAGATTCAAATGCCCCCCTAGGCCTAGATATCAGGCAACCTGGGATGTCTCCAGTTTGCTCGACATGTTTACTTCATGGAAGGACAATGAGGACCTCTCCCTAAAACTGTTGTCTTATAAATTGACCGTTTTGCTATGTTTAGTTTCGGTTAAACGTGTCTCGGACGTGAGGGCGTTGGACATTTCTAGGCGACAAATCTCACCTCAGGGGGTCAAATTTTCGGTGGTCCATAGAACCAAGACGGGCATTCACACGGTCTTTTACCCGTTCTTTCCCACACACCCCCGGCTTTGCTTTGTACGTTGCCTACAAGCATACGAATCGCAGACGGTTGATCTCCGCTCTCCAGACTTTTCCCAACTTCTCGTCTCTTACGTTAGACCTCATCTCCCAGTCTCTTCCGCCACACTAGCGAGATGGGTGCGTTCCACCATGGAGATGGCGGGCATAGACACCTCCCTGTCTGGTGCTCACTCTTCCAGGGGCGCTATGGCTACTAAAGTAGTCTCTTCAGGAGGCTCCCTCTCTGGCTACTGGCGGCTGATTGGTCTTCCGAGACCACCTTTCGCCACTTTTACTTCAGACCGGAGGAACACGTGTCCATGTCAGTTTTATGATGTTTTGCCTGCATTATTGTATAATATTAACACTGCTGTTGTTAGCTTTGAACTTGCATAAGTTAAGATATGAGCCTCCTGTCTGATATATAAATTGAGATTTTCCTACCTTCTGACGGAAAATATTAGTTATATGAAGACAGGAGGCGAGTATCTTCCCTCCCTTCCCATCCCTGTTACGATTCTTGTTTCTTTCAGGATATTGAACACCCCGATTGTGGTCCTGAAGGCGGCTGACCGATCGGTTGCGGATGTTTGGATTCTCTACAGTCCCCGTTGGGACGAAGTTGGCCCATATTGGCCATGTTCCTGGTTGTTCCCTTCAGAATCGGAAGTTGCGGACCGACCGGTGGGCTTCGGGCAACAGTGGAGATGTCTGGATGGAGTTCGTGGTCCTGAGCGATGCTATTCCGCGTAAAGAAAGAGGACAATTAGACCAGAGACAGTCCCTTATATACAGGCTACGGTCTGGGAGGGGCTACTTAGCCCAGTGACTGCTGGGAGTTGTAGTTTTTAAAGTTTTTAGATACACTAAATGGTTTTCTGTATTGTTCTGCTATGAGCATTATTAAAAGAAAGAATAATTCATAAGATACTCACCTCCTGTCTTCATATAACTAATATTTTCCGTCACAAGCTAGGAAAATCTCAATTTATATGGACACTTACCTGTCCATTGAGCCTGTGATGTTGGCACTGCAGCCGATCTTTAGATCAGCTGTCGGGTGCAGCCACCAACATTCCTGGTAAGAGAACCCGGCAGTAAAGCCTTTCGGCTTCACAGCCGTTTCGCTACTGCGCATGCGCGAAGTGCGCTGCACTTTCTAATTGTTCAGTAGTGGAGGAAGGAGGAGGGGGCTGAACTTTCCGGAGACAGGGCCATGGCCTAATCTCCTGGAAGTGGGGGACGATACCTGTCAAAAACAGGAGACGGATAAGCCAAAGTTCCACTTTTGAGTGGAACTCCTCTTTAACCACTTAAGGACCTTGCCTGTTTTTCAGACTCAGTGTTTACAAATTTGAAACAGTTTTTTTTGCTAGAAAATGACTTGGAACCCCCAAACATTATATATTGTTTTTATTCTAATACCCTAGAGAATAAAATGGGCGGTCATTGCAATACGTTTTTGTCACCCCAAATTTGCGCAGCGGTCTTACAAGCGCACTTTTTTGCAAAACAAAAACACTTTTTGAATTAAAAAATAAGACAACAGTAAACAGTTAGCCTAATTTTTTATACTGTGAAAGATAATGTTACGCTGAGTAAAATGATACCCAACATGTCACGCTTAAAAATTGCGCCTGCTCGTGGAATGGAGTCAAACTTTCACCCTTAAAAATCTCCATTGGCGACATTTAAAAAATTCTACAGGTTGCATCTTTTGAGTTACAGAAGAGGTCTAGAATTATTGCTCTCGCTCTAACGATTGTGGCAATACTTCACTTGTGCGGTTTAAACACCGTTTTTATATGCGGGCGCTACTCATGTATGCGTTCGCTTCTGCGGCGCAAGCTCGTCGGGACGGAGCACTTTAAAAGAAAATGTTTTCTTATTTATTTTACTTAATTATATTTATTTTTACACTGTTTTTAAAAAAAAAATAGGTCACTTTTTTACATTCCTTGTAATAGAAAAAAGCATGGCAGGTCCTATTAAATATGAGATCTGGGGTCAAAAAGACCTCAGATCTCATATTTAGACTAAAATGCAAAAAATGTATTTGTCATTTAAAATTACAACACAAAAATGTGCCTTTAAGACACATGGGCGTAGGTGACGTTTTGACGTGGCTTCCGCCCTGAAATGCTATGGAGACGGGTGGGGGCCATCTTGCCCTCACTCATATCTATGGTAAGCAGCGAGAAGGACCCGATCGCCTCCACCACTACCAACGGCTCCGGTAAGCGACAGAGGGCGCGGGAGATAACAGATATCTTGCGCAAAAAATAAAAACCGCAGAGGTGATTAAATACCACCAAAAGAAAGCTCTATTTGTGGGAAAAAAAGGTCATAAAGTTTGTTTGGGTACAGCATCACACGACCGCACAATTGTCAGTTAAATCAACGTAGTGCCGAATCGCTAAATCTTCCAGGGCTGGAGTGGTTGAACAAACTCTCAGCAGTACTTAGGATCTTATACGCTTCCTGGGTTCAACCTAATCAATCAAAAACTTAAAAAAAAGTACAGCTATAGGCATGTTTTCATTTTTTGACAGAGTGAAATTAGGTTATATAACCCCTTTCAATTTTTTTGTGTGCCATTGGGGAGAGATCCCTTCATTTCCTGTTCCACAGCCAAAACAGGAAGAAGAGAAAACTTCTCCAAAGTAAGAAAACCCCTGGTTATCATCAGGGTTACTAGTATTGGAAGATTTCCCCTCTGTTCTTGTTCTGGGGGCAACCCAAAATTTGTAATTTTCTTCCACTTTTGATGGTGTCAGTAAACATAACAAAAAAAAATGGTGAATCTCCCTAATGAGGACACAGATAGCAATAAAAACCTGACAGATTCTCTAATGCCGCGTACACACGGTCGTTTTTTGCGATGAAAAGAAACAACGTTTTTTAAAACGTCATTTAAATTGATCGTGTGTGGGCAAAACGTTGTTTTTTGTCTTAAAAAAAACAACCAAAAAAAAATTCCAACATGCTTGAATTTTTTGTGTCGTTTTTCAAAACGTCATTTTTTGTTTCACAAAAAGTCACCGTGTGTAGCAAAAACGTTGTTTAAAACGACGTTTTTCAACCCACGCATGCCCAGAAGCTAGTTATGAAGCGAGCTTCAATGGAAAAGAGTGGTGAACGTAACCTCGCTTTTTGTGAAAAAACGATGGTGTGTATGCAAAATTGTCTTTGAAAAGTGACGTTTCAAAAACGTCGTTTTTTACTTCACAGAAAACGTTGTTTTTTTTCATCGCAAAAAACGACCGTGTGTACGCGGCATAAGCCTTCTCCATTTTCTCCAAAATATCTTAATCGAAAATAAATTTCCTAATAAAATGTCAGCATCAGCAATAAAAACAACTATAACTAAAGTAGATAAAAATAACTATAATAAAAATAAAACAAAACTATATAAATATAATAAACAATAAAAACAACTATAACTAAAGTGAATAAAAATAACTAAAATTTTATATTTTAGATTTGGGTGATTCCAGCTGGTTAAAGCTAGAATTGGATAGATGTCAGATGATTAAAGAACCTTTTAGTGGTAACTAGTATGAACTCTTGTCCTGACAAGGAGCAAACAGCTATAATTTCTCAGTTGTAAGACCCTTGGATGGAAGAGGAAACCAAAAAGGCAAATGAGATAATCATTCTCCAGCGGTGGTCTTTAAAATGGGTGTAAGGAACCAATTATAGGTAAGTAAATAATTTTCATATCATTTTGAAGAGGTGTGCAGAAAGAAACATGCTGTCAACAAATGAAGCAGCTTGCCAAAAATTTCAAGACAGGCTTTCAATTAAACTTTTCACAATAAACAAAACAATTATAAACTGCATGCCCAGGTTGATAGCTGAAACGACTATCTAGCTGTAGAAAATTTGAGAGCTCGGCTACTGAAAAATCATTATATAGCACCACATTCCTTGGTAAATACAGAATAAAGGAATACGATTTGTGGGACTTTAAAGGCGCAAAAAATATATACACATACATTTAATGAGTTCATTTTTTTTTAGAATGAATAGATGAAACATTATTCACATAATGGATCATTGAAAAACAGAACAAACAGAAATACACATCTGATTAGTCTCTACATGTTTTGCCATTTGCTGGCTTCTTCAGGAGAACTTTGATATCAGGCGCAATGTATATGATCACTAAAATGAAAAAATACATATTTAAGAAATAAGACACAAAAATACAAATAAAGAAACAAAATATACAGGAATTTCATAAACTTCCAGATTTGGGCAGAAATCACAAAGCTCAAGCATGGGCCTGGAACCTGACCTGTGTATTCAGTAGATGGATATATACCACAATATGGATGGATGAATTTGATAATTTGGGAGTACCATAGAGAGGGATAATAATTGTTAGGAGGATACACCATGGGTCCATCTAATAAATAAAAATATATATATATATGAAAATTATATCTCCAAAATGATGGCGCAAAAATAGGATAGGAATTATAATTAGATTTGAACTGGCAACCTTAAGCTAGCAATGAATACAATGGATACGGCTTAAATTCCACTCCTGTCAGTGAAACAACAAACAGGTACAGAGACAATCTCTAAGGACCTTCAGACTTATATCCCGGGGTTTCCTTAAGTCAAAAAGACAAAGGTTCAACCAAACATCCATTAGAGCCAAAGTAGAAAAAATAACATAAACATCCAAAATCCAATGATCTGATTACCTACCAGAAAGCACCTCCAAAGCTCTCTTCCTGACATGGACCGAACATTGTTTGGCTGGTAGTGATCCTCCTTTTATCCCCCTCCACCTCGTTTGGTGCCAAATCATTGGCGCAAAAACGAGGTGAGGACACAGGAAATGTCGAGCAATGGATTTTGTCGCACCGGAAGTGATGTCTGACGTCACGCGGCGTACTGGAAGTGACATATGGTGGCCATCCGGGACCGGAAGTGGATGAGAAAATTAACTCCGGTATACCAGAAGCTCGTCCAAACCACACCACTTTCTGCCACACAAATAGATCTGGCTACAGTGGCAAGCGACGGGACCAAACTAGACTCGATGGTGCATAGATGGATATCCATATAGAACAAACAAAAGTATGTTCTATGACCCATTCACTCCTAGATTACAGAGGAATGGTAATGGAAGGAAAGGAGTGAATGGGTCATAGAATGGACTTTCGTTCTCTATGGATATCCATCTATGCACCATCGAGTCTAGTCTGGCAGCTTCCGGCCACTGTAGCCAGATCTATCTGTGTGGCAGTAAGTGGTGTGGTTGGGACGAGCTTCCGGTATATTGGAGTTCATCTCCTCATCCACTTCCGGCGCCGGACAGTCAACATATGTCACAAATGGTGCGCCTCCTGATGTCAGACGTCAATTCCGGTGCGACGGCATCCATTGCCTGACATTTCCTGTGTCTTTACCTCGTTTTGGCGCCAATGATTTGGCTCCAAATGAGGTGGAGGGGGACAAAAGGAGGATCACTACCAGCCAAACAATGTTTGTTCCATGTCAGGAAGAGAGCTTTGGAGGCGCTTTCTGTTAAATAGGTAAACAGAGCATTGGATTTTGGATGTTCATGTTCTTTTTTCTACTTTGGCTCCCATGGATGTTTAGTTGAACCTTTGTCTTTTTGACGTAAGGAAACCCCGGGATAAAAGTCTGAAGGTCCTTAGAGATTGTCTTTGTTCCTGTTTGTTGTTTCGCTGACAGGAGTGGAATTTAAGCCTTAACCACTGTGTTCATTGCTTCTAAATTAAGTTAGCCAGTTCAAATCTAATTATATTTCCTATATTTTTGCACCTTAATTTTGGAGATATAATCTTCAGATATATATATATATTTTTATTTTTTAGATGGACCCATTGTATCCTCCTAACAATTATTACCCCTCTCTATGGTACTCCCAAATGTTCCAATTCATCCATCCATATTGTGGCATATATCCATCTACTGAATACACAGGTCAGTTTCCAGGCCAGTGCTTGAGCTTTGTAATTTCTGCCCAAATCTGGAAGTTTATGAAATTCCTTTGTATTTTGTTTCTTTATTTGTATCTTTGTGTCTTATTTCTTAAATATGTATTTTCTCATTTAGTGAAGAAGCCACCAAATGGCAAAACATGTAGAGACTAATCAGAAATACATGTCTGTTTGTATATTTCAATGATCCATTATGTGAATGATGTTTTGTGTATTTATTCTTAGAAAATTTAAACTCATTAAATGTATATCTTTTCTATTTTTCTTTTTTTTTTTTGCACCTTTAAAGTCCCACTGTCAGGGCTGGGCTCAGCCCTTCCTTCTCTGAGATGGCCGCTCAGCTGTCGGCTAATTGCCAGCTCTCCACAGTGACTCACCTGTTGATGATCCTGCTCGCCAGTCCTGCTACTTAAGCCTTAAGTTTAGTTGCTCTCTGCCTTCGCCTTGGTCAACATCACAGAGACTATCTCCTCCGTTCCTGTTGAAGTCTTGCTTGGCTGATGTCTCTCCTGGCTCCTGATCCCGCTTGCTGTTCTACACGTTCTTCTCTGGCTTTCTGACAATTGGTTCGGCTGGCTCTCTAATCTGGTTCCTGAACTCTGGCAATGATTTGACTACGCTTACTCTGTTTATCTTTTTGTTATTATTATTATTATTATTAAACAAGTGTAATTTAACTGTACTTCTGTCTCTGTAATTATACTATTGTAAGTGACTTGTTTGTACATTTTAATATTAATAGTACAAAAGGCAGGCTGGGAGACCATCACTTGACTTGGTAATTCCTGTAGAGCAACATTTTTTAATGTTATTTAAACAACTCTAAAGTATATCCTTATTTTCTAAAAAATCATCTATAAATTTGTATTTTAGTACATATTTTGGCCCTGTAATCTATTTTCCTTGAAATTGTTTGTTATTGTTTTTTTGCCTCCTCTCTTTTCCCCCTCTTTTCTGTTTTGTTTGTAATGAGCAGTGCACCTTAGTAGTGGTCAGTCTATGCACACTGAAAATACAGTCCAACTTATTAGCGAGCAAGAGAGTGTGACTCTGTTCCTGCATACAGTGGAACCAAGGAGAACAAATATATATATATATATATATATATATATATATATATACATATGTATATATATATATATTGGCAATATATTGTATTTATGGATTGCATCTGTACATTTAAGTAAAACATTTTAACATTTTGAAATTTGAACAATTTTATATGTCTGACTTGATACATATAAAAAAAAGCAATCCCTGCGCTAAAGGTTCTAATTAGCGATTAGGCCTGCCGCTGTTGTACATAACATAGGTCAAAACATGGAAAAAAGGGTATAAGTACCACAGCGCTGACAGCCTGAATAAATACAATAAAGTGCATACAAAATTAAGTGAAAAATGAATCCAAAAATACAAAACATATATAAAGCATGTAGCCAGTGAAAACGTAGAAAAAACGTGCAAATAAACATAAACTTTAGGTTCCTTTCACAGGTGCCTTCCACAGGTGCTTCTGTGCTAGAAATAGTGCAAATGAATTTTTTGTAAATTTTTTGTCAATTTTGTTTAACCACTTAACCCCCAGACCAATATGCCCAAAGGCGTTTTTACAATTCGGCACTGCGTTGCTTTAACAGACAATTACGTGGTCGTGCCACGTGGCTCCCAAACAAAATTCACGTCCTTTTCTTCCCACAAATAGAGCTTTCTTTTGGTGGTATTTGATTACCTCTGCAATTTTTATTTTTTGCGCTATATACAAAAATAGAGCGACATTTTTGAAAAAAAATCAATATTTTTTACTTTTTGTTATAAGAAAAATCGAATAAACTAAATTTTAGTCAAACATTTAGGCCAAAATATATTCAGCCACATGTCTTTATTAAAAAAAAAATCGCAATAAAAAAAAACTAGCTACCTAGAGCGGCAACAGTGACACTAATACAGCGATCAGAAAAATGATTGCTTGCTGTGGTGGCTCAACGTGATTGGCACTGCGCTGACAAGCCGTTCACCTCTGCAGCCAAGGGTTCGGATCCCGGTCTCGGCTACATGTGAATTGAGTTTGGTGGCCTCAGCCCGGCTCCCGGTGGGTGTGCTATGCAAGGTACGCCTGTGCTTAGTACGCCCACCCCCCCCCACAAAAACCACCACACTTGCACGCACACGAAATTGGTTTAACACACACGCACTTTGGCCATGCTGTCTCCTAAAATAAAGAGAGGCGAAGGACCTACGGGGCTGGCTGGGTGGGCTAGGCCCCCTCACTCCCTCATAGGGGGAGTCCCTCTGCCCTGTTGGGCTCCCAAGTAGAGCAGGTAGGGCAGGGTGAGTGGGAGGCCCCCCTCACACCCGCCATTGCCACCGGGGGCATGGAGAAGGATGGCGATTGCCTCCGGGGGGAGGGTCTGCCTACTCCCAACTTCGGCAGTCCGGCTCCTCTCTCTCGAGTTCACGCACAAAAAATACACTTTAAAAAAAAAGAAAAATGATTGCTTAGTGACACTGGCAATTGAGAGTGAAAGGGTTAACTAGGGCGGTGATCAAGGGTTCACACTAACTGTCACACTGACACTAAATGCAGTGATCAGTAAAAAATATGATCACTGCATTCAGTGACAGGGGGATCGGGGGGGTTAAATGTGCCTACATGTCCTGGTGTCAGTGTAGTGTTGGTGCAGACTCACTTGTGATGTCTTCTCTCCTTAGCGGCGGTTGAAAATACTGCCGAGAGGAGAGATTACATCACTTCCCCCTTCCTGTGTTTACACAGGAAGAGGGCGAGGGAGGACGCGCATTGGCTGGGAGCGATCCGGAGGGGGCGGACAAAAACAAACAGCCGCCCCCTCATCCCGGATCGCTCCTGAAGCCATTGGACCCCCAACCCACGTCTAGGCAGGGACGTACAGGTACGCCAATGTGCCTGTACGTGCCATTCTGCCGACGTATATGTACATGCGGCGGTCCTTAAGGGGTTAATGTCACATTAAGGCCCCATGCACAAGGGACGCCGGTGCCATCTCTGCTAAACACACTAAAACCGGTGTTTAAAAACGCCCGTTTTGCCGTGAATTTCGCTGCGTTTTACCGTGTTTGCGTTTATAAGCGTTTAGTTAAGAAACATCATAAGACCCTCCCTAAGCTCAAAAAACAGTATTATTTAACCATTTCAGCCATTTTGTGAGACCAGAGTGAGTAGCAGCTGAGAGCAGCAGTGTACTTGTATCTAGCGTGTCACTTGCCACGTCACCTGCCACAAGTTGTGAATTATCCACTTGCACGTCACCTGGCCACGCCACCTGCCACAAGTTGTTGATTGTCCACTGGCCACGTCACCTGCCACAAGTTGTGGATTGTCACCTGGCCACATCACCTGCCACAAGTTGTTGATTGTCCACTGGCCACGTCACCTGCCACAAGTTGTGGATTTTCCACTGGCCACGTCACCTGCCACAAGTTGTGGATTGTCCACTTACCACATCACCTAACCATGACACCTGCCACAAGTTGTGGATTGTCCACTTGCCATGTCACCTGGCCACATCACCTGCCACAAGTTGTGGATTATCCACTTGCCAAATCACCTGGCCACGTCACCTGCCACAACTTGTGGATTGTCCACTTGCCACGTTACCTGGCCACTTCACCTGTTCACATCACCTGGCACGTCATCTGGCAACAAGTTGTGGATTGTCCACTGACCACGTCACCTGACCATGTCACCTGCCACAAGTTGTGGATTGTTCACTTGCCACCTCACCTGGCCATGTCACCTGGCCATTTCACCTGCCACAAGTTGTGGATTGTCCACTTGCCACGTCACCTAGCCACATTACCTGGCCACAAGTTGTGGATTGTCCACTGGCCACATCACCTGGCAATGTCACCTGCCACATCACCTGCCACAAGTTGTGGATTGTCCACTTGCCACATGACCTGGCCATGTCACCTGCCACAAGTTGTGGATTGTCCACTGGCCACGTCACCTGGCCAAGTCACCTGCCACAAGTTGTGGATTGTCCACTTGCCACGTTCAATGGCCATGTCACCTGCCACAATTTGTGGATTGTCCACTGGCCACGTCACCTGCCACAAGTTGTGGACTGTCCACAATGCAATGCAAACAATTACAGTTTTTTTATGTTTTTTTTTATGTTTTTTCATAATTTGCCATCATTTTTGATATTTCTAATGTAAAAAAATAGGTCCCCTTTAAAAACGCCTATAAACGAAATTGTGGCAAAACACGGTCTGAAACGTCTGAAACGTGGAAAACTTTTGAGTCTGAACCTATTTTTTTATCTTCTGGAAAAACGAGGTTAAACGAAACTGCCTAAAAACGGCGACAAATGAGACTGTGTGCATGGACACATAGGATAACATTAAATGTGTTCAGGGGCAGTTGAAAAAGCTGTCCAACTGCCTCTGAACATGCGTTTACTAGCGCTTATCAGCGTCTCTTGTGCATGGGGCCTAATTGACCAGCATCTATCCAAAAAGTAATCAGTTACTCCATCCAAAATTTTAATGTTCTAAATTATGGAGACATGATTGTAATGCCTACTTGGATCATAATATAGCAGGAGTGCCACCAACCATAAAGACAGTATAGGACTAGCACACTTGACCAGTCTTCTAAAACCTGAAATAGAAATGCTCAGATGAGAGATGTGTAAAAAACAACAACTTAATTTTCAATTAAGATATTTTTAGCTCTTATAAACAGAAACAAAAAGCAAAAGCCAAGGACACGTGCAAGGTGTTTGGAAACCATGCACATTTTTCTCACCAGCCACTGAAAGAAGAAGAGAAAATGGTTGACCTGTATGTATTGCATTATATTGAACCACTGTGTAATTATTCTAACACAATAATAAGAAGGCTTATCGAAAGAAGAGTTCTGCCCAGATCTTCACATGCTATTGTCTCATCTCTATTATTGACTGACTTTCGGTAACCTACATCTGTTTGCATTTATGAGCAGAAGGTATTTGAAAATATTTAGGACATGGTACTAAAAGCCGAGCTGTGCAAAGCATACAAACTCTTTGCAGTTTACAGCGAGATACCCAAATTTATCAATATAGCTTGTTGTTTAAAGAGGACAAACTTCAGAAGCTTTGCCCAAAAAAGTCAAGCAGAAAGCTGGGCTTGGCCAGTAAAGGGAACTCTTAAGGCGTCAGCATACCAAGGCATTTCAACAATGTCATGCTCCCAACTTTGTGATAACAGTTTGGGGATGGCCCCTTCCTGTTCCAACATGACTGCGCACCAGTGCACAAAGCAAGATCCATAAAAAAATGGATGAGTGAGTTTGAGGTGAAGAAACTTGACTGGCCTGCACAGAGTCTTGACCTTAACCCGATAGAACACCTTTGGGATAAATTAGAGTGGACACTGTGGGCCAGGTCTTCTCATCCACATTAGTGCCTGACCTCACAAATGCACTTCTGGAAGAATGGTCAAACATTTCCATAGACACACTTCTAAACCTTGTGGACAGCCTTCCCAGAAGAGTTGAAGCTGTTATAGCAGCAAAGGGTGGGCCAACTCAATATTGTACCCTACGGACTAAGACTGGGATGCCATTAAAGTTCATGTGTGTGCAGGTGCATATCATGAAATGAGTGGGCCTGTGTGCATAATAAAAAGTGGGCCTTGAGCACAGGAAGAAAAAATGTGGCAGGCGTGTCAAAAAATGGGTGTAACTTAAATTGTGCAACATTTTGGGCGTGGCTAAATAGGGTGTTGTTTAATAGAGCCTAATATGACTTACATAGTGCAAAATGCAGTAATGGTAAATAGGCAATGCACAGTGAGGAGTGTATGGTGGTGGATAGTATGTGCAGGAGAGGAGTGGGGTGTGTTTGGTGGTGGGTAGTATGTTCAGGAGAGGAGTGGGTGTGTTTGGTTGTGGGTAGTATGTTCAGGAGAGGATTGGGGTGTGTTTGGTGGCGGGTAGTATGTTTAGGAGAGGATTGGGGTGTGTTTGGTGGCAGATAGTATGTTCAGGAGAGGAGTGGGGTGTGTTTGGTGGCAGGTAGTATGTTCAGGACAGGAGTGGGGTGTGTTTGGTGGCAGGTAGTATGTTCAGGACAGGAGTGGGGTGTGTTTGGTGGTGGGTAGTATGTTCAGGAGAGGAGTGGGGTGTGTTTGGTTGTGGGTAGTATGTTCAGGAGAGGAGTGGGGTGTGTTTGGTTGTGGGTAGTATGCTCAGGAGAGGATTGGGGGGGGGTTGGTGGCGGGTAGTATGTTTAGGAGAGGATTGGGGTGTGTTTGGTGGCAGATAGTATGTTCAGGAGAGGAGTGGGGTGTGTTTGGTGGTGGGTAGTACGTTCAGGAGAGGAGTGGGGTGTGTTTGGTTGTGGGTAGTATGTTCAGGAGAGGAGTGGGGTGTGTTTGGTTGTGGGTAGTATGTTCAGGAGAGGAGTGGGGTGTGTTTGGTTGTGGGTAGTATGTTTAGGAGAGGATTGGGGTGTGTGTGGTGGCGGATAGTATGTTCAGGAGAGGAGTGGGGTGTGTTTGGTTGTGGGTGGTAGTATGTGCAGGAGAGAAGTGTATAGTGTACAGCAGTGGGTAGTATGTGCAGGGAGAGAAGTATGGAGTGTATGGTGGTTGATATTATGTGCATTTAAAGAGTGCAGAGTGTATGGTGGTGGGTAGAATGTGCAGTTGAGGAGTGTGGAGAGTACAACAGCATGGGATTATTTAAAGGATGTGATTTTTTTTCTATACCCACTGTATATCTCTCAAGGCTTCACGAAAAAAATCATATTTTATTTTTTGTCCATTGAGGGACATATGAATTCTAAAACTGATGAGATGTTCTAAAGAAGTCCAAGAATGGGTTGAGCAACAAAGGCTAACAGACTCAAGAAAAAAATTAATTATTGGGGACCGTCTGCAGCTCTGAAGACCTAATGCGTGAAGTTGACATCAGATGAGGCCTGAATATCGGCTTGGTAGAACTTACCTTGGATTCTGTTTAGGCATAAAACCTGCAGACAGAATTATTTAGAATAATCCTTTCTTCAGAAATGACATAGAATTAACATCTAATAACAGACCCACAGCATTGTGAAATAAAACCAGGTTTGCGTTAAGCACAGGGTGCACAGTTCAGGACTACGCACAATACAGACTTCAGGAGTAATCTATGCACAGTGTGCAGTTAAGGAGTGTGCTATGCACAGAGTTCAGGAGTGTGCCACACACAGGGTGCAGAGTTCAGGAGGAAGTATTCAGGAGTGTTCTATGCACAGAGCGCAGGGTTCAGCATTGGATTACGCACAGTGCAGAATGAAGGAGTGCGCTACGCACAGTGCGAAATGCAGAGGTGCGATATTCACAGAGTGCAGAGTTCAGAAGCGCACTTCACACAGAGTGCAAGAGTTCAGGCCTCTGTGTTTACAAGTGACAGTGGTAAGCACATAGTCAGTGACATAGTTAGCGTTCCACCATGTTTTGACTGCAAAATAGCCCTGCCTCTTACCAGGGAGAGTAGAATATAAATATTATATATAAAGCAATCTTATGTACACACAGGGTAGCACCACTCTAACTCTGAAAACCTACAAATATGCATGTTGGTTACTGGTACCTTCACTCCAGGTGCCAGGTTCAGATGACCTCCCACTCGTCACAAATTTGGAATGTGGATATACTGTATGGAAAGAACCTGCACTCTGTAATCCGTCCAAATTATTTATTCTATAATCACCAAGTACAAAGTAACTGCTAACATGTTTTGGTGAAGAGCCTTGTTCACAGCATAGTTCTAGTACTATAAATTTGCAGTACACATATGCTGCAGATATATAGTACTAGAACTATATACTATATATCTACTACACATATATCTGCAGTGTTTTGTTAACCTTTTTCAAAGAGCTAAGTCCCATAAATCTCTCCTGACCAGTTCCTCTGTTATCAGCCTGATAACTCCTGACAAATTCTCAGACACATCAGATGAAAGCAGCCTGAAATTTCTGTCCGGGGAGGTTGCTATAAATAGATTAGCAGGGAGCTGGCCCTGTTACAAAACACCTCTGAGAGTCTCTGCCTAGTCACGTAGACGCATTTCAGACATCTGATCTGTGCCTAATCATTTTGACCATCTGCAATAAAAGGCACTTTTGGAAACTTTGGATGTGCAGCCATTTCTTTTTTTTCTCAAGCAATTTGAACTATCTTGTCTGTATGCCCAGACATCACACTCTGTGTTAAACAAGAAGAGAACATTTCCTAACATGATCTGAACTTTCTAAACAGTATAAAAATGTGAAGACAGCAGATATACATGTAAAACCTATGTAGGTAGATTTAGTTCATCTGAGGCTGTTCATTATTATTATTATTTTTTTAATTATTTCTATTCCTTACTTTTGTCTTTATGAAGAAGAAATGCATTGAAGATATATAAGAATATATACTGTATTATACTAGTATCGGTGGATTGTTATCATATATATATATATATATATATATATATATATATATATATATATATATCTGTTGTGCATAGGGAAAAACCCCTGTAATACATTTATAAAATAATAAAATAATATTGTAAACTGTTCACTTCACTGGGTGTATGGAGGGTTTACATCCACTTTAACCAGCATGGGCACTCAAGAGCATATACAACATACTCGAAATGACAAAAGATAAAATCCTTTATCTCAAACTCGATGTTCCTCATCCCCTAGTGCCTCCAATCTCCATTACCATCATCTACGTTCTTTCAAAATGTACCCATAGGTAAGAGTGCTGGGACCATCGTTTTTTGTTCCCTCTCTTCTTTTTCTAATGAATTATTATTGATTATGAATGTATAATCTATTATAGGTACTCCCAGCTGCTCCTGATGAGTGGAGACAATCTACGAAACGCGTCAAGTTTTCATTTTTTTTTCTTTCAAATAACAATTTTTATTTTCATAAAAGGTCAGTGCAAAACATAGCAGCAGTTAAGTTTTCATATTTGATGCCATGTAACAGTAATCATGTGTTTACTATGGATTTTACTTGTTTGAATCATCAATTAATTATAATACCTATCATGTTTTTACATATTTTGGGTATACAGCTGGTTTCATCATTAATCATGTGCTACTATGTATATAATGCAATTAATTTTATCATTGTGATTTACCAATCATGTTTTACCTTACTCTGTATCATACTTATTGATTTAATATGAATATCATCTATTGCTCAACTGTGTTATTAACCTCCCTGGCGGTATGATTCTTTCTGATTGTTGCTGAAAGCGGTACCATTATTTGCAAGGAAATTTGGTGTTATATATTGTAGGCCTGTAATTCTTAGGACCTAAATCTGACCAAACAAGAGTCTAATAGGCATCCTGGGTATGAATTTTTTTTTAAATAAAATTATAAATTATAATATAATAAATAATTATAAATAATTATAACAAATGATATTATAATTATAATAAACATTATTCTAATATGTAATCAACTCAAAATCAGTGAAATTTGCTCAGTTGCAGAATTGTCACTGTCATTACTTTTTTTTTTTATGACGAATTTCCCCACAAATCGCTATCGCTCAATTCTGCAAGTGATTATAATTTATTATCGCTGTTTTTTAGCTGCTCTAAAACCATTTTTGACATAAAGGGACATTTTTGGTTGCTATGGGAAATCTACAGTTTGCAGGCAGAACAGTTTTTATTTTATAAAAGAACATGCAGGGCACAGGGCAGACCACTAGAGACAAGCGGGGTGTGTATTTTTTACATAAAGTACTGTAATCTATAGGATTACAGTTTACTGTATGTATAGTGTTTGTTTACTTTTTTGAATTTGGTGCCGTTCTCTGCCCCCGTGCGTCGTAACGTCCCAGGGAACGGAGCTCGGATGCACACAGAGGCACTGTATGAAGGATGAGGATGCCGCTCGCTCACACAGCGTGGATGCATCGCTGGATCCAGGGACAAGGTAAGTAAACCTTGCCTATGGACAATGCGAGGCGAGCCCGAGTCTGACTTGGAGTTACCGATCGCAGCACAGAATTTTAACCCCTAGTCAGACTCGGGAATACCGCCAGGGGGGTTAATAAGCATCATATTTACCTTTATTGATTGATTCATTCTACCCTAGTGCTGTGTTTCATACACAGTCCCATTACCTTATTTTCTCACATTTTCACCTCCTTTTCATATAATTAGGGATGGAGACCTGTGTACTGTACAGTCATGACGTCATACAAAGTCCCAACAATTTTTTATTTTACCATATATATATATGTTATAGATATTATCATACATTGATTAGTTTTTATAATTTCTTTATAATCTAATTTTAAGTTACCATAAATTTGTTGTATAGTTGCATATGATTTGAGAGAGGGTATGTGGACTTATGTGGTGTGAATGGAATTCAATTTGCAGTTATGATGGGGATTTACCTCCCCTCATTCCAGTGTAGGGATAGATGTATGTCCCTATATATGTTTTGATCAAGATATTGGGGGAGGGTATATATACACTGATCTATCATGAATGCTGTATGTGAATCTTCGGGGTGCTATTTTGGAATCGTGGACCGATTAATGTACTGACAGAGCAATTGATAACTATACATCAGTATATACTATTTAGTCTATTTATACCACGTGTGTTCTAACCCTCATGGTGCACCTGAATAAGATGGATTATTTCTTATCTTGGCTTTGTAAGTTGGGCATACACAGGGTTATGTTCTCTTGTGTTAGCCCATACATTAAGTGAGCCGCACTGTGTGGCCACGCCATCTGACGAAGTCTATGACAATTACACGTTAGAGCGTGACCACGCGGCTACAGTATTGGTCAGCGAGTGTGCAGCTCAATTCGGGAATCATCGTGAGCAGTCTTTCGACGAGCGGTGGGAACACTATACATGGGCTGATAAGTGACCTATTGTCTACATGCTTTGAAAATATTTTAATCTTATAAGTGCAATTGTTTAGGAGGGATTTTTGGTGAATAGTTTTACATAACAAAATCACGCTATGAGATTGTTCTTTTCATTGTGAGTTACTGCTGATGAGAGGAGGAACTCCGGTGGGAGAAGGATCCTGTGCTTAAAGGGGTCGTTTATACTGTGATCTGCCAATGAGAAGAGGATTCTTAATTACAGTTAACTCTGTTGGGAGAAGGTGTCTATATCTCAAGGCGTGTTTTATTCTTTGATCTGGTGAGTTCAAAATCCATAGGGAGCAGTATTCCACGAGGTGTGGTGATGGAGTGACTTTAAATATCATCCCCTGCCCTACCCAAGAGATGCAAATAATTTAGGACTCACTTGGTGTGTATATATGTTTTGGGACTATTTCACTGAATACGCCAGTTTAGCGCTGCTAAAGCTCTTTCTTCTTCTGAAAAATTAAAGCATATTTTAAGAGTAGAATATAGTCTGAAAAATAATCTTTCCCTTGGGTGAAAAAAGGATGAATTAATATTGAGATCTGGGATGTTCAGCTTGTTTAGAAGCTGTATTGGTAAACAGCTTTGGATCAAATCTATTAAAAACAGGACTCCAAACAATTCAGTGTTTTCTCTGTTCAAAAGTCTCTTTTAAAATTTCAATGGAAAGAGGAAGATAAAAAAGGGTATATCAATGGGATATGAAGTACACTTTAAAACATGTATGCAACTGTTGATGTGGACAATTGATCGACACTAATAGTCTTCTTCTCCTTCTTGTCCAAAGATGGCCTTACATGTGAAACGTATTGATACATTGCCTCCTGCATGTATCCTTACCTGCCAATTGTCTTTCCTGTCTGTCTGTTATCAAACCTGAAAAACTGCAGATTCTGTGGGTAGGTCTGTCGTCCGGAGCTCGGTAGGTGGAGTTGTGATGTCAGTAGACTCCCTGCCCAACTCTACACTCCCCTTGTCAACATGCATTTTCTCCTGTGTATTTCTTACACTGAACTTTTGCTATGATTTCTAACATCCAGTCAATACCCAGAAAAGTCACCACATGACTCCAGCATGCCCAATCATGCTGAGGTGTAGAGAAGCCAATTTTGGGAGAGCTGGAGAAGAAAGGAGGAGGGGATCTGAAGTACACAGAATGTCTCTCTCAAGCTTGTGCATGACATATGTAAATCACCTGTCACTCACAGCAAGGGGAAGAACTGACTCCTATTTCTCTGTGTGTCAGTTTTTATCTCACTGAAAAGACTGAGAACAGATGACATGAAATCCTATACTGTACAAGGTGCAAGCCTTAATTAGAAAAACATTATTCGGGTTTACATCCACTTTAGGGTGCAGATTATTGGTAACATTTTATTGTACCTTGCTCAAAGGAGGATGGATTTGTATAGTTTTTAACCACTTGCCAACCGACCGCTGAATATTTACGGCCACAAGGAGGCTCTAAAATGCCGGGAGGCCGTCAATATACCGCATCTGGCCTCCCTCTGCTGGGGGGTGTGCGTGCATGCCGTCACGTCACTCATGTGCCGATGAGCATGCCTGCCGGCCGCGATGGCCGCCAGGCACCCGCGATCGGCACTCACAGAGCCAGGGACGTGGATCTCTGTGTGTGAACACAGAGATCCACGTCATGTTAGGGAGAGGTCACCTCCCCCAGTCAGTTCCCTCCCCCACAGTAAGAATCACCTAGCAGGGAACATATTTAACCCCTTGATCGCCCCCTAGTGTTAACCCTTTCCCGGCCAGTCACATTTATACAGTAATCAGTGCATATTTATAGCGTTGTTTGCTGTATAAATGTGAATGGTCCCAAAAATGTGTCAAAAGTGTCTGATGTGTCCGCCGATGTGTCCTGACAAAAATCTATATATATTTTTTTAAATGGGATATATATTATAGCAAAAAGTTAAAAATATTGTGGTTTTTTTTTCAAAATTGTCGCTCTATTTTTGTTTACAGCGCAAAAAATAAAAACCGCAGAGGTGATCAAACACCATCAAAAGAAAGCTCTATTTGTAGGAAAAAGGACGTAAAATTTTTTTGGGAGCCACGTCGCACGACTGCGCAATTGTCATTCAAAGTGTGACAGTGGCGAAAGCTGAAATTTCGCCTGGGCAGGAAGGGGGTATATGTGCCCAGTAAGCAAGTGGTTAAATGATATGTGAATAAACATTGTAATATTTCAGATTTGGTCACAAATCACAAAGACACTATTTGGCTATTGGTGCCACCCTATCCTTTGTAATCCTATCAATCATGTTCTATTGTATGGACGAGTCTTCAGATTCAACATCAAAGTTGCCATGAAGACTCTAGCCAGTGCATACGAGTAGCAGAATAAGGTTTTGTACAATTTTCATTTTCACCATTAGATCTGAGCATTTTTAATGGGGTGAGTCACCAACCTCCTTGTGCCACTCCTCACCGAGACACTCCTCCTTCAAACACACAGCAACCAAAGTTTTTTTTACAAAACTTGAAGAAGACTCTGGGTGGACTTGCCTGCACAGGGAACATGAACTGCTTGGCAGTGGCAGGTAAGGTACATAGGACATTTTGAAGTGGAAAGTAAAGGAACAGAAGCAAATGTGGCAATGCAGAAGAAGGCAAGCAATGTGATATAATCAGTCATTTTTGAAGTATCACCAAAGCAGTATTTTCTCATGCAGCAGTTTTAACGCGGTATAAACCCAAAACCAAAAATGTAATTTATTGCAGATTACCGATTGGTGTGTGTGTCCAATGATGTGCTGCATTCGTTTTCTTTTATAGGCATTTTCCATCTGTTTTCACTTGGTGATATAGCCAGTAACACACCTCATGTATTAGAGTGCCCTCACTTTGGATGAAGGGGAGCACAGGGAGCATCTTTGGACACCAGAATTCTCAGTCTAGGTAGAGGCGAGTGTTAGCTAGACTAGCAGATTCAGATCTGCCACATTTGCAGTGTTACTAGCTAAAACTTGTCAAACTCAATATCATTGCAGGTTGCATCAGCATTATGGCTGCCCTCAAAGGGCCTGTTGTGTCTATAAGCCTAGATATCCAGAGCACCCAAACCCCTGTGACATCAGAAGTCAAGAGTCCCCCGTCCTCTCTTACATCACAGTGTATCTTGTGCTGCTGCTGGGAAGAAGATGGGGACAGAGCTGGGAAGCAGAATGTTCAGAGTCTGGGGGAGGACTGAAGTCAGCTGCCGGAGTCTGCTAAATGCTGAGATCAGGGGAGGCGGAGATGTGGGGGTGCTGCGGCTGCACAGAGAGGCACAGGATCTGTAGAGAGAGTTCTTTCCTCCTCTCTGCTGTCCACTGCCAATGCAGGGAGGGGGGCTGAGACGAGGCTCTCCATGGCTACATGGAGAAAAGAAGGATCTTGCAGAGGAGTTCTGTCCCCCTCTCTGCTGCTCACTGCCAATGCAGGGAGGGTGGCCGAGACGAGGCTCTCCATGGCTACATGGAGAAAAGAAGGATCTTGCAGAGGAGTTCTGTCCCCCCTCTCTGCTGCCGACTGAGAAGCGGTGGTGGGGCAGAGAAGCGAGAGGAGCAGCAACAAAAGCAGTATACCAGGTCACATCGAAGAATTGTTTATCTGCAAGATAATAAATGATTGCTTTTGTTTTTAATACCTCTTTAGCCGGTTCACACATCTTCCAGGTCTGAATTCAGGCAAAAATTCAGACCTGAAATGGTGAACGGGGACGCACCGGACCCCCATGTTGTGCCCCATGCCACACATAGTGTGAATCCAGCCTTAAAGTTTTGGTTTGTTTATAGCATGTAGACTACTACAGGGCAATTGTTTAATTTATACAATACAAAAAGTCTCCACTAGATGAAGCGCTGTAACAGACTGAAAAGCACGAAGACTGAAATGGAGGAATGGTCTCTCACCAAACTTTTTACTAACAAAAAAACAGCAAAAGCAGCCTAAAGGGTGGGGCCATCTAAATGGAACTTCCCCTTTATAGTGCCGTCGTACGTGTTTTACGTCACCGTGCTTTGCTCAAGCATTTTTTTGGTGTGTATGCAAGGCAGGCTTGACAAGAATCGGGTTAAAAAAAATGTTGTTTATTCTAGAACATTAAAAATGGTCGCGTGTACGTAGCATTAGTATCAGTGCCTGCTATCATGCTATTATATTGTTATCTTAAATTGGAAATAATCCAAACCTTACATTTCTATAGTGATAATTTTATTTTATTTTAGATTGTATATACCGTATTTATCGGCGTATAACGCACACTTTTTCCCCCTGAAAATCGGGGACAAAGCAGGGGTGTGCGTTATACACGGATAGCGCACCTCGGACTCGGAGGGGAACGAGTGCCGCCGGAATTCACCGAGCCGGCATCTTCCCTTTACTCGGCTTTGACGTCACACACACAGTCCTGCCTCCACCACCGGCATTGGACCAGTGTTCTGTCAATCACAGGAGCTGGTCCAATGCTGATGGCGGAGGCGGGACTGGGTATGTGACTGCAGACGCCGAGTGAACAGGAGATGATGGCTGTACGAGATGACGGGCGGCTGCATGAGGAGATGGTGAGTCTGCAGAGGGACACACAGGCTGCAGAGGGACATGAGGCTGGACTGTATGTGACTGAGATGATGGCTGTACGAGATGACTGGCGGCTGCATGAGGAGATGAGGTGAGGCTGCAGAGGGACACACAGGCTGCAGAGGGACACACATGCTTCAGAGGGACACATATGCTGCAGAGGGACACACAGGCTGCAGAGGGACACTGACCATTATTTTGCTTCTAAGTGGTTTATTTATTTATTTTAAAATCCTGAAATATCTCTCTTAATTTGGGGGTGCGCGTTATACGTCGGTGTGCGTTATACGCTGATAAATACGGTACTCAATATTACATACAATTACATACAATATTACATTCTGGTGGGCAGAAGGTTATGGTGTTGCAAACTGCATGGAATATACAGTAATCACATTTTTTCAGTTTGAAAATTTCCTTTAGTCAAGCAGTTAAGCCTACTGAAATCATTAGTGTTTAGGAAAGCACTAGATTGCTCAGATATCTGAGGATAGTTAAGTCAAGCTTGTGCCATCTATGCTTGGTCATCATCAGATAAAGGCAAACTCATGAGGTGGCATCACTGCACTGGCCATCATCATCTTCCCTGCACTGCTGTGCTCCATGTGACCACCTCCTTTCCATTTCTGACATTCTGCATTAAAAGTAATTGAGCAGAAGTAGGGAATGCCAGAAAATCGGGGCATCAAAGCTCATGCAGTGAAGGGGGTCAAATACATTGCCTTAATAGGGGCCTCTGCTCCTCTAAATATGGCACTGCCTTAGACCTCTTTCACATTGAGGCGTGGAGCCGCGGTGACGGTATAGCCCCGCTATTTGTAGCGCCGCTATACCATCGTATTTACTGCGATATTCGGGCACTAGCGGTGAGGTTTTAACCCCCGCTAGCGGCCAAAAAAGGGTTAATACCGTTCTATTACCGCGGTTTCCCATTGATTTCAATGGGAAGGCGCGGTATAGGAGCGGTGAACACACCGCTCCTATACCGCGGTAAAGATGCGGCTAGCAGGACTTTTGGATCGCGCCTGCTAGCGCACTGCTTCAGTGTGAAAGCCTTCGGGCTTTCACATTGAACACTACAGGGCATGATTTTTCATGCGGTATAGCAGCGCTATTTTTAGCGCTGTACCACATGAAAAACGCCTCAATTTGAAAGGGACCTAAATGTAAACATTGATATAGAGCTCTGCTTATAGTCTTGCTACGATGAAAAATTAAACAGTAATAATAATGCTGAAATAACCTTTCTGATCACATTAATTTGCTTCCTGCATTGAATGGTTCAGCAAATTTCTGAATAGGAGCTGCCATGTCCTTAAATTATGCCCTGTGTGCTGGTTATAGCCCACTGCTGATCAATAACTGATCATGCAGTAAGTAGACCAGGTGCGGCCCCCAATGTGTCTAAAAAGCCACACAATAGAATTTTGTACTTAAATTACAGACAAACAGAAGATAAAGAAACATATTGAATTTTGCACACCCAGGAGCATGCAATTTATTGGAGTGGTGTAAAAATAGCATTATATTATAACTTTAATCTATAGCAGGTGCTCTCTTGTGAACAATTTGCTCAGTACAAAACTATAACAGAAAAAAACTAAATCCATAACCGTTAAAAAAAGGCAACCTAGAAACATGGGAAAGGCAGCAATTTGGGGAAATATTTCAAAATGATAACGTCAATGATAACGTCAGCTCTGGTGAGCAGGCCCATCGGAACCCGACAGGCAAAGCAAGCAATTGCCTGGGGCCCCGAGCTGGCCAGGGGCCCCAGCAGGGAGGGCCCTTGCCGCACCGCTACGTCCTCCTGCAGTCTGGTCGGCCAAGTACCATAACCACGCGTTACAGGAGATTCAGGTTCCTGTTCCCGGCCGGACTGACATGAAGTGCACACACTGAATGTTCACTTTCTTTCAGTCCGGCCCCGGGAACAGCAAACTGAATCTCCTGTACCGTGCGGTTATGGTACACGGCCGACCGGACTGCAGGAGGATGCAGCGATGCGGCAAGGGCCCTCCCTACTGGGGCCCCTGTGCGGACACCAACATATGCTGGCATGTGCATGTGAGGCGGAGGATAGAGGTAAGCCGCCATTACCCCCCCCCCCCACCGCTTCTGAACTTGAAAAGTCACTTTTTTTATTTATTTTTGCTTGGGGCCCCCAAATGTCTTGAACGGACCCTGCTGGTGAGGTATGAGTTTCTTATCATTCGAAGTGTTTACTCTCCACTGGCCTTTTGACACTACTATATGCCCTTAGAGTCGGTTCACACTGGGGCAACAAGACTTCCAGCACAACTTTGGGAGGCAACTTGGACAGGACTTGAGTATGAATCATCAGGCAACTTACAAGGCAACTTCAAGTTGCCTCCAGGACAGTACAAGGCAACTTCAAGTCGCCTCCAGGACAGGAGACTTTCCAGTGGCTAATCAAACAACAATCAGCCCTGGGGGAGGGAGGGGTTTGCCTGAGAAATGTATGTTATCTTCCTGGAAAGTTGCTTCAGTTAAGACAGTGATCAGACTTCTGAGGCAACTTCCATTGAAATCAATGGGTACAAGTTGCCTACAAGTCTAATTGAAGTAGTACAGGAAACTTCAGTAGTGTGTATTAAGACGGCTCCATTCACTTCCATTGATTTTCTCAACCACACGACTTGGGATGACTTGGGGCAACTTCAAGTCTGATCCCAGGTCGCCCCTGTGTAAACCGGCTCTTATGGGCTGCAGCTTTCCCCTCTGACAATTGTGCAGTCCTATATATTTACACACTTTTTTCCATAGAAATCTCCTGGAAATCTCACGTAGTATTTATCTATACCACAACTGCCCATTGGGGACTAGACCCTTATAGATGTTCTATACATTGCTGTTTGTGCCACGTGTGGCTGTGGATATTGCTGCCTCAGCTCCTGGGGATGTTGTTTCACATAGAGCCTTCAGCTGCCAACACTATCCCTATGTATATTGAATTTACCTGTAGGTTAGAGGATTCCCCTCTGTGCTAACTACTAGATTATTTTGCATTCATTTATATTTTTATAATAGATGCATCCAGGCCCGGACTGGGACAAAAAATAGGCCCGGGCATTTTAAACTGAGCAGCCCATGGGGGGGGGGGGGGGGGGCGGCGGTGGTTAATGATGGGATGTGGGGGGAGATAAAGAAATATAGATAGACAGATAGATAAAAGGAAGAAATAAGATTAGTAGATAGATAAATAATGTGAGGGAGAAAGATAAATAAAGGGGGGGGGGGAGAGAGAGAGAGAGAAAAAGAAAGAAAGATAGATAGATAGAGAGATAGATAGATAGATAGATAGATAGATAGATAGATAGATAGATAGATAGATAGATAGATAGATAAAGACAGAAAGAAGGACGATAGATAGAAAAAGATAGATTGATAGATAGACAGATAGATAAAAAAAAAGATAGATAAAGATAGAAAGAAGGGAAGAAAGGGCGATAGATAGAGAAAGATAGATAGATAAATAGATTAAATAGATAGAAAGGAAGATAGATAAGGAAAGAAAGATAGATAAAGATAGAAAGAAAGAAGGGAATGAAGGACGATAGAGATAGATAAAAAGGAAGATGGATAAAGATAGAAAGAAGGGAAGAAAGATAGATAAAGAAAGAAAGATAAAGATAGAAAGAAAGAAGGGAATGAAGGAAGATAGATAGATAGATAGATAGATAGATAGATAGATAGATAGATAAAGATAGATAGATAAAGATAGATAGATACTGTAGATAGATAGATAAAGAAATAAAGAAAGATAGATAGATAATAGGGAGAGAGAAAGAAAGACAGAAAGGTGAAAAGAGAGAGAAGGGAATAAAGGGCACCACTACATCAGTGTACAGTGTACTCACTCGGAGGCAGGATTCAGTATTACCCATGTTTACTACCAATCAGATTGATGGGCTACATTATAGTACCCCTATTGTTGTACAACACAAATTATATCGAAATATGTGTGTACATATATATATATATATATATATATATATATATATATATATATATATATATATATATATACTGTATATATATGAATTATCAAGGTGTTATGTATTGTTATTCAATTTTTACCATGTAGTTAATATTATTCAGGAATCATTAAACATGTCTTTGCATACCTAATTTTTAGGAGTGTGCTTCATATAAAGTCCCAACCTACCCCCCTCTTTTGAATACTAATAAGGATGGAGGCATATGAATATACCCTTTCATTGCCTTACACAAAGTCCCAATGTCCTTTTCCCCCCCTCCCTTTTTCCTTTTATATAATGAGACTTCAGGGCAATCATATTTTCTGCCAGCTTTTCTAAATTAGAGAACTGGAGCAAGTACAACGTAGCTGTGCAGAGAGATTTTCACCAGAAAGCCAGCTTTTTTTTTTCTGAATTTTGTTATATCCTATTAAAGAGTTATACTTGCATGTATATATAGAGCCAAGACATTTGCAACAAACTAATAAAGAATTGAACTAGGAAAACTTTCTAGAGATATTATACCATACCATACCATTATAACAATACCATCGTTCATTGACTGGACAAAAGGAAACTCTTCAAATTCCCTTTTCTCAAGTCCCACTTTATCACAGAGGTACTACTGTTGTTAACATCAAATTTAAATTAGTTTGTTATTAGAATCATGAATGTTCCATGTCAGATTCATTTTAGGAAGAAAAGTTTTTCAAGATTAACTCTGAATAATAATTACTTATTTTGAGGCATCAATCTCCTCCTGAGAGACATCGGAGTTGTAATTAAAGTTGAACTCAGGTATAAGCAAATATTGGGCGCCATTCACAAAGTGGTACCTTTCCACATCCGAGTATCCGAGCATTCACTAAAAAAATGCTACTAAAATAGTTATTTTATGAAGTCATGCAGTATTTTAGTAGAGAACGCTGGTTGTTAGGGAGTCCTTAACAACCAGTAACTGTTATGGTTGTTAAGAAGTGGGCAGCCGCCATGTCCTTAACAACTGATGATTTAGCAGTCAGCAGAGTGGCCCACTGGCAGTTGAAAGGAAAAATAATTGCCAGCAATCAAAAAATTAGGGTAAACACACCTTGGGATCACCCCAAATCCCTACCTGGCCCTTTGGGGTTTGGTGTGGATTTTAAAGGGAACCTCAATGCCACATTTTCTGGAGTCCCCCCAAAATCCATACCAGACCCTTATCCAAGCATGCAGCCTGGCAGGTCAGGAAAGGGGGAAGACAAACAAGCCCCCCCCCCCCGAATAATACCAGGCCACATGCCCTCAACATGGCGGGGTGCTTTGGGGCAGGGGGGCTGTCCTGCAGGGCCCTACAATCACCTTCTACCCATATGACAAGGCCAACTCCACAATACAGCTAGAAGCACAGAACTTGGATCAGCCACCTCTGCTGCTTTTTATACATGGACCCTGTCGCTGGGATGTGGCCAGCACATAAGAGACTAGTGATCAAATAACAATTGGCAAGTCATTTTAATTGCACCAGCACTGTGATATAGCTGGTGCTGGAAGCAACTGAGTCTTTCCTCTACCACTCAGCAGGCTGCACATGGGAGACCTGTGAGCCATGTGTTGGACACCAGGGGAGTAAAGCCTAAGCAGACCTTCTTATTGTGCACCAGAGCGAGTCACTCTATGCAGAGTGGCAGCAGCTGCTGAGTGCTGGAATGCAATGTACCTTAGTCACCTGGTCCATGGAGGAGCAGTGTGGGAAATGTAGCATATTCAAAAGCAAGAAATCCCTGAACACCAATGCTGGGTGGGCTTTTGTAATCCTATATATAAGCAAAGGAAATAGTGGACCTGGGCACCAAAGAATCACCCCCCCCCCTTAAATTCATAAATATTAAATGAGGGAACCTGCTCTAATGTTATCGGACAAGAACCGAACAGAACAGGTTCCACTCAGAACAGGCCTCACCATGGTCGACAAAAAAAGTTGAGTGCACGTGCTCTGGGTCATATCCAGAGGTTGTCTATGGGAAATAGACATATGAGTGCTGCCAAAATTCCTGCAGAGGTTGAAGAGGTGGGGGGGTCAGCCTGTTGGTGCTAAGACCATATGCCGCAAACTGCATCAAATGAGTCTACATGGCTGTCGTCCCAGAAGGAAGCCTTGTCTAAAGATGAAGGACAAGAAAGCCTGCAAACAGTTTACTGAAGACAAGCAGACTAAGGAAGTGGATTGCTGGAACCATGTCCTGTGGTCTGATGAGGCCAAGATAAACTTATTTGGTTCAGATGGTATCAAGCGTGTGTGGCGGCAACCAGGTGAGGAGTACAAAGACAAGTGTTTCTTGCCTACATTCAAGCATGGTGGTGGAAGTGTCATGGTCTGGGGCTGCATGAGTGCTGCCGGCACTGGGGAGCTACAGTTCATTGAGGGAGCCATGAATGCCAACATGTACTGTGACACACTGAAGCAGAGAATGATCCCCTCCCTTTGGAGACTGGACCGTGGGCAGTATTCCAACATGTTAATGACCCTAAACACACCTCCAAAACGTCCACTGCCTTGCTAAAGGAGCTGAGGGTAAAGGTGATGGACTGGTCAAGCATGTCTCTAGACCTAAACCCTATTGAGCATCTGTGGGGCATCCTCAACAAAAGGTGAAGGAGCGCAAGGTCTCTAACATCCACCAGCTCTGTGATGTCATTATGGAGGAGAGCAAGAGGACTCCAGTGGCAACCTGTGAAGCTCTGGTGAAATCCATGCCCAAGAGGGTTAAAGGGGTAGTTCCCCCAAAAACCTTTTTTTTAACATTGATTGAGGCTCGTTTTGTCAAGGGGAATCGGGTGTTTTTTTTTTAGAAACGAAGCAGTACTTACCGTTTTAGAGATGCATCGTCTCCGACGCTTCCGGGTATGGTCATCGGGGAAGGGCGTTCCTTTTTGATTGACAGGCTTCCGACGTTCGGATACATCGCGTCACGATTTTCCGAAAGTAGCCGAACGATGGTGCGCAGGCGCAGTATAGAGCCGCACCGGCGATGTATCCGCGATGTATGCGACCGTCGGAAGCCTGTCAATCAAATAGGCACGCCCAGACCAGACGATCATACCCGGAAGCGACGGAGACGATGCATCTCTAAAACGGTAAGTACTGCTTAGATTCTAAAAGAAAAACACCCGATTCCCCTTGACATAACGAGCCTCAATCAATGTTAAAAAAAGTTTTTTGGGGGAATTACCCCTTTAAGGCAGTGCTGGAAAATAATGGTGGCCACACAAATTATTGACACTTTGCGCACAATTTGGACATTTTCACATTTTCACTTAGGGGTGTACTCACTTTTGTTGCCAGCTGTTTAGACATTAATGGCTGTGTTTTGAGTTATTTTGCAAGGACAGCAAATTTACAGTGTAAGGCTCCATGCACACTGAAGCTGATAAACTGCAGTTTATTGGCGTTTTGGCTTTTTTTTTTAAAGCCCATAAACTTAACTCTATGTTAGCTTATGTGCCCATGCACACCTGGGCGTTTTTCAGTGTTAATCAGCTTTGGAGTTTATTGGCTTTTTTCTGAACGCCCGAAATTTGCGTTCAAAGTTTATCCATTGAAAAAAAGAAAGTAAAAAAAAAAAAAAAAAGCTGATAAAGCCTACACTGAAAAACGCTGAATAAATCTATTGCAAAAACGCTAAAAAACGTTGCAAGGCTCCCTTCAAAGCTACTGGCGTTTTTTTATAGCTTTTATCAGCTTCAGTGTGCATGGAGCTATACGGTACAAGCACTCACTACTTTACATTGTAGCAAAGTGTAATTTCTTCAATGTTGTCATATGAAAAGATATAATAAAATATTTACAAAAATGTGAGGGGTGTGCTCACTTTTGTAGAGATACTGTATATCTATCTATCTATCTATCTATGGGCCAGATTCAGGAACAGTTAGGCTGGCGGATCCAGTGATCCGCCAGCCTAACTGTGACTTTGAGCCGGCGTTTTTGTTTTCTGTAACCAGAAAACAAGAAACGCCGGGTTGAAGCTCCGATGCGATCAGCGTAACTGAGTTTCGCCATCGCATCGTTACTTCAACTTAAAAATGGCGCCGGGGGCGTTCCCGCCGATTTCCGCTCAAAAAATATGTTAATGAGCGGAAATCGGCAATTCACGAGCGAATTCCGGCGCGACGCAATGACGGTACGACGTTTCCGGACGGGATACGCGGCGCGAAGATATACCTACATGGGGTTGGAGTATCCTATGTTAGGTATAGGCGTCGTCATCGCGTCGGGAAAAAAAAAAAATCACGTCGCTTGCGTAAAAAGTTCATGAATGGGAATGTGACGTCATTGACGTTCATTCACAGAATTTGGAGCATGCGCACGGGGATGTTTTAACACTCGACGCATGCGCAGTACGTTCGCGGCGGGATCGCGCTTCGTTTAAATACTACACGCCCCGTACCCGCCCAATTTGAATTCCGCCGGCTCATTTGCGATGCGCTGCCGCAACTTTAGGAGCAAGTGCTTCTTGAATAACAGCACTTGCTCCTAAAATTTCTGCAGCGTAACGCAAATGAGAAGCGTTACTCTGGAGCAAAGATGCTCCCATCTACCTGAATCTGGCCCTATCTATCTATCTATCTATCTATCTATATATATACAAGATTTCCTAATCCCTAATTCCTCCCACTAACACAAGTAACTGGGTGCTATTCCTACCACAGACACCAATAATAGGGCACTACTCCCCCAATGACCACTGGGGCATTTAGAACGCCCATTGACCACTCACACCGATGATTTTATGTCTCCTCTTGACCATTGTTGTCTTGTTATCAGAGTTTTTTTTTTTTTACTCCCATTGACACAGGGGCATTTTTTACTTCTGATGACCACTGACAATTAGGGTGTTTCTTACTCTTAACCACCACGAATGCTGGGGCACGTTTTACCCTCGTTCGTGCTAGGGGTATCATCCCAATGATATTGGGGCACTTTTTACTACCACTGACAACTGTTTATTGTTCAGAGACTTTTTTTTTTGCCATTGTCCTGTAATGCTGGACTAAGTTTTTCTCCTACTGACCCACTAAACTGGATGAACAATGTTACAGTATGCTGGATTTATTTTTTTGTTGCAGCTTGCAATTTAGCAAAGGACTTGTAATAAATGCCCATTACCACCAGATGGCAGCTTAGCTGCAATTTATCTTCAATGTTAGCAGTCACAGGACTGATTTTTGTAGGGGAATTTACCCATATAAATTAAAATTGCATATTTAGAGCCACAGAATTTATATCCACCCATGTAGCACCAACACCTTCATCCAGTTACCATGAAATGGCAGCTGTTATTGTCTAAAGATAGGATGGGAGGTATGAAACTGTGGGACCACTTTATTGTAGTTACATAATTCTAATTTGGTGTCAAGACGACTTCATAAATATTAACCCTTCAATATGTGTGAACTGTTGTCAGATGCCAGGGTAGAGATGTTAAAACGGCTTTAGCCATCTCAGCTCCAGCTGATTTTACCCCCTTCATGACCAGGCCATTTTTGCTATTTAGCACTATTTTTAATGGTAATTGCACGGTCAGGCAACACTGTACATCAAATGAAGTTTATATCATTTTTTTGTTTTACACAAATAGAGCTTTCTTTTGGTGCTATTTGATCATCACTGGGGTTTTTTTTTTTTTGTTGTTGTTTTTTTTTTTTTTTGTTCGATAAAAACAAAAAAGACTCCCCCATGGTGTGAACGTCCCCCACCCCTGTTCAATGATGGTTGTTCCAGTTTGTCATTGATAGTCTCTTTTAAGCCTCTTGTGAACAAATCTTGAGTCCTGACCTATAGATTTGCCCTCCTGTGTTGGGACATTTGTGTTTGAGAAGTTGCCTCGTTTCCACAATGTACAGGTCCTTACACTGCATACACCAAGTTACTTCTCTTGCCTCCATGACATCGACTAGGGGATTGTGTAACTAGTATAGAACAGCTATGGAGGTTGTGGCATGATATTTCAATGTAAAATCTTCCTTGTGATAAAAAAAACTAGGCGTTCAGTAGACAGAAGTATCACCTCCTATCTACCTGTGGCCTGGTAGTACGATCTAAAGAGACCTGCCATGGATCACTTTTCACAGCCTGTCACCCATGTGAAAGAAGTAGAAGAGCAGGAGGTTGTCTCCTAGAAGGAAAAGTATTATGGTACCGGTACAAACATATTTTGATCAGCCATAACATTATGACCTTCCACAGTGGTGGTGCGTCCATAATGGGCGCCGCCCCCTCTCTCCTGGCACAGCTCTATTACCATAGATAGATTCATGCATTACATGAATCTACCTATGGTCGCGGCTGACACCCCCTATTCAGGTGTCCGACCCCTTTTCGGGTGCTGCGGTGGCGGTGTTTTTTGGAAGCACCTGATTAGAGCCATGGGCGCCCAAAGAGGTGAACAGCAGGCACCATGCTGGGCGTTCGCTGTTCACTCAGCATTGTGTTAGCAAAGCAAAGGAATTTGCTTTGCTAACACTGGACCACCTCTCAGCCAATCAGGTGCTCGGGTCTGTTACCTGTCACCTGATTGGCTGAAACATCAGGTGCTGTGTTTGGACGCCTGAGATAGGACGGAAGAAGACACACTGGCAGCATTTGATGGGGCACAGTAGTGGCAATTGATGGGCACAGTGTCAGAAATTGATGGGCACAATGTCAGCAATTGATGGGCACACTGGCAGCAATTGATGGGCACAGTAGCGGCAATTTATGGGCACACTGGCAGCAATTTATGGGTACAGTGGCTGCATTTGATGGCACAGTGGCTGTGTTCGATAGGCACAGTGGCTGCGTTTGATGGCACAGTAGCTGTGTTTGATGTGCACAGTGGCTGCAATTGATGTTTTTCTTTTTAGTTTGTTTGCGCCCCCCCCCCCCCCCCAAAAAAAAATTTGAGCACCAGCCGCCACTGACCTTCCACCTATTATTGGGTAGGTCCCTCTTTTTCTAACGACACAGCTTTGACCCATCTTGGCATGGGCTCCCCTAACCCCCCGAAGGTATGCTGTTGTATCTGGCACCAAGATGTTATTAGCAGACCACTGCTTCCTTCAGGTTGCCTTCTTCCGGTACTACATCCTAGTGTCATCTTTGCCCAGGTAAGTGATGCACACACTGGTCCGCTTGGTCATGTTGGAACAGGAAGGGGCCATCCCCAAACTGTTCCCACAAAGTTGAGAGGATGAAAATTTTCCAAAATGTCTTGGTATGCTGACGCTTTAAAATTTCACTTCACTGGAACTAAGGGGCCAATCCCCTGAAAAACAACCCCACACCATAATACCCCCTCCACCAAATGATTTGGACCAGAGCACAAAGCAAGGTCCATAAAGCCATGGATGAGCGAGTTTGGGGTGGAGGAACTTGACTGGCATACACAGAGTCCTGACCTCAATCTGATAGAACACCTTTAGAATGAATTAGAACAGAGACTGTGAGCCAGGCCTTCTCGTCCACATCAGTGCCTGACCTCACAAATGTGCTTCTGGAAGAATGGTCAAACCTTCCCATAGACACACTCCTAAACCTTGTGGACAGCCTTCCCAGAAGAGTTGAAGCTGTTATTGCTGCAAAGGGTGGGCCAACTCAACGTGACCCGAGTGTATGGTGGGTTGTGGTGGCCATCTTGGTGGTGATGAACGCTGGAAGTTTTTATTGACAAGTGAGCGTATTTTAACTTGGATCATGTGAGTTTATTACTTTATTTTTACCTAATAAATTGGCATTAAGGATTTCTGCACCATGTGTTTCATGGGAATATCATTTGTGCGGACCTAACGGTGTGATTACCGTGATTGGAGTGTGGAAACTAGGGTGCCTGTATCCATTTCACCTTACCTGATTGATCGCGGTGTGCCGAGATCAAGGGATCTTTTCATTGAAACCCATGCCCATCTGATCCTTGTAATGAAGGTCCAAAGAGGAGGGTAAGCGGCAGTGTGTTCAGGTGCCGGTGGTGGTTCTCCTTTCCTGTCCACGAGTAGTGTACATCTTATTAAGTGTGCTTCTTCAACCATATCTGAGGATCAATGTTTAATGGACACCTTTTCTATATCGACTCAATATTCAACCCAATGGACTAAGACTGGAATGCCATTAAAGTTCATGTGCGTGTAAAGGCAGGCGTCCCAATACTTTTGGCAATATAGTGCATTTGAAAATAATGGTGGACAGAAGTTGTAACAAAACAATTCTCTCCTTCATATTTGGTATTTGTTCAGAACAACAAGTTGATGGCAATAACATGTTGGCAAATGTTCCAGGATCTAGACAAAGTGCACCATCCATAATGTTTATTGAATTTTATATTGAACCACAAAGATGGCTTTGCCTGGGATACAGAAGCACAGTGGGGGCTTCAGCTACTATGAATTATTTTCAGGTTCTTGTAAGAAAGTAGTGCTTTGGTCCTGGGGTATGTACTGCACAGAAGATATCACAGCAAAAAGTGAAGTCCAGGTATGATCATAAGCAGGCCGCAGATCCCCATTATAGGTTGTTATTTGTCTTATGGCACAGACATTCAAAATTTTAGGAATGTGGAAAATAACAATCAGGGGAACACTGCACTGGCCAGTAAGTTTTCATAGTACAGTGGAATCTTGGTTTACTAGTAACGCAGTTAACAAGTGCTTTGAATAAAAGTGCTTTTTTCAATTCGGACTCGGTTTGCGAGTGTTGTCTCGCAAAACGAGCAGAATTCAAGCTAAAGGGATGTGCAGTACCGCATTTGGCCAGAGGTGCGGGGGAGCCGGAGACACTCGGAATGGTTTGGAGCCGCTCAGAAATACTACATTCCCGAGTGCTTCTGAGATCAGCCGAGCTGTCCCTGAGTATTTCCAAGGCTCTCCAGCGCCCCCCCACCTCTGACCACATGTGGTATTGCATGTCAGAAGTCAATGAGGAACAAATTATCTTCGTTTCAATTGACTTCTATGGGGAAACACGCTTTGATATGCGAGTGCTTTCGATTACAAGCATTTTTCTGGAACGGATTATGCTCATAATCCAAGGTTCCACTGTATCACATTTCTTAACCACTTGCCTACTGTGCACCTACACCCCCTTCCTGCCCAGACAAAATTTTAGCTTCCGGCACTGCGTCGCCTTAACTGACAATTGCGCAGTTGTGCGATGTGGCACCCAAATAAAATTGACGTCCTTTTTTTCCCACAAATAGAGCTTTCTTTTGGTGGTATTTGATCGCCCGTGCGTTTTTTTTTTTTTTGCGCTATAAACAAAAAAAGAGCGTCAATTTTGAAAAAAGACACAATATTTTTTGCTTTTTGCTATAATAAATATCCCATTTAAAAAAAAAAAAAAATTTTTTATCTCAGTTTAGGCCGATACGTATTCTTCTACATATTTTTGGTAAAAAAAAATCGCAATAACTGTATAGTGACTGGTTTGCGCAAAAGTTATATTGCCTACAAAATAGGGGACATAATTATGATTTATTATTTATTTATTTTTTACTAGGAATGGCGGCGATCTGCGTTTTTTTTGGGGACTGGGACATTATAGCGGACACATCGGACACTTTTGACACATTTTTGGGACCATTTACATTTATACAGTGAACAATGCTATAAATATGCATTGATAACTGTATAAATGTAACTGGCAGGGAAGGGGTTAACCACTAGGGGGCGGGGAAGGGGTTAAATGTATATCCTAGGTGTGTTCTAACTGTAGGGGGAGGGGGGGGTGACTGGGGGAGGTGACCGATTGTGTCCCTATGTACAAGGGACACAATCGGTCTCCTCTCTCCCTGACAGGGACGTGCAGCTCTGTGTTTAAACACAGAGATCCACGTCCCAGCTCAATTGTCGGCAATCGCGTGTGCTCGGTGGCCATCGCGGCCGCCGGGCACACGCACGGGCTTCTCAGTGACGCAACGGGTGCGGGCGCGCGCCCCTAGCCGATTTAAATGACTTGACGTCATATGACGTGCAGTCAGGAACAGAGAGTTACCCGCTCGCCGTCATTTGACGGCGGGCGGGTATCAAGTGGTTAAACTGGCTATAGATAGATAAAATGTATTCAGTTCAGCAGGGACAGGCTGAATTTTAATCCATGTGCGGCTGCTATTGCTATGGTCAAATCTTGATCTAACAGGTGACTTTTGTCAAAGGGGCTTGTTGGATCTTCTGCTCAGTTCCATCCGGGCTCCTAGCCTCCTGCTTTCTGGGCCCCCCTGTTTGCCCCTCTTTCACGGCTTCTGTCCTCTCCCACCGGAAGCTGCTGCGGGGACACCGGAGGATGTTTCAGGATGGAAAGTGGTGGTAGGGGCCGATAAAGATGTCATATAATAATGATTTGGTATTTTGTGTGGGGGGGGGGACCCTGTCAGGTAAGCAGTATGGGGCCCCGTGATTTATAACAGCAGCCCTGTACACACCACATGTGTTAATACACGTACATTGTGCTTTTTTTGTAAAGCGTTGTAACATGTTGATGTGTGTTTTGCACGCTTTAATATTTCTTTTTTTTAAGGTGTGTACTAAAGCAGTCTTTTGAGTAGCAGTGAATTAGGTTATGTGCGTTCACATGTGTTTTGAGTGCATTTTTACACATTGTGTTGCACTGCGCTGAACAATAGTACTGCCTGCTGTACATGTTTTCATTGCTGGGCAAATACAACACGATTGTGTGAATTGCATTTATAGGGAACCATTATTTTTTTTTAATTGCCATGCACTGGGAATATGTTTACAAATTCCCCCTAGGAAATCTCATGTATATAAACCCTTATGATGTCTGAGAATGGCTCTGGGTCCTGAAATTTAGAGGCGAGAGGTCATCTGAAGTCTAAAAAAAAAATCCTTTGCCCACCTGGTTGATGTTCTGCTGAGCCGCCGGAATGTGACAGCTACATTATTCTCTGTTTGATGCTATTATTTGCTTAAAGGAGTTGTAAAGGAAAGAAAACTTTTGCAAAAATGAATGTCTGCAAGGTAGATAGACAGAATCGTGTAATGATTCTGTTAAAAAACGAGTAAATACCTATTAAATTCCTTCATCTATATCACCTCCGGCATTCTAGTTTCTGTTCTCTCATTCACTTCCTGGTTTGCGGCGCTCGTTCATGTAAGAACTACATTTCCCAGTATGAATTGCGGCACGCCCAGTAATCTACACCTCCTTGAAGTCTCTAAGGCCCCATACACACGATCGGACATATCCGATGAAAACGGTCCGCGGACCATTTCCATCGGATATGTCCGATCGGGAGTTTGATCCGATGGCGTGTACACACCATCGGATCAAATTCCCCGCCGCCGGACGGCGCGGTGACGCGGCGGTGACGTTGACGCCGCCGCGTCACCGCACCAGGAAGTAAAACACTTCCGCGCTTGCGCCGAATCCATTCGGCGGCGGCGGTGGGGGACGACATGTCTGCTGGTAAGTGTACTAACCAGCAGACATGTCGGGCGGACAGATTCCACCGGATGGATTTCAAAGCATGCTTTGAAATCTGTCGGGTGGAGAAATCTGTCCGCTAGCCCATACACACGAGCGGAGATGTCTGCTGAAACGGTCCATCGGACCGTTTTCAGCGGACATATCCCCTCGTGTGTACGAGGCCTTACACGTAGAGAGCGTCCTGCCACACAGATGAAGTTCCCAGGAGGGGGCGAGCACATTACTGACCACCGCAGTAAAGCCTCCCTTCACGGTGGTGAGTAACAATCAGACAAGCAGGAAGTGAACAGAACAGAGAAGAAATAGAGCAACTTCTGAGCAAAAATGAACAATGAGGAATGACTGCAGGTAAGGGATGCTTATTATGAAAAAAAAAATTCCTTCACAACCCCTTTAATTAGTAATAGAAAGATGGCATGATTTATCAGCATGAATTCAGGGAGCTGATAAGTCAGCAACTGACTTTAGTGGGTCTCTCATCTCTGACCCTTAGCTGAAAGGGCCTTCCTTATCCAACCTTATTAAAGAGGAGGTCCGCCCACCCCACGAAAAATGTAAAGTCAGCAGCTACAAATACTGCAGCTGCTGACTTTTAATATATGGACACTTAACTGTCCAGGGAGCCCACAATGTCGGCACTGCAGCCGTCGCAATTGCTGGTAAGGGAACCCTACAGTGCAGCCTTTTGGGCTTCACGCCCGGTTCCCTACTGCACATGCGCGAAGTGCGCTGCGCATTGCAATTGGTCCGGCGGCGGAGAAATGAGGAGGGGGCCAGACTTATGACGTACTTCGATGCGGCGAGGTCTGACGGAAGTGGGGACAGTGTACCTGTCAAAAACAGGTCCCACCAGACAGGGGTGCCCTCTGTCCCCCCTGATTTTTAATCTGTTAATGGAAACACTAGCCCAATCCATCCGTGCTAATCCACGCATATCGGGCATATTGGTAGGGGGCCAAGAGCAAAAGATCAGCCTATTCGCTGACGACGTCATCCTCATGCTATCTGATCCGCTCTCGTCACTCCCTGCAGTCCAGGAGGCGCTAGCCTGTTTTAGTAAAGTCTCCTACTACAAAATCAATGAAAATAAGTGCCATGTCCTGAACTTAGGAATTAACCCCACCACCACCCTTTTATTGCAACAACTATACCCGTACTCATGGGCAGACCATAGCATCACTTACCTTGGCATCCAACTTACAAAGTCTACCAGCCAGTTATTTAGCTACAACTATATCCCCTTCCGTAGTAAACTCCAGACCGATCTACACAGGCTGGCATCTCAGGAACTGTCCTGGACAGGCCGCTTAGCGGCCTTCAAAATGTTCCACCTACCACAGCTTCTGTATCTATACAGAACCCTACCAATCAACATACCGACCCAATACTTCAAATCCCTTCAATCCATTTTTTCCTCCTACATATGGCAGGGAAAGAGGGCTAGAAGTGCACACTCCACCCTTATTAAGCACCGCAAAGCAGGAGGCACGGGATACGTGGACTTTTACCATTATTACCTGTCCTCGGTCCTTACCCAATCCAGAGAGTGGTTTCTTCCGGAGCCACAAACTCCGTGGGGCAGGTTGGAATCCGCTCTCCTCCCTAATTCCTCTCTTGCCCCCTGGTTGCTCTCTACCACTTCTAAGACTAAACTCCCCTCCTTCATCTCCCCCACTATGTCAGCTACGGCACATGCATGGAACAATTTTATCCGCATCTGTCAAGGCTACCCCGAAAACGCCCCCTTAAAAATCCCAATCGAAACTCTACAATTTAATATAGACATGATATCCTACAAAAGTTGGCGTGAAAGAGGCATTCTATTTATCAATGATCTTTTCACAAATGGTAAGGCTAAGTCGTTCCCCACCCTGCGACGAGAATTCAACCTACCCAACTCTGACATATATCTCTACATTAGAACTCGACATTTCCTGACTGCCTCTCCCCATTGGGAGCGTAGCATACCTATGTCCACCTGGTCCTTTCTCAAACACCCCTCGCCCTCCCGAAAGGGCATATCGCTCTTCTACAATACACTCCAACAGAAGACTACTTTTTCCAAATCACCCGCCCTGCTCAAATGGGAAATTGACTTAGGTAGTCCATACACCACCCAACAATGGGCTACAGCCTGCACAGCCACACTCAGGGTCACTAGTTGCTCTACCCTCTGGGAACTTTCCACCAAAATAAATCAGAGGTGGTACCTGACTCCTGAGAGGTTATCCAAATTTGGTGGGACTCAGAGTGATAGGTGCTGGAGGGGATGTGGACACCGAGGGACACTATTTCATACTCTTTGGAGTTGCCCTAGTTTATCCCAATTCTGGACTTCGGTTTTCCGCATTCTCTCCGAAGCCTCTCACTCTATGATCACTCCCCATCCAGGACTAGCGCTCCTGTCGCTCAACCTGGACCAAGTTCCGGTTCAGGCCAGGCACACTGTCCTACATATACTGTTATCTGCCAGGCTCAGCATTACAAGGAAATGGAAAAATACTTTACCTCCCACTATAGGAGATGTCATACAAACGACCCAATTGCACTGCACCTATGAGAAAGTACTGGCATTCAGGGATAAGAGCAGGGTAGAAACAACCAAGAAGTGGCAGCTATGGTCGTCATGGTATGAAGGTAATAGCCTAAGCCCACTTGCTCTACCATGAGACCTCTAGATCCTTTTCTTATTTCCCTTTCTCTTCATTTAGAAACTTGAAGGGGACCCGCCTCGGGGCTCGGGACACAGTCTTGAACCCAGCTGGGGGTGTCTGGAGCTAGAGGCGGCCCTCCCCTGGAACACACATCTCAAGGATACCCTGACTTATTCCCTGTTGCTACAAGGCGGCTTCTATCGAGAACGAAACCCAGTTGTAGATAATAGACTCGTTAAAACCTGTTTAAAAGCCCATGGTGTTGTTTGACCACCATGCTTGTTCTTACGTTGCATTAAGTTTATACCTGTCATGATATTAAACTTGACGAAACTGCTCCGACTATAATGTATCGCACTGCTTTGAACTGCACTGTATTGCAATATGTTGCATTGTTATGTGAAAACCTTAATAAAAATCTAATGATGAAAAAAAAAACAGGTCCCAGCCCCCCCTCCTCCCTGAGAGGTGCCACGGGGGGGAGGAGACAAATAAGTGGAAGTTCCACTTTTGGTTGGAACTGCGCTTTAAAGTCAAATAAAGGGATAAACGTATTTTTCAAGGGCATCGGGCCTGAACTCTATTGAATCGTTATTGAATAATTGGCTTGTCATTGTGAAGCTCTAGTCTCCCACCTGCTAGGTGAATGGGTACCTTACACACCTGCAGAGCTATTCCCGTGACATTACCCCCAGGGTACTTACCTTTAGTTTAGACACAACTAACTATCGATCATATAGATGCTACTTTGTTTGTACCTCATATTCTGTGATGTTAACCTTTCAATGTATGTCGCATACCACTAAATAATAAAAATAAATAAAAAAATAACAAATAAAGGGATGAATATAAATCTTTCAAAGTTAAAGCTGCAATTATATAATAACTAAAGTTACAATTTTCATTGTGACTAAATGAATGCCGGCACTTTACATGTTAGAATAGAATATGCAGGGATGACCAACTATCATAGTTACAAGGGCATCATTTATATTATGGAAACATTTTTTAAATGATATTCTGCTTATGCTCAGTAGGTTTCAATAGCCACTTAGGCGTGGGGCCCACTATTAGAACCTTTGGTAACTCGAATGGTCTGTTTTCCCTGAGGTCCTGGCATCCACCCAGTGCACAAAGCAGCAGATGTACTGATGCTTCTGTTATCTTTGCAGCATGACATCTCCCTCTGGCTGTCTTGCGGTGACATACAGTAGGTCACATATGCTCGTTCATTCAAACAGTATGTTGGAATTGCAGCAGGTGACAAATCTAGTAGCATCAAAAGGAAGCATGTTGTGGAAGCCAAGAAATACTTTTGGAACATTACAACTGTCAAACCTTAAAAGATGACAGCCGAATGGTGACTATCAGGGCTTTTTTTCTGGGGGAACTTGGTGGAACTCAGTTCCACCACCTTTGGCTCAGACCCTTTGGTGCCCGCTCACCACAATCACTTGTGAACACAGAAGTCTGGTTTCTGTGTTTACAAGTGACTGCTTTGTAACCCCCTGAACTCTGCACACTGTATGTAATGCAATTCTGGTATTTAATGCCCCTTTAAGACCCTTCTACTGTTTGTGAAATCTGAACGGGTCGTGGTTGAGTTCCTGCACCTATTTTCTGAGAAAAAAAGCTCTGGTGACTATCATGTCCCTCCAGGCACTTCACAGATATGTTATGTATGGTATTCTTTGTCTTTTTGGAGAGCCAAGCATATACAGCATGTATGCTCAGTTGCTGATGAGATCTTTTCCTTAAGATTGACGCTTGTGTGTGAATATCGTACATATGTGTGTGTGTTAACATGATTCCATGTAATGTGCATTTTGTACCATTCACTCACAAAACATTAAACACCAGAAATGCAGCTCATTTTTTATTGTATGCTGAAAGGAAAATAAATGAGCCATGACATGAAAAAGATATATCCCATTATCAAGTGCAATTGAATGTCATGCCTTTCCTCTGCAGCTGACGAATTCAGTCTTTGGGTTCTAGACAGTGCAGATCCTCGGGATTTCCTAACAAGAACATAGACCTCATTTAAAAAAAAATATTCCATAAAAACTGTGTTGCCTAAAGCCACCTATCCAATGTTACCTTTCTGATTGCCATTATCAGGTAAAATCTTGGGTCCTATTTATTAAAGCAGATCTTCACTGCATCTGAGCACCACAAACCAAAAACACTATTTAATTCATTTTTAATATTCTAAGCAAACGCCCCCAACCATCCATGTCTCCATGCTTTATTTTGATGAGAAATCACATTGAAGAACACCACCCAGCATTTCTGGCCAAGGCCATCTTGAGTATGGGCCTTCACTTCCTGAAATTCATCCCACCCTTAGATCAAGCATACATGCAGGAAAACCCCTCCTCTCCACCCTTTCTGAAGACTCCTGGGATGAATGACATTGTTTGCATAGGCAAGAAACTAGGAAGTAACTAAAGAAATATAGAAAAAATAAAATAAAACAAGTAAATATGATATACTTTCCTATCTATTTACTAATCCTAGCAGCATGGGGTTTAAAAATAATCAATGTTGATTGGGAGAGTAAAGTTTCACTTGATTTCAAATTGTTAATTGCTGCTTTTTGCCCCCTTTTATTTCCCCTTTCAGAAAAGACCAGAAGGTTTATTACTTCCATTCATTTGTTCAGCACTTGTGGTATGGTGGTATACTCCATCACTTCTAATACAAACCTATCACTAGTTAGATTCGGTTTTGATGCTATTTTAAACTTTTCCCAAAATGTTCTGTACCAACAATTGAAAGCCCCTTTGAATTACATTTAAAATATTGACAACTACTTACAAAGTTATCCACAACTTAGCCCCCAGCTACATCACTGACCTAGTCTCAAAATACCAACCTAATTGTTCTCTCAAGGCCTCCTGCTCTCTAGCCCCACGTCACCTCCTCCAATGCTCATCTCCAGGACTTTTCCAGAGCCTCTCCAATCCTATGGAACTTGTTATCCCAATCTGTCCGATTATCTCCTACTCTATTAGCTTTTAGACGATCCCTACAAACCCTCCTTTTACAGAGAAGCTAACAACTATATGTCTAGTTTCTCCATCAGATCATCCCCCACAGTTATTACCTTTTGTTTCACTTGACGCTCCCTTCTAGATTGTAAGCTCTAACAAGCAGGGCCCTCTGATTCCTCCTGTATTAAATTGTATTGTAACTGTACTGTCTGCCTTATATTGTAAAGCACTGCGCAAACTGTTGGCGCTATATAAATCCTGTAAAATAATAATAACTTTCTTGTAGTGTGCCGGCCTGTTAAACCTGATTTAGTCTCCAACGTCTTTATTGCGAGGCCTTGAAAGATCGAATAATATTGGTGACTGTACATAACAACAGTTCTTATTTTCAGACACTTTTTGTAAGTGAGGTCCCCTTCATTTAATGCTATGTAGATATGTGTGTTCTGTTCTGAGCATTTCACATGAGCCAACACTGCAGATACGGACTCTCTATGCAAACACTTGACCTAGGATTTTACCTCGTCAGATAAAATGTTCCTACACAAAATACCTCAGCGACTTAATGATTATTTTACATAAAGAAAATGTTGATTCTCCCTTAACAACAAACCTATTCCATGAATGTTTTTCCATGATATTCATGTTATGACTGTATAGGATTTTCCGTAGCCTCCACTTGAGCATCACCTGTTGATATAGTGAGGGTATAGTCTCTATAGTGTCTACATTATCTTCATGCTGTACAGTCTGAATCTTCATGCCATTAACCCCTTCACTGCAGATTTGGCATAGAAAGGTCAGTGTCAGAACAACAGTAGGGGACAACAGGTAGGTTCTGATACACAAATGGGAGGAACAAAGCAGATAGCCACTGATCACTAGCATGTGAGGGAGACAGTTATCAAATGCTATGCTGATCATAACTAACGGAAGCTGGGCTCCTCCAAAAAGCTCAATATGCCCCATCTCAAAAGACAACTAAAATAATGCTTTTCTTTTCAAATACACCAGCTATCACACACGACTGTAACAGCACAGAATACACTGTAATGGCAGACGCTGTTACTCTCAGCATCATTAACAAGTTTAAAAGACATGAGCAAGAAATTGATCATTTCATAAATTGTCTTCTACCCCATCATCAAGGAGAGCTGCCTCTGTCCTCCAGATCATAAAGCCACCAGAGGGCATTTGGGAGGTTGGTTGGCTGCACAAGAATGAGATTTAAGTTACATTTACGAAACAACAGAGTTTAGCTATGGGAAGCAGAAATAAGTAGGATGTGCTTGCTTTTATGGGAAAGAGATACGCGTGGAGTAGATAAAGGAGATGAGCCTCGGCCTACTGCCAAAACCATTTACCCACGTATCAGAGAATGTAGGAGGGTTAGAGTAATGAGCTGCAGTTTTGTCCAATTGTGTATGTTTAAAAAAGACACATCTGCACAATACCAGGGTGACTGCTTAAGAAGCTCTGTAGAGGTTCATATACATGCTCTCAAGGTGTGCTCTAGAAAGGAAGCCAACATCAAACTTGCTGCTGATCTGCAGCGAGGCATTAGATAAAGTGAAGTGTGCAGCAAGGAATGTGGGTCATTTCAGGTGCTCTGCTGGTCTGGAGTCCAAAAGCCTTAACTTAATGCTCCCCAGTCTCTAATATATGAGCTGTCCTGTTTAGACGCTCTGCATGATAGATTAAGGAAGTTGTTAACCCAACATGCTCTACTGCCTGAAGCAAGTAAGGGATTATTTTGAGAGGCACTGCAAACTTGGTCAGGAGTTAATGCAGAGTGCTAGCAAATTTACAGCAGGTGGGGGAGTAAAGTGAGAAGGAATAGAAGGGTTACAGGAGTTTCTCTGCAGTTTGCTGTAGGAAAGGGGTTAATGTGAGATGTCCTGTACCAATGAAATGATATAGTTCTGTGGCTGGGGATGTCAGGGATCATGCAGGCTCATTGCCTCTGGTGTCCTGGCTGGGTGACGATGACATTGAGACTTGTTTATATATTTATACCCCAAGAATCCCACCCTTAATATCTACAACTCCTTGGTTACTCCAAGTAAATATCTTCTGTGGGGCAACTGAACTCCACGTGTTCCTGGTAGAATTCTTGGAAAGCTCGTCTAGAAAGAGGGAAAAAAAGGAATAGCGGTGATCACACACATCTCACATTCTGATTGTGGCACTTATCAAACATCAAAGAGAAGACACGGTTTTTATCTGGCAACTGAAGTCTCTGAGATGTGCTATTCATAGATGTCATAAATAAAACTGCATTTTTAACATTTGTTTTGTAGTAAATATCCGTTTTATAAGTAGAAAATATTTATAAAGCAGCTTCAGCTAACCAATGCCAAGTTATTAACAAAGATAATATTTGAGCAAATGTATACTGTAGAATAAATTTACTAGTTTAGACTTTCAGTTTGTTTTCTTTGCCAAAATTATTATTTTTTGTCTCAAAACTAAGGGAATCTATAATTTTTAGAAGATTAATCATGAAAGGGGTTGTAAACCTACGTGTTTTTTCACCTTAATGCATCCTATGCAGTGTCTGGCCCCCCTGCCCCCCACCCCGTTTTACTTACCTGAGCCCCGAATTTCCGTGGGCGCCTCCCCGACGTCCTTCTCTCCACGGAGTCCTGGCTTTGATTGGCTAGATTGATAGCAGCAATCAAATCCAACGGCGCAGGCCCTGGGGGACGGGGCCGAGTCATACACTTAACATCTATGGACGCAGGGTGTATGACTCAGTAGCGTGCCCACAAGGTAACCCTCTCGGGAGAAAGTTATATAATGCGGGGAGGAGCCACGAGAGCCACAGTGGGACCCCAGAACAGGAGGATCGGGGGCCACGCTGTGCAAAACAAACTGCACAGTGGAGGTAAGTATGACATGTTTGTTATGTAAAAAATAAATAAAACACAAACCTTTAGTGTCCCTTGAAGAAGGAACTTTTTACCTTTTGAACAATCTGTATTTTTCATCATTGTTTATACTAAACTTTAATATCACATCTCTCTAGTCAATCATTTCCAAATTCACATTAAATTGTGGAAGAATTAGGTGAATTTAAATAAATTATTTTGCTATCCTTTATAAACAGGCCCTATATGTGTACCGGCAGGAGCTCAATCTAATGCCAAAATTCAGTGCAATCCATCAGTAGATTACTGTGTCTGCAGCAGTGGAAAATTGTAATTATCACTAATTGGCTAGTGTATCCTGTCATCTGCACAAACACATGCAATCCTGTAAGCAATGGTCATGGAAAACATGGTCATTATTGTGATCAGTCCACATTATGGTAAAAATTATCAGCAGTAAATTAGTAGTAAACACTACATGTTTACTCAGTCTGTCATTCTGTATTAAACTCACCCCACACATTCGGCTACACGTCGCATTGAATCCTGGGAAACAAAGACATGGCACGCAAATCGATTGAGGACTGGATGTTTTGTTATGAAGCCAAAATAGCTGTAACAGCAAATGAACAACAGATTAAAAATATGTAAATATCACATACATAAAAAGTGTGCCTCGAGATAACTAAAATATTACTGAGTGTGAAGCCCCATACACACGGCCGAGGTTCTCGGCAGAAACCAGCGAGAACCTCGCTGGGAGCCGCATTCTGCCGAGAACCTCGGCCGTGTGTACGCTCTCGGCGAGCCCTGCCCGCCGGGAAACCGTCTTGCAAATTGCCTCTGAAGTCGTCCTCAGGACGACTTGCAGAGCCGCCCCCGGAGTCGTGCCGCCTGTGTGTGAACCGACTCTAAGTCTATTTGCTCTCTTTGGTTCATTTTCCTGTTCTTTTACGTTTTCCTTCTCCTCCCTCTCCCCTCCCTCCCTTTTCTTTTCCCTCTACTTTTTCCTGTTTTCCTTCCCCTTCCCTCTCCTTTTTTACTCTCTGCCCCCCCCTTTCTTTCCTTTGTTTCACTCCTCTCCATTCCTGGTTCCCTCTTTTTTCCTCCCACCTAACCCCCCTGCCACCCTTCTTTCTTCTCCTCTCTCCCTCCCCCTCCCTTTTCCCCCTTTTCTTTCCTTAAGACTCCCAGGGCCAGATTCACAGAGCCCTTACTCCTGTCTAACTCGCATTAGACTGGAGTACTTTCAAATTACGCACGTTTTTTCACTACTCTGAACCCTCAAACCATGAAAATACGGCTGCGGGCTTCAATTCGACTGGCTTACGTGTTAGTACGCCTTCGGATCTACGCTGCAATAAATTTGCGGCCACTGGGTGGACTTCCCGTCGTTTTCCGCGTCGGGGTATGCTAATGAGCTTTTGCCGGCGATCCCAGAAATTACGATCTTCAATCGCAATCTCTTACGGCATCTTTAGTCATCTTTTTGCTGCGTAAAACTATACCAGCTTTTAGCTGGTCTAATATTAGACAGCCCATGTTAATTTCAACGTTTTCCGACGTCTTTTATTATTTTTTACGTAAGTCGTCTGGGAATAGGATAGTCCGTAAACGACGCTACTCAAAAAATAAAAATGACGTAACGACGTGATTTCGCGCAATGCACGGCAGGAAATTTCTGAACGGAGCATGTGCACTTCAAAAGCCGTGGGGACGCGCCTAATTTAAATTCTTCACGCCCCCTAATTGCGTATTTCGATTACCTGGCGAGAAATAGACTACGCCGCCATATCGTACGGGCAAAAATCTACCAGAATTTGTCGTAGAGCCTGGTAAAATGCGGCTGCGTAGCGTATCTCGGATACGCTGCGCAAATGTACGTGTACCTGAATCTGGCCCCCAGTTTCTACACCAAGAGATATGTGCTGCTTATAATATACAACCGTTTTTTGACTTATAGAAACGTGTGCCATACTACCAGCAAAAAACTATTTGAAAAAGATTGCTTGTATTCATACATATGAATATGTGTCTTTCCCCCTTTTAATTTTTTTTTGTATAAATATATATTTTTTATTATTACATTTGTTGCTACATCCTGGGTACTAAGATAGTCAATTTCTTTCTTTTCTGCTGGGGGCACAATAGGGGTAGCCCCTAGCTTTCCAATATAAATTCTGCAAAGCAATGAACTGCAATTATCTTCATAGTTAAATAAAATAATTTTAAAAACAGACAAGCACCTAAAAACCAAGAAATAATGAATCAATATAAAAATAAAATGAGAGAAACATCCCCCATGAATTGTCATTTTGTTATGACTCTTTGCCTTTAGTTATTTTATTTGTGAAAAGAAAAACACTGACCATGCTTTTGCCTATAACTAACATTTGCCCATATGTAATCTGCTAAGAGGTGCACATATCCCAGTTCCTAAAATCATGTAATTTCTCACCAGCTGTTACGTGGATGACAACCACAAAAGGAAATATTCTTCATCTGGAAGAAATGACTGCAGCGTTCATCCTGCAGAATAACAAATCAAAACCATATTATAAGACAAAGGATCTCGACAATCAGTTGTACAGTAACTCTGTTCATAGAACTGCAAGCACTGGAAGATGGAGATAAAATGACATTTTAGGCAAAATAAACACAGATATATGTGAAATAAGCTTTGTATTTTATAAATAACTATTAAATGCAAAAAATGTCAAAGAGTGTCATCATGTATGTATAGAACAATATAGTATAGTATTAGCACACTCTCATGAGCAAAACCTCTTATTGTTTTACCATGGATGATGGTGATACCCTGTGTGGCCAACTAGTTACTAGCTATATGGGGTATTAGTTACTGTAATAACCCATAAAGCCAAGTGTGCGATGCATATTTACTATACATAGTATTGTAATGTTAACGCAGAACTAATCCCAACAATTTAACAATTTTCCCAAAGCAATTAAATCCAAGGCAAGCCATAGATTTTTTATGGATGGAACTTATCATCCTGTCCCCGTCAACTCTTCTCTACCTTTAACTCTCTACTTCATCCTCCATTGCCTCCACCCACTAACTCACTCACTGCTGTGGAGATTGCCAATCATTTCAAACATAAGATTGATACAATTCGTGAGAAAGTCTCCACTGTACAGATACCTTCTCCACTTAACACTCCATGTCTACAGGTACAATCATTACTTCACTCATTTAACCCCACCACTATAGATGAGGTTGCTAAACTTCTTTCTAACGTCCAGCTAACTACCTGCCTCCTGGACTCTGTTTCTTCACAAATGCTAAGTTCACCCGCTGCTTCTTTCCTACACTCTCTCACATCTTCAATCTCCCCCTCTATTTTTGCATCTTCCTTAACTCTCTAAAACATGCACTAGTCACCCCCCATACCTTAAAAGCTTGCACTGTACTCCAAAAATCTTAACAACCTACGCCTTATCTCCCTGCTTTCCTCTTTATCCAAACTCCTTGAACGTTTGGTCTACAACCGACTGAACAACCACCTCACCGAGAATAACTTTCTTGATCCCCTTCAGTGTGGATTTCTCCCTAAACAATCCACAGAAACTGCTCTCCTACAATTCAGAAACAATCTACTAATGGCCAAAGCTAATAGACTGTAACGTCTCTCAAGTGACTTTTTCACTAAGTACAATTATACTTAGTTCTTAGTTAACTCTCATCCGTTACTTCCTTCCCAAACCTCCTTCCTGAGAGCCTCTCACTTCGAAGTTCAACTATAGTTACTTCCTTCTTTCTGATTAGCCTGTCACTTCCTGTTAAGTTGCTGGGCCAATTTAAGCTCCCAGCACTGACCAGGAAGTGTTCTTTTATTTTTGCTGACACAACGCCTCTGACCTGGACCAGGAGACTCCACAGCCTGCTTCACCAGCCTTACCTGTCTGGACCCTTGGAGCCTGACCTTATGCCTGCATCGTTCACTTCAGTATCGCAATTACCCTGATGTTGTTATGCATTACTGTCCTGTGAACTGCCCTGCCTGCTAAGTTATGTATGCTAACTATACCAGGAATTACTGCAGCCATAGCATCTCTATGTTTGGTACTTCTAATAAGGATCCTGCCATGATTTCTACATTCTAAAGTCACCAAGTATAAACGGAAGTCTTTAATGCCTATGTACCTCCTTCTCAAATGTTACTGTGTGCACATATACTGCCTATTACTTTGATGACTTTGCCGTTAAGTTTTATTACATGCCACGCATGCTCAGCTACTTCTGTTTTTAACTAGAGCTTGTCTGTAGTTTCCAAATATTCCAAATATTTGTTTTGAGTTTTCACTGGCGCCTATGAAGGAATATGCGCCATATTTCTTACTGAGACTGTGATGCTAGGATCCCAAACTCTCTGCACAAAAGAGAGTGAAACCTGGGTCCGAAACTGAGAAGTCTCCGCAGTTGAGATCCTAATTCTCAAATCGTATCCGGCGTAACGTTACATAGACACTATTCTGTACGCCTACTCCTGGACCTTTCTGCTGCCTTTGATGTGGTTGACCACCCCCTCTTCCTCAAAAGACTCAACGCCTTTGGTCTCCATGACTCTACTCTTCACTGGTTCTTATCCTACCTATCCAAAATGAACCTTTAGCGTTACTTACAATTCTACTTCCTCCTCTCCTCTTGCTTTCTCTGTCGGGGTCCCCCAAGGTTCTGTTCTTGGACCTCTCTTATTCTTGATCTACACCTCCTCCCTTGGTCAGCTGATAGCCTCCCATGGCTTCCAATACCATCTCTACCATAATTACAGCCAAATGTATCTCTCTTTATGCCTTCAGTCTCCTCGTGTATCACTAATTTACTAAAAGACATATCGAACTGACTGTCACACCACTTCCTAAAACTCATTCTATACAAAACTGAGCTCCAAGTTTTTCCCTCTCTGTCAAGATTGATGGCACAACTATCAGCCCATTCTCACATGCCAAGGTGTAATCCTGGACTCTGAACTATCCTTTCGACCCCACGTCCAATCACTGTCCAAATCTTGCCACCTCAACCTCCGCAACATTTTCAAAATACGCTCATTTGGAACTGTAACCATCAATGGTGGCCTTCCAGTTCATATGAGGTGTCCTCAGAAACTATTCAAATTGCAAGAATTGGGCACAATAAGGGAATAGAGTTTCTATAACCCTAACCTCGGAGTCAATATTTGAATAATAACGTTGTTTTAAATGTAAAAACATATATATTTTTTTACCTCTGGCCTGTCATTTCCTCTTAGGATGAGTTTTACACCACGCGGGGAAATCTCCAGTTCACAGCTGGCTGGCGGTCGCAGGTGTACTGTCAGTTTCCTTGCAGTTGCAATCTGATTGTACAATAAGAAATAGCACACAGCAGTTCATCACAGTTGCTGGTATTTTAAACCTTAACAATCACGTCATACAGTGGAAGCAGGTATTAATGGATAAGTTTACTTTTATGAAAAAAATAATAAATGCATAGGGAATAAAGTGCATTATTACATGTTTACATTACATTGTTACATGTTACACTCTAAATACAGGTGTAACGTGTTCTAAAAAGCAAACATAGCCATTTAATCAATATTCAGCCTCTCATTTCACTCTGTCCTAGTACCATCATGCAGTATACTTTGCTGTCATCTGTGTATTAGTGTGTATTAGTGCATGCCACAGAAATTAAGGCTTCCGTAATGAAGATAATCATCCTAAAAGTAATAGTTTTATCCTGTTTTGAAAATAAGGAGCTCATATTTATCCTGTATTTAGAGAGTTTAGAAACCCAACATTTCATATTCCTGCTGTACCATGTACGAAAAAGTATCCTGTTCTCTTTGTATTGCTTACTTTGTGTGCAATCCCTGGTGTTCCTGCCAGCCCATCTGTTTACCTATTACAAACTGACCACACTAAGACCCCTTTTACAGTGGGGCATTTTTCAGGCGCTTTGGTGTTAAAAAAATCAAATGTAAAGCGCCTGAACGAAGCTGCATCTGCCACCCCAATGTGAAAGCCTGAGTGCTTTCAGAGCCCTTTCACATTGCCAGCGCCCGAAAAATGCTGGTAAAGGTCTGCTAAGCATTAGAAAAAAGTGCCTCAATGGGAAGGGGAACTTTAGGGCGGTGTATTCAACGCTCCTAAAGTGCTGCAAAGATGCTGCTTGCAGGACTTTTTTTTTCGTCTAGCGGAGCACCTCAGTGTGAAAGCATTTGGGCTTTCACATTGGGATTGCAGATGAGGCTTCTTTCAGGCGCTTTACAGGCGCTTTTTTTAATGCTAAAGCACCTAAAAAAGCCCCAGTGTGAAAAGGGTCTAAGCAGGAGAACACATCATGGTCCATTCTCTAGCTGGGAACTCAGCCTGTTCTCCTCCAATGATCAGACGTGTCCTGACACACCCCTCTTGCACAGCCTTTTACTGGAAAGCTCTGTGTACTGCTGTTTCTTCTTATCCCCTAGCTCTTATGCAGCTGAGAACAGAGGGAATGTGATCTTGTATAAAAAGGTATTTATAATGGTTTTTTTTTAATATATATCTATACTAATGTTTTGCTTTCCATTTCTATTTTAAACTGAATGAGTTGTTTTACATGGTGATCATTTACAATCACTTCAGGATTGTCTGAAATATGCCTTCGGTATAAAAGGGTCTTACCTTCTGCATAGCTGCACATAAGATACCATTGCCTTGATGATGTGGAACCTCCACTGAACCCAAAAACTGCACATCAAACATCTGGACCCAGGGAGAATTTCCTTTAAGAACTGCAGGGTAATTAAAAAAAGTTTATTGTTGATAATTTTCTGGCATTAAAGAAAACCCATAAAGAGAAAAAAGGCTGCCTCCCTATGAAAATGCTATTTGCAATGGCTGCGTCTGGCTTCAATACTTTCCTCATTTGCTTTGCTGATACAGCAATGACAGCCAATACAGATTCCCTTTAACAGTTTTAGAAAAGTTGCAACAAAAGCAGCTATGCTTAAACATTTGCCTAATAAACGGGAAAAAAAAGCAATAGTATTTTAGGCAAACGTGTTACCGCTAAAAGTAAGTATACACAAGAGACTGGTCCAAAGACAGACAAGAGCAGCAGAGGTTGTTCCCCATTTTGTGAATACAGAAGGAGGAATCCTCACATTGCTGGTTCTCATTCTCTTTCATCTGATTTATGTGTACTATGTTTGTATGGAAAATACGATAAATCCTTTACTTGGAGTCCATTGAGGGACACAGGGAGTCTTTCACTTTTGGGTTATACTGCTGCCTACATGAGGAATGGACACTAGCAAACAAAAAAACAAACTGCAGGCCAGCCCAGAATAATCTCTCCTACTTTCAGCATATCTCAGTTTTGTAGAAAGCAATACCGAGAGCATGATTAACCACTTCAGCTCCGGAAGGTTTTACCCCTTCATGACCAGGCCATTTTTAACTGAGAATTGCGTGGTCATGCAACACCGTACACAAACTAAATTTATATAATTTTTTTCACACAGATAGAGCTTTCTTCTGGTGGGATTTGGTAGCCTCTGGGTTTTTATTTATTTGATTATATAAACAAAAATAAAAATTACAATTTAAAAAAAAACAATATTTTTTAACTTGTAATAAAAAATATATCCCATAAAAAAAATTATAATAAAATCTCTTAATAAATTTTAGCCAAAATGTATTCTACATCGTCTTTGGTAAAAACAAATCCCACTAAGTGTATATTGATTGGCTTGTAAGAAAGTTATAGGGCCAGATTCAGAGAGAACTTACGCCGATGTATCTGTATCGCCGCGTAAGTTCTAAGATGCGCCGTTGTATCTGTGTTCTGTATTTAGAAAGCAAGATACGCCGAAATTTGGCTAAGATACGACCGGCGTAAGTCTCTTACGCCGTCATATCTTAGTTGCATATTTACGCTGGCCGCTAGGTGGCGCTTCCGTAGATTTACGCGTTGAATATGCTAATGAGCTAGATACACTGATTCACGAACGTACGCGCGCCCGGCGTATTGATATACTTTGTTTACATAGGCGTTCGACCGGCGTAAAGTTACCCCTGCTATATGAGGCGCAACCCATGTTAAGTATGAACGTCGGAACAGCGGCGTATTGTACGTCGTTTACGCCGTTTGCGTAAGTCGTTCGGGAATGGGGCTGGGCGTAAGTTACGTTCACGTCGAAATCAATGAGTATTTTGCAACGTGATTTTCGTTCGGGGGGGCATTTACGTAGGTTTCACGATTAATTCACATACAACACGCCCACTACTAGCCTACTTTGAATTACGCCGCCGTAACTTAGGGCGCAAGTTCTTTCTGAATAGGGGACCTGCCGCTCTAAGTTACGGCGCCGTAGTGTAAATGAGATACGCTACGCCGCCGGAAAGATACAAAAAAGTATCTGAATCTGGCCCATAGTGTCTACAAACTATGGCATAAATACTGGAATTTTTATTTTTTCTCTACTAGTAATGGTGGTGATTAGGGACTTTTAGCGGGACGGCAGGCAATCTGACACTAGCCAACACTTTGTGACAACTAACTGCCACTGCCACAATATTACAGTGAATAGTGCTAATAACACTGGGCAGGAAGGGGCTAACATCTAGGGCAATCAATAAGTTAAACATGTGCCTAACAAGTGTTTATGTGTGTACTGTGTACTGCTGGGGATATAGTTGCTTAGCAGGGAATGAAAAAGCAACTAGATCCCCTGTCACTGAACACAGCTCTGTGTTGTTTACACTCACATAGCTGTGTTGGGGGAAGATCAGAGTTGATTGCCGGGTGCTGGTGGTCAATCACTGGCCAGGACCCAGTGGTAGGCCTGTGTTGTAACGAATCACAGAACAGTCGGGCAGGTGGGCGCACGCCCCCTACCTGGTAATGCAGAAAATGCGATCGGAAAGTGGTTGTGTGCCTCAATGGACTCCAAAAAAAGTATTTTATGGCAGCACTAAAACAAGAATTGTATTTTCTCTCTCATCTAATGAGGAACACAAAATATTTTCACCTTCAAGAACTCCAAAGGCAGTTCAACTGAGTAGCGGGCAACAAAAAATACGCTAACAGGGCCATAAAAACAACTAGGAGAACTAGGGACTGCCTGCAGCTCTAAAGGTGGCCTGAATGACTTTATGTAAAAAAATGGAAGACCAGGGCTGCCATTAGAAATTACAGGGCATGAACAACCTGCCTGACAGGACGCCCGCTCCTGAAAATCTCAAAACAATATTTTCACCAAAAATACACAAAAATCAATATCAAAGGACTTGAACAAAACATAACTTACCATAACTTACACAATTCCTGCTAAATCTAAAAGATAAAACTGCATTGAGTTAATAAAGTTCTGTGTGTAAATTAGGTTTTGGGGCTCATTCACATAGATGCTGTGTCCTTTACAGCGAGAATCTGTTTTTGTTTCCTTTAATGGGGCTATTGCGGTGTTCAGGCAGCCTATGCTATGCTATGAGGACGCAGCAGCTGCCCGAACACATCTGCTGGCACACCTGCACACTTATCAAATTAGGACCTGCAGATTTGTTCATACAGCCACTGCATCCTCATAGACTAACAGGTGGTCCCAGCTCATTCACACTGTGTGGGCCAGGGAACCCCTGTAAATGAGCCCTTAATTTCTTTATTTTTATTTTCAGAATTTAATTTTTTTCATTTTTTTTATTATTACTTACATTTTTTTTTTTAAATCCATTGGGAATGGGCTTAGGTGATATATCAGCGGTCTAAATAGACCCCTGACATCTCACCTTTGAGAAAGAGAAAGGAATTGAGGTCACATATCCTTCAATTTCTTTTCACTGCAACCTCAAGTTGAATATGATACAGATGCTTCTGTTCATTCATAAACTAAAGCAGAGTAAAAAACGTACACAGGAGTGATCAGTATTGGCACACAAGATGGAAATCAGATGTGGGCAGTACGCGGAGGGGGATTGGAATGGTGGGGCAGGGGGACAATTACAGAATCATGAACTGTGCCTCTCCCTCCAGCAGATGAAAGCTGGCGGTAGGAAGAGGGGAGAAACCAACTTTCAGCTGCCGTAGGGGGTGAGACAGCGAATCATTCTGCAATTGTCCTCCCATCCTTCTGCACTGATCCCACGCCTGTCCAGGCCCCCCTGTCTGTCCAGACCCCCTACAGTGCGGTGGTACCCCTCTGTCGGCAGCTCTGCTGGCAACAGATGAGGTCTCAATGTCCACCTGGTAGAATTAGAGAATGTGTGAACAAAAGAGCCTGTGGAAGCTTTATAGATCTGGGAAATATTATCTTGATACTGAAAAGCTCAAGAAGCACTTACTAATTTAGTAGAATTTTCCTTGACAGAAAAGGGTGGAATCTGATCCTTGAGACCATAAGCTTGGGTGATGGCCTGTATGAGACACCAAGAAATGGTGGAAGGAGAAGCCAGTGATTGAGACATAAACTATCAAAGCTCAAAATTTCCTTGGTGTGAACTGGAGCAGGACAAAGGGACAGAAAAATGATGTCCTGGTTGAACTAAAAGGCAGAGACTACCTTAGATAAGAAAAACGTCCTCGGCCTCAACACCAACGTGTCCTATGTAAAACCAATAAGGATTCCTTAAAGGATAAGGCCACCAGTTCAGACACTCCTCTTAAAGAGGTGAGAGGACAGAGAAGAATGCCTCTAATTGGTTTGAAACACCGTTTATGAAGTGTAGAGAGAACCATGGAATTACATAGGAATTAAAAGGGGGAGCTACATGGGAGAATCCCTGTAGAGTGAGAGGCCAATGATCTCTGAAACAAGATAGTAAGAGCATCAACATGATCTTTGATAGTACTGAGAGCCAAACACTGGTCCAGACCCAGCTGTAGAAAGGAGAGGGTCTTATCAGGTCACAGTACCACATCTGCATGCACCGGTTTGGAGTAATGAGGATCACCAGAGAGCCCTCCATTTTGATCCTGGGAAGCAGAAGAGAAAAACATTTTAGAGTGAAGGAATGGTATAAATAAGGGTGTACTGAGTACACAGAGTCACCAGAACATACACAAGTGGATCCCTGTGTCTAATTACAAACGTTGCTGCTTCTGGCCTCTACCTCTAGAGCCATGGCAAGACCTCTGGTTCCTCCATGATGATTGATGTACACCACTGTTGTGACTGATTGGATAACTTTAAAGCAGGATAGTCAAACAGTGCAGGGACAGACAAATTGCCAGGATGATGATCAGGAGACTAGATTCGTCAGATGACCAAGTCCCCATCTCTAAAAAGATTCCCAGGACACCACACAGTCGGATTTCTGAACCACAAAACCAGAAACAACCTGGTCCTCAGTGCCAAACAGATTAGTCTGTCTGGGAACTGGACTGATTTGTCCCAGATTGACAAAATGTTATCATCAAATGTAGAGGCCTGGAGTGAAACTGGGCAAATAGGACTGCCCCGCAGGGGATTGCCATCAGACTCAGGACTCTCATTCAAAAGCCAAGAGTCAGACAAGTACAAATCTGGGAGAGTTTGACGTTTCTTCTGAAGGAGAAATAATCTGGCCTCAGCTGTATCTAGGTTAAGGATCTGAACTGTTGTAACTGAATGGTTAAAGACACATTATCAAACAGAGCCTTCTCTGACTGTTTCCTCAACAGCAGGTCTTCTAAGTACTGTATTTATTGGCGCATAACACTCACTTTTTTTACCCTGAAAATAGAGGGTAAACTGTGCCTGCTTGTTATATGTGGAAAGTTAGGGTGCGTGTTATACGCCTGTGCGTGTTATACGCCGATAAATACGATATCCATCTAAGTATTCCACAATGGGGATGCAAGTAGAGTGTAGTAGAATTAGTAGTAGGGCCAGCACTTTGGTGAACACCGGAGGTGTAGACAAGAGGCAGAATAAAAGGACCAACAAATTAAAAGGGCAGGGGACCCACAGCAAATGCTGAAAATAGCACTGGTAGAAACAACAGGCTAATCCTCTAATTTTAGAGAAGTGAGCACTGCATTGATGAGAGTGGAAACTGTCTCTTTTAACTAGGGAGTTATGGCAGTAGACTGATTTCTCAGAGGCATTCTCAGCAGTCAAAGACTGGAATGATTCAGAGAAAGAGTTTTTGCGGCAATTGCTCAGAACTCTCTAAAGCCATGAGTAAATCAGCAAAAAGATCTGCAGGAAAAAGCACAGAAACTGGCTTATGGCCTATGCAATCAAAGTAAGTAAATACCTGGGTGATTTGAGTGATAAAGTCTTGCCCGACACTAGTGAAAACCTCAGCAGAAAGGGCAGAGAAACTGGCAACACTCGACTGAGCAAAGGAAAACTTGGACGATGGAATAGACTATGGTATATGCAGGTAAAATTATTCCCATCTGTAAATGTCAGCTGCTTTAGTGGGTGTGCTGCAGTCTAGGTAAATGAGCTCCTGGTGCTTGGCCTGACTGGCCTACTTGCAAAAGAGTTATTAGAGACAAGGCAAGAGTCTGAAACACGCCCTACATGGAACCCAATGCCAGAAGTTGGGGGTCCAAACACAACACTCCAAAAGTCAAGCTGTGGATGGCCACACCAAAACGCTGCAAATAAAGAGTCCAGCTCCAGCAGTGATTTAGAGAAGAGTATTAAATGAAGGAGAAAAAAAATGTCCTAGAAAAAATAGGCTAGTCATTCCCACAGAAGAAATGACGTCCATCCTCCTATAAAAATAAATGGGTTTTAAGATCAAGCATAATATAATGTTGTATATTTTAGTGAAAATAAATTGAAGCTGATTTACTAAAGGAGAAGGGAATTTTAATGACTGTTCAGTTAGCTTAGCGAATATAATGAAATTGTTCTGTTTTTTTTTTTAGCTGTTAACAATATTCATGCAAGGGTATTTGAAGTTTCACCTTCTGCATGTTCACTTTCACTGTTTATATTTTTCTACTAAAGGTCTTATAAAGTCTAGGTGACTCTCTACAGCCAACATCAGTGGCTGATAGAGTACTTCTCAAGTGGCGCACACCACCAGCTTAATCTAGACACCAATTTTAGCACCTTGATCTGAGGAAGTGGTAATTTATAGGCACAAAATGCTTTTTATTCTGTGAAATAAAGTAGTTGGATGTTTTACTAAAGCAGATGACTCATGCCTATCCTTTTGAATAACCACATTGAGCGTTTGTGCCAATGAGCTTTTTTTTTCACTGACTCTTACCTATCCGTTCATCCACAGGAGAATACCACAAAGCACCCAGGGTGGGAATGCTGAAGACAGGTATTTGCCACAAACACACTAGAAAGGCTGCATGCTTTCCCCTTGCTAGGTGATCACAGCCTCAGCAGTTGTAAGTCGATTTTGACCCTTTGTCCTTTTATTGTGGAAGCATTTTTGTTTCTGAACTAAACCACTACACTATAAGGGCTCTCCTATCTCCCGGTCTTTTCTTTTCCGGTGGACACTCTGAGCTATACCAGGGACCACCGGTCAGCTCCCCAGGATTCTTCGGTCCCCAATCTACCACCACACCCTAGACCCTATGAATAAGATTATGTACACTATGCAGATCACTTCTACTTGTTAAAAAAAAAAGAAGCTACAACTCTATGTTGCTTACCAACATTCTCTTTTACAGGACAGACAACCTCATGGGCATAAAATGAAGGAAAAATTCCTCTCTCTCCCGTTCTCATGTTATAGCCATGACACCAAGAACCATCCTCGCATTCCACCAGTAATGGGTCATCAACATCTAGTTCAAGCTCATCTTCATGACGAGGAATAAACCTAAGTAGCAAGGACACAAAAAGCAGAAGTTAAAGTGGCTAGTTTAAGGGCCGTGTCGGCGGGCTTTTGTTTACTTGAAGCGGGCTTTGCATTTCCATAAAAGTATATGGGAACGCAAAACCTGCTTGCAGCAGGTCAAACCCAATTTAAAAGGAGATTAATTACAAGTCACATAAATTCTGAATAATCTCAAACACGGCTCAAACTGATGCCATGAAACAATTAATTAAATAATTATCACAATTCATACTATAACAAATATGTAACTTGGCTTTGGGTCTGATCTATGGAATCAGGAGGCAGAAAATATACTTTACTGTATGTACTGCCCATGGCAACAAATCAAATGCCATCCAATGTCAAATATTTAACATGCCACTTCAATTAAGATAAGGCTCCATACTCCACCATCACATCTCAGGTGTTGGCTAGATTAAAGGGATTTTAGAAAAAAATAAAAAGGTGAACTATCACCATACACCTTCTCCACCTCCACCCCGGACGTTGTACTTACCTTTGTGAGTGATGAGCTGTCAATGCCAACAGAGCTGGTGCAGCAATTCCTGCTCTTCTCCCTCGTCTGTCTGCAGTGCTTCAGGGACTGATCAGAGTGAAGCTCTGCAGAAAGAAGAGGGAAAAAAGGGGGGAATTCAAATCCCCACACCAGTGCACTGGCTGAATGGGCACTGACAGCTCATCACAAGGGAAGTACAACATGGGGATGGGGTGGGTAGGGTGTACAGTGTTAGATTCCTGAAAAGGTGAACTTCAATAAGGGAAGAATATATTTTTGTGTGCGTCATTTCTGTTGTTGGTACAATGGAATCAAATGGTTAGACAGATAACACAGACATATTTTCAACACTTTTTACAAATCGGTCCCCTTGCACTTAGAATTTTTTATTATGATAACCATAATGTCCATCAGTGAGATTATTAATATCAATAAGTTAATTTACAAGCCATTCTAGTTCAAGCTCCAACAAGCTGAGATGCCCTGATAGTGTTTGCAGAGTTTAATGAACCATATTGGCTGTGCACCTGATGTGTACATGGTCACAAGTTAATTGTTTAACTGAATAATTAATTGGCTGAACGATCAGACAGAAAATAACTTTAACTCACGGTTTACTGAACAGTTGCAAGTTAAAAGCAATAATACAAAACTATTTCAGGATGGCAAAGAGCATGCGTATAATGCTAAATAATACAAATTCCTCTCAGGGGTCTCAGGGGTCCAGGGTAGCTCCAGTAAAACCAGTGAATAGCTGGAGGGATCCAAGGATAAAGTGCAAACCCAATGAAACTGACACACTCTGGTAGCAATTAGGTAATGACTTCACCTACGGACTTCCCTACCGAAATGTTCTCACTACGGACCTCTTGGTGATACCTCATCAACAACACTATCTTTCTGGTACCCTGCTTGGCTATACCTTACCCAGGTGTACACTTCAAGTTGCATGTTTTAATTATAATCCCTTTACTGGACTTAAAACTATCCTGAAGTATCCAGCCTGCCTTGCCATCTCTCACCATTTAGTGGCTGTCAGATAGTGCTCCATTCTGAACACTATTGAGGCATTTTTGGAAGCCGTAATATATTACAAATTTTACCTATTTTTTGAAAACCATCTACCTCCAAGTACATGTTACTACTCTTTATGAAACATTACTAGCTCCTAAAGAAGCGGTCTCCGTGAAACATGTCGAGCTAACATACGCCTTACCATTTATTATAGTCATGCACATCTTTTGTGAGATTTGATGACTTGTCTTGGATCATTATTGGAATAATCAGTTGTCACCGCAGTTGTTTCTGTGGTTTCTTTGTTTTTCTTTTCAAATTTAATTTTTTTTGTATTGTGGTTCTTTTTCCTTTTGTCCAACTCCCTTTTTGGGTTTTGTGTCAATAAACGCATTTGTACTTTTGAAATTGGTGCCTACTAAGTCCATTTTTTCTGTACCCCTAACATTCGTTGTCTCAATATATTCAGGACGTGGCACTGCACTATTATAGATACCCACAGTCCATCCTGTGTCTGGTGATCTAGTCTCATATTTTTCTCAAGGGCTCCCCACAGTAACTGGTTCTTTCCAGAGAAGCTACAGGCCTTCCTGGCTGCCTGCACGCTCATTCTGACAGTGGAGAGCTGCTCACTTGGCCTCAGATCACTTGCCAAGCTACCTTTGGCTCATCAGGTGTGGTCTTTATGAGTTGTTAAGGGAGAGAATCTAAGGAATTTGCCATCCCTGTAAGTATCTAGGAACCCAAGGAGTTGTAGGAAATGGAAGTAAAGAGACTAGCGCCTGCATCTAAGCTTGGTAAGTAAGAGTCCATTATACTCTAGCCTATTTGAACTTGCTGTCCCTTGGTATCTTTGCAGACCATTCAAATTCACCCTGCACAAAGTGTACAGGGGTTCTCTCGAAGTTAGGTATCTTTGAGCTCCTAAGAGGTTGAGTCTTGGTTACATCCAGCATGACATGAGGTGACGTGTCTGGCTTCAGACACCTCAGTGGATGGTCGGAGGGTTTCACAAGGGGAGCTTACACCTGAGCTCGGTGACAATTGGGTTGTGCAATATCATCTATTTCCAAAGACAATTTCATTTTTTGGTGTAAACCTATACATTGGACTAGCACTCTGTTCCCAGGTTGATGGTAAAAGTACACAAAACACAAAGCCCTCAATAGCGCTACAACAATATGAAGCAGAACATAGTAATACCTATATGGAAATCTATACTTGACTCAGTGCAGCTGCCAACCATAGGAGGATGGGTACAAAAATAAACAAAGAAACAAGCAGCGCTCTTTGAGTTAAAGTAATCAAAACTTTATAGTTAAAAAAATGTAAAAAATGGACATCAAACAAATGTACACAAGTTAATATGCCGTGGTGGACAATTAGGGTACATAAAATAGCTACCAATTGCATAGCATTGAAAGGAGTCCTGTGATGGAGTGGTAAAAATCAGAGACTGATATCAATCACTTGGGCTGCTGTATGGGCGTCAGTTCATCAGACTTAGTGACCCATGCATAAGGAAGGTACTGTGTCCTTATGCATGGGTCACTAAGTCTGATGAACTGATGGTAAAAGTAAAAGTTTAATGTTTTTAACTTTCCTTGATCCACCCATTACCAGTCTTCAACAAATTTTTGGACTTGTTTCTACTCCAAAAATCCAGGAAGTTTGTAGTGTGTTAAAAGTTCTTTAGTGGACACTGTGTTCCAGAGGTTTGTGGGCCCCTGAGAGTATAGCCAAGAATAACATGGTAGGTTGAGTGGCCTGTCAATGTGACATCTGCAACCCCACAATAGGGATAAAAGTTTTCAGTGAAAGGGAAATTAAAAAGACATTCACTAAAATTAGAAGAGAAGCGGTTTAACCTTAAACTGCGTAGAGTGTTCTTTACTGTAACAGCGGTAAGAATGTGGAATTCTCTCCCACAAGCAGTGGTTTCAGCAGGGAGCATAGATAAATTCGAAAAACAATTAGATAGACACCTAAACGCCCTTATCATACAGGGATATACAAGGCAATACTGACATAAAAGCACACACACAGATTGGACTTGATGGACTTGTGTCTTTTTTTAACCTCACCAACTATGTAACTTTGTAACAAAAATGAATATATTGTATTGCATACCAGTTCTTACTTGTGATGCATTAGTTTACCTTTTTAGGCTTTTTTTATTTTACATTCACCTGGTGATCCTACCAGTAACATATTTCCGTTCCTAGGGGGGCAATGCTTACAAATTGTACTGTATGTATGAAGGAGCAGCACTGTCACCCTGGGAGATAAAGTGTATTAGAAAATGACAGAACACCTACCCTCTTTCTCTTCTCCATAACATAGAGGTGAGTGGTTTTGTAGATCTCAGACAAAGTTAGTAACAACATAGCTGATAAGATTGTAGCACAGGCATAGAGGAAGTTATCAGCTGGCAAGATTTTTGGTAGGGTCAACAGGTGTTATTTGATCACATGTTTTAAAAAAAAAAAACACTTTAATGGTATATTTTAACAGAATAAATTAGACTAAATGAGAGAAGTTCACAGCAGATTTAGTTTCTGTTTTTCCTCTAACTATCCAATAAAAATTCCTTTGATACAGCTATGGCACTGTGAGACAATGAGGTCTAGCTCTGGAAAGAGAAGTACCCGGACTACAGTTATGCCGCGTACACACGGTTGGACTTTTGACGGAAAAATAGAGAACCTGCTCTCTATCTAAGTCCGTAGGAAATTCCGACAGAAAAAGTCTGATGGGGCATACATACTGTCAGAATATCCGATGAAAAGCTCCCATCTGACTTTTTCCATCGGAAATTCTCACCGTGTGTACGCGACATTAGAAGTTACTAGCAGAATCACTGGACTTCCTAGACACACAGAGGATAAGTTACATGTAGGTACCACACAGTGCTGACGCGTATTTTTATGCGGAATGGTTTGGGAGTGAAACAAGTTCACAAGAAACATCCAGCTCATCATGTCCTTACAGTTTGATTGAAATGTTAGTAGGACCATATTTTAAATAAAAAAGCAATAAGCAGTTGTTTCCTTGTACAACCAAACATTGCACTAAAAGCAAGAATGTCTTACCTGAAAACAGCTCGGTGTGTCTGTTCTCGCTCTTCTCCATTTAAAACACAAGAGAATAGTCCAAATGATTCAGTGCCTATGGAAAACACCCAAAAAAAACATGGTTTGGAAAATAGAAACCTGTAAGGCTAAGTTCACAGACAGATTAAAAGGTATTTTCTTTGCCTGCTTTCACATTGACCTAAACATTATGTGATTCAAGAGGAATGATGGACAGAAAGACATCGGCCTGTCCTTTTTTGTGCCTCTAACAGTCAGTGCTGCACATGTGCAGTGTAATACTTTTGGAGTTCCGCCAAAAAAAAAAAAAAAAGTCAGCAGCTACAAATATTGCAGCTGCTGACTTTTAATATTAGGACACTTACCTGTCCAGGGCGCCCGCGATGTCCTCACCCGAAGCCGTTCTGTCCCCCGGCTCCCGAGTGTAGGTACCGACATCAGTAAGATAATCAGGAAGTGAGGCCTTACGGGGTCATAGTTTCCCTACTGCGCATGTGCGAGTCACGCTGAGCGTCCTCACTGGTCCCTAATGTCTTCTGGGATCTATGTGTCTCCCAGAAGACAGCAGGAGCAGAGGAGGAGCCGGACATGGTGTAGATCTTGGCGATCTATCACCGGAAGTGGGAGCAAAAACCTGTATTATACTGGTATCTTCTCCCCCCCTCCCCCTGTGCCAAATGTGACACCGGAAGGGGGGGGAGTAGCCGGAAAAGCAGAAGTTCCATTTTTGGGTGGAACTCTGCTTTAAAGACAATGGTTGGAAGTAGGGTTGTCCCGATACCACTTTTTTAGGACCGAGTACAAGTACCGATACTTTTTTTCAAGTAGTCGCCGATACCGAATACCGATACTTTTTTTAAACGTGTCCCCAAATGCAGCCATGTCCCTCCACATATTGCAGCCATGTATGTCCCCCACATATTGCAGCCATGTCATGTCCCCCCACATATTGCAGCCATGTCATGTCCCCCCACATATTGCAGCCATGTCATGTCCCCCCACATATGCATCCATGTCATGTCCCCCACATATGCATCCATGTCATGTCCCCCACATATTGCAGCCATGTCATGTCCCCCACATATGCATCCATGTCATGTCCCCCACATATGCATCCATGTCATGTCCCCCACATATGCATCCATGTCATGTCCCCCACATATGCAGCCATGTCATGTCCCCCCACATATGCAGCCATGTCATGTCCCCCCACATATGCAGCCATGTCATGTCCCCCCACATATGCATCCATGTCATGTTCCCCCACATATGCAGCCATGTCATGTCCCCCACATATGCATCCATGTCCTGTGCCCCATATTGCAGCCATGTCATGTCCCCCATACCTCCGCCGCTGCTGCCGGGTTAATCCCCGTGCAACACATACCCGGGGCGCCATGTATAGACACGCGATTGGACGGATTCGTCCAATCGCGAGCAAGCGGGGAGTGTCTATGCACGTATCCGTGTATAGACACTCCCCCCTTGCTCGCGATTGGACGGATCCATCCAATCGCGTGTCTATACATGGCGCCACGGGTATTACAAGTTTACAAATTGCACGAGTATTAGCGGCGGTCGGCGGCAGGCGGTGTGCAGCGTGCGGCGGGGGGGGGGGAGTATTCTATTTAGGTATCGGGGTATTTGCGGGAGTACAAGTACCTAATTGGACAACAACTTTGAGAGAGACGGCTGATTCATAAGTACAGGTTGTCTTTGCTGAGAACACTGTCCATAAACAAGCAGGGAAAAAGGAATACAGAGGGAGGGGGGTATGTCAGGCTCTGCATTCCTCTTGCCGCTGCTTGTCCATGGAAAGTGTTTAGAGCCAAGATAAGCTCCACAGAACTGTAACACAAATGTAAAATTATAGATCTTCTTACATTTGCACAAAAGGCAAGGTCAAAGCCATCTGCCAGCCAAACTTTTTTTTAGTTTTGAATAGCGCTAGAAAAGTTTAGAACCTTTGTCAGGTTTTATTTTTCTATGCATTTATTTCTTAAGGGGCAAGAGAACAAGACATGAAGGGAAATCAGTCTTAAAGAGAAAACTAACAACGACTAAGGCATCCTTGTGCAGAACACTTTTGCAACTGACGCCTGCATCCGCACATTACTTTTCACAGGACGTCATAAGAACAAGGAATTGCGAGAAAACATCCCCGTGAAAGCACAGACAACTATAAAACCTGACAGAGGTTATAAAGTTTCCACATTTGGTAAAAAAAAACGTTATAGTAGAAGGCTGACTTTAATATTGCCAGGCCATAACATACAAAACCTCTTTAACTTCTGATAAGATATGATATCTTGTCCTGATTGAAAGCCAAAATTAGATTTTGCACTAAGTCACTTCATTTTGCTTCATTAGATTAATGAATCTGCAGGACATAAAAACAGCACAATGACCAGTGGACCACCACAGCACTGCTACTCGCTGTTTCTGTGAACCGGTAGCTTGGACCTGGTGGCTTATGCAAAGCTCTACAGTAAAATTTAAGGAAAAAAGTGTGAAAGGATAGCAAGTATTAAGATTATATGTAAAAAAAAACTTACTTGATGACCGTGATGTGCTGTTTACAAAGACATTGAGGAACTTCTTGGAAAAAGGCATATTGGGCTCTGGTGATGAGTCTTCTGATGAAGATTCGTGTTCTTGAACTTCAACTTCATCTCCAAATTCATCTTCCTCCAAATCACAATTATCACAAGCTCTCAAAAGGTCACTACCATCACTTAATATTGAAGTACATCTCTGAAGGCTAACCAGTTCCAGCTGAGTGTGCTCATCCACCACCAGTGTGTATTTCATTGAATCATAAGCCAAAGAGTCATCCAGAAGCCGTGGTTCAGCTGTATGGTTCTCCATAAAAGACTCATCTTCCATGCAATTCTGGTAGGGAGAACCCTTCAGGCTTCTGTAGTAAGGAATGTCTTCATCATCTTCAACAGAATATTCTAGGTTAAAGCCACGGTTCGTTTTAGCTGTTGAAATGTCCATTGTTGGCTGATTTTGGTCCAGTTCTTGACAGAGATCATCACAAAGATCATTATCTTCCAGAATTCCAGAATCCAAATCACGGTCAATATCCCAGCCATCCCTTTGTTCCTGTAAAATTTCTTCTGTCCTAGACCAAGTTTTCTTTTCAATTTGATGCCCCGGGGATTGAGAACGACATTTAGCTGTATGAGATAATCCCTCCAGATGGCGGGGAAGTCCTTCAAAGATTGGAGTAACAGTGTCACGTAAATCATGTAGGACATACAAACCAGGGCCACTTTCTTCTCTACCATGATGGCTCAGGGAGTGTTGCAGAGTCTCCATATCCACCAGCTCTATGCTCTGTTGCTCTTCGGCCACTTCTTTTGGGGAATCATTGGGGGTGGAAAGGTCAGCATCTATCTCTTGCCCAACAGTCTCATGATCTAACTCAGAGGCAGGAGAAAGGGTGTCACAGGATGGGCTTGTCTGCCTCTGAAGGCATTCATCTGGGCAGGTTATAGGATATGAACCTTCAGAAATCATCTTATTAACCAGATTACTAAGCAGCCAAGGGGAATCTGAATCTTCGCTCAGATCAGCTTCAGATTCTGAGTCTGAGTCATACTCACTGTTTACATCTGTCTCTGGCAATATCTTGGGACCAACTGGTAAGTAAAAGGATCTTCGAATACTTTCCAGACTACGTTCTTTATTTTCATCAGCTTCCACCCGGCCCAAACTTTCTTCATTTATGTGCCATGTACTGTATTTCTCTTCAGGCTTCATCATTATAGGACCTCTCTCATCTTCCTTGTCAAGCAAAATAGAGTCTTTTAGACCTTGAAGGCCTCCCTCTCCCACTGGATCTGGTTCTGGATCAGAGGTTGGGGAACTAGCCTCTTCAATGGAATTGGTGAGGTGAGAGGACCGTCCACTGCTTGACTCGCTAGTCAAATCAAGCTCTGTTTCTGATATTGATGAGATCATGTTGCCCACAAGCCTTCCACCCTCACAAGCAAAAGCTGCTTCTATTTCTCCTTCTATATCTGAATCAGAGCCAGGAGAGCTTAGATCCTGGATGCTGTGTCCAGGTGGCATGAATCGATTTCTACTGGTGAGATCTGCCTCAATACCAGGATCTGAAGATGGAGATGTAGTTTCATTGGAAGAATTGGATGGATGACCCCTTGTGCTCTCTCTCTGATCAGGACTTAGATCCTCCACATTCTCTTGGGGTGGTGTAGATACCCTAAATTCAGCACCCGAATGCCATGGGTCAACATGGCTGGAATGGTGATTGCTTTCAGGTGCTAACCTAGACAAATCAATGTCTTCTTCCCTTTCCAGCTCTGTTTCATTGTTGTCAGCTTCTTTGTGAGAGTCAATGTCACATTGAGTAACCTGGGTATGGGATACCAGTTCTGTAGATTTAAGAAGATGTATGAATACATAATTTTACAGAGAAACACTAAATATACAAAATGATATGAAAATAGGGAAAGAACATCTGCAAATGACACGCATGCAGACTGCAGTTTTGTTCAAATAGCTAGAGATATGTCCAAGCAAAAGGAGATATGGTATTAGGGAAGAAATGTGTCATCACAGAAAGAGGGAATATGATCAATCCATTCGAAGGTGACTGATTTTATTATTACAGAGGAAAGATTGCCCTCTATATTAAAGATGCAGTAAAACAACACAAATGAGGAACACCATAAAAGTAGTAATAGATACACATGCAAAGAGTCTAACGCTCTCACCGGTCTCATTTCTCTCAGGATCTGCCCAGCTGTCACTCTGAGAAATGAATCCACCGTTGTTGTTAAGTGTGTCCTGAGATTCAGAGAATAGAATATCTCAATCCAATAAATTGCATACTGTACCCACCACAATTATATATTTATATATACAGATTTATAAACTGAGACATAGCTTCTAAATGTCTTTGTATAGTCATTTTAAATGAAATGTGTCTCCTTACAACTTCCTTTATCAGCTTCCTGCTCACTCGACTATTAATCAGTAGTGTGTTGATACTGATTCCTTGTCCAGTGCAGACAAATTAGGGCAGATTGGGCAGAAATGTAGAAGCTTTGGCACCCCACTCCATTCCAAAGCTACCTCATATGCATTGCCTCTACTGGCAAGGACTGTCTCATCCAGTGGTGTAGCGTGGGGGCAGCTGGTCTGGTCATCCTGGGGGCAACATTTAGAGGAGCGTAGACAGGGCCGGTGCCACTCTAAGGCCTATTTTTTAAGGCCTTAGGGTGGCAGCATGGGGGGGGAGCAGTAAAATCCAAATCCCCGCCACTTGATGGAGGGTGCAGCATGGAGGTTTTAGCTTACCTGCTGTCACCAAAAAAAACATGTGGAATGGATTCAAGCCTGCAGAGGAGGGCAGAGTGGTGGGCAGATCCCCAGCTGGGGGTGCCAGCGGAGGAGAAGGTCAGAGCTGAGGAGGCTCCCTGCTGGTTGCTGCATCTGCCACCACCACTGGAGGTCCTGCTGGAGATATTCAGCTAACCCTGCTGTCCCTGGTGCTGCAGGACCTGTGAGATGTGGGGGGTTGTGTGTGTGATGACGAGGGGTTATCTGGGGGTGTGTGATCAGAGTGGAGGGATCTGATGGGGTATGTGGAGGTGGGATCAAAGTGGAAGTATCTGGAGATGTGATCAGAGCTGAGTGATGGGGTGCGATATCTGGGGGTGTGATCAGAATGGGGGGGATCTGGAGGTGTGATCAGATTGGAGGGATCTGGTAGTATGATCAGAGTGGAGGGAAATCTGGGGGTGTGATCAGGGTGAAGGAATCTGGAAGGGGGGTATCTGGGGGTGTTATCAGAGTGAAGGAATCTTGGGGGTATCTGGGGGGGTGTGACCAGAGTGGGTGTGTATCTGAAATGTGTAATCAGAGTGGGGGAGGTATCTGGGGGTGTGATCAGGGTGGGGGTATCCAAAATGTTATGGGTTAGGGGGCACAAATTACTTGCCTTGCCCCAGGCACTGACAAACCACGCTAGGGATGAGCTTTATGTTTGGGTCGAACATGAGTTTGATTCAAACATTGGCCGTTCGCTAAACAGCCAACAATTTGGAGTGTTAACGGCAAATTCAAAAGCCGCGGAACACTTTGAAAGTCTATAGGAGAAATCAGAAGTGCTAATTTTAAAAATTAATATGCAAGTTATTGTCATAAAAAGTGTTTGGGGAAATGGGTCCTGCACCAGGGGACATGTATCAATGCAAAAAAAAGTTTTAAAAACTGGTGCTTTTTCAGGAGCAGTGATTTTAATAATTAAAGTGAAACAATAAAAGTGAAATATTCCTTAAAATTTCGTACCTGGGGGTGTCTATAGTATGCCTGTAAAGTACTGCATGTTTCTCGTGTTTATAACAGTCTCTGCACAAAATGACATTTCTAAAGGAAAGAAAGTAATTTAAAACTACCCGCGGCTATAATGAATTGTTGGGTCCCGACAATACAGATAAAAGTCATTGAAAAAAACGGCACAAATTCCCCCCCCCCCCCCCCCAGTCCATTACCAGGCCCTTTGGGTCTGGTATGAATATTAAGGGGAACCCCGAACCATAATAAAAAAAATGCGTGGGGGTCCCTGGTGGCACAAATTTTTTGCCTGTTCGTATGTTCTGCTGTGAACCGAACCGGGGGGTGTTCGGCTCATCCCTAACCCACGCTACACCACTGGTCTCATCAGACACCACCTGCCTAGAAATGCATCCTCTTTTGTGAAGTGACAGGCAGGTGTACACCCCATCGCTAGTGCCCTTGTTTATTACAGAAGCAAGTAGGTTGTAGCTGGGCCCAAGCGTCCTGCCTAGGTTGCATTGTGAATGATCTGGCTCTGTTCCAGTCGGCAAGCTAAAGGTAAAGAACTGACCTAGGAGGCTGCAAAGCTGAATTGGGAAATAGAGTTGTCAACAGTGGTGTGTGAGTGTATGTAAATTTTTTTACTTACTAAATGCATAGTAATAATGAGGCAATACCACTGATTGGTAGTTAGGCTTCTGTATTAGGTACATTTTCTTTTCAGAAAGAAATTATCATCCTAAAACTGAAAAGGGATGTCAAGCCCTACATAAAGCCATCAGTTCATTCTGTAATTTCTTAATATCTACTGAGAAGGAATGTAGCATCCTAGGAAATCAAATTTCATACATCTGACTCAATCTTAAAAACAATTCAAAGTTATTATAATTATTATTATTAATAATATTTTTGCTAATAAAGTAGATTATTCTTCGATTTCAGATTTCACTTTTTTGTACTTTCGTAAATACATTGCGAGGCGCGGTCATTCGCAATCTCGTATTTTAGTTTCATTTTCAACACGCGGCTAATCCATATTAAGATAGACTTTCTCTTAAGCCCCGTACACACGGTTGGACTGTTCAAAATGACTTCAAAATGAGCAAGTCTTAAAAAAAATCTGACCGTGTGTACGCTCCATCGGACAAACTTTTTTGGTTTTCATTGGACAAAGGTTCGCTCTGCAAACAGACAAACTTGTCGGCAACAAAAGTCCAGCCAACTCCCTTCGGACAAAAATCCACAGAAAAGTTTGTTTGAACTCCATTCGTGTGTAGGAGGCTTTACACTGTCCAATGTGACTCAGCACAAAAGAGATAAGCTGATTGGCTAAGATATTAAGTAAGATACATCACTTACTAACTACACTGCCCAGTGCCCATTAGGAAAGAATGATTCAAGTACACAAATTTACGAATAGACAAAGAAACGGATTTACAAAACACACAAATGAAAATACGAAATTACGAAAAGACAAAGGATTTAAAGTACGGAATGCAAATCGTTCGTTATAGATGTCATTTTCGTTCTTTTGCTGTTTCGGTGTTTCGTATATTAGTAAGTTTGTCCAATCGTACGTTCGTATTTTCGCTTGTTCGTTATTTGACTTATTTGTAATTCCGTAATTTTCGTATTTTAGTACTTTCAGCTATTTGGATGTTCGAATTGATCCGAATGTACGAATACTAACAAATTCGTACGAAAATCCATTTGTTGCGAACAAAATCACAAATGTCTATATATGTCTATATATCTGCTTCACAGCTATTGGTCTTAAAGTCATTATAAACGTGATTTTGGTTTCTAGCCTAGGTATTATGTAAGCCTTGTGAACATATTTTGCAATTCGTATTTAAGTTTCTAAGAATTCTGCAATATCTTATAGAGTGCATAAATGCCTAATTTGTATGCCATTTCTCAGTTAATGTACATAAGCTTTTATTACCTAAATTAATCTAAAAGTATCTGTTTTCATTAATATGTTGACAATATGCACATGTATCTCTCTGTATCATCTCATGTCTGTAGGTCCAATATCTCCTTGTTTCACTGCATAGATGACATTAACGTGTAACGGTCACAAAATCTTTCAGCTAAACAAGGAAATGTTTTGTGTTCTTGGAAAAAATTATATAATGTTTTATTCAAACTCCTTGAACACATATGACTATTTTAGGAAGCAAGTAATCAGGAATAATTTTTGGCAAAGGATCCTATTAGTAATATCGGAATAATGGGTGGTCTGTGATATTCCTTCTACTGCTATTAGATTGCACTACTGTACTGTTCGTGTATGTGGACTACATTAAAACATACAAGTTTAGAATGGTCCTGCTGCTATTATTCTACAAGTAATGGCAAAAGATTTATTACAAAAATATATTATTTAATTAATTATTAGAATTATTAATTATTTAAACATTTCCTAAATTGCTTTACTGGTCAGTTGTTTTAGGAATGTATTATTTATTTTGCATGGTCTTGTCCCTTTCTCTTTCTGAGTGAAATGTTTATTAGATATGTGATTGACAATCATATCAGTGGTTATTGCTAAAACTCTAACATGAGTAGCAAAATTCTGTAGCTATGCAAATAGTTGTTTTGGGGTATGGGACAAAATTGCATTTTTTTTGGTTATTTCTACATGTTCAAAAGGTAAAAAGAAAAAAAATGATTGATCAGGGTTAATACTAAAGCAGAATCCCATATATGGCATTTTTTTACATAGTTACATTGTCCAGCTTGGAGATTGGCCACTTGGTGTGAGCACCAATTAGAGATCACTTTGCTTTTTTCTCAATGAATGCAAAGTAGTGATTGGATGAGGAGGAGATGTGAGGAAGTGCTTTGCATTCTCTGAATAGCATCCTTGTCCAGTGACAGACCCCCTGTGTTCTACGTTGGGGAACAGGAGTTGTCATTTGCGGTGAGAAGTTGCCAGGAGTCTTTGCAGGTTTTTGTTTTCGCCTATTCGGCGGGCATTGGTCATCATGATTGGTAAGCATCTGCATTGCTGAACGATGTGATTGACAATGGATTTACATTGTGGGATATTTTTTGGGGTGTTTTAATTTTAATTAAAAGACTTGTCAGAAAGTGTGTGTTTTATTTGCTATTTACATTTTTTTTTGTAAGTTAAGACTTTTCTGAAGACGCCCAGTGGGAGGGGCGAAACGTGTCAACTGAGCACATCCTAGATCTAATGTATCAGCCGTGGTAATTACCTGTCTATATGCTCTGTTTTAACTACTGAATTGTAAGTGCACTTTGAGATATATTTTAAATCTAATAAAGCAGTTTTACACTATGTAAAATCTTCTGTGATTTCATGGCATGGACTAACGAATGGGAATTATTATGAGATATGGAGGAGTGAAGGAGAAACGTTGAATTAACAACATATCCAGTGATAAAACAGGAGGTTTTCCCTTAACGCTCTAGTCCTGACATTTTCTGGTGAGTGGGGACACAAGAGATGTGGATTCAGAACCTTATGAAATAATATGTTTTTTTTTTTGCACCAGCACTATGAGGATGGTACTTTTTCTACTACTTTAGCCCATTTCTGAAGAGCTTAATATATTGTTGGACTAATATTATTGTGTCTCGAGCAGTGATGGTGTACCTTGACACCCCAGATGTTTTGGAACTACATTTCCCATGATGCTCATGCACCCTGCAGTGTAGATGAGCATCATGGGAAATGTAGTTTCAAAACATCTTAGGTTTGCCATCACTGGTCTAGAGGGTTTATTAAGAGGCAGCGCTGTGTATATTTTGTGTAGTTGCCATAAGGGTTCTTTTAGTATCTTTCCACAGCAGCAGCCCTAAAACGTAGTATTGTATTTCATTTAATTATTCTTTCATTTATTTTGCACTGGCATTTTGAGGATTGCACATTGCACTTTAATTTACATTGGCACTTTGAGAATTGCACTTATTATTGATTTAAAGATGGTAAAGTGCATGGAAGGAATTTAAAGGGGAAGCTCTGTATATAAATTTCTAGTTGTTATGTAACAATATTGTTACACTGCATTTATGAATGCAGAGAATAACAGCAGTAACACAGTTTAATCACACAGCAGTCACTTTAGCATTCCTACAACACAGACTGGAATCTTGGCTGTGAAAGTGACTACTGGAACTCAATGGTTAGACTTGCCAGAGTGGGTACAGCAAAGGTAATGCATGGAGCATACTAGATACACCTCAGCTACTTTACAAGAAAGGATTTCTTTACTGAAGCATAGGGGGTTATTTACAAAAGGCCAATCCACTTTGCACTACAAGTGCAAACTACAAGTGCAAAGTGCACAACAGTTTTTTTCCCCCCAAAAAATTATAATTCCATGTAACATAAAAAGTTGCAACGACCACCATTTTATTCATTAGGGTGTCTGCTAAAAAAAAGATATATAATGTTTGGGGGTTCTGAGTAATTTTTTAGCAAAAAAATTAAGATTTTTACATGTAGGAGAGAAGTGTCAGAATTTGCCTGGGTGAAAAGTGGTTAATTACCATAAGTAAGTAATCTACAAATAATTATTATATATTGTTTTTAAGGTAATTATATTTTCAAAAACTACTCAAGCAGGTAGCTTAAAGGCGTTGTAAAGGTAATTTTTTCCCCTAAATAGCTTCCTTTACCTTACAGTAGTGCAGTTCTCCTTAACTTACCTCATCCTTCGATTTTGCTTTTAAAAGTCCTTATTTCTTCAGAGAAATCCTCACTTCCTGTTCTTCTGTCTGTAACTACACACAGTAATGCAAGGCTTTCTCCCTGGTGTGGAGAAAGCCTCTTGAGGGGGGAGGGGACAAGCAGGAGTATCAGGACACCCACTAACACACAGCTCCTTTCTCTATCTGCAAAGAAGAGAGTGTCCTGACACTTCTGCTTGCCCCCTCAACCCTCAAGAGGCTTTCTCCACACCAGGGAGAAATGCTTGCATTACTGTGTGTAGTTACAGACAGAAGAACAATAAGTGAGGATTTCTCAGAAGAAATAAGGACATTTAAAAGCAAAATCGAAGAATGAGGTAAGTGAAGGAGGACTGCACTAAGGTAAAGGAAGCTATTTAGGAGGAAAAAATAGATAAATAATAAATTATTATGTTATAACATATAGCATAATAATATATGATTTAGCTTGATTAAAACAGTACCTTTTAAGCATGCAGCGGATTCACATTCTCCCTCTTAACCGTGTGAGAAAAACATGAGATTGTGGGTAAATGTTATACCCATAAACCCATGCTTTTTTCTTCTAGTTAAGAGGGCTGGGTTGAAAGGGAGCATATTTATTTTAGACACATGCCCCCTTCTATGACACTGCAGTGAGAGGACAGCCTCCACTGCAGCATTTTTATTGGACAGCTTGTTCCAATGGTGCTTTACCATTGGTCCAAGGCTCCAAGCTGTCCATTAAGCTCATTGCTTCTGAGAAGAAGTGAAAGGCACTGTGAGCTCATCCTCTCGGTCTGCTGCAAACAGTGCGCCAGCTTGTATTTAAACTGGCCGCTCTGTATGTAGATTCTGACAGTCTGCACAAGAAGCCTCATATCTCCAGGAACTATAGGTGGCAGGAGCCCCAAATTTTGACCAGTGGTGGGGTAGGACTTCAACTAAATACCCTCTCAAATAAGGGTTCTCTAATCGCCAAGCTACGACCGTTTTTTTTTTTTGTCTTTTATGACCATTTTACGTTCATGGCAGGGGAGGCTTTGCCTCGCTTGCCTCCCCTGAGGCACGTCCCTGAGCTAAACCCTGGGAATTTAAAAGGCCAAAACCCTGTTAATAAAAATGCCATTCTGGAGTGCTTGCACTCTATTAATTTGCTTTTATTTAGAGCCACTATAAGAAAAACAGACTAAACATATACTAGAAATATAATCCCAAAATAAATCTTTTATCAATACTTTACAGGATTATACAGTTCATATGTAGTGTCAATATGCAGTATATTATAATCCTATCACCTAATTGTAAAGACTACCTTCTAACGTACTCATTATATTCATTGATATTAATATGTCTAACTGACTTTATTATATCCTTCTGTTCCTCTAATTCACATATTTATAACCTCACCTGGGTTCGAGGGACACTAAGTCTCAGAGTGCATGGTCTGTTTTTCAGTAAATCTTCAGGGGGAAGAGGAGAAGGACTTGGTGATGGAGGCGACTCATCTTGTTTGCTGTCTTCTTGAGGCTGGATTTCTTCCTCTTCCTCCTCTTCCTCTTCATCGTCTTCCTCATCAATCATTTCAAATTCCTGGAAATCTTCCTGAAAGGTGCAGATAGCGCGAGAAGGATCGCATCTTCCAAAACCAAGTCCTTCCTACAAAGGGAAAAATGGTTGCATTATGGATATGCACCTTTCGAGCTGAATAAATCCAAGCAAAATCATAACAATTAAAAAGTGAAAAGGCAAGACGTTCACAGATAATAAAACTCTGATGCTTAGTTCACATTTAAAATATTTTCTTTAAATGGATGCTTTAACACTGTAAACCAAAACATATTCAATATAAAACAGTTAAAGTGTATATAAACCCCAAATCTGTTTATTTTTGAGTATGTTTAGCATAATGTCTTATTGTATACAGTTTTCTTAAACAAATCATTTTGGGAATTCATTGTAAGCTTTCTTAACTGGAGATCCTGCCAGTAAGAGCACTTACTGTTGCAAGCTGACAACACTAAAGCCCCATACACACTATTAGATTTTTGTCTTCAGATTTATCAAAAACATATACAGGCATACCCCACTCTTCAGTACACAAAGGGGTTTATTTACTAAAGCTGGAAAGCGCAAAATAGGGCTCACTTCTGCATAGAAACCAATGAGCATCCTGGTTTTATTACCAAAGCTTAATTAAACAAGCTGGAGTTAGAAGCTCATTGGTTTCTATGCAGAAGTGAGCTTGATTTTGCGCTTTCCAGCTTTAGTAAATAAACCCCATTGTGTACTTAAAAGTGGGGTATGCCTGTAATTTGAGATCAAACCTTAAGGCCGCGTACACACGATGAGACATGTCCGATGGCGTGTACACACCATCGGACGAAAATCCCCTCGGTCTGAGGACGTGGTGACGTGGCGGTGACGTTGACGCTGCCACGTCACCACTCCAGGAAGTAAAATACTTCCACGCATGCGTCGAATCCATTCGACGCATGCGCGGACAGTTCTGTCCGCTGGTTAGTGTACTAACCAGCGGACATATCCGACAGACAGGTTTGTAGCGGACAAATTTCCGATGGACAAACCTGTCCGCTAGCCCGTACACACGATCGGAGATGTCTGCTGAAACGGTCCGTCGGACCAGTTTCAGCAGATAAATTCGATCGTGTGTACCCGGCCTAAGAGTTTCAATTTGTATGCAATCCAGCAGGTCCTTGCACTACATGGTTTAGGTAAATCTGAAGAGAAAAATCTGCAGAAAATCTAATAGCGTGTATCTAGAACCAGTGCTGTTAGCATTCTGTGCAATTTCCTTCTGTTGGCCATTGTGCTAGCTATTTGGTAGATCGGATAGCCAACCCATCCTTCAACTTAAGGAGCTTGCATGGCTTAAGCCTCATACACACGATCGGACTTCCAACTGAATTTTCCGTGGATTTTGCTCCAAAGGGCGTTGTCCGTGAACTTGGTATGCATACACACAACTTTTTCAGCCAACAAACACGAACGTAGCCACGTAATAGACGTACTACGTGGTTTTTCTGCTCTTTACCGCCACCCTTTGGGCAACTTCTGCTATTGTTGTCTGATCTTTTGCAATGGTTCTGAGCATGCGTGTTTGTACTTTGGATTTAAGTCCGATGGACTTATGTACACGCGATCGGATTTGCTCCATCGGACATTTGTTGCTGGAAGTTTGTCCGATGGAGCGTACACACGGTCAGATTGTCTGCAAAAACAGGTCCGTTGGAGGTTTGTTGGCAAAAAGCCTGATCGTGTGTACGGCCTTCAGTGTTGTTAGCTTGCAACTGGTAATGTTGTTACTGGCACAATCTTCTTCAAGTTAGAAATTTTGCAATAGATTTACAAAAATTATTTAGTTTTAAAAAATTGCATACAGTGATCCATGATGCCAACCATACTAAATTAGAATAGGGTTTACATACACCGACTCCTTAAAGAAAATGTGAGCCACACTGTGTATGAATCAACAAAAGAATACCCACAAACGTATGTAGGAGAGTATAATCCCAAATATGGCAACAATTCCTATAAGGAAAAGCTGAATATGGGGTAGCTATGGCTCAGACATGCATGCTGTTGCTATAAATGTTTTAATATTTTAATATCAGAATATTTTCTAGAATGATATAATCGTACAGCAGCTTTGTACTCACTTTACAATAATACCATAATACTACTCAATGTATTACGTATATTATATAAAGCCTGTGGAAATGTAAAAATAAATCTCAGATTTTAATTTGTTCTATTTGAATGCTGCTTTCAATAACGCTGGCCCACATATATACATTTTAAAAGAAGATATAATTAATAGTTAGTAATTGCAATTGTATTCAACATACAGTACGTCAGAGAACTGTGGCATAAACCACAATTTGCCATCCTTATGCCGCGTACACACGATCACTTTTTGTGATGAAAAAAAACGAAGTTTTATGTGATGAAACAAAACGACATGTTTCAAACTTCATTTTCCAAAACGACGTTGCATACACACCATCGTTTTTCCAAAATGCTCTAGCAAAGCGTGGTGACGTACACCATGTTCGACGGCACTCTGTTCCATTGAAGCTCCGTCTCATAACTTGTCTCTGAGCATGCGCGGGTTTAAAAACGTTGTTTTCAACATCGTTTTGCCCACACACCATCACTTTTTATGACACAAAAAACAAAGTTTTGAAAAACGACACAAAAAATTCAAGCATGTTCGAATTTTTTTTTGGTCTTTTTTTTTGAAGACATAAAACAACGTTTTGCCCACACACAGTGATTTTACATGACGTTTTTGAAAACGTTGTTTTTTTCATCACAAAAAGTGATCGTGTGTACGCGGCATTAAGAGTGAAAAAATCTTCCCCGAGGAAAATAGTTTGTGTGACAATCATTTAACGTTCGGTACTGTTCCTGGAAATCCAGAATAGTTATCAAGTATACAAATGTGTTCCTGGAGATAATGCTTCTAAGGAGACTTTGACATGAATCACCCAAGATTCTGGCTGCATTCATTTAAATGGTTTTATTTCAGACCAACCCCTTGCTAACAGTATTCTCTGTGGTTGCCAGTACTGTCAGAAAAATATGCCAGTTGGGATTCCTCCAGTTTTTTGGTAGAAGACATCTAATGTTTTCTTTAACCTTGCTACATCCTATTACCGTATTTTTTGGACCATAAGACGCACCTCACCATAAGACGCACCTAGGTTTTAGAGGAGGAAAATGAGAAAAAAAATATTCTGACCCAAATGGTGTACTGAATGGTGCATATTTTGTATATCATAAGCATCTGATAAAATATGTGCATTGTATAGCGTCTAATTAAACATGTGGATTGGTTTGTTTAATGTGCATTACTTGGTGTACTGTGCATTGCTTTGTATGCTTTGTTTTGATTTTTTTAGGTGACAGGAGCAGTGCAGCGGCGAGTGTTTTTAATGTACCTCTATTTACCGGTATTTATGGTAATGTATTCAGGGGATAGCGTGTTAAAGATAGGCTGTGCAGGCGCAGTGTGAAGTAAGACGATTGATTGATGTTCTCGTGGAAGCGGAAGCAGTTAACGTAGGAAAATATGACAGAACACAGGCCGAGTGCTCGGAGCAACACTTAGTGACGTGTGTGGGAGTGTCTCCACGCACTGGAGCTGCTGCAATGCTTCCTGGGCTAATTCTACAAGGACTTCCCCCGTCCTTGCTGTGTGAGACGTGCAGGAGTGCTGCTGGGAAAAAGATGGACCAGTCTGACCCCCGCGAGCCCAAGCTGATGGCGCCGGCTGCCTGCCCTGTGCAGACGTGCTCTCTGACCACCGGCCCGGTATGTTAAATGGCAGAATCGGGGGGTGGCCATTTAGTATTCGGACTATAAGACGCAGAGACATTTTCCCTCATGTTTTTGGGGAAAAAAAGTGCGTCTTATAGTCCGAAAAATACGGTATATGCTATCCTTCCTAATCTCTCTCTCTCTCTCTCTCTCTATCCTATATATATATATATATATATATATATATATATATATATATATATAAATGATGAAACAATTGAAATTCCCTGCTTTCCCTGGGGAATCTGCCAGTGTTTCCTTTGAGTGTTCAGTGTGTATAGTCCTGATCTGAGCTGATAGCTTCAACCAGCTGGTCCCAATACATAAATATTCACAGCCCTGACAGGTTGCTCACAGGGCTGGTGGGTTTCAATACATTCTCACTGTGTATTATAGAGATTAAATGTAGTAGGAAATCACATGCTTGACATGTTGGGGCCCCAGCACATACAAATGCTATTCACTTATCAGTGTCCAGACCCTGGCGGAGGTCTTTTTAAAAAAAATAGTAACAGTAATATATCCACAACCTTAAACCTAGTAGACACAATGAGAAAATCGGATGAAAAATAATGCTTTTTGAAGCGATTGTGTAATAATCTGATCATTAGTACACAGCTTTCGAGAGCCGATCACGACAGTTCATGTGAAATTATCAGAAGAAAGCACTTGTTTAATCAGTACTCTATTCATCTAACAAAAATCAGAAGACCAGGAACACGCATGCTTCTAAATGTAAGAATACATTACAATACAATACAACACATTACAGTACATCACTTCCGAAGTTGTATTCTGTCATACGAAAATATTTGCGACTAGTAACCTATTGGTTTTCAATATGAGACTAGCATGCATCACATGCATGGGGATCATTCGTCCGATATTCTCATTGTATGTATGAGGCTTTAGCAGTGTGCAGCTTCTCTGCCAGTCCTCCACCAACTGTGTGCATTGCATTTTCTAGCATCTACTTCAACAATCCACACTATGTTCTACGGCAGTTCCCCCTCTCAATCCACATTTTATTTGTTGACACTTCTTTCCCTAATGTCCACACTGCTTTCACTGGCAGCTCCCCCACCACACTATGTTCTCCCCTATTGCCCATAATATCACACTATATTTTCTGCCAGTTTACCCTTACTGCCCACAGTATATTTTCTGCCAGCAACCACCCCTATTCACTGTCACTTCTCCCCCTATAGTTCAAGCCAACATTGTACAAGGTATACAGTGTTTGTTGGAAACTTTACTCACTGGTCTTATTACATTATCTGGTACCTTCTCCAGTGGATTTCCTTTCAGCTCACCGACATTCTCCCCAGTACTCATATTTAGTGTCTTCTTCCTTTCTTTCCCAGTCAGCCCCTACTTTATCTTCTCTGCCCCATGGTCAGAGCCTCTCTTCTCTCCCTTCCACCCACCCCCACCCCACACCATAAACAACTTCCCCTCTGCCTCTTCAATGCCCACTAGCCCGCAAGCAGTTACTTCTTCTACTCCCTCTGATCTATCGATGTTTAGCTATCATTATGCCTCATCTTTCTTCCCTAACGGTCCATAATTGGCACCTGCACTTGTTTGGTTAGAAAAAGAAAAAAAATATGTGTAAATGAGCATATGAAAGTATAAAAGAATGTCAACTCTTGCAGTGTTTTTAATAATCAATAAATTGACTACATCCAGTGATATCTCCACCCAAAAAGCAGCCTTCCTTGTAGCGTTTCACCACTCTTGGCTCACTCACAAGGATAAAAGGCATGGTAAAATGTGCCAAAGAAGGGTGATTTTCGGGTGAAGATATCACTGTATGCAGCCTTATTATTAATTATTAAAAAATACTGCAAGAAGAGCTAGGCGGAGTATGGCTGGCATTCTTTTATGTTCCCAATGGAGAATGGAGACAGACTATGACCAGCACCTGGGTAATCCATGTACAAGAGAGGCCAGTTTGAGCGGAGCTATGGGTCGTTGTGCTTTGTGCATATGAAAGATTTGGGATTGGGGAGGTCTTAGTTTAGTAATGAGAAGAATCATCGTTCCCAACTTGAATTATCGGTTTAAAGGAGATGAAAAGGCAGAAGGTTTTTTATCTTAATGTATTCTATGCATTAAGATAAAAAAAAACTCTGTGTGTAGCAGCCACCCCAGCACCCCTCAAAGTGGGCCGGGCCAGGTCGGGTCCTGTGTCTTCCTTCAGGCCTCCCCCAGATCACCAGAACTAGTGTCCCCATTGAGAACAACCCAAGATTTGGGATTTTCTTTTACTTTCACTTTTAATAATAATGGTAAACAGGACAAATAGAGGGTGAATCTCCCAAATGGAGACACGGGCAGCAATAAAAACCTAATAGGTGCTCTAAGGACCCAATCACAACTCAAACAGCTCCCTTTTTTTTTACTCTGAACCACTGAACTTTTTTAAAGTGAACAAAAGTGACGATTCGTTCATGTCACTGTAGAGCAACAAAATGCACTGCATGGCTGTGTTGCAGTGTGAATAGGACAAACAGAAATAAATTGACAATGCACATAGTGTGCATTAGTCATAGTCCATTTCCACTCTATCCAAAACTAAAAAAAAAGTTTGCCTTTAATAAAAGGGTCCTTTCACATGGGCTGACCGATCAGGTCCGCCTGTCAGTTTTTCAGGTGGACCTGATTGGACCGTTCAGTATCCCCTATAGAACGGCAGATGTCAGTGGTCACATGTCTGCTGACATCCACCGCCATCTGATCCTGCCCGCAAAAAAACAGATGGGTGGTGGTCCTATTTTGCAGCTGTCCGGCAGACGGGATCTGATAGGATCAGATAGATTTCCCCATAGAGGAGAGCGGGACTGTGTCTGTTCTGCACAGTGAGCAGAGATGGACCTGTCATCCGCCTGCTCAGCAGAGAGCGATCAACGGAGCGATCCACTGCTGAGCAAACAGAATCTGTAACAAAGAGGTGCCTTTGTGAAAAGACCCTATAGGTCATTAATTGCAAATTACTGTATTTATTGGCGTATAACACTCACTTTTTTACTCTGAAAAAAAAGGGTAAACTGTGCCTGCGTGTTATACGCAGGGGGCTGTGGAAAGTTTTTTTCCTGAAACTTCCCTCTTAGACGGCGTACAGACGATCGGACATATCCGATGAAAACGGTCCGCGGACCATTTCCATCGGATATGTCCGATCGGGAGTTTGATCCGATGGCGTGTACACACCATCGGATCAAATTCCCCGCCGCCGGACGGCGCGGTGACGTAGTGGTGACGCGGCGGTGACGTTGACGCCGCCGGGACACCGCCACGTCACCGCACCAGGAAGTAAAACACTTCCGCGCATGCGCCGAATCCATTCGGCAGCGGCGCGGCGGCGGTGGGGGCCGACATGTCTGCTGGTAAGTGTACTAACCAGCAGACATGTCGGGCGGACAGATTCCCACCGGATAGATTTCAAAGCATGCTTTGAAATCTGTCGGGTGGAGAAATCTGTCCGCTAGCCCATACACACGAGCGGAGATGTCTGCTGAAACGGTCCATCGGACCGTTTTCAGCGGACATATCCCCTCGTGTGTACGCGGCCTTAAAGTTAGGGTGCGTGTTATACGCCTGTGTGTGTTATACACCGATAAATACAGTAAATATGACAGTTGTTATGTGTCTCCTAAAAATATGTTTCAGTAGGATAACTGAATACTGTAGGATGGGGTTGAGAGCCAACAGCTATGATAGCCTTTACTTTGACTTCAGTCTGCTGATTCTGCTGGTTCAATAAATTCTGTATTGAAAGGAAATATCAATAATTTTCATTGTGCAAGGAATTGTCTGCAACATTTGCACCAGGTAAATTATACTGTGTTCAGCTTTATTTGACAAATCTCCATTAAACCAGTTCTATGCAGTCATATGTTGGTTCTCCATTAATCACAACGTATAACCGTTAGCACTCAGAACTACTTAGTAACCACTGAATAAAACCCTTCAACTGGAATTATCAGAGAAATGCCATCTGTTGATAGTAGTTGATGTGCTGATGAAAGCAGAAGAAGGCAGTTTTAAAGACTGAGAAGTGCAGCAATCAGCGAACAGATTTAAAGGTCCAGTAAAGTATTACAGAGCAAGTACATGACATTTACAAACATAGGGCCAGATTCAGGTACATCTGCGCATTAATGGACCGGCGTAGCGCACCGCCTTTACGTTAGACTGGCGCAATGTAGCGGCGCAATCACCCTATTCTCGTCGGTTTTACGCAGAAATTTGCGCCTGCGCAACGTTATTTCAGAGGCGCAAGGCGGAGTAATACAAATTGGGAAGGACGTGGGCGTGTTACATTGAAATGAGCCGTGACCCCATGCAAATGAAGGGCCGGCCGGCTTGCGCATGCGCGCTTGAAGCAGACCATGGTCAGCACCTCTGTGCGCATGCTCACAACTCGGGAACGGCGCAATCAGTGAAATTGGAAGTGGACTAGGGCAAATTAGTGAACTACGCAAACAGCATAAATAGACAGAGACAAACGCACTTCCTTTGCAAAAGTACATCCCTTTGTATCCCTCCCTATACAGCAAGGTGCCTTTGTTCTGTTGTTTATTAGCGTTTGTTTGTTTGTTTGTGACGTGTCTTTGAGATATTTGGGGACTGTTTTGCAGAGTGATTTTTGTCTTTTATGTGTTTTCTTTGTTGTTATTTTGTTTAAATTATATTTTTGCTGGGCATTTTTTATTTTTGCTGGTCAATTTTTTTTTTTTGGTTCTGTTTGTGTATGATTTGGGAATGTGGGGGTGACATTCCTGCCGGAAAAGGGGTGTCACCCTCATTTGTGGTGGAGAAGTGATCCCCAGGTCCGTGTGAATGGTGTATGAATGTACAGTGACATAATTGGAGCCGTGGCATGGCGTTGCAGCTCACAAGTCCTGCATGGTGGGCTTGTGCCAATCCAATGTGATGAGGATGTGATGTGTCTGTGCTAGGGACCACAGTGGTGTGCATGCATGCATTCTCATTGTGCCATGATTAATGTGTGTGTTTAACGTGCAAAGATGCCTAATGTGAGCTGTCTCCTGGCTGCTCTTCCATCAGAAGACGGGGTAGCCTTGGTTAGGGGGGTTCCGTATAGGAGTCATGAGATGGGGTCCCAGTGCAAATGCAGAGTCACCCAGAAGTGATAAGACAGGAGGATGTTAGTAGTGCATGTGCCCCTTGTGATTTCAGCATCATGGGGGGGACAGTCATGCCTGCCACCCATGTCACTCACCAACCAGCCAGCTGGCCCCATACATGTTCTGTTCGAAATCTGTGGGGATGGGGCTATGATTGTATATGTAGCTGTCATGGGTGGTGTCATGTGTTGGGCTCCTGCAGGGTTGTGGTTTATTCCAGGATGGCATGAGGGGTGAATCCGAAGATGCGAGACACCTCAGAATCACTCATGCCAAAGATGTCTATGCGTGTGTGATATATCAAGTGAAGAGTGAGGGGCTTGTATCAGATTAGATTATTATATCCATCAAGGTTTAAAAGGGCTATTGAAAGATGGTGATCGTAATTTGTATGTATGTTATGTATTGATGTATATATGTATGTATATTTTTTGTAAAAATGTTTCTTAAAGCAAAGAAATGTTTTTTGTAAAAAAAAAAAATCCTCTCCCGTTCCCTTCTCCTTCTTTGCTCATCTAAAGTCAGTAGTATAGCTATGAGCATGGATGTCCCTGGCATGTTGGCATACAGATTGTTGGGCAACACGTGTGACTGCTCTGCTCCTCACTAACGGTGTTGCTTTCTCTGACATGTAGACGAATTGTCTAATTTTATACCACCTTTTATATGGTCTAATTTTAGACAGGCCGTGCAGCTGTTGCGCACAGCGTGTAGCCTGCACTGCACCAACGTTCTTTTGTGGATCCCCGTAACTCCCTCATTAGCATATTTGAATAGCAAATCAATGGTGTGTCTAGCGCAGTTTTGCGCGGACGGATGTGCCTGTCTAACGAAATTACACTAGACAAAAAAAAGTAGATTTCTTGCGTATCTCGTTTTGGGGATGCGGAGTATCGAAACGCATGCGCAAATTTAGACTTATGCCACGCATCTCCTGTTACGCCGGCGTAATCGCTCTGTGAATCTGGCCCATACTGTATATGAATGGCTGCCTATGTGAGGCCCCATACACACGAGCGGACAGATTTGTTCAAATCTGTCCGTCCGACAGATTTGAACAAATCTGTCTGCTGGGATTTTGGTTTGCTCGCGTGTACACACGAGCAAACCAAAATCCCCGCCAGCAGACGGCACGCTGACGTGTCGGTGACGTTGACGCCGCCACGTCACCGCACCAGGAAGTAAAACACTTCCGCGAATGCGCCGAATCCATTCGGCGGCGGCGCGGCGGCGGTGCGGGACGACATGTCTGCTGGTAAGTGTACTAACCAGCAGACATGTCGGGTGGACACATTCCCACCCGATAGATTTCAAAGCATGCTTTGAAATCTGTCGGGTGGACAAATCTGTCCGCTAGCCCATACACACGATCGGAGATGTCTGCTGAAACGGTCCATAGGACCGTTTTCAGCGGACATCTCCGCTCGTGTGTACGAGGCCTGAGATTCTGCTCAGTGTCTGGTTTGACCATAACAGTGAAGGATACCGCCCGCGTACAGCGTTATGTACTTGGCATGCACAGTACGGGGATTTTCTAGCAAGCACGTCGTATTACCTCTTCAACTCATCTCATACCTTGTGTCAGATGTGTCCTGTCACATATAGCATACATCTACCAAAACTGATAGCTGAACTATTTCTATCACCTGAAAAAAATGCATTTTGAGCAGTCATTGCACTTGCTCTGTGTAATTAAGTAAGCCAATCAAAGGTAAAATATCCATAAAAATTGTAAGATATAGTATTTCGCAATAACATTCCATTTTGCTATATCGTTTTGTGTATAGCATACACCTGATGAAACGTAGTGGGAAGCCCAGTCATTTTGGAAATCTGACCCACATTTTATTTTATGCTGGTTTACTATTGTACCATCTCTGTTACTCATTCTCTTTTTATACTTAAAATACTGTTTGAATGCTGATGGTTCCATAGTTTCTCAAAGGTCAAATATCACGATCCATCACTTGTCACTTATGCAGGTTTTTTGATGTCGAAAGATGTTTGTGGACCTTGGCCCGGATTCACAGACATCGGCGCACATTTATGCCGCCATAGCGTATCTCTTTTACGCTACGCCGGTGCAGCGAGGAGAGGCATGCACTGAATTCAGCAAGCTATTGCTCCCAACTCTGCGCCGGCATAGCGTACATTTCGAAGGCGCAGGCTGGCGTAAGTGGAAGTAGGTGGAAGTGGGCGTGATCCATGCTAATGAAGCGGGACCCCATGCAAATGATGGGCCGGGCGCCAGACAAGTACTTAAAACAAACTGCGCATGCGTCGAGACGTGGACATATCGCCGTGCGCATGTGCACAACCACGTCGGAACAACTGCCTAAGATACGCCGGATCACTGTGTACGCCGTTAACGTAACCTACGCCCAGCCAGACCCACGTCGTCCCATATTCACAGACGTCTAACGTACAATACATTGGCTTGTGTTCCCTGGTCCATACCTTTGCATGGGTTGCGCCTCATCTATGGGGAATAACTTTACATCGGACGTAAAACTTACGCAAACCGCGTATATCATGGGCCGGGTGCAAGTACGTTCGTGAATCGCCGTATCTCCCTCATTTGCATATTGAAACAGAAAATCAATGGGAGCGCCACATGCGTCCGGTGTAAATATGCGCCCACTCTACGCCGGCATAGGCAAGTTACGTCGGTGGGATGAAGTCTGTTTTTAGGCGTATCTTAGTTTGTGGGTCTGGCGCACAGATACGAAGGCGCATATTTGCACTTACGCCGCGTATCTGGAGATACGTCGGCGCAAGTGCTTTGTAAATCCGGGCCCTTGTCTATATCCTATTTCTCATTTAATGTATGCTTTGCATTTATGTTTGCCCTTGTAATTTTTTTCTTGAAAATAATACAAATATATTGAAATATAAAATATAGGCAAAAAGATAATAAAAAGGGCAAACAAATGCAGCCACCACAAGGACTGTTGAGCAGCAATATATTAAAGCCCTGGTGAACCTTCTGTATTTATTATGGTAATGCAGTCATGTGTCTAAATCAAGGGTCTCCAAACATTCGAAACAAAAGGGCCAGTTTACTGTTCTAAAGACTTTAGGAGGGCCGGACTGTGGCCATTGGGAGTAAACAATACCATATCTTTGGTGTCAGTGGGAGGACTAGTGCCCCAATTGTTGGTGTCAATAGAAGGAATTATACCCCTTTTATAATTTAATTTGGATGAATAGTGCTCCATTGGTGGTTTCAGCAACAAGAATGATTCCCCATTGTTGGTGTCAGTGGATGGAATAATGCCCCAAGGGCCGGATAAAGGCAGGCAAAGGGCCGCTTCTGGCCCCAGGGCCACAGTTTGGAGACCCCTGGTCTAAATGAATGAAGGTGTCTTCTTTTAGTTTTTTTCCATGCTGTGTGGTGCAGCAAGAGTTACAGCACTCTGTGCTGGCAGTTTATTGGAGATTTGGATCAGTGTTCTCACACTAAATTAGCGACCTGGGTCTCCAGTGGTCCGACATGCTCCCCTGCACACTGCTCCAATCAACAGCACCGATGTTGGACCTAACTAATGAGATTTAAAAAAAAAGTAAGTACAATGGAACCTTGGATTGCGAGTAACGCAATACAACCTTTTTTTGTTTTTAACCACTTTAGCCCCGGACCATATTGCTGTCCAAAGACCAGAACACTTTTTGTGATTCGGCACTGCGTCGCTTTAACTGACAATTGCGCGGTCGTGCAACGTGGCTCCCAAACAAAATTGGCGTCCTTTTTTTCCCACAAATAGAGCTTTCTTTTGGTGGTATTTGATCATCTCTGCGGTTTTTATTTTTTGCGCTATAAACAAAAATAGAGCGATTATTTTGAAAAAAATGCAATATTTTTTACATTTTGCTATTATAAATATCACCAAAAAAGATATAAAAAAACATTTTTTTTCCTCAGTTTAGGCCGATACGTATTCTTCGACATATTTTTCGTAAAAAAAATCGCAATTAGCGTTTATTGATTGGTTTGCGCAAAATTTATAGCGTTTACAAAAAAGGGGGTAGTTTTATGGCATTTTTATTAATATTTTTTTTTTACTAGTAATGGCGGCGATCAGCGTTTTTTTTCGGTACTGCGATATTATGGCGGACACATCGGACACTTTTGACACATTTTTGGGACCATTGGCATTTTTATAGCGATCAATGCTATAAAAATGCATTGGATTACTATAAAAATGCCATTGGCAATGAAGGGGTTAACACTAGGGGGCGGGGAAGGGGTTAAGTGTGTTCCTATTTGTGTTCTAACTGTATGGGGGGGTGGACTCACTAGGGGGAATCACTGATCTTCCGTTCATACATTGTATGAACGGAAGATCAGCGTTTCCCCCGCTGACAGGAACGAGCGCTGTGTGTTTACACTCACAGCTCTCGTTCCCCGCTCTCTAACGAACGAGCGCGCGTGCCCGGCGGCGATTGCGCCCGCCGGGCACGTGCGCGGGACTCGGGGGCGCGCATGCGGGCCGCCGGCGGCGCGCACGCGCCCCCTAGCGGCCGCGAAAGTCCCGACGTAGAGCTACGGGCTCTCGCCGAGGAGAGCCGACCTGCCGCCGTAGAACCACGGCGGCTGGTCGGCTAGTGGTTAAATCATGACTCGCTTTGCAAGCGTTGTCTTGCAAGACAAGCAGGATTCAAGCCTCTGGGGTGTGCAGTACTGAATTTGGGCAGAGGTGCGGGGGCATCGGTGATGCTCGGATACCCTTGAAGACCTTCGGAGACACTCAGAAACACACAAAGTGTTTCTGAGCATCTCCGAGTGTCTCAGAGTGGTCTCCCAGTATCTCCTAGTGTCTCCGGCGCCCCCGCACCTCTGGCCACATGCAGTACTGCATGGACAAGCAGAGGCTGTGGAACAAATTATTTGAGTTTCCATTATTTCCTATGGGTAAACTCGCTTTGATATATGAGTGCTTTGGATTTGGACCATTCTTTTAGAACAAATTATGCCCATAATCCAAGGTATTACTGTATTATTAGCTGTTTTTTATCTTGACCTTATGTGGCAAATAAAAGATTTTCATGGGATTCCGGAGTTGCCGGCTACAGTTGCATTACTGTATTATTGTTGGTACCTGCCAACACTCTTGTCGTGTACGCACAATCAGAAATTCCGAGAAGAAAACCATGGATTTTTTTCTGACGGAATGTTGGGTCAAACTTGTGTTGCATACAAACGGTCACACAAATCTTGTCGGAGATTCCGACCATCAAGAACGCGGTGACGTACAAGGCATACAAGGAGCCGAGATCAATAAAGTTCAATAGGTAGTTCAGCTCTTCTGCTTGATTCTGAGCATGCATGTTTTTTTGCACGTCGGAATTGCATATAGACAAGCGAAATTTCCAATAGGAATTTAGAATTTCCAATCGTGTGTACACGGCATTTCACAAAAATCTCTTTCCACTGAGAAACGATTAAATGTGAGTTTAAATGTTGCCCAGTTTGAACAAATTGCTTTGGCTTATATTGTAGAATTCTTCCATTGTGGGGTAAATGATGTCTATAGACATTTAAGACCTTAATTCTGGATTTATGTGTGAATTGTCACTTTCTTGACATTCAATCAATTTTTATTTCATATATATTAAGATGTCTGCTGAAAAAGTTAACTTCACATTTTCTATCGTAGCATTTAAAATCCTTTAATCACTGCTTGTGATAAGCTGATTAAAGTAATCTGCTCAAGCAAAAAATTGATTTTGATATTCTGAAGAAAAGAACTTGAAGCTAATTAATTTAAAAGTGCACTAGCTGAGTCGGATAAACTAGGACTACAGTAATTACTTGTAGCTTCAAACATCTGATAACTGTATATAGTATGCAGATGACCTTCACAATTAGTAATTGTATACAGTGGAACCTTGGATTGCGAGTAACGCGGTTAACAAGCGTTTCGCAATACGAGCACTGTATTTTTAAAAATTGTAACTCGGTTTGCGAGTGTTGTGTCGCAAAACGAGCATGATTCAGGCCAATACGGTGTGCAGTACCGCGTTTGGCCTGAGGTGGGGGGGGGGCGCTGGAGCTGAGTGCCGACGATCACAGCCGATCGGCGACATTCGGAAATGCACGGAAAGGCCAGAGGACAGCTCGACTGACCTCTGCAAATCTCGGGAACAAACTCTTTCCGATGTTTGCCGATGTCACCCGAGGTGTCCTCGGCCCTTTATGGCCGTTTCCGAGGCTTTTTGGCGCCCCCCAGCCTCTGGCTGCATGCAGTATTGCATGACATTGAAGTCAATGCGGAATGAATTATTATTAAGAGTATTCTCCTGGAACGAATTATGCTAGTAATCCGAGGTTCCAAGTGTAAAATTCACACTGCATTGCAGGAAACATCTGAGGACAAGTCTATGGAAATCCCCCTATCCATAGCTGGGAGTTTATTAGTAGTATATTTTCTAGTTGGCTATACACAACACTGACAGTTTTTTTAAGAAGTCTGCAACAATGCTTATCTTTATGATAATAAAAACTGAAACCATTTTCAAAAACACGTTCTGATTGTATTATCCCATGCTATCTCCTCAGAAAAAATCTAAAATGTCCATAAACTCTTGGTATGCTGGAGGGACATTCTGATGTTCAATAAAAGTAGGTTGAATTGTAAGGCAATTGGCTGATTTGAAAGTCCTTGGCACAAGACAATGTTGGGAATCATAACCACAAGGGAAGGATATCTCTTTTGTGCCCAAAACTATGTGTAGATTATGGGCCTGTGGCCACGGAAGTCATAGAATACTAGGAAACATAGGTGAACAGATGATGTCAAAACTGATAAATTCTTGCTGGCCTTTCTATCCAGCTCCTTTTACAGAGCCGGCTGCATTAAACAGAGCCACGTGTCTCTCACAGGAACAGGAAGTTGCAAAATTGCACAAAATAAAAACTTGCTAAGGGTACTTGCGTGATGGAGTCACCAGCTAATTTTTATTTAGCTAAACTTGGGAAGATCTGGTGTATTTACTGAGTGTCCCTGTTAGTATTAGTGCAATTTTGCCACTTCCTGTTCCTGTGTGAGACACGTGGTTGTGTTTAATGCAGCCAGCTCTGTAAAAGGAGCCAGATATAAAGGGAGGAGTCGCTGCACATTATTAGGGGACAGCAGTGTATATAAACAGCGGTGAGACGTCCTGTCTCCACCCCTTACTAATGAAGTCACGTTCATTTGACGTAGAGAGTATAGGGGGAGGAGATGCAGTGGTGACATCATCTCACGAATATCGCGTTGTTCATTGCATCCTTAGCCGCACTGCTGAAGTGTTTTTTGTGATTTTACTGTATGTTGTTCCTACTTGAACAAATAAACCTTTGGCAAACAGAGAGCACTAGATCTGGTGTTTTTTTTTAATCCTATGGAGTCATCTGAGGGATGTCTGAGACTAGTTAAGCCAGTAAGGGTGTAAAACAGAAGGATTAGGAGCTCCACGCCCGGCCGATTCTTTAAATACCCCCAGAGGGGATCTGCTTTATCTGACCTGCTGGTAAAACAGGGGTCAGATTTTAAGGTGAGCGGCTAGGATATCGAGGTGGAAGAGAGCACCAGCACTTTCAAGTCGTTGTGCGCTATTTGGTTAAATCTATTTGGAAGGAACTGAAGACTTTTTTTATCACTTTGGACTTTCACGTTTATCATTTTATATGCAATTGAATTTAAATAATTTTATGTGTCATTACCGCAGCACCGTTCCACTTATTTGATTGGTACTAGCAGCAATTTACATCCTATTTTGCAATGAAACTCTATTTCTTTCTTGAATGTATTTACATACTAAATATTATGTTATTTTTTATGCTAGCTCCCCCATCGAGAATAGCTGCCTAACAAATTAAGACTCAGACATGAGCCTCTGTTCATTTAGTTCCAAAGGAAGCCACAGACACATTTCTATAGATATATGTTCAGTCAATTGTCTGATAGGAAGCATATGCCTGTCATTATACACAAAGGAGGCAAAGTACAACAGACTGAACACAGACATTAGTGGTCACACCGTTGTCACTTCCATTTCTAATTTGACACCTAGTCTAAAAAAGGATAGAGCAAAATATACGATAATAAAAAAAATGTAAAATAAATAATGCAAAAAAATTAAAAAATTAAATTAAACTTGGCCTGAGTAAAAGATATTTATCATGCATCTTTTACAACATTTAATTTTGCAAAGTGTGATTACTTAATACATTACTGTTAATACCAGCACTGAGTAATTTCTTCAGAAAGCTCCATTATTACCTTGTCACAGTGATCCGAGTCATAGTTCAGTCCAATTCCACAGTCATCTGTAATTTCTGACAAATCTTCGTCATCAAATTCTTCCAAACTGATGTCTTGCGATGGCCTAATGCAAAAAAACAATGACAGCGTGAAGAACCACAAGCTAAAGTAAAATGACAGTCGTAAATACAAGTACAAATGCATTTTTTTTTACAAAATACTGTTGTTGCGTCACTAAATAACACTCTCTGTGTTATAATTCCCTTGATATATTGATGTTTTATATAAAGAATTGGTGAAATGTTTGAGAAAGAGGTGTCACTAATTTTTCAAATTTTACCAAATTAGACTATTTTTTATTTTTTTATTATTTTTATTGCAAGTTTTATAAACAAACAAGACATGTACAACTTAAGTGCTTACAGTACATAGGAATGGACACGATAAAACAAATCAGTTCTGCAAATGTGGAAACAGGTGCAATACAGTTATTATATGATACATTGACTTTTGATGTAACTGAGGAATTAGCCTCCTTACCCTCTATAACGGAGAATATCTAACACTAGCGATGCCCAACTCTACAACTCACTCTGAAGTACGGGATATGTTACTCTAATACAACCCCTACCCATTAGGCCGTTTCAGGTTTAGCCAGCCACGTACGCCAGACCTTATCGTACTTTAGTGGGCAGCCTCTGTTAATGTAAGAGTCTTTGAATAAGGGAAGACTGCTGTTCACCAGGCGTTTCCATTGTACTAGCGAAGGAGATGAGGGTTTTTTCGAGTAACAAGCTAATCATCGTGCGTTTGGTAGTGGTTGGTATAATGGTGTCTAGTAGTCCCAGGAGACAACTAGTCCCAGGAGACAACTGTTGTTGCGTCACTAAATAACACTCTCTGTGTTATAATTCCCTTGATATATTGATGTTTTATATAAAGAATTGGTGAAATGTTTGAGAAAGAGGTGTCACTAATTTTTCAAATTTTACCAAATTAGACTATTTTTTATTTTTTTATTATTTTTATTGCAAGTTTTATAAACAAACAAGACATGTACAACTTAAGTGCTTACAGTACATAGGAATGGACATGATAAAACAAATCAGTTCTGCAAATGTGGAAACAGGTGCAATACAGTTATTATATGATACATTGACTTTTGATGTAACTGAGGAATTAGCCTCCTTACCCTCTATAACGGAGAATATCTAACACTAGCGATGCCCAACTCTACAACTCACTCTGAAGTACGGGATATGTTACTCTAATACAACCCCTACCCATTAGGCCGTTTCAGGTTTAGCCAGCCACGTACGCCAGACCTTATCGTACTTTAGTGGGCAGCCTCTGTTAATGTAAGAGTCTTTGAATAAGGGAAGACTGCTGTTCACCAGGCGTTTCCATTGTACTAGCGAAGGAGATGAGGGTTTTTTCGAGTAACAAGCTAATCATCGTGCGTTTGGTAGTGGTTGGTATAATGGTGTCTAGTAGTCCCAGGAGACAACAACCCCATTGCCAATGGCAATGTAACCGATTCTACCCTATTAATCAAATCGAGCACCTCCCCCCAATACTGCTGGACTTTAGGGCAATGCCAGAAATTATGGGAGAAATCACCCGGTGAGGCGCTACATCTCCAACATTCCGAGGAACGCCCAGGGTCCATCTTATGAAGTCTGTATGGAGTGAAATACGCCATATGTAAAAATTTAAACTGCACCAACCTATCACAAATTGAAACTAGGAAGCTGAAAGAGAAGTCCCAGACATCGTCCCAGTCGTCATTGTCCAATGTGGGAATGTCATGCTACCAAATTAGACAATTTTACCAAATTAGAATGGACAAGGATACACAATGACAGTTTTTAATGAGTCGTCAACAATGCTTATCTTTATGATAATAAAAACCAAAACCATTCCCATATCTCTAAATATCAGGATGTCACTATATATGTATGTGAATTTTGAGGTGCAAATCTTATAATTAATATTCTGCATTGCATTTCTAAGTGTTGCTTAGATGCCAAGCCTTTCTTTTATTAGTTTACTTGGGAATGGATGAAATAAATTGGTACATATAAGAACAGAAATACTGCGTCACAGAAACATATGCTAGAACATAAATGGAAGTAAGAATTAACAGCTACAGCTACTGTATATAACTGCACATGTGGTATTACTGTCAAAATTAATAAGCTGTCAAATAATATAATCAACCATGGAAACAAATAACAAAACAGATAAATCATTGAGCTTGCAATACCTGGCTCAGTTCTATTTTATTTAGCTAGCCAGGTGAACAAAAAAACTGAACCAATTTCCCCATCCACATATTTAAGGTGGATGCGGAAATCCTCTCCACTGTGTCATTGTATTCTGATAGCGGCACTCCCCCTCCGTTAAAATACACTGATCGGCGATGCAGCCAATTGGCTGATTAAGTGAAAATATACCAACAGGCCTGTTTGCAAAAAGCAGATCGATAGATCGACTTCTCATGAACTGGAACCACCATCTATATACCAGTCCTGCTGAACCAGACAAATTTCAATCCATGTATGGCCACTTTACATTTAAAGTATTATTATAACACTAATAAACAAGAAAGGTGATTAAATAACAATTAATGCAATAAAGGTCACTCACTTACCAGATACATTTTACTACAATAGGGATTTTTTTTACAAGTTCTTCATTAAAAACTTATAGATCACCATAAATTCAGGAGTTTTTGTTTGAGGAATGTTAACAATAAATGTATTAGTTGCAGAAGCATCCCTGTTCCAAACACTAATCTGACCCTCATCAATAACTGATGGCATTATTAAAAGTGGTGGGAAGTTGTGGGAGTCCATTTCATCACTGTCCATATAACCATCGATCTCCCGAGGTGAGGATATGAAATTTATGAAGAATCTGACCAGTTCCTTCAAGAGTACGGATTCCAAATTCCAAACCACTTGGTTTTACTGGATGGATTTTACCTTCAAAGACACCTCTTTGGTTTACTACCACCTAACACCTTCCACATGTCCCCCATCCCCCATTAATGCCTAACTGATACTCATAACTGTCCCTTTAGTCCCTTTGACCAGTCAGATTCAGAGATATGCAGAGAAAGGCGTTTCTAAGTGCAATATGTCAGCACTTTTATTGAAAGGCAATGATTAAAAGCACTTACATGATTACAGAGTAAACAGGCTCATCAATGTAAGAAGTCCAACTAAGATGGTCTTTCCCTGTCACTGTGCTCGCCAGCAGCTACAGGAACCGAGGGTCTGGAGGAGCAAGATGGCTGCTGCACTTCGTAAACCACCGTGGAACACAGGGGGGGCGGAAGTTATGTCAACAAGGGGAGGTGACCCGTTTCAGAGCATGCTCAAAGGCTCCTTCTTTAAAACCTAAACCCCAGAGTGGTGAGCCAGCTCAGAAGCACCTTTCTCTGCATATCTTTGTCTATCCAGAGCACGCTTCTCTCCTGTAAATGCTGCTCTAGTGCCTTTCAGTTTGCTATCCTGCTACATTGAATGATCCTGAACGTATATAGCGCCTAAAGGACTCTTCTAGCAAAATCGCTTCATATGCCAGTTTCAGATTACTTTATTAATCCTAAGGGAAATTATTATTAATTCCATAGGAAAATTTTTAACTTCCTCCTATTTTTTTCCCTCTCCCTATACCCTGCCCCAACCTTACCTCCATGTCACCCCTAGTATCCTCCCCACTCTTTTTTCACCTTACTGGTGGTGGAGCCTGGCTTCTACTGTGTAGCTAGTCCCCTTGTACCACTGCTTGTGTCCCTTCCCACCCACCCTAGCCCTGCCCCCCTGACCCCACTGTTACTGGTAGACTGGTAGATACCAGTCTTACTTTGGTGATTTTTTTGGTGACTGCTCACACTTTACCACATCATGCAATAACTTGATAATCTCCATGTTATTGAACTGTTAATTCCATTGTTACCTGTATATTTGATGCCTATGGCTGTTAGACATGATGTCAACTGTATTTATTCCTGATGCTATTTCAATACATAAAGAATGTGTAAAAAGTGCTGGGAGGAAAAAGAAATTGGTATTTAAAATGAGTCCTAATATTTCAGAACTTTTGATTCTTCCATTTATTTATTTTTAGAAAACCCTGCAGAAGAATTTTACAAATATGAAAGCAGCAAGATTTTAAAATGGTGATAATTGCTTGTGTGCTTTTTTTTCCTTTACTGAATAACATGTTATCCATTGACCATGGAGAGAAAGTATTGCCGCATATGTCAATACAGGAAAAAGCAAGCTATTATATAACCACTCTGGAGAAAAACACACCAAACATAGACAGAGCTAAAGAAGAAAAGACACCCAATTACCAATCAGACATGAGAAACAAATGCATGTAGTAAAGCGAGAGATTAGTCTGTGCAGACGACAGAACACTTTGATCTCAGACAAGAAGCAGCAGCCACAAAACAGAGGATATTTGTAAACCTAAATAATGCTGTATATGACAGCACAGGTACAAGAAGAAAAAAGGTGTGATTTCATACTGTGTGATGTTTTTATGATGTGCAAAATAAAACATTCAAATCATTTTGCATCATTATCTGTCGCACTAAGCCTGCACTAAGCTTGTCATTGGAAACATATTTTAATTCCCTACCGAGATCCATCTTTGAGCTGCAAGGAGGAGACAGAACATGAAAGCATCTGAGACCTGGCAAACACAGTGTGTGCTAGAGCAGCAGAAAACAACACATGCACCACATACTGTATATGATTTCTAAACACCCCACTGTACACTCATAAATAATATACTTGATTGGTTTTTATAGCAAGAAATAATAAATTCTTATTTTGGGAAAAATACAATTTTTTCTTTATTTTTTGGGTAAATTTAGCTACTCTCAGAATCCTTTTTGCAAATCTTTTCTTTTAGCCTGGGTTCACATTTATGCAAATTGTATGCCGGTTTCCCAGCATCCAATCGCATAACAGAAGACTGTGACCGGCTCTCAATGGAGGCGGTTCACGCAACTCCTGGGGGGCAGCTTTGGTCTGCATTGCAAAAGGGTCCGGTCTTTGGCTCAGTTTCAGGTGCGAATTTAGGCAAACATTCTGACCCGACTCGCACCTGAATCGGTGTACAGGGATGCACCAGACCCCCTGCTGGTATCCGTGGCCGCATCAGTGTGAACCCAGCCTTATGCCACGTACAGACGATCGGACATTCCGACAACAAAACAGTGGATACATTTCCAACAGGTGTTGGCTCAAACTTGTCTTGCATACACGTGGTCACACAATTGTTGTCGGAAATTCCGAACGTCAAGAACACAGTGACGTACAACACTAGGATGAGCTGAGAAAAATTAAGTTCAATGATTCCGAGCATGTGTAGAATTTGTGTGCATTGTATACACTTGTATAATTGTATACACTTTTGTTGTTGGAAAATTTGAGAACCAGCTCTCAAATCTTTGTTGTCGGAAATTCCGACAGCAAATGTCTGATGGAGCATACACACAGTCATACACAAGCCTTTTTAATAAACATAAAAATCAGCTGCACGCGGAGCTGTATTCAAAGCTCACCATACACATTTACAAGCTTAGCGTATAACCACCAATAACAATGTAGTGCAAAACTTCCTCATACATGGTTTGCATACATCTATGGATTGCACAATCTGAATTTAACATGTATAGTGGGCTTATGTTGAGTGCTCAGGGAGAGCAGAATGGGCATCTGCTATCTAGACCACTAGTCCTATTAGCAAGGGACCAACCAAACATGTTTATTGGGATAAGGTGAGAACTCATGAGAACTTATGCCCCGCCCACACACGATCGAAAATTCTGACAGCAAAAGTCTGAGGTGAGCTTTTGAACAGAAATTCCGACTGTGTGTATGCTCCATCGGACTTTTGCTGTCGGAATTTCCACCAACAAAAGATTGAGAACTGGTAGTGTTGTACGTCACCGCGTTCTTGACGGACGAAAGTTCAGAGAACTTTTGTGTGACAGTGTGTATGCAAGCCAAGCTTGAGCAGAATTCCATTGGAAAAACCATCCAAGGTTTTTCCGACGGAAAAAATGATCGTGTGTACGCGGCATAAGTCTGTGTATATATATATATATATATATATATATATATATATTGTAGATGACCATCTGTCAGTTTTTGCCTTCTTTTTTTTTTTTTTTTATCTCCAATAAAGTTTTTATTAAAGAAAAACAAAACATCACAGAGCAGTACATGTTCCAGAGTATGCACATCAAAAATAAATAGATAAATTACAATGGTTTTAATTACCATCACATTTATCACGACTCATAATCAGTTGGCCATAATCTCGACACCACTATCGAATTCCATCCTGGAAACATACAGTTAGTAATGTTACCTGAACTATACCAATAGCGTATCAAATAAGTAGGCGGTCTAAAATGTATTCTACAGGAGAAAGTCCTGAGGTATGTAGCCAAGGGGACCACAATTTATCAAATTTGCCCAGCGTATCTCCCATTTGGGTAACCCAATTCTTCAACGAATGTGGTTCGGCAGCCTTTTAGAGAATAAACTTACGGGCCTGGAAGAGAGATCTACTTATGACTTCTTTGGGAATGTCTTCAAGTGGAAGATCATCCAAAATTCAAATTGCCTTATTTTTCTTAATTTGGCAAATGCAAATTAGATAAGTACTGATGGTGGTCCAACATGGCAACAAGATTTAGTTCTAGAGTCTGGAAGAAATAGAAGTGAGGAGGTGTTCCCAAGAGCAGACAACCAGTTATAATAGTGAAGTGAACATACCCAGGAGAAGTAATCCTTCCAGCCTTTGGGGCCATCGGTATACTTAAAGCCAAGACACAGGATAGGCAAGAAAGGCAGCCACAGAAGGCACATCAGTGGGAGGGGGGTGTTTACTGCACAAAAGCTCCAGATCAACTGGCCATGCATAGACAGTCCACACATTATGTCAATCATGGACAGCCAATGCAAAGGGACAGAGAATAGGCACAAGGAGGGGTGGAACACTTATTCAATTGCATGCATTAGGAGTGATGGAGGGGGGGGGGGGGCACAGTACCATATCTTTGCCCTAGGAACTGGACGAACCTGTCCTGGTACTAGGTATACTGTACTAAAAGCAAGCCAGTAGATTTCCCACAATTTTAGCATACTTGTCACATCTTATCTAAAAAGCTAAATCATGTATAAGGTATTGAAAACCAAGGAGCCTGACAGGGCATGATGGGACTTGTAGTTTTATGTTAATTGTAGATCTAGTTTAGTAGTTTCTTATCCTTGGTATTTTATTCTTTTTAATTTTGGAACTTATGATAACAACCATCAATCAGGCTATATTCCATTTCAATATATACTTAATCTGGTAACATTTGTCCTGTTACACTTCTAATTAAAATGCCATCATTTTGACTTTTACTAAAAGTAATCTGACAACATCATGCTTTCTTAGCTATTACATGGCACCTTTGGTAACATTGCCAGAATTTTAGCAATGACACCACTGGTAACTTTGGCATGGATAGGTCTTCTGTTACAATTCATTGGTCCAGCCTAATTATTCCTGATGTGTCTGTGTGGGGATCCACATAAAGGAATGTTTAGGGTACCATTAATGCCTGGACTGGTTTTAGGGTGTCGGAGTATATGTGCTCCTAGCCTCCTAATAAATAAATCCTGCCTGGGCTGTGCCCGTGATGACTCATCTATGAAAACACTGGAAGGATTACCCTATTTTACTAAAAGAAATCAATGAGTCTCATTATAATTTATCAAGCAAAAAGCTGTCAGCCTTTGTCTGGCGGGCTATATTTCACTAAGTGAACATCAATGAGAACCTATGGATTCAACCTAACACCATCCATTAACAACTCTAAAGCCCCATACACACTATCAGTTTTCCTGCAGGTTATTCCTTTTTAGGTTTACCAAAACCATGTAGTATAAGGGCCTGCCTTATTGCATACAAATTGAAACTCTAAGGCGGCGTACACACGAGGTGATATGTCCGCTGAAAACGGTCCGATGGACCGTTTCAGCAGACATCTCCGCTCGTGTGTATGGGCTAGCGGACAGATTTCTCCACCCGACAGATTTCAAAGCAAGCTTTGAAATCTATCCGGTGGGAATCTGTCCGCCCGACATGTCTGCTGGTTAGTACACTTACCAGCAGACATGTCGGCCCCCACCGCGCCGCTGCCGAATGGATTCGGCGCATGCGCGGAAGTGTTGTACTTCCTGGTGCGGTGACGCGGCGGCGTCAACGTCACCGCCGCGTCACCGCGCCGTCCGGCGGCGGGGAATTTGATCCGATGGTGTGTACACGCCATCGGATCAAACTCCCGATCGGACATATCCGATGGAAATGGTCCGCGGACCGTTTTCATCGGATATGTCCGATCGTGTGTACGCCGCCTTAGGCCCCATACACACGAGCAGACAGATTTGTTCAAATCGGTCGGACAGACCAATTTGAACAAATCTGTCTGCTGGGGACGTATTGGTTTGATCGTGTACACATGATCAAACCAAAATCCCCGCCGGCAGACGGCGCGCTGACGTGACGGTGACGTTGACGCTTCCACGTCACCGCACCAGGAAGTAAAACACTTCCGCGTATGCGTCGAAACCATTCGCTGCGTGTGCGAGAAGACATGTCTGCTGGTTAGCGTACTAACCAGCAGACATGTCGGGCGGATGGGTTCCCAGCCAACAGATTTGAAAGCATGCTTTCAAATCTGTCGGCTGGCTAAATCCGTCGGCTCGCCCGTACACACGATCGAATCTGTCTGCTGGGACGGTCTGGCATACCTTAACTCCCAAGATAAAGCGAGCACTGGATTTTTTTTTTTCATAGAGTTGGGTTTTAAGATGGAAACCATTTAGCATTCTCTTGCTTTGATAATAAAACCACACAGATTGATTTCCCTTCCTTGTGATAGGTTAATAATTAATTAACTGTTTATGCATGCATTAAGCTAAATTCACAAGGACTTTTTCCTTTTTTTCAGTTGTTATTTTCATGATACTGCATCTTACATCAGTCATATCTCTAACAAGGCACAACTCACAAAGGTGCATAACATGCTTTAATTTAGCCTATAAACAGCAGGGATAAGCTGGGGTGTGTTCCGGTCCTAATCCAAACCCATATTAGCTAGCCCACGAGGAAGCTGTACCTGTACTGACCAACCATAAAAGGCCGAGGCATTTCCCAGCCCACAGTCATATGTATACATACCCCTTGAATACGTGCAACTGCAGGACGAGGAATGTCCTGAGCATAGATAATAGGCCCAGTGAATTGACAACTTCCTGACGGCCTTCCTCCGGTTGGGTTTAGACTGGGATCTGAACACACCAGTGCACATACATAGTAAACATTGCTGCCTTAAAGCTGAATGCCAGCCTTACTTACAGTCTTGAACAGTTGTACAGGCTTATCTGATTTCACTGCAGACTGTAAGCAAATGTTGACCCAAGTCTAATTTCCTGTCTGGAGGACATCCAGCACCATATTGTCCCTTCTTCTCAATTCGAACTGTCCCTTACACACACATGTTACTTATTAGATTTCATTTTTTTTAATTATAGATGCTCAGCTAATATGTTCCTGCTATTTTAAAGAAGCAGCACCGATAAGCACAGTGATGACATTGGTGGGTCTAAAAAAAAATGCACCATAACTATGCTAGATGTAGTTGTCGTAGTACCCAAATCGGGTAGGAATGTGGAAGAATGTTCCTCTTACCATCATATTTAACATTTGAACATGGACTCCAAGATTGTGACAAAGATTTTGGTGACTCGTCTTAATGGACCCTTCCCATAGCCGTTACAGAACTCCACACATCTGCCGAACTTGCTGGCTGTTTATGCCTCCCCAGGGATAGGCTACCTCATTAGTCGTTCAAGTTCATCCTTCGTTTGTCATGCTATGGGCAGAGAGAGGGAGTAATATGCTCTGATTGGTCAAAAGCATGGTCAGTCAAACTCGTGCTGGCAATGCCCCTACCTCTCGCCCAGCTAGAAATGTCTTAGTAAGCAGAAAAGAGCGTTCAATCCTAGCAGAGTGGATCAGATTGGCAAGGGATGACTGTTGATGTGCTGGGGTCTGTCCACCTACTAATTGGCTTACCTAGGGTTAAGATGCACCTCATATTTTCTGATCAGTGTGGCAATGCAAGTTATATGCAATGGCCATTTGTGCTGTACAGCACCCAAATGCTCATTACACTGGATGTGCATTGCAGCACACTAATTTGCAGGGAAATTAAAATGCATGCACTATTATTGGGCAGTGCAGCACTATGTACATTCGTCACAAGTTACATTGGGGAGCCATTTACAATGAATAGCACCATTTTTGCACCAACACATGATGCCACAGTAAAGTGCCCTAACATGTAGCCTGTACAGGATGGCTCTGTCAAGTAGGCTGCACAGGACCTCATGATTTCCAAAGGTGGCTTTGTCAATGGCTGTTGTTAAAATATAAATTTAAAAGTAAATTCAAAAGATTACTGCATAGCTCATAATTCCTTAAAGTAACTTAAAAGCAGAACTAGTGATAAAATAACTGTGAGGTGAAATGGTATGTAATTACTTTGGCAAGAGGTAAGTTGGCACAACTACAGAAGATTGGTGGCTTTAAGGAACTGGCCAACTACTGGAGCTGGAGCTGGAGCTGAGAGTAACTTAAAGTGGAGCTCCACAGAAAAAGGGTAAGCTAGGCTTATCTGCCTCCTTCCCCCTCCTTTTGGGGGAGTGAGTACCTGTACCTCTTTTTAAACAAGTTCAGCCCCCATCTCCTCCCTCGCCCCTGCAGCCGGCCCATCGAGGAAGCGCAGGGCGATTTGCGCAAGTGCAGTAAGAAACCAGATGTGAAGCCCTAAGGCTTCACTGACATTTTCCCTTAGCCAAGATGGTGGCGGCAGCACCCGAGAGCCAATTCAGGAACTGGCCTGGGAGAGGACACCGCTGGATGCCTGGACAGGTAAGTACCCTACTAGTACAGTATTTGCAGCTGCTGAATTTTGATTATTATTTTTTTTGGGGGGGGCGGGGGCATAACTTCTCTCTAATTCTGAAGAAGGGTATGTCGATTTATTTGAACTGAGTTCAGCTTTAAGTTTTAATTTCATGCAGAAAAATGATTACTAACTAGTCATAGGATAAAATACAAATAGGAGTGAAAGGAACTTGCAAATGATAGCAAACTGAGCCTATGACAAGGCGAGTTTAAGGGATTAATTTCTTTAGTGTGCGTTGTACTTAAAATTGTACATATCAGTAAGTATCAACTGTTTTCTTTACCTGTTAGGCCGCGTACACACGATCGAATTTGTCCGCTGAAACTGGTCCGACGGACCAGTTCAGCAGACAAATCCGATCGTGTGTATGGGCTAGCGGACATGTCTGACCGGCGGACAAATTTTAAAACATGCTTTAAAATTTGTCCGCCGGAGACATGTCCGTCGGATTCGACGCATGCGCGGAAGTATTTTTCTTCCTGGTGCGGTGACGTGGCGGCGTCAACGTCACCGCCACGTCACTGCGCTGTCTGCCGGCAGGGATTTTTATCCGATGGTGTGTACACACCATCGGACCAAAATCCGATGAGACATGTCCGCTCTAAACTGTCCGTCGGACAAGTTTGAGCGGACATATCTCATCGTGTGTACGCGGCCTTATCCTATTCTGGTCCTAGCTTGACGTTTACAGTGGTGTATATAACCTCAGTTAACTATATCTCTGGATCTATTTATCATTTTGACATGTTGTTTTTACTGTAGTTTGCATATGCATTGTTTCATCATACACTTAGTTGTAATTGCCCAGGTTTGAGATACATTAAAACTGAGTTAGGTAAGCAAAGGCCTTATGCTGAGAACACAAGGGCTCAGGATTACCAGTTCTCACAGGAAAATAAAAAACAAACTAGGCCAAAAATAGGTGCTGTCCTTGCAGACAGCAATTATATGTGCTGCTGTAAGAAAAGTACACAAGCTGAATATTTTATTCACGTATTATTAGTAGCAATGTGGAAAAGACAAAAAAATAAATAAATAATTATTGAACAAATAATAAAAATAATTAAATTAGGGAAATGACAGGATGGATAGAGTAAAACACATGGCTAGAGTCACAGCCAGAAGCTTGCTATCATGTGATCAGTAAAATCAGCATCATATAATGTAAATACCTTTCATAATATAAAAAAATAATACAATCAAATCAGGTTCCATTTGTATTAAAAGTGTCATCACAGCTAGTCCTAAATTGCCAGACTCTTTGGTTCCCGTGGTCCACCTCTACTTTGACAAGTGAAATTACATCCAGAGAGGACATTATTGATAGCTTTGTTCCATTCAGCCTAAGAGAGCAATAAAGGAATCCTTCCATTTTCATGTCAGCCTTTTCCTACTATGTTCTAGCATGGTTTATATCGGCCTATGTTCACTCAAAGAGCCATCAAGCAGCCTTTTGGAGACAACAGACATTAAAACTTGGAAAATATTAAATATAGCCCTGATAGTCAGTATTGCTGTAAGAATAAGTTCTTTGTGGAATCTGATATTTGAAACATATGCTGTTGCAGGATCACAATATTTAATGCCGCGTACACACGGTCGTTTTTTGCGATGAAAAAAAACGACGTTTTTTAAAACGTCATTTAAATTGATCGTGTGTGGGCAAAACGTCGTTTTTTGTCTTCAAAAAAACGACCAAAAAAAAATTCCAACATGCTTGAATTTTTTGTGTCGTTTTTCAAAACGTTGTTTTTTGTTTCACAAAAAGTCACCGTGTGTAGCAAAAACGTCGTTTAAAACGACGTTTTTCAACCCGCGCATGCCCAGAAGCTAGTTATGAAGCAAGCTTCAATGGAAGAGTGGTGAACGTAACCTCGCTTTTTGTGAAAAAACGATGGTGTGTATGCAACATCGTCTTTGAAAGTGACGTTTCAAAAACGTCGTTTTTTACTTCACAGAAGTCGTTGTTTTTTTTTCATCACAAAAAATGATCGTGTGTACGCGGCATAAGGGAAGAGTAATGCCGTGTACACACGATCGGTCAAACCGATGAGAACGGTCTGAAGAACAGTTGTCTTAGGTTAACCGATGAAGCTGACTGATGGTCTGATGTGCCTACACACCATCAGTTAAAAAAATTATCAGAACGCGGTGACGTAAAACACAACGACGTGCTGAAAAAAATTAAGTTCAATGCTTCCAAGCATGTGTCAAATTGATTATGAGCATGCGCAGGTTTTTATCCGATGGTTTTGCATACTAACGATCAGTTTTGACCTATCGGTTATCAATCCATCGGTTACATTTTAAAGCAAATTTGCTTTTTTTTTTAACCGATAGTTAAATAACCTATGGGCCCCACACACGATCGGTTTTGACCGATGAAAACGGTCCTTCAGACCGTTGTCCTCTGGTTAACCTATCGTGTGTACGCGGCTTAAGAAACTCTGTAATGTGCACAAAGCGGCTGGTTGTCTCTGGAACTCGCAGTGTTGGCTAGGCACGTATCTGTTGTCTAGCTCCCCCTGTTACAACTTAGCAATGTTTTGTATTGTTTGACAGAACATACAGTATCATTAGTAAAGTCTATTGTATTATATGATCACATAATAGAATAAATGGTCTCAAACATGACATGTTTATTATATCTAAATTCTATAGACGAGAAGTTGAAAAACACAGAAAGAATAGAAAAAGAGAAATAAACAAATACCATTCAAGAATAGATGGTCAGTTATCTCTGATCAATGTTTGCATATCATATTGTGAGATGGAAAGGAATTCAGAAATGTACACATTTAATAAACAGATACATATTCCAAATTGTGATTTATTTATTTATGGTTATATTTCCTAAAATTAGCACTGGTGGGGCCCCAAAAGATAGAGCATGGTTGCAGCTTCCCATGTTGGGACAGGATTCAAAGCAGTCAATGTCATTTTGGGGCTTAAGCAGCTTACACACGATCGGTCAAACCGATGAGAACGGTCTGATGGACCGTTTTCATCGGACCAAACCGATCGTGTGTAGGCGCCATTGGTTATTTATCCATCGGTTAAAAAAAAGCAAACTTGTTTTAAGTTAACCGATGGATACCTAACCGATAGCAAAAAACAATCATTTGTAGGCACGACCATCGGTTAAAAATCCACGCATGCTCAGAATCAAGTCGACGCATGCTTGGAAGCATTGAACTTCATTTTTTTCAGCATGTCGTTGTGTTTTACATCACCGCGTTCTGACACAATCGTTTTTTTAACCGATGGTGTGTAGGCACGACTGACCATCAGTCAGCTTCATCGGTTAACCGATGGAAAAATCTATCAGACTGTTCTCATCAGATGGACTGATCGTGTGCACAGGGCATAAGAGTATCTGAACTACAAAATAATAAGGGTGCACCAGCCATGTGTATTACCTTAAACCACATATGTAAAACACCGGGCCTTTTCATGTGGCCCTCAGTTTGCACCCTGGAACGTGGCAGAAGTGAGTTCTGCCACCTCCACTCCCTGCTGTCACTTGTAAACACAGAAGCCTTTTGTGTTTACAGGGGTCAGCTTTGTTCTCAGTGGCTCCCGAAACAAAGAGATATCCCTGCAAGCACTCATAGCGGGGCACGGCAGGGATAGCTCTCCAGAATCTGAGCTAGAAAACAATCTCCATGCAAGGCGAGGCACTTACACAGGGATCTACAAGAGCCAGGCCAAGAAGGAGAGAGAGTTGTTAGGAAGCACTGGGGGGGGATCTGGGGATGCACACTGTGCACAGTACACCCCTAAATCCTGCACTCTGCACACAGCACACCCCTGAACTCTGCACTCTGTATGTAACAACGCACTCCCGATCCCTGCACTCTGTACTTAATGCACCCCTGAACTCTGTACATAACACAGTCTTGAACACTACACTCTGTACGTAGCACCCCCAAATACAACCGCACTGCTGATGTGGCCCATAAAGAAACTAAGTTTGACACCCCTGCCCTAAACACATTACCACCATCACCTCAAAATGTGTTCAGTCAAGTGGTGATGATCATGGTCTGATCATTGGATATCCAAGTCCTTGACTTGAGTAGTGACAGTGCTTCATGTAATTTTATGCACTTACAGTCATATGGCTTTTGTAAGTATGTTCGTATTATTTTAATTATGAAAAGGCGTTTAGAGTAATATGCAAGGCTGCTGCACCCTGCATGTTATTTTGCTTGTTAGAACTTAAGATTTCCCTGGTTAGAAGATTACAGCATAGCCCTAAAGTGAAAGTTAACTTCCATCTCTGACTTTTACCTATAGCTAAGCCTATAATAAGGCTTAACTATAGGTACTGTAAATATCTGCTAAACAATCAGCCGGTGACACCATCAGCGCATGCGCTCTGAAGGAACTCCTTCAGAGTCCTGTGCCATTAATGGCGCTTCCCCCTTGCACGTGCGTGGGAGTAAAGTCACCGCGGCTCAAGTAAGTTTCACATAATGTACTAGTATGCGATGCATACTAGCTGATTATGACATTGTACAAAAAAGTGTGTAGCGCCAAAGATAAGAATATAAACAAACAGTCAACCAATAAAAAATAAAAAGTCGTCAATTAATGAATGCAATCCTCCATGATAGGAGCAGAAAGGCATATGTGAAAAGTCCAGAAAGATTATAAAGGCTTGTTAGAAAATCCAGTGCATCACAGAAGAGAAAACATCTCTGAGGCTGCGTACACACGACCGAGAAACTCGACGGGCGAAACACATCGTTTTCCCTGTCGAGTTCCTTGTTCGGCTGTCAAAAAACTTGTCGAGCCAAATTTTCCCATTGCCCATCGAGGAAATAGAGAACATGCTCTCTTTTTGGCTTGACGAGTTCCTCGAAAGGTTTTCTCGGCGAAAAGTGTACGCACGACCGGTTTCCTCGGCAGAATACGTCTCCCATCGAGTTTCTTGCTGAATTCTGCCGAGGAAACCGGTCGTGTGTACCGGGGCTTAACACCTCTTGAAGTGAACATAGGTTTTTAAACAGTGCTCAGAGGCCCGCTACCGCATCCCAGTGAAAGGGACACTCACCAGAGATGATGGCTGCCATTACAACAGCATGCAAGCCTTGGGTAAGTGTCTGTCACCCAGTGAAATGTAAACCCAGTGAGTCTGTCTAGCGACACTCAACATCAGTGTCTAACTAAAATAAAGCTCACCAGGAGCCAGAAGTATTCTCATGGTGTAGTAGTTTTAATAAAGATGCAAGTACACATAAAAACAAAAAAGTTGCATAAAATCCTTACATTGAAAGCTGCTGCTGACCCGGAATCGAGCAGCGGTGCAACGTCAGCACTAGTATCTCCTTCCCGACGTGTTACGTCCAATGGGACGTTTTTTAAGACATTATGACAATACCTTTCTGGTCAGAAAAAAAAACCTCACCCAGCGGTTGACTACCTCTTTAAGTATTTATTGACATGGAACGGAAGATTCTGGCCATCAAGTCCTTCTGTTCCAGAACTGTTTTTTTACATCACTTTAGCAGTTATGCAGTGTTTCTGCTTGTTTGGCTCTGAGTTTTTGAATCTAGGGGATTGCACTTGTTTCTAGTGGAATGCACTGTGTATGTATAGTACACAGTGGGGGAGATTTACTAAACTTGGTGAACTCAGAATCTGGTAACGCTGTGCATAGTAACCAATCAACTTTTAATTCAGCTTGTTCAATTAATTTTCAACTAGAAGCTGATTGGTTTCTTTGCAGAAACGCACCAGACGTTGCACTCTTCAGTTTTAGAAAATAACTGCCAACAAGCAATAAACATTGACAGGGCAATATTATGCCAATTGTTATTTTTTATAAATAGTGGTTCATTCAAAGTGCAAAAATAGAAGCCACTCATTTGAACATAAAGGACAAACAAATATTAAGGCTTTGTGTGGCTCCACTCATGAAGAGTTCATCTTCCCTGCGTTTACGGGAATGCCCTTATTACATCACTCAGAGGACTGCATTATCCAAATCCCCCAGGCCTACTTCACTGAGTAGATGGAGCTGAAAGGCCATCAGTCTTGTGTGACAGTTCAAGACCATTCCCATTCAGTACAATATGAATACAAAAAAAAAACACGCTGTCTACACAGCAAATGTAATTAAGTCAGATGACATGCACGCCCTACAGTAGAGAAGCAGCCACCAGATTCTCCCCCAGCTTTTCAATTTCCTATTTTAGCAACAGATAGAATAATAGATAGCCAAATCCATAATCGGCGTTCTCACATCAATAGACTATATTCCACATGGAGAACCCATCGATAGTGGTGCAGCAAGCACTTCTGCAGAGATGTGACTTATACTTAGAAGTTAATAAATAATTCAAATTTAAATTAGATTGGATTTACCCCTGGAAGCACAAATGTTATGTAAAGAAATTAGCTAAACTGCCCTGTCTGACCCATATGCTTCTCTTGCTTTAACCGAGTCCTAAACTACCTAGAGAATATGATTATTTTTCCAGATAGGCGCTAGGGGACTTCATTTGGCTTTCCATTTCCTCAAACCTCTGAGCCATAGAAAATTGACACCATGGAGCTGAGAACAAAGACAGTTAAAATCTCACTACTCATATTCCATAGTCCACTCCAAACAGATCACATTTCCTGTATTAAGAAAGAAAGGGATCTATTTACATACACATGATGGAGGGGCGAATATCTGAAAGATTAACAGCTAGTATTTACCTCAGACACTACTCTCAGGAAAATCTTCTAGGTAGTATACTGTATACCAAGTAGTGTCCGCAGTGACCATCCTAGGGTAGGGTCATAGGTGGTATGGTATGTGGTACTGGATTATACAGGACACCGAAATCCTCACCAGTGTCCCCATCATTAGAGGTCCCCCATCAGTGTCCTTATCATCAGAGGTCCCTCCATTAGTGTCCCCATCATTAAAGGTCCCTCATCAGTGACCCCCACATTATATTCCCATACCGAGTACTGGATGGGAGGCTGGGAGCCTGGACCCAGCAGCTGGATCTCTGTAGGCGGGATTTAGCGAGTGGGACTCAGTGGGCAAGATTTCTTGGGATTGGGATATACACAATGCAGCAGCCAGGTCTGGGGGAGGAAGTTCGGAAAACTTCCCCTCCACTGAATGCTAGAGCAGACCTACCACGTGGTTCATTGCTAGACGCCAGGCAGCGATAGAAACCAACCGCTAATGCTGGAAGCGGTGTGCAGGAGGTGGGACTTGGCGTTCAGAATTTCTGACAACATTTGTGCGACCGTGTATATGCAAGACAAGTTTGAGCCAACATCTGTCAGAAAAAAATCCACGGTTATGTTGTTGAATTTTCGATCGTCTGTACGTGGCATAACAGACAAATCATTAACAACACTGCTTGTGATGCCTGGGCCCCCTACATGTGGCTGTCCCCCCCAATGGCGGCCCTGTCACTCCTCTGGCAGGTGTGACCCGGGTGCAGTCTACATCACCCACACCTCCCTAGCGATTTCACTGGGAGCAAGATGTGACCTGTCTCTGCCAGCACCTGAATAGAGGTGACTGGGAGAAGCGCTGATCTGTTATGTTAATAAATGTTGCTGTAATGCTACAAAATTATTGCTTCTCCCCCCAATTGGCACCTAAAACTATGGTGCACCAAAAAAAAGGCAGAATCCTGACAACATTACTGAAAAATGTAAGTTGGTCGTTACATTTCTTCCATTCTCTTTACCAATGTTCAGATGAAATACAATATCAAAATGTGGGAGATTTAATATGTGCTATTAAAAGATTATAGATATGTTCCTAAGTGCAAAACATAATCAGTAATAATCCACTCTATCAAAAAGAATAATGTTTCTCAGGAAGCAGAAAAGTAGCAATGTATGTACAGTATATGCAACATCAGACTTTTTAAACTTGCCTCTGAACTGACTTTATTCACTAGAGAGTTCTCTCTCCTCTTAGAATGTATCAATAATATATGACTCTACAGAGCAATACTGCAGAGGGACATGTACAATCTTGTGTACTCTGCCACTAAATATACATATACATGGACCTGCAGTGTGAGAAGTGGGTCTTAACTTAAAGTAGAACACAAGCCTACATATAACTATTCTTAAAAATGTTTCCTTCCATCTCCTCCTACCTATCCTGTAAAAAAAGAAATCTGTGTACTTACCTACTTTTAATTTTGAATTCACTGCAGTCCGGTCACGTGATACCGCAGCTCTGGCTCCCCAGTGCCAGTGAGCAGCTGCTGCAGGGGAAAGGAGGGAGCATCTACAATGGCTGGATGAGATCAGGCTCAGGTAATCCACAGCAGTTGTCAAGTGCTACCTGACACAGGGAGGAGCTGCTGATTCACATGAGCGGACTAGAGTAAGTACACTGCTTCTTTTTTTTTTATATATTAAAGGTGGGTAGGATAGTTATGAAGAGGGAGGAGGAGATTTTAAGAAAACAGTTATTATAGTTATAGTAAGGCTTTTCTTACATTTTAAAAATACTTACTGCATATGCAGAACCCTGAAAAATCAACCTTTTCTTCTATTCCTCCTCGTTCTATGTCTTAAAATGATACTAAAGGTTTGCGTTTTTTTAAAATAACAAACATGTCATACTTACCTCCACTGTGAAGTTTGTTTTGCACAGAGTGGCCCCGATCATCCTCTTCTGAGGTCCAACAGCATTAGATAACCCCCTCTGGGAAGCTCTCTCCCGAGGGGGTTACCTTGCGGGTGTGCTCATGAGTCATACACTCTGCATCCATAGACACTGGGTGCATGACTCGGCCCCGACCCTGGCACTCAAACCATTGGATTTGATTGACAGCAGTGGGGGCCAATGGCTGCACTGCTATTTATCTATCCAATCAAAGCTAGGACTCTTTGGAGAGAAGGACGGCGGTGACGTGCCCACGGAAATTCAGGGCTCAGTTACGTAAAACAGGGGGCTGGGGGGCCGGACACTGCAAGGTGTTTTTTCACCTTAATAGGTAGCATTAAGGTGAAAAAACATGTAGGTTTACGACCCCTTTAAGCCTAATAGCTGAATTTCTGCTTTGTGAGATTATCTTATTACCCCATCAGTCATCAAGGAGGCAACTCTTCCATGCAGAAGCAAAGCCTTCTTCTCTACCAAGATACTCAAGATACTCAATACAGAGACATAGGGGGTCGTTTTACCAAAGGCAAATGGGCTGCTCATTTTGCATGAGAATTTTCCCTTCGCTTAGCAATTGAGGCAAAGCTTTGCTGACCTCTATCATCCAATTATGTGCAAACAATAATACTTTTTTCCTTTGCATGTGATTGAGTATTGTTTGCCTAGTAAATTTTCATCATGTTCATTAGGCTAAGGGAAAATTCCCTTGTGAAGTCAACAGCTTATTTGTCTTTTGTATACAGCCTCACCGTGAAGAACAAGGCATGGCACAGTAATAGGAAAAAAAGATCAGCTAATATAAGAGGCAACACTGGTAGCTAGTCTCTTGCCCTTTGTTTTAAAAGGCCAAGCCCTCTTATACAACTTTGAATGTTGGCATGTATAATGCTAAGAAAAACTGACCCATTAATGGTGAGTACCTGGCTTCCCTAGACTGATAACTACCCCAAACCTCAACATGATAAGTAATTTCTTCACCAAAAATGTTATTGGAAGGAAAACAACATGGCACGTACATGAATATAGCCATGATGGTCAGAAAACAGACTTAGCACACCTACACAGGGGTGGATAAGAACATTCCGAGACAAATGAGCATATATAACTTTAAAAAAATGAAAACATAGGAGCGACCTGATCAACACAAAATTAAGGCAGATGTATAATGTACAGGAATGTCCCATTGTGGTCAACCCAAGGAGGTAGACAAGAAACATTCATTAACAGGCCCAGCAGACAGATGACAAACAGGTATTGTAAAAGGGGAAGTGGCCGGTGTCTCAAAGTTGGCGGTAATAAAAAGGGGGGGAATAGTAGTGGGGAAGGGACCCCTAGAGCCAAGAGAGAAAGGACAAGGGGGGAGAAATGGGACCATGCCATGAGGGACAACAACCTTCATTCCTATCCTGAAAGCTAGGGTTGTCCCGATACCGATACCAGTATCGGTATCGGGACCGATTCCGAGTATTTGCGGGAGTACTTGTACTCCCCCAAATACCCCCGATACCAAAATAGAATACTTCCCCCCCCCCCCCGCGCCGCCGCTCTTAGCACGCCGCACCGCGCTCGTCGCATGTCGCCCGCCGCACTTCCCCCGCCGCCAACCGCCGCTAATCCCCGTGTAAACTTGGAAAACCCGCGGCGCCAAGTATAGACACGCGATTGGACGGATCCGTCCAATCGCGAGCAAGGGGGGAGTGTCTATACACGGATACGTGCATAGACACTCCCCCCTTGCTCGGGATTGGACAGATCCGTCCAATCGCGTGTCTATACATGGCGCCGCTGGTATGTGTTGCACGGGGAACCCTGCAGGCTGCAGCAGCGACGGCGGTGGAGGTATGGGGGACATGACATGGCTGCAATATTGCAATATGGGGCACAGGACATGACATGGCTGCATATGTGGGGGGACATGACATGGCTGCAATGTGGGGGACATGACATGGCTGCAATGTGGGGGGACATGACATGGCTGCATATGTGGGGGGACATGACATGGCTGCAATGTGGGGGGACATGACATGGCTGCAATGTGGGGGGACATGACATGGATGCATATGTGGGGGGACATGACATGGATGCATATGTGGGGGGACATGGCATGGATGCATATGTGGGGGGACATGACATGGCTGCATATGTGGGGGGACATGACATGGCTGCATATGTGGGGGGACATGACATGGCTGCATATGTGGGGGGACATGACATGGCTGCATATGTGGGGGGACATGACATGGCTGCAATATGTGGGGGACATACATGGCTGCAATATGTGGGGGACATACATGGCTGCAATATGTGGGTGACATACATGGCTGCAATATGTGGGGGGACATGGCTGCAATATGTGGGGGGACATGGCTGCATTTGGGGACACGTTTAAAAAAAGTATCGGTATTCGGTATCGGCGACTACTTGAAAAAAAGTATCGGTACTTGTACTCGGTCCTAAAAAAGTGGTATCGGGACAACCCTACTGAAAGCAAAGACTAAATAGAGGGCATGCATAATCTCTTAGATCTCCCCATGATAAGAAATTAACCAAATAACAGACTGATAAGAATAATATCCTCTTTTCCCTTAGTACTCTCACCATCTGCAATCACAGTTACCAACTCATTCCTCTAATCACTGAAATACATGAGGCACACAGGGTATGTCGCTGATCCAAGTAAGGCACTCATCATATCTAGTAAGCAGCAGAGCCTGCATCATTTATTTATATCAATAATTGGGGATAAGTGGGCAACCCTGCCCATAACCCCCTTAAAATAATAATGGCTGACAAGCTTTCCCACAGTTAATACACTAATACATTTCATACACATCCAAAAATGCAATAAGCCTCAATTCTAAAAGCGCACAACACAGACCCATTAATGGAGTGTCATTGCTATGTCCCAGCTTGTACAAAACATTGTACTATTACTACCGTGTTTCCCCGAAAATAAGACGTACTCCGAAAATAAGCCGTAGCGGGATTTCGACACAAGATCGAAATATAAGACACCCCTCCGAAAATAAGACGTAGTGATGGGCGTGTCGAATGCGTACTGAGCCCAAAGAGATCACCCCAGCTCCACTGTGCTCCACATCAGCTTTGCTGGCCTATCTTTCTGTACAGCCAGACAAGATGAGTGCAAAGAGAAGAAGTTGGATATCCGAATGGTCCAAAAATGGCATGCAGAATACGATAATCTCAGTCTACAGGTGGACAGAGGAAATGCTAAGAAGCGCAAGTGTGGTTCAGGTAGGCAACCTTTATTTTCTGTAATAAAAATAAGACACCCCCCGAAAATAAGCCATAGTGTGATTTCTTGAGGAAAAAAAAATATAAGACGGTGTCTTATTTTCGGGGAAACACGGTATATGCACCAATCAAAGCACATGAACTGTCATTCCTACGTGCAGAAGAATGATCATTTATATACATGCCACAAAAAAAAAAAATTAAATGTATTTACAGTTCAGTCTTTAATTATTTATTATCCAGTGTTTCCTCTCTCAAATCACACAAAATGGTCAATTGATCAACACTATATTTTAAAAGCGCACAAGCAAATTTTGACAGTTAGCATTCCTTGCATGCTGGGAATGTAACTGTTTTTTGAAAGTGGTAAATTGATGGGTTTAGTTTCACTTAAAAGCAGAACTTTACACATAACTTGATAACTAATAATTTTCTTAAAGGGGTGTTCCAGCCTTGTTTTATGTATATTAAAAGTCAGCAGCTACAAAAAGTGTAGCTGCTGGCTTTTAATAAACACTCACTTACCTGCTCCAGGGTTCCAGCGACGCGCCGGCCGGGGCTCCGCTCCTCTCCCCCCTCCCCGGCCGGCATCCTCATCGTAACTGTGGGCACCCGGCCGTGACAGCCTTCGGCTTCACGGCCGGGCACCCACTGCGCATGCGCGAGCGGCACTGCGCATGCGCGCGGCGCGCCGCTGATTGGACAGGCGATTGCATGGGACCTGTCATGTGTCCCATGCGATCGCCTACAGGGAGGGGCTGCTGTGGGCGATTAAAAATTACATGCCAAATGTGGCATGTAAGAGGGTGAGGAGTGGGATAAGCTGAAGTTCCATTTTTGGGTGGAACTCCGCTTTAAGTAAGGAACATACATTCCACAATAATAATTATGCTACCAAAGTAGTGTATGCTGTAAATTTCCTCCAGCATTGCTCCTGTTTCTACTTGCTGGAGGCTGCCATTTTGCTAAGGCCCAGAACCCCAGCAGTAAATCATAAAGCAGAAATAAACCCATCGATTAAGACCCCTTTCAGACGTGTGCGACTTCAAAGTTGCACGTTTTTACCGCAATTTCAAGGAATGCCTGTGTACATGGCATCAAAATCAGACCAAAGCAGTGCAGCGACTACTTTGAAGTCTGAACAACTTGAAGTCGTACTAATATGAATGGTTTTCATTGAAAATCATGGGGAACGACTTGTCATGCTACTTTGTCGTATAAGTGTGAAAGGGGACTTAATGGTTTCAAAAAAACAGTTACATTCCTGGAATGCCTGGATTGCTAACTGTCACATTTGCTTGTGTCCTCAACAAAAATGTCAAACCATCAAATGGCTGGTGTCATAACTGATCACTTGTTCAGCACCATGGCAATTTCATATCAAACTGAAGCAGCTCCATGGCTGTAAAGCAGGGGTCTCAAACTGGACAACCCTCCAGCTGTTTAAAAACTACAAGTCAGGCCCCGTACACACGGCCGAGGTTCTCGCCAGAAACCAGCGAGAACCTCGCTGGGAGCTGCATTCCAGCGAGAACCTCGGCCGTGTGTACGCTCTCTGCGAGCCCCGCCCGTCGGGAAACCCGTCGAGCAAATAGAGAACAGGTTCTCTATTTGCTCGACGGCCCGTCGGGATGAATAGCTGGTTGCCATTCCCGACGGGCGGGTCGCAGATTCTGACGGCCTGCAGAGAACCTCGACGGGCGGAACGATGTGTTCCGCCCGTCGAGGTTCCCTGTCGTGTGTACGGGGCTTCACATGATACATTGCAAGGCTGACAGTTACAAGCATGATTCCCACAGCCAGAGGCATGCTGGGACTTGTAGTTTTGCAACAGCTGGGTGCCCAGTATGAGACATCTACTGTAAAGAGTATTATGGGTTTAATTCCGCTTTGAGATTTTCAGCAGATCGGCCTCTATAAATTCGGCACAGTGCTTAAAAATAGAGAGCAACTGAGCATGTGCAAAGCAGGGTGAGCCTGTGTATTACTGGATTTTAAACAGTATAGGCACTTATTAGTATTTTACATAGCTACACCAGCATGAAGGGATCTAACAGGGCATTTCTAACTATAGTTCCACTTTAAGCTGGTCATTAATAGATTAAAATGCATCCAGTTCAGCAGGGACCGAATTAATTTCAATCAATCTATAACTGTTCTTGTTTGAGAAAAGTTGAATTAAGGTCAACTACTCACAAACAGGCCCATTGAAATGTTTTGCTTGATCAGTGCTGCAGCCAATAGGTTGCTGTCAGAATACAACAGATTCCCTCACCCACCTCGAATGTGTGGATGGGGGAATAGGTTTTTTTTTTTTTTTTTAGCCGGATGGGTGATCAAAAAAAAAAAAAAGATCCATCTATGACCACCTTTAGCACTCTGGGTTAGGTTTAGGAGGATGGTTTGAAGGTCGAGGTTAGGCTTACAGATGTTAAACAGTACATAATAGGCTACAGGCTGAATTTTTCATTGAGGTTTAGGGATTTTGTTACGCTAAAGGGCTGGTTTAAAGGGTTAGTTTGTGATAAGGGTCAGTTTGAAATATATAGTTAAAGCAGAAGTAAACCCAATGATTTAATAGCTTAAAAAAAACATTAAATGCCGGAAATGTTAACTGTCACATTGGTTGTGCTCTCAACCGAACTGTCACACCATGCAATGGCTGGTGTCATAACTGATCACATGTGCAGCATCATGGCAGTTGAAGATTAAAGGAGTTGTAAAGGAAAAAAAAAATGTGCCTAAAATTAATGTCTGCAAGGTAGACACACAGAATAGTGTAATGATTCTGTAAAAAAAACGAGTAAATACCTATAAAATTCCTTCATTTATATCACCTCCGGCTTTCTGTTTCTGTTCTCTCATTCACTTCCTGGTTTGCGGCGCTCGTTCATGTAAGAACTACATTTCCCAGTATGAATTGCGGCACGCCCAGTAATTCACACCTCCTTGAAGTCTCTAACACGTAGAGAGTGTCCTGCCGCACAGATGTAGTTCCCAGGAGGGGGCGAGCATGTCACTGATCACTGCAGTAAAGCCTCCTTTCACGGTGGTGAGTAACAATCAGACAAGCAGGAAGTGAACAAAACAGAGAAGAAATAGAGCAACTTCTGAGCAAAAAAATGAACAATGAGGAAGTGAAAAGAGGAATGTCTGCAGGTAAAAGATGCTTATTATGAAAAATAAATAAAAAATTCCTTTACAACCCCTTTAAACAGAGGCCAAGATGGCAGCATCCTTGGCTGAAAATGATAGGTGGGTTTACTTCCACTTCTAATGTTTTGTCACAGCAGACAACAAAGTAGTGCTTACATCAACAGACAAGGTCATATCATGCATGGAGTGGGTAGGCGACTGGTCACTTCCCCAAAAAAGGGGCTAGCCATTGTGACTAGTCCGCATTTTAATATAATGGTATCACCGGCTGATATGCATTACCTACCCTCTTTTTTTCCTGCGCTCAGAATTCAGCTATTAGCTTAATATTACATTTTCTATAACACATTTGGAATTACATTTTTTTTATTATTATTTTGGGGAGGGGGGGCAATTTAGTTGGTGCTAAAACATCCCCCAACCTCAGACACTGTGCCCAATTTTAATTACCAAAGATAATGAGCCATCAAATCTACTTTCTGTTAAAACGTTTTAAAATCGATAACTGAACCTGGCCTGAATAAATCTCTGCAGTGCTAAGCCAAGCTCAGCAACTTGATTCTATCACTTCTTAGAGACCTACATTTTATCACACAGAGTATTTGCTTGTGAAAACGATGGCCCGCATTCACGTAGACAGGCGTATATTTATGCCGGCGTAGCGCATCGTCTTTACACTGCACCGGCACTACGAAGAGAAGCAAGCATGCTATTCACAAAGAATTTGCGCTCCACGTTGCGCCGGCGTAGCGTATAGTTGTCTGCATAAGACCACGTAAGTCAAAGTAGGTGGAAGTGAGCGTGATATATTTAAATGAAGCTTGACCCCATGCAAATGATGGCCACAGCTTCAAAAAACGAACTGCGCATGCGTCGTCTCTTGGACGCAACCAAGTGCGCATGCTCACAGTTACGTCGAAATAGCTGTCTAAGATACGCCGAAACACTGCCTACGACGTGAACGTAACCTACGCACAGCCCTATTCACATAGTACTACGTAAACGGCGTATGCGATGTAAAATTCGACGGCGTCGTTCCCTGGCCCATACCTTTGCATTACCTGCGCCTGCTATATGAGGGGTAACTTAACGCCGGACATAAGCCTTACGCAAATCGCGTATATGAAGCAGAAGGGCGCATCTGCGTTCGTGAATCGGCGTATCTTACTTATTCGCATATTTAAAATGGGAACGCTGAATGCGTCCAGCGTAACTATGCGCCCAAGATCCGACGGCAGAGGAAAGTTACGTCAGTCGGAAGAAGCCTATTTTCAGGCGTAGACGGTGTAGGAAAGTTTCGTCGGTCGGAAGAAGCCTATTTTCAGGCATATCTAGTTCTGTGGGTACGGCGCAGATACGACGGCGCATATTTACACTTACGCGGCGTATCTCGAGATACGCCGGCGCAAGTCCTACGTGAATCCGGGCCTATAGGTTTAGTTGGCTTCATCGTTGGTACTCCACCACTAATGGTTACATTGGGCCTTTCACCATCCATCCCACCCCTGCATAGATTATATAATACATGCCGGTATAGACTGTATACTGTACAATGTGGTGACATTAAACGTTCCTGGCGGTTTATGCGGGTATAGGTACGGTTAGCTGTAAATGCAGCTTTTTTTTTTTTTTTTCTTCATCCTATAATACAAGCACTTTTCTCATCCTATAATACAAGCACTTTTCTCATCCTATAATACAAGCACTTTTCTCATCCTATAATACAAGCACTTTTCTCATCCTATAATACAAGCACTTTTCTCATCCTATAATACAAGCACTTTTCTCATCCTATAATACAAGCACTTTTCTCATCCTATAATACAAGCACTTTTCTCATCCTATAATACAAGCACTTTTCTCATCCTATAATACAAGCACTTTTCTCATCCTATAATACAAGCACTTTTCTCATCCTGTAATACAAGCACTTTTCTCATCCTGTAATACAAGCACTTTTCTCATCCTATAATACAAACACTTTTCTCATCCTATAATACAAGCACTTTTCTCATCCTGTAATACAAGCACTTTTCTCATCCTATAATACAAGCACTTTTCTCATCCTATAATACAAGCACTTTTCTCATCCTATAATACAAGCACTTTTCTCATCCTATAATACAAGCACTTTTCTCATCCTATAATACAAGCACTTTTCTCATCCTGTAATACAAGCACTTTTCTCATCCTATAATACAAGCACTTTTCTCATCCTATAATACAAGCACTTTTCTCATCCTATAATACAAGCACTTTTCTCATCCTGTAACACAAGCACTGTACATAGTAATGCTGCAATGCTGTATAAGCCTTGGATACTGCTGTCAATGGTGTGCTTAGGCTTACCATACAAAATAACTATTATTATGGGATGCATTAGAAATACGTTTTTCATGTCCATTTAACAATAATAAAAACAAAACCTTATGTTATTCAAACAACCAAAAAAAAAACAAATTCCGGCCCGAGATGATACATTTAAACACAAGGCCCTCCCTAACCTACTGCTACATGTCTCATCGGTTACTATTCATGCCCATTCAAGTGGTTGCTGTGTATATAATTATTCTATACAAATATCTCTTGGCACAACATGACCTACATAGCAGTGTGATCAGTACACAAAAACACACTATGCCATGTTACATGCTGAATTTATTATGTACATAGTTATTGGGAGATCTTCCTTTAAATGAATGAGACGGGACAGTTCCCACCTCACAGCACTGCAGGTATCCATGCTTGTGATTACCTCAGAAAGCCGGGTTTCATACCAGGTACATAGTAAGATACATATAAGGCAACGAAATGGATACTTTGGTGCAATATACTGAGACTGGCAAGATATAATGCTTATAAAGAGATGGATAGCTCAGAGATCCCTCATATTGCCCTGTATGAGGGAGTCAATCCTTTATATGCAGCCCTGATGGAATAGCATACAGAAATGTGAAGCATTGTCTAATGTAATGGAGCTCTGCTCATCACAGTGAAGGAGCCATGTCTGCTTAGGAAAGCTTGATGCAATATGGCTGCGAATGTTTATACCTCAGCCTACTATGTCAGTCTATGATTTCTCCTGTTGTGTGGATTGTTTTCTTTAGCATCAGACAGGACAGTATACAGCAACCACTCTCCACCAAGGTTCTGGGGAACATTAGGGTTCCTCCAGAGGACATTAGTGGGTTCCTTGACTTCTAAGATGAATTATCTCCCATCTGAGGGTGCATGCATAGTTCCAGGGCCAATACCACTTGGCAAAGTCAGTGGCATAATACTTATGGTTTGTAAGAGTGGCATTCTGATCACTATTGTAAGGAAGGGGGTGGTGGAGGGGAATTCTTTCCACTGGCCATCAAAGTAAGGGTGGCATTCTTACCACTGGCCATCAAAGTAAGGGGGGCATTCTTACCACTGACCATCAAAAAAAGGGGGGCATTCTTACCACTGGCCATCAAAGTAGAGGGGGCATTCTTACCACTGGCCATCAAAGTAAGGGGGGCATTATTCCCACCGGCCATCAATGTGAGGGGGGCATTCTTACCACTGGCCATCAAAGTAAGGGGGGCATTATTCCCACCGGCCATCAATGTAAGAGACATTCTGCCCACTGACCATCAAAGTAAGGGAGGCATTCTTACCACTGATCATCAATGTAAGGGGGCATTTTTCCCACTGACCATCAAAGTAAGGGGGGCATTCTTACCACTGATCATCAATATAAGGGGCAGTCTTCCCACTGGCCAACAAAAAAAGGGGGGCATTCTTACCACTGGCCATCAAAGTAGAGGGGGCATTCTTACCACTGGCCATCAAAGTAAGGGGGGCATTATTCCCACCGGCCATCAATGTGAGGGGGGCATTCTTACCACTGGCCATCAAAGTAAGGGGGGCATTATTCCCACCGGCCATCAATGTAAGGGACATTCTGCCCACTGACGATCAATGTAAGGGGGGCATTATTCCCACTGGCCATCAAAGTAAGGGGGCATTCTTCACACTGACCATCAAAGTAAGGATGGCATTCTTCCCACTGACCATCAATGTAAGGGACATTCTGCCCACTGACGATCGATGTAAGGGGAAGTCTTCCCACTGACCATCAATGTAAAGAAGGGCATTCTTCCCACTGACCATCAATGTAAGGGACATTCTGCCCACTGACGATCAATGTAAGGAGGGCATTCTTCCCACTGGCCATCAAAGTAAGGGGGGCATTCTTCCCACTGACCATCAATGTAAGGGGCAATCTTCCCACTGACCATCAATGTAAGGAGAGAATTCTTCCCACTGACCATCAATGTAAGGAGCAATCTTCCCACTGGCCACCAATGTAAAGATGGCATTCTTCCCACTGACCATCAATGTAAGGGTCATTCTGCCCACTGACCATCAATATAAGGGGAAATCTTCCCACTGGCCACCAATGAAAAGATGGCATTCTTTTTTCTTGTGAAAAAAAAAAGATGGCATTCTTCCTACTGACCATCAATGTAAGGAGAGAATTCTTCCCACTGGCCACCAATGTAAGGAGGGCATTCTTCCCATTGACCATCAATGTAAGGGGCATTCTTCCTACTGACCATCAATGCAAGGTGCATTCTTCCCACTGACCACCAATGTAAGGAAGGCATTCTTGCTACTGACCACCAATGTAAGTGGCATTAATCTGGCCAACCCTATTAGAGTTCCCACCTAAGGCCCCTGATGTTAGTCTGGGGGACATTCTCCTCACAGGCCACCTCTACACGGAGGACATTGTCTTTAAGGCCACCAACATAGGGAAGGCATTCTTTCCAGTGGCCACTCCTACAAGAATGGCCACCAATAAAAGTGGGGGGACATTCTTGCTACTGACCACAAGGGGGGCATTCTTCCCACTGACCACAAATACAAGGGGGGCATTCTTGATACTGACCACCAATATAAAGGGCATTCTCCTGGCCAACCCTATAAGGGTTTCTAACTAAGGTCCCTGATGTTAGGCTGGTGGACATTCTCCTCACTGGCCATCTCTACAAGGAAGACATTGTTCTTAAGGCCACCAACGTAAGGGGGAGCATTCTTCCTACTGACCACCACTACAAGGGGGGCATTGTCTCTAAGGAGACCAATGTAAGGGGGTGGGGATTCTTCCCACTGGCCACTAATGTTAAGGGTCATTCTTTTTACTAACCAACAAAGTTAAGGGGTATATTCTTCCAACTTGTTACCCCTATAAGGGGGGCATTGTACGTAAGGCCACTGATGTAAAGGGGGGCATTCTCCTCACTGACCACCAATATAAGTGTGTGTGTGTGTGTGGGGGGGGGGGGGGGTGTTGACATTCTTCCTACCGACCACCACTACAAGGGGGTAATTATTCCTAAGGAAGGGCACCAATGTAAGGGGGCATTCTTCCCACCAATGTAAGGGGTCAATTCTTTCCACCAATGTAAGGGGGGCATTCTTCCCACCAACGTAAGGGGGGGCATTCTTCCCACAAATGTAAGGGGGCAATTCTTCCCACCAATGTAAGGGGGGCATTCTTCCCACCAATGTAAGGGGGCATTCTTCCCACCAACGTAAGAGGGGCATTCTTCCCACCAATGTATGGGGGGGCATTCTTCTCACCAATTAAGGGGGGCATTCTTCCCACCAATGTATGGGGGGCATGCTTCCTACCAACGTACGGGGGCATTCTTCTCACCACTGAAGGGGGGGGGGGGCATTGTTTGGATGAATATTGGTTTATTGGAGAGTGTGGTAGACCTGGTGTACATGATGTCCCCCCCCCCCATATCAGTGATATGATGATGGTCAGTAGTCTTCTCCATGTGTCCCCCCCCCCATGGCCCCCAATCTCTCACCTGCAGCTTGGGGGGGAGAGGGAGTGGAAGGTGGAGAGAGAAAACATCTCAGCTCGATCCGCCATCTTCAGCCGGAGAGGTGATGAGACACACCCCGGTGTAGGGAGGACAGGACGGGGCCCCGGATGGGGTGACCCCCCCGGTACACAGATAGGAGGAGGTGGCGGGTGATGTATAGAGGACGGAGCGGGGACAGCGCCCAGTGACGGCGGATTTCAGACACTCAGATCCGGGCGATCATCCTCTCCATGGACGGGTCTCCTCTCCTTCTCCTCCAGATTCCGGGCGATGAGTCGCTCCGTTGTCCCCCCCGGTCCTCCTCCTCGGATGGGGACGGCTCGCTGCTGCGGCTTTGATGCAGTCACATCCAGGAGAGACTGCACAAGCTGGGAGCCAATACACAGGGCGGGGGAGGGGAGAGCAGGGGGAGAGGGGAGGGCTATGGATGGAGGAAGGACTGGAGGTAGTGCAGGCAACGGTACACTCTCCCCATCCACTACAATGGAGAGCGGGCGGGGAGGGAACTGTCCAGCCGATGGTGCTGAAATGGCGCTGCCGGGAGCCCAGCCTATGTACGGTCACCAGCTATGACCGGATCCTGCGCCACCGCCATCCATCACATGACGTCATCACCCTGATTATTAATCCTCATCACCACTAATCACATCCCCGGATTGTTCTGCTTCTTAGATTAAAACACACCGATGTAGGTCATGGAGCAGCTGTTCTCTGCCACACTATTCTAAAGCAGGGCCCTACACCCGTCAGCCATAACAGTATGACCACCTACCTCATATTGGGTAGGTCCCCTTTTGCTGCCAAAACAGCCCTGACCCATGGAGGCAAGGACCTCCTGGAAGTTGTGAGGTGGGGCCTCCGTGGATCAGACTTGTTTTTCCAGCATAGATGCTCTGTGGATTTGGATTCGGAGGCTGAGTCAACACCTCAAACTGGTTGTGTTCCTCAAACTATTCTTGAACGGTTTTAATAGTGTGGCAGGGTGCATTATCCTGCTAAAATAGGCCACAGTCATCAGTGAATACTAGACATGTGCAGACTGGAATATTTTGTTTAGTTTTTTCGTTTTCGTTAAATTTATTTAGTTACTCCCGAAAATCGTTTTGATTTATTTCGTTTTTCGTTGGGGAATAGCTTTCGTCCGAAAATCCAATAATACTTGGTTTCTGTCGAATGGTCAAAAGAATATTCGACGGAACGTCGAATCTTTACGTCGAATCGTACATTTCCGTTCGAATATTCCGCCTACAAGAATTCTAATGTTGTATGACTAGTAATAATGTCAAATCTATTTTCTCATAAATCGAAATCTAATCTCTGTAATGTCGAATCTATTATTTCTATAGTGTCTAATCTTTTCTCTATAATGTCCAATCTTTTCCCTATAATGTCCAATCTTTTCCCTATAATGTCCAATCTCTCTATATCAAATTTTTACCGCAACGAAAATGAAAATAAAGCATTTTTTATGTTGGATCTTTCGGTTTTCATTTCTTGCACTTTCGTTATCGTTTGTTAAAACGATAAAGAAAAAAACAGATTTTCGGATGAAAATGCATTCTAACGAAAACGAATGCACATGTCTAGTGAATACCGTTTCCTTGAAGTGGTGTACTTAGTCAGGCCCGTCGTTACAAGGCAAGCAAACCAAGCCATTGCTTGGGGGACCGAGCTAGCCTGGGACCCCAAGCAGGGCCCTTGCCACGCTTCCTATAAATGCTGCAACCACCTGAGCGCTCTATAGAGAGCCTCAGACGGCTGCAGCACTGCTGCCTCTCTAGTCACTTCTTCCCCTTCCCTATAGAGTGGCCGAGCTCCTCTTCCTTCCTCCTGTCAGTCCGGCCGGATACCGTGCGGTACAGGAGATACAGTTTCCTATTCCCGGCCGGACTGATAGGAAGTGCACACTGAGTGCTCACTTCCTTTCAGTCCGACCGGGAACAGGAAACTGAATCTCCTGCCGCGCGGTACGGTAGGGAGGGGGGGGGAGGGAGTAAAAGCGGCTATGCAGCAGTGCCTCACCCACCAGGCTGAGCATACCAGCACCATCTCAGACTGCCTGCAGGAGGTGAGTGCAAATTGCGCAGCCATGGCCACATGCCTGGGTGACCAGTCCGAGACCCTAGATGCCATGCGTCACCACATGGTCGCAGGGGGTCCCTCCACATCTGGCGACCAGGGATTGGACGTGCAGGCCAGCCTGGTTCGGAACACCATGGCAATTGGGGAGCTGCAGGCCACAGCAGCTGGCATTGTGGCGGAGGTAAAGAGCCTGGCCGTGGTCGTGCAGGCCAACACTGCCGCCATCCAGGCGGAGGGTCGGCAGAACAGGCGCCTCCAGCGCCAGCATAATGCCAGGCAGACTCATTTGCAGGCAGAGACCAACAGCGTGCTGACACGCATTGCAGTTGCCATGGAGGGGATGCAGCCAACATCTGCCACAAGATCCAGAAGCGTCCGCCCAGGTGATGTACCACCCCCTCCACCCAAGTTGTCACCACGACAGCTACGGAGCCCATATGGTATGGGGTCCCAGTGCATATGCCGAGTCACCAGGAAGGGAAAAGACAGGAGGATGTTAGCCGTGCATGTGCCCCTTGTGATGTCTGCATCATGGGGTAGGACAGTCATGCCTGACTCCCATGTCACTCACCAACCAGCCAGCTGTCCTTGTACACGTTCTGTTCAAATTCCATTGGGATGTTGCTTTGACGGTATTTGTAGCTGTTGTGGCTGGCCCCTGGGTGTTTGGCACGGACGTGCTATATGAGGCATTGGGCATCGGCTATCACCTGTACGCAGAGGCGGCTCTTTAATTAGGCAAATTAGGCGGTCGCCTAAGGCCTCACACTCACAGGGGCCTCGCGGCCGCCTAACTTGCCCAATGCATTACCCCAGTTTTGAGGGACAGGGGACCTTAACGCTGCTGTGCTCAGGCAGCGTTAAGAGCCCTGACTCAGAAGTGGGGCCGCCAGCATCCAACAATCAGTGAATTTTGGTGACACCACCCCTTGTGACGTCAATGACTCTGCATGCCCTCAGTCAATAATGTCACAAGGGGGCGGGTTCACCAGGTGACATCACCAGGTGGCCCCCACCCCTTAGTTATTAAAGAGCAGGAACTGGGGGCTGCCTTGTTAAAGGGGGCTTCCAGATTCGACAAGCCCCCTGCCCGCAGACCCCCACAACCCCCGGCCAGGGTTGTGGGGAAGGGGATCTTGTGCTTGAATTATTTTTCCCATCATGGGCGTGAGTAGGGCCCCATGTCAAGTTTTGCCTAATGCTTCACAAAGCCTAGAGCCGCCTCTGCCTGTACGTTGATGGAATGCCACTGCTTACGATTGCGGTATATGTGCTCCAGGCACGGGGGGGCTGTAGTGCCACATGTGTGCAATCAATGGCCCCAACGGTGCGTGGGAATCCGGCAATTCTGTAGAAATCTGTCATTGCCTTCTGCTGCAGATGCTCATGGGTCGGTTTGATGATGTGGTGGGACATGCATGTGAGGATTGCGGGGACAACCTGGTGCACGCATCTTCTAATGAAGGATTGTGACATCCCAGCCACAACTCCACTTGTACGTTGGAAAGATCCACTGTCAAGGAAATGGAGTGTTGCCAGTACCTTGAACAGTGTCTGCACTGCATGTGAGCGTCCCGTCTGGCTGGTGATTTCATCATGCAGGGCTGTGGCTAATTCCTGGATGGCATCAGGGCTGAATCTGAAGATGCAATATACCTCCAATTCCCCCATGCCAAAGACGTTAATGTGCGTTCGGTATATCCTATCCTGTGCCCTCCTCCGTGCCTGTGGACGCAGTAGTGCTATGACCATGGCTGCCCCTGGCATGTTGGAATACGGATGTGTTGTCCTGCAAGTGTGGTTGCTCAGATCGACCGTAACGGTGCTGCTGCAGCTGCTCTCCAGCTGACCTGTACACATCTGTTGCCAGGTTGCACCTCCTTCATGGGGAATAACTTTGCGCCGGACGTAAAACTTAGGCGCACCTCGCGTTGTATGCGCCGGGCGCACATAGGTTCGTGAATTGCTGTATTTCCTACATTTGCATATTTGAATGTCTGATCAATGGGGGCAGCAAAATGCGTCCAGCCTATATGTGCGGCCACGCTACGCCGGCGTAAGCAAGCTACGTCGGCGTAGGGTGGCCAGTTTTTAGGCGTATGTTGGTATGTGGGTTTGGCGCACAGATACGCCGGCACACATTTGCACTTACGTCGGCGTAACTTGCTTTACGTCGGCGCAAGTGCTTTGTGAATCTGGGCCATACTGTATATAACGTTCACTGTTAACCATGTAGAATCATCCCATGGTTTAGTATGGCTACGGCGCTGTCCAAGGCTCTGAAGCTGCCAGTTGGTGCCTTGTGAATGTGAGTGAGGACACTGCCCCCAGTGGAGAGAAAGATTACAGCCATACCGTCCCAGCTAATGAGTGGAGTAAAGCATGGAGTAAACTGTGAATTAACTGTACATTGCTGTTCTGTTCTGAGACAAGATGTTATTGCTGGTGTTTTTTACATTTATGGTGAAGGTCTCTACATGGTTAACAGTGAAATGTATGTATATATGTGCGTTCTGCACCTTATTTGCACAAGATTAGTTGTTTAAAGGGGTTGTAAAGGTGCAATTTTTTCCCCCTAAATAGCTTCCTTTACCTTAGTGCAGTCCTCCTTTACTTACCGCATCCTTCAATTTGTCTTTAAATGTCCTTATTTCTTCTAAGAAATCCTCCCTTCCTGTTCTTCTGTCTGTAACTCCACACAGTAATGCGAGGCATTCTCCCTGGTGTGGAGTGTCGTGCTTGTTCCCTCCCTTGGACTACAGGAGAGTCAGGACACCCACTAACACACAGCTCGTTTTTATATCTGCAACGTACAGAGCGTCCTAACTCTCCTGTAGTCCAAGGGAGGAGCGAGCATGACACTCCACACCAGGGAGAAAGCCTTGCATTACTGTGTGGAGTTACAGACAGAAGAACAGTAAGTGAGAATTTCAGAAGAAATAAGGACATTTAAAAGCAAAATGGAAGGATGAGGTAAGTGAAGGAGGACTGCACTAAGGTAAAGGAAGCTATTTAGGAAAACAAAATTGTACCTTTACAACCCCTTTAATATCATTTTCATTTCAAATACATTTTACATATTATGGGCCAGATTCAGGTAGATGGGCGCATCTTTAATCTGGAGTAACGTTTCTCATTTACGTTACTCTGGCGAAATTTTAGGAGCAAGTGCTGTTATTCATGAAGCACTTGCTCCTAAAGTTGCGGCAGCGTATCGAAAATGAGCCGGCGTTATTCAAATTGGGCGGGTACGGGGCGTGTAGTATTTAAACTAGGCGCGATCCCGCGGCGAACGTACTGCGCATGCGTCGACTGTCAATGCATCCCAGTGCGCATTCTCACAACTTCCGTCGGCACCACTTCCTTGGAAACAACAGCGCAATGTGTTCCGTTGGACGTTTAAATGCGCCCATAGATGCGCCATTCTGGCACTAAAGTATATCCTGTTCCCCCTCCCCGCAGTGAAGTTACTTTTGTTCTGAGATGGCTGCTCCCATTCCCCGCAAACACAGGAGAAAGCTGAACTTTAAAGGCCAGGAGCTGTCAGCCATCATCTCGGCTATGGAGACCTATGATGTCTTCCTCCATGGCTGTAAAAGTTGACAGACAAGCAGGGACAGAGGTGTTGTCCTGCAAGTGGGGGTGCTCAGCTAGCTCTTCTCGTCGGTAACGCTGCTGTAGCTGCTCTCGTGCTGACCTGTGGCCATCTGGAGTAAAGATAAGCAGCTATTTGTAGAAATAACTTTGCGCCGGACGGACGAGATACGCGCGGCGCATGTAGCCAGCGTATGGTGCTAATCCATTCGCGAATCGGGAAATCTCCCTAATTTGCATATTTGCAGGGGAAATCAATAGGCGCGACTGATGCGCCAAGCGAAATTATGCGCTGACGAGACTCTGGCGTCGGAAAGTTAAGCCGATCGGAAATGGCCCGTTTTCTGTCGCATCTAGTTTGGTGGGTACGGCCACAAAGATACGACGGCGCATCTTCACAGTTACGCGGCGCATATCGAAATACTCCAGCGCAAGTCTTGCTGAATCTGGCCCTATATGTGGTGGACTTAAATAATGCACATATTTTTAAGCACTGTAGTTATTTTTAGATTTATGATTGCATTTAGCCAGATTCAGGTACCTTTACGCCGGCGTATCTCCATATACGCCGTCGTAAGTACAAATGTGCGCCGTAGTACTTTTACGCCAATTCGCGAAGCCGTAAAACAAGGCTTCAGCTGCCCGACGTAACTTGCCTACGCCAGCGTATCTTGGGCGCATAGTTACGCTGGACATTCGGCGTTCCCATGTTAAATATGCAAATGAGCAAGATACGCCGATTCACGAACGTACGTACGCCGGACGCAGTAATCTACGCCATTTACGTAAGGTGTTTTTCCGGCGTAAAGATAAACCACCAAAAAGGTGGCGCATCCCATGCAAAGGTATGGACGTCGGAACAGCCGTCGTTTTTACGTTGTTTACGTAAGCAGAAGCAATCCAGCTCCAACAATAACTTTGCCTCGTCGCCACTCCAGCCGGAGTGGGTGTAGTGTACCCGGACAGCAGTGTTGCCAACCGTCCGTTAAATTACAGACAGTCTGTAATTTGAGCCCGTTTTCGGGCTGTCCGTTAAAGTCCATTTATGGGCAGCAGTGCCCGTAAAAATTATGGCCGCGGGCACCGGGTTACCCCTAACGAAGATGGCCTACCGGGCTTCAATGGCTCTGGGAGAATACCCAGCAGGCCGTGCATTTCCTGGAAGGTCGTACGGGCTGTGTTCAGTATGGCGGAGGTTGGAGATGAGTGTGCAGGAAGGAGGAAGCGCCATGTCCTTCTTCCGCAGGAAAGTTAAGCTGGGGTCTCTGTCCCCCACCTCTTGTACCATGTCCGCAGTCTCTGTCCTCCCCCTCCTGTACCATGTCCGCAGGCTCTGTCTTCCCCCTCCTGTACCTTGTCCGCAGTCTCTGTCCTCCCCCTCCTGTACCATCTCCGCAGTCTCTGTCCCCCGCCTCCTGTACCATGTCTGCAGGCTCTGTCTTCCCCCTCCTGTACCATGTCCGCAGTCTCTGTCCTTCACCTCCTGTACCATTTCCGCAGTCTCTGTCCTCCCCCTCCTGTACCTTGTCCGCAGTCTCTGTCCACCCCTCCTGTACCATGTCCGCAACCTCTGTCCCCCACCTCCTGTACCATGTCCGCAGTCTTTGTCCCCCACATCCTGTACCATGTCCGCAGTCTCTGTCCTCCTCCTCCTGTACCATGTCCGCAGTCTCTGTCTTCCCCCTCCTGTACCATGTCTGCAGTCTCTGTCCTCCCCCTCTTGTACCATGTCCGCAGTCTCTTTCTTCCCCCTCCTGGCTCCTGTACCATGTCCGCAGTCTCTGTCCCCCACCTCCTGTACCATTTCCGCAGTCTCTGTCCTCCCCCTCCTGTACCATGTCCGCAGTCTCTGTCCTCCACCTCCTGTATCATGTCCGCAGTCTCTGTCCTCCCCCTCCTGTACCTTGTCCGCAGTCTCTGTCCTCCCCCTCCTGTACCATCTCCGCAGTCTCTGTCCCCCGCCTCCTGTACCATGTCTGCAGGCTCTGTCTTCCCCCTCCTGTACCATGTCCGCAGTCTCTGTCCTTCACCTCCTGTACCATTTCCGCAGTCTCTGTCCTCCCCCTCCTGTACCTTGTCCGCAGTCTCTGTCCACCCCTCCTGTACCATGTCCGCAACCTCTGTCCCCCACCTCCTGTACCATGTCCGCAGTCTTTGTCCCCCACATCCTGTACCATGTCCGCAGTCTCTGTCCTCCTCCTCCTGTACCATGTCCGCAGTCTCTGTCTTCCCCCTCCTGTACCATGTCTGCAGTCTCTGTCCTCCCCCTCTTGTACCATGTCCGCAGTCTCTTTCTTCCCCCTCCTGGCTCCTGTACCATGTCCGCAGTCTCTGTCCCCCACCTCCTGTACCATTTCCGCAGTCTCTGTCCTCCCCCTCCTGTACCATGTCCGCAGCCTCTGTCCTCCACCTCCTGTACCTTGTCCGCAGTCTCTGTCCCCCACCTCCTGTACCTTGTCCGCAGTCTCTGTCCCCCACCTCCTGTACCTTGTCCGCAGCCTCTGTCCTCCACCTCCTGTACTATGTCCGCAGTCTCTGTCCCCCACCTCCTGTACCTTGTCCACAGTCTCTGTCCCCCACCTCCTGTACCATGTCCGCAGTCTCTGTCCTCTACCTCCTGTACCATGTCTGCAGTCCCTGTCCTCCACCTCCTGTACCATATCCGCAGCCTCTGTCCTCCCCCTCCTGTACCTTGTCCGCAGCCTCTGTCCTCCACCTCCTGTACCATGTCTGCAGCCTCTGTCTACCTCTTGTATCATGTCTGCAGTCTCTGAGGGGGAGTCTGGAGTCAAGGGAACGCTGCCGGGATGGGGGTCTCGAGAGGAGTCGGACATGTGTGGACTGTAGAAAGGAGACTATAGGATAAAACCAGAGCCACCAAGCTGGAGCCATCTGACTGGGCCCTGCACGGCGCACCTAAGAGGTCAGTGACAGTGCCGCCAGGGGGGGGAGGGGGGGTTGCTGGTGTAAGTGGGAGTAAATACAATAATGTTAGGGGGCACTGATACAAAGGTTCCCCATTTATATTAGTGGCCCCCTTATATTAGTCTATTCACGCTGCGGAAGGTGGTCTCTGGTCACCAGAGCCCCCCCCCTTACATCAGAGTTCCCCTTGCATCATGATCTGCAGCATTCCCCTTTGCATAAGAGTTCCTTTGCACTGTAAATGGGAATCCTGCAGACTATGATGTAAGGGGGAACTCTGTGCTAGCTGGCTTACAGTAACCTGACCTTCATGTCAATGGAGGCAGTTGGTTTTTGACTTTTGTTTAAATTAAACACACTGCTGATAGCACTAGCTACATGTTTATAGTTTAAATATTGATATTTGCACGTTTTAGCATTGAAAACTGTAATTGTGTCAGTAAAAAATTTGTGCCGTTCGTAAATTTTTGGCATCCTGCCAGTAAATTTAATTTCAGGGGGTTGGCAACACTGCCAGACAGTCTCTCTCACAGAACTGGCAGCCGGATTTTCTCTCGGAACTCTGAGAAGGAAAAAAAGTCTCTGCCATAGACTTGGCTAAATGGAATAGGAGCAGTACCTCTACCACAGGCCCTTGCTCTGGAATGCAACTTGATGGAGCGATTCCTTCTCAGTAAAGTAATTACCTGAATTGTCTTCAGGTGGTTCTTGATTTTAGGTGGTCGACTGACAGGTTGCCATAAAACAAACTCCCAGTGTCCGGTCACCTCGATCCCCGATGGTTCGTCTAGGCCCTATTGGATCGCCTGCCTCTGGGCTCTCCTCAGACTGCCTCCCCACCGAACAGCACAACTCGCTTGGGATCTTCTTATAGAAGTGGGGACCCAGTAAGTCACTGGGGCCCCTCTGCAACTTTAGTTGCTCTGGGCCATGAGGGCCCAGAGTCAGGAACTCTGCGTAGCACGTGCGCCCTAAAGAAGTACCCTCCCCCAGCATGCCCCGCAAGGGAAGACCTCCTCTGATTGGCTGCTGGCAAGAAGGCGCTCCCGCTGGTCTCCACTGCCGCCACCTGTCCTTCCCGAGATGGAAAGGCATCTTTGGAACACAGAATGAAACGACAGCACAGCACAGTGACTAAATCAACATAAATCACATGGATGAGAGCTAAGTTATTCTCTCATCCCCCCTCTAAATTTAAACAGCGTCCGTACTTGGAAGTACAGGGGCGCTACACATATAAACATATCTAAAACATGTAAATAATATAAACTAAATCACCATGTGAAAAAGTGTCAAAAAATTCTTAAACAGACATGTTTCATCGAACTGATTTCTTCAGTTTGATCCTATTGAAGAAATCAGTTTGATGAAACATGTCTGGGCTGAGCTACACAGCAATCAACTGTGGTGTTTAGCATCTGAATTTACAGATCACCGTGTGCATAGGTGTGCACAGCCTATTGCATTAGGGTGTGCACCCCAAAGCTCAAACACATACTACCGATAACTCACGATGAAAGGGAAGGGGCCGGTAAGTTACATATTTACCGGCCCCTTCCCCCACTCATCCTAAAACATCCCTACAGCAACAGCCAGACGGAGAGGAGTGTAGGGTAGCCGGAAGTGCTGCAAGGGAAAGGAGTGGGGGAACAAAGGCAGTATGGGGAATCTGTGCTTCACATGGTGATTAGGGTGTGCCTGGGCACACCTGGCACACCCTGTGCGCACGCCTATGACCGTGTGTGAAATCGTTCTAGGAGCAGAGAGACAAGCAAGTGAGGGTGAGAGTAGTAGGTTCAGTTCCGGGTTTGCCGTGACCACTATATATCGCATGCACCGCTGCTAGTCTCTTGCTTCTGAAAAAAGGATTTTGTTTGAAGTGCCTTGTTTTTCTTGAAACTTTTGATTATACACTTTTGTTCATTACTAAGTGTGGTATTTAAAGTATCAAGTAAAATCTTTATAAATAAAACCAAGTGTCGTAAACAAACATGAATTTTGCTTTTGACCACTGTCAATTTTGATGTCAGATTTCAATTTAGTTTTATTCATAGTTTAACTAAAATGGTTTTAGTTGTATTTTAGTCATCTGATTGTAACTGAATTTCATTTTCATTTAGTTTTCGTCACTAAAAACGTTCAGCTCACTAAAAATATGATTAAATTATTTTGGTCGACAAAATTACGAAATTAACTCTGCTGGCGGTGCTCACCTCGACACAGGCTGCTTAGCACCAGTTTGAGCAATGTGTGTGCATGCATGTGCCTGAGCAGAGATGCATGGCCATACACAATTTTATGAGCAAAACTAAGCACATGGACACAATCTGCTCATGCTGGTTTCTAGCTTTGCAGTCTGCATGATCTTCCTGGCACCAAAAAACCAAAAGGCACATAAACCATTCAAGTTAGCGAAGAGCACTATAAATCAATCCCTACTAACAAAACAGAAACCATCTAATTGATTTCTATGGGTTACTGACCTTGGAAAACCATTGTACCATTGGCTTATTTACCATGGTGACAGTGTTCTGTACCTTGCAACTCAAAGAGCCGTATACATCAAGTGGACTGAGTTCCCACATATATTTAAACTTCACCCCAAGTCTGATGCTAATTTGTGGCTAAAAAGATTAAATTCAGTTCATAGTAAGAACATGTTGGTCCGTAAGATACAAAGGTTTATTGTTTTATAATATGCGTTGCAGATTTCAGATGAAACTTTCTTTTTTTAAATGTCAACTGCCTACACAGTAAAATAAGTATTTCAGCATCTTGACTGACTGCAGTTTACAGATACAATATTAGGGGCTTCGGAGTATTGAATTTCAAATTTTCCTGCATTCACATGGTATTTACTCATAGATTTTTACAGTGGTATAATTTATTATCCATATACTTATAATCAGAAATTATAACAGTACACACAGTGGGTATAGAAAATAATCACCCCCCTTTAAAATAATCACATTTTGTTGCTTTGCAGCCTGAAATGAAGACACACACAGTTAGTGTTTTATCCAGCTGTATTTACTAGTGCAACTTATAACATCAAAGTGAAAGATATAACACTGACATGTCATACATAAAAAAATAAAAATAAATGAAAAACAGAATCACTGAATTGGAAAAAAGGATCAATCCCTTGTTTTTCTTGCGTCTATCTAGTAAGGTTACTTTGTGGTATAAGCAAGGAAGCTGCAGTGTGTAAATGTTCTTTTACTATACAAAAATGCTGTTCATACAAAACTATTACAATATTAGGAATGCAAATCAAGACTGACAGATAGCTATAACAAGCAAAATGCCTAGCAAATAAACAGACTATGGTCTGTAACAGTAGAAATATTAACAAGAAAAAATTGCGCTTATCTAAAAATGGTTCTCAAATACCAATAAAGATGAAATGAAAACAAACACTATAAGGCCGCGTACACACGAGGGGATATGTCCGCTGAAAACGGTCCGATGGACCGTTTCAGCAGACATCTCCGCTCGTGTGTATGGGCTAGCGGACAGATTTCTCCACCCGACAGATTTCAAAGCATGCTTTGAAATCTATCCGGTGGGAATCTGTCCGCCCGACATGTCTGCTGGTTAGTACACTTACCAGCAGACATGTCGGCTCCCACCACCGCCGCGCCGCTGCCGAATGGATTCGGCGCATGCGCGGAAGTGTTTTACTTCCTGGTGCGGTGACGTTGCGGTGACGCGGCGGCGTCAACGTCACCGCCGCGTCACCGCCACGTCACCGCGCCTTCCGGCGGCGGGGAATTTGATCCGATGGTGTGTACACGCCATCGGATCAAACTCCCGATCGGACATATCCGATGGAAATGGTCCGCGGACCGTTTTCATCGGATATATCCGATCGTGTGTACGCCGCCTAAGAAGACAAGATAAACATGGGGGGGTTAGAGCTGCGCCATGACATCCGGACACAGTGTGAACCGATAGTCCTCAATCCCAATAGGGTAACAAAAGTTCTTCCTCATAAATTAAAGATGAAAAAGAGTCTATGTTATATATATATACAGTTTGGAGAGATATGTATCTGCTTGGGGCGGGATGTAACAGTCACCATGTGATACACTGCACACTTCACTCTTCAGTGAGACCCACCACCAGTTGTATTAGCAGCTTACCAGATGGACTATAAATGACAGCAGTCGGCTATAGCCCAGCCGCGGCCTTTGCAGGGAAATTCACTTCCTAGATGGAACACAGCAGACCCAGATTCCAGTCCAACAGCCAAACACCAGACACCACCACGCGGTCATGTATAGAGAATAGCAGACATAGTGTAATCTCGCAAAGGTTATTTATTAAAACACAAAGTTAAAAACGTACTCACATTGTATTGGAGTATTGTGGACACATAAAAAGTTTGTTGCCGGCCTGCGAACACATAGGCGGAGCCCTTCCTCCTGAACGCGATGATGTCACCACACGTCCTCCCAGACGCGTTTCGTCATTGGACGTAGAAATACATTTGAAAGTTACTTAGCTCCAGTTACTGTGTTCGTGATCTCCATTGACAACGATTCTTCTGGAGATCAGGCACCTTCTTGCATGATGAGTGGCTTTTGGTGTTAATCCATGTTGAAGTTTCTCTTCCACTTATACCTGACAATCCTTTTATATGTCCCAGTTTGTTGCCAATGGTTACAAATTTGTTTACCTTAACAACAGACTAACGGAAAGATATATCTCATTCTTTCAGTTTGAGAGACCCTCTCTTACCTGTTTACTGTAGTTATAGAGACGATAGCCTGTCCAAACTGTCAATTTAATAAAATGGTATCTATGTTCCCATTGTATCCAACAGCAAATGTTTCTGTGAAACCAGAATGCTATGAGTAAAACGTAACACATTCCGCCCTTGATTTTTCTGTAAGACTACACACAGAAAACATCTTCATTACTAACAACTCATTCTACACATTAATTTTCCTTAAATGAAACCCCTTCCATATTTCTGTCACTGAGAAGGTGGTTCAGTCTTTGCATATAAGTTCATTAGAAAGTCCATTCTAAAGTTCTTTAGAAACAAGCCCAAGCTTGTAATACTTTAAAAGCTATGCACTTCAGAGCTCTTGTAGTCTTTCAGTATTCTGTCCATCAAGAAAAAAATTTTCTTTGGTCTTCCTATGGACCAAATCGGAGACAGCCCGTGGAGTGGAAAACAAAGCAGATTATCTGTGCCTTCAAACAGTAAATTCCTGCTCTTCAGTTACAATCACTCCTCTATCTGGCTTCTTGCCTGATCTAACTGACACTTTGCCACCCGCCTGTAAGCACTTCTGACCCTCCCAATGAACATGAAAAGTGAGGAGTGGAAATATACTGATATTTCCCAGAAGATCACTGCTGCTTATTTTGGAAGGTTTGATGTTATGTAGCCTCACTTTCCACTCTTGCTGAGAAGTATCCACAAACTAGTCAGAGTCCCAACCCCTGTCTTGAAGCTCATCAGCCAATGCAAATATAAATTCATACCTTCTCTGTGATTCAGTATAGATAGCATGAAGGAAGTACCAACCCACTATCCTCTTCTCTGCTTTACTTAAATCCAACCCCTTAAAGCTAAAATCGGGGACCACCGCCGGTGCTTTAAGCTCCTCCTTTTCATTGGGTGCCCCCACGGAAAGACGCTTTCCATTTGGGTATCCACGTGGGCTCGCTCCAGAGTCCTGCTGTTGCGTGAATTGACACAGACAGTGGGACTCGACCCCGCCCCCATATAACAGCTTTTGATTGACAACAGGAGAAGTCAATGACTCCTCCTGCTATCAATCTGTACAATTAGGAGAGCGACAGTGGCTGAACCTCTGGTGCTTGTGCACATCGCTGGATCGGCTCAGCTAAGAAAAAAAGAAGGTCTGGGGGGCAGCTGCAGCACAAAAGGATTTTCACTTTAATGTATAGAATGTATTAAGGTGAAAAAACTTGAGACTTTACAGCCACTTGAAGTGAGAAGGTGGTAGAAATAGCAAATGCCCTTTGAGGCCCATAACTGGTTTGGAGATCATGGGGATTTCAGGCAGGTGTTTTTTGTGCCATATAGGGGAGAAGCCATTGATTGCGGGGCAGAAAAGTACTTGTAACTTTTTTCCCCCAGGCAGTGCCCACCTCCTCATGCTCTTTGATAAGTCCTTGCCTATTAGCTGTGAAAACACACTCAAATGATTTTCAGTATTTGCCCAGTTGACTTTAATGGGGTTTTGATTAAAATGTAATTTACAATAGGTTTGAAGAATAGCCCATGAATCAAACCCAGGCACATTCGCTTGTTACTATTACTCACTACACAAGGAACCTCTTAACAACATCTGAAGGAACCCTGGTTAAGAAAGGATGACTTAAACCCACTCTCATCCTTTCTAAACTACTGCCATGGTGCTGATCTAGAAGGATATAGAAGCCTCCTGCATGTATCCTTACCTGTCAAATGTTTCCCCTCTGTCTGTTATAAGAACTGAAAAACTGCAGATTCTGTGGGTGGATCTGTTGTCTGGAGCTCTGTGGGTGGAGTCATGATGTCAGTAGACTCCCCACCCACTTCTACACTCCCCTTGTCAAGATGCATTTTTTCCTATGTATTCCTTACAGTAAATTCTGCTATGATCACTAACATCCAGTCAAAATCCAGAAAAGTAACCACGTGACTTCAGAAAAGGAGTGGGGGTGGGAATTAAAAAATAATGCCTGTCTCCAGGCTAGTGCATGAGATATGTAAATAACCTGTCACACACAGCAAGGGGGCGGAACGGTTTTTCTCTGTAAGTCCATTTTTTTTCCACTGAACAATAAAAGAGGATTTCTCAGAGCTGGATTAACTCTGTGTGGCAAGACTGGGCACAGATGATAGGAAATCTTATACTGCTAATTTTGACATAAAATCAAAATAATAAAACATTTCGGGTTTACATCCACTAAACGTGAGGAATTATTCTGCAACTTGCTTGATAGATCTTGCTAATGCTCACTGGAACTAAAGAAGTAGCTTAGGGAAGCTACAAAACATCATCATTACAGTACAAATCCAGCTGAATGTGACTAACTTCTACTAGCTGTGTATCATAAGCAATTTATACATGTTTAAATAAATACTTTTTCCATCATTTCATATCAGTACCACTGATCTTCTGAAGCCGGTTTGCTGCATTGGATTTCTAAGGCGAGTTTCCTAATGACAACAACAGGGGGCCATGATTGCATAATGTCTGTTGACAAGGCCACTTGTAATTTCTGTCATAAGAACATGCGACATGGTGACAAAGCAGGAGCTCAACTAGGATCCAGGGACAAAGCATTGCCACAGAAAGTGCTTAGATTTTATATATACTGTATATTCATCATTGTATTTTAGCACAGGTTGGTGTATGCAGTTTTGGGTGACAGCTGCTTCCTTTATTATTTGATTGTGTATTGATTACTATATGTTTTATGGTGAACACTATGATATAATATTGTTTTTTGAGTACTTCATATAGAATATTTTTTGATAAGAACAGGGTTGTTTTTTTTTTTTTTACTTTTGTTTATATTGCCACATGAAGGGCCTAAACACGTTCCTTTATGGCAGGATCACTAGGTATTATTTTAATTAAAACTGCAGATTTAAAAATACTATATGCGAGAGATATTAGATGATATGATTATACAATAGAGCATATTTTGGATATTATATAGGGATGTAGGAATCTTTTTAAATCTTGATGGTCTCATAGAAAGTAGGTTAAAACATACATCAGTCTGACTGAAGCCAACATCTCAGATGATGGGTGAGAGAAAAGGATGACTCATCAGTGATTTGAGAAAGTCATTTAGCTGTTACTACTTGAATGATGGCTGGGGAGGCCATTACCTACAAGGCAGTCTTGATTTGTTGTAGTTTAGAGCAAATTATTAGGCAGAAAGTTTACAGATAAAATAGTTAACTTTTTTGTTTTACCACTTATACAGAATTGAAAACATGTATTTCCACCATCTTCTGGCTTTATGGTGCAGCCAATTTTATGGAACACAATAATTAATAGCCCCGATCACTATGACAAGTAGTTTAACCAATAAACAATTTAGTGCACAGTCAGAGAAAATGGTACTTGACTGATTTATTTGGTCCATTATCAGGAATGCCACAACAGACCACCTAGGCATTCTGTCACTGCATATCAACTAGAGCAGGGGTTCCCAACCCCCTGTACCAGTCCGTGGCCTGTCAGATGCCAGGCCGCACTACTGCCTCCTGTCCTTTTAGCTACTGCACATATGCCGGCTCAGTGATGCAATCAGAAAAAGCAAGCCAAGCTTGAGCCAAAGACTCCCCTAAAAGCACATACAACAGGCAACAACTAACAGTGCCGATCCTGCAGCACCACACAGGGGGATGCAAGATTTCATTGTGGTACAATGCCACAATGGGGGGGGGGGGGGGGTATTGCTCTCCTCTGCTGCTCAATCACTGCACAGAGAAAACTGCATCTGGTCAAGTGACACTCTGCATCTGGTGGCAAGTGACATGCTGCATCGGTTGGCGGGGTGCCGGTGACAAGTGACACACTGCATCCGGTGGCAAGCAACGTGGTGGCAAGTGACACACTGCATCTGGTGGCAGGTGATGGTGGCAAGTGACCTGCTACATCTGGTGGCATGTGACACACTGCATCTGGAGGCAAGCGACTGTGGCAGGGGACACACTACATTTGGTGACAGGCAAGGTGGCATGTGACATGGTGGCAGGCGAAGGTGACAAAAGATGGTGGTAAGTGACGTGTTGCATCTGGTGGCTGGCGAAGGTGGCAAGTGACACGCAACAGTGGCAAGGAACAACATGCAACTTGTAGGAGGGCTTAGGTGACAGTGGCAAGTTAAAAGCTCAGGCATCCCACTGATTCTGCATTATAGTAAGTTAAACTATTTCATTATATATGACAATGTAATAATAGAAATAATGCACTGCAATTATTGATGAGCAGCCATTCCCCCAACAACACTGTTATCAATCCCCGTAGATAAACTTAGTACCCCCTGCCCCTATAGGAAAATTCATTTATTTTATTTGAGCTGCCCTGTTGATTCTCTTTTGGCGTGATTTATGGTCATAATGCAAGACTAGGGATGAGCCGAACACCCCCGGGTTCGGTTCGCACCAGAACGTTCGAACAGACCACAGGTTCGCGCGAACATTTCGAACCCCATTGAAGTCTATGGGACTCGAACGTTCGAATTCAAAAACGGTCATTTTAAAGACCAAAATTCAATTAAATGTTGGAAAACGTCGTTCAGAACCCGGGTCTTGCCCCAGGGAACCTGTATCAATGGATTTTTTTTTTTTAAACGGCCGTTTTTTGCGGAGCAGCCATTTTAATGATGCTTAAAGTGAAAAAATAAATAAAAAATTCCTTTAACCGCTTGCCGACCAGCCGCCGCAGGTATACGGCGGCAGGTCGGCACTCCTGCGCGAGAGCCCGTAGCTCTACGTCGCCACTTTTGACGGCCACTAGGGGGCGCGTGCGCGCCTCCGGCAGCCGGCGCGCGCGCCCCGCGCACGCCCCCGAGTCCCGTGCGTGTGCCCGGTGGGCACGATCGCCGCCGGGCACACGCGATCGCTCGTTACAGAGCGGGGAACGGGAGCTGTGTGTGTAAACACACAGCTTTCGTTCCTGTCAGCGGGGGAAATGCTGATTTTCTGTTCATACAATGTATGAACGGAAGATCAGTGATTTCCCCTAGTAAGTCCACCCCCCCCATACAGTTAGAACACAAATAGGAACACACTTAACCCCTTCCCCGCCCCCTAGTGTTAACCCCTTCACTGCCAATGGCATTTTTATAGTATTTCAATGCATTTTTATAGCATTGATCGCTAAAAAAATGCCAATGGTCCCAAAAATGTGTCAAAAGTGTCCGAAGTGTCCGCCATAAGGTCACAGTACTGAAAAAAAATAATAATAATAAAAATGCCATAAAACTACCCCCTATTTTGTAAACGCTATAACTTTTGCGCAAACCAATCAATAAACGCTAATTGCGATTTTTTTTAACAAAAAATATGTAGAAGAATACGTATCGGCCTAAACTGAGGAAAAAAAAGTTTTTTTATATATTTTTGGGGGATATTTATTACAGAAAAAAGTAAAAAATATTAAAATTTTTTCAAAATAGTCGCTCTATTTTTGTTTATAGCGCAAAAAATAAAAACCGCAGAGATGATCAAATACCACCAAAAGAAAGCTCTATTTGTGGGAAAAAAAAGGACGCCAATTTTATTTGGGAGGCACGTCGCACGACCGCGCAATTGTCAGTTAAAGTGACGCGGTGACGAATCACAAAAAGTGCTCTGGTCGTTGGGCAGCAATATGGTTCGGGGCTAAAGTGGTTAAATATCACACCTGCTGGGTGTCTATAGTAGTGGCACGTGTTTAGAAATGTCCCTGCACAACATGAAAGGACCAAAAAAAAAAAGTAATTAATGCTACTTGCGCAAGTTCTGTGTGGCAACATTATGTCGAATATTTTAGCGGTGGTGGGGGGCCATTATTGTTGTGTGAAAGAACATTTTTAGAAAAAAGGGCACCCCTCAAACATACTGTAATTGGAGCGCAACAAGGAGCCACGTGTTATTAGGCGCCCCTGTTAAACAGGGGCAGAAAAATTGTGCATTGGGCACAACACAACACTTGCAACCCCTCCCAATAACTCCAATTGGAGCGCAACAAGGAGCCACATACAAATTATTGCATCAAAAATTGTTATTAGGCGCCCTGTTAAACAGGGGCTGAAAAATTGGGCCTTGGGCACAACACAACACTGCAACCCCTCCCAATAACTCCAATTGGAGCGCAACAATGAGCCACGTGCAAAGTATTGCAACAAAAATTGTTATTAGGCGCCCCTGTTAAACAGGGGCTGAAAAATTGTGCCTTGGGCACAACACAACACTTGCAACCCCTCCCAATAACTCCAATTGGAGTGCAACAAGGAGCCACGTGCAAATTATTGCATCAAAAATTGTTATTAGGCGCCCCTGTTAAACAGGGGCTGGAAAATTGTGCTTAGGCACTGGTGGTGGAGCCCAGAAACACAACATTTCTTACTAGCTATCAGCAAGAAAAGTGAGGAGGAGAAGGATATTGCATCAGCAGCATAAGAGGACAGTCACTCAGCATCAGCAGTCTAAAAGGGATCCGACATTTCAACAAAAAATATATTATTCATTAATATCAGCATCAGGTGCTTGGTAGCTGGTGTTGATCCAAGCCTGATTCATTTTGATGAAGGTCAGTCGATCAACAGAGCTGGTGGAGAGGCGCACCCTGTGATCAGTGACAAAGCCTCCAGCAGCACTGAATGTCCGTTCTGAAAGAACACTGGATGCAGGGCAAGCCAGTAGCTCAATTGCGTACTGGGCAAGCTCTGGCCAGTGATCCATCCTCAAGACCCAGTAAGCCAGAGGATTTTCGGTGGGGAAGGTGTCCAAGTCGGATCTTGCCCCTAGGTATTCCCGGACCATGTAAAGCAGACGCTGGCGATGGTTGCTGGAACCGGTCAGACCTTGGGGCTGCGGACTAAAAAACTGCCTGAACGCATTGGTCAGACGACCACCTTCTCCACCGCCCCTTCTGTGACTCACCGAAGCCTCAGCAAGACGTTGTCCAGAGCCAGGTTTTGGTAATCCCCCCGGTTCTGGGAACGCATTGCACAGACCCTTCTGCAAGGCCTCCCGCAGAAGTTTCATCTTCTGCTCCCTCTGCGATGGCAACATAAGGTCCGCAACCTTACTCTTTTAACGTGGATCAAGGAGAGTCGCCAGCCAGTAATGATCCCTCTCCTTAATAGCACGTACACGAGGATCCTTACGCAGGCTTTGCAGAATCAGGCAGGCCATGCAGCGTAGGTTTGCTGAGGCATTCGGGCCACAGTCCTCTGGGTCACTGAGGAGGACAGGATCCACAGGCACCTCATCCCAGCCACGTAAAACTCCACGTGCTCCTTGGGACTGTAAATGATCCCTTGAAGACTGCTGCTGCTGAGTGCTAGGCTCCACCTCCATGCTGCTGATACAATCCTCCTCCTCCTCCTCCTCATCCTCTTCCTGTGTGCTAGGTGGGCAAGCAGGGCCACTGTCTGGGTAAAGGGGGCCTTGAGAGGTAAGGAAGTCCTCCTCTTCCTCCCTCTGTTCTGCCTCAAGGGCCCTGTCCATTATTCCACGTAGCGTGTGCTCCAACATGTGAATAAGAGGGACAGTCTCACTGATGCATGCACTGTCACTGCTCACCATCCTCGTAGCCTCCTCAAATGGTGACAGGACAGTGCATGCATCCCTGATCAAGGCCCACTGGCGTGGGGAAAAAAAACTAGCTGCCCTGACCCAGTTCTGCTGCCATATTGGCACAGGTACTCAATGATGGCCCGCTGCTGCGTGTGCAGCCGCTGTAGCATGGCCAACGTTGAGTTCCATCTGGTGGGCATGTCACAAATTAGGCGGTTCTTGGGCAGGTTGTATTCCCTTTGGAGGTCAGTCAGCCGAGCAGTGGCATTATATGACCTTCGGAAATGCACACAGACTTTCCTGGCCTGCTTCAGGACATCCTGCAAGCCTGGGTACCTGCCCAGGAACCGCTGCACCACCAAATTGAGGACATGCGCAAAACAAGGCACGTGGGTGAGTTTTCCCTGTCGCAGGGCAGAGAGGAGGTTGGTGCCATTATCGCTGACCACCATTCCAGGCTTCAGCTGGCGTGGCGTCAACCACCTCTCAGCCTGACCCTGCAGAGCTGACAAAACCTCTTCCCCAGTGTGGCTCCTGTCTCCCAAGCACACCAGCTCTAGCACCGCATGGCATCTCTTGGCCTGCATTCCTGCGTATCCCCTCGTACGCCTACGGAGCAGGGCTGGTTCGGAGAAAACATCCCCACAGGAAGAGGCCACAGAGGAAGAAGAAGAGGAGGGGGTGGAGGAAAGAGGTGTGTCACAAGCAGTAGTATTGTTTTGGAGGCGTGGTGGCGGAACAACCTCCAAAACTACTGGACCTTGCCCTGCGTCCTTCCCAGCTGCCAGCAAAGTCACCCAATGCGCCGTAAAAGACAGGTAATGTCCCTGTCCATGCCTGCTGGACCATGAGTCAGCGGTAATATGCACCTTACCACTGACCGCCCTGTCCAGCGAGGCATGGACATTGCCTTCCACATGCTGGTAGAGAGCCGGAATAGCCTTCCGTGAGAAAAAGTGGCGTTTTGGTACTTGCCACTGAGGTACTGCACATTGCACAAACTCACGGAAGGGGGCAGAATCTACCAACTGAAAAGGTAGCAGTTGAAGTGCTAGCAATTTCGCTAAGCTAGCATTCAACTGCTGGGCATGTGGATGGCTGGGATTGTACTTCTTTCGTTGCTGCAGCAGCTGGGGCAGGGAAATGTGCCTGGTACTATCAGTAGATTGACCGCTACTACTAGCTTGTGACACACCTATTTCTACACCTTCACTGCAGGCTTCAGAAAGGACTGGGGGTCTACTGGGGTTGGAGGTCCCAGAAGGGCAAGGGGGGGTACGCTTTTGTCTTTTTTGTTGTGGGTCCCTCTGGTGTGCTTGCCAACGAGCTGCATGGCAGGTCGACATATGTCTGGACAAGCATGTGGTACCCAGGTGGTTGATGTTTTGGCCACGCGAGATACGCTTGCGAGATACGCTTTGCAAATAGCAAAGGTACGATCGTGTGGACAGGTTTCAAAAAAGACCCACACCAAAGAACTTTTGCTGTACCCGTCAGACACAGCAGCGCCATGCACAAGCGCCGTAGATGTGCGCTGTAATGCAGTGGGTCTGACCTTAAGCTGACCCCTGGAGGGCATCCTGCCTCTTTGGAGATGTGCCTGTGCCTCGTCCTCCTCCTCCTCTCTCCTATCAGGCACCCAGGTAGAGTCAGTGACCTCATCATCCCCTCCCTCCTCATCACTGTCAACAACCTGGCAGTATGCTCCAGCTGGGGGAACATCATCACTGACAAATTGCTGTCCCTCTCGGCCACCCCCTCTCCCTGGGCTCACATCAATGCCTTCCTCTATCAGTGTTCCGTCATCGGAGTCTTTAAAACGCTGCGCATCTTCCTGCAGCATGTACCCCACACTGTGTTGAAACAGTTCGGGGGACTCCTCAGGAGGACATGGTGGTACTAGGGAAGTATTGTGTGAAGCCATTGTGCAGAGGGAAGAGGACGCCTTGGCAGCTGCTTTGCCAGATAAACTTTGATCTGTCTGTGTGAGAGAGGATGAGGAGGATGAGGACGGCTTGGTCATCCACTCTACTAATTCCTCTGCATGTTGAGGTTCAACACGGCCAGCTCCTGAAAAGAAGGACGAGCGGCCACGGCCACGGGCTGAAGAGAATGCACCACATTCACTACCAGCGTTACCTCTACATGCAGAGCCTGCTTGCCCTCGTGACTCTCTGCCTCTCTTTGTTCTCCTTCCAGACATATTGAAGTGCTCAGGTGGTATGTAACAGCACAAGCGGAGTGACACCAAATGCGCTCAGGTGATATATAACAGCACACGTACAGTGGCACTACCTGCGCTCAGGTGGTATATAGCAGCACACGTACAGTGGCACTAACTGCGCTCAGGTGGTATATAGCAGCACACGTACAGTGGCACTAACTGCGCTCAGGTGGTATATAGGAGCACACGTACAGTGGCACTAACTGCTCTCAGGTGGTATATAGGAGCACACGTACAGTGGCACTATCTGCGCTCAGGTGGTATATAGCAGCATATGTACAGTGGCACTATCTGCGCTCAGGTGGTATATAGAAGCACACATACAGTGGCACTATCTGTGCTCAGGTGGTATATAGCAGCACACGTACAGTGGCACTAACTGCGCTCAGGTGGTATATAGCAGCACACGTACAGTGGCACTATCTGCGCTCAGGTGGTATATAGGAGCACACGTACAGTTGCACTATCTGCGCTCAGGTGGTATATAGCAGCACACGTACAGTGTCACTATCTGCGCTCAGGTGGTATATAGCAGCACACGTACAGTGGCACTATCTGCGCTCAGGTGGTATATAGCAGCACACGTACAGTGGCACTATCTGTGCTCAGGTGGTATATAGGAGCACACGTACAGTGGCACTATCTGTGCTCAGGTGGTATATAGCAGCACACGTACAGTGGCACTATCTGTGCTCAGGTGGTATATAGCAGCACACGTACAGTGGCACTATCTGTGCTCAGGTGGTATATAGGAGCACACGTACAGTGGCACTATCTGTGCTCAGGTGGTATATAGGAGCACACGTACAGTGGCACTATCTGTGCTCAGGTGGTATATACCAGCACACGTACAGTGGCACTAACTGCGCTCAGGTGGTATATACCAGCACACGTGCGGTGACACCAAATGCGCTCAGGTGGTATGTCACAGCACACGTACGGTGACCCCAAATGCGCTCAGGTGGTATTAAACAGCACACGCACAGTCAGAGCGACTGCGTTTCTGTGCAATTCAATAGCCCACTTGCATTAACAGCAACTGCCTTTCAGTTAATGCGTCTATGTGCAATTAACTAACACGTGTACACTAACACGTTAGAGCATCAAGCACAATCTCCTGCCTGACAGATACTAATAGCAGAACTAGCTAAGCTATACAGTTTATAAATATATTAACAACTCCTAGGGATGTCAATATATTCTCTACAAACTTTACATTTAACTATACTAACTAGTAGCCTCCCTGATCTATCTATCTATCTATCTGAAAAGACACTGTGTCTCTATCTACTGTATCTATCTCTCTCTCTCTCTCTCTGTCTGACTTTTCTCAAAGAAAGCCGGAACACACTACACGAGGCCTCCCGGGAGGCGGCCTTTTATAGTGTGGGGCGTGTGCTAAAGCCATGAGCCCTAATTGGCCAAAGCACCCAGGCTTTGGCCAATTAGGTCTCTTCGTTTTTTGGGCGCTGTGATTGGCCAAGCATGCGGGGTCATGGTGCATGCTTGGCCAATCATCAACGCGCAACGCCGCAGTGAATTATGGGCCGTTGCGCGTCATTCGAATTTGGCGCGAACGACCCGATTTGTTCGTATTCGACGAACGATCGAACAGCCGATGTTCGATGCGAACATGTGTTCGCATCGAACGCGAAGCTCATCCCTATGCAAGACCCACCTTGTTTTTTCTTGTGTTTGATGTGTGTTCAAAGCATACTTTATTCACAATAATACAAGAAAAAACTGTGGTTGCCAAAAAAATATCAACAGGTATAAAAACCAGAAGGCTGCAATAATGTGGTACAAACACAAATACAAATGGAAAAAAATAAAATTGTGCCAACGAATGCATATACTCAGCAAGCAAGGCTGGTATAAATATGACAGTAAAGTCCAAATAAGTGTTGAGTAGTGAATGGACGTCTTAAATAGTGAGAATCAGGACGAACAACACCCAGGTGCACTTGACACCACCACATGGAGAGCAGCTTACCAGATTGCAGATAAAAAACAGCAATGTATGATAATCCAACAGCGAATGAACCCAAGGTATCTCAAAGCCACAGTACGGTTGTCATCAACACATGGAGACTCAGATCCGTATTATGCGATCGATCCGTGGGTCATAATGTGGAACCTAAGAGGTTAATCCTTTGCATTGTATAAAAAGGCTGCTTGATCCTCTTTTTCCACTTTTTTCCATACTTTCACAAGACTGTAGGTTTCAATTTACTTTAATAGTGTAATGTGGATTACTACTCTGACGCTGCATTTAACCTACTTTGCACTGGGTTTCTGTGGAGGAATCAGGTCCCCTACAGCATTTTATGTCTGAATACATATGGTTCAGTAGCACAGTATTCAAATGCAAAATACAGTATTTATCAACAACCTACGCCTGCATGAGCCCCTAAATTACAGACACCCTTGCGTTTTTGGAATCCACTGGACTCCTAATAACTCCAAGCCCTTCAGCCCCTAGAAGCACATACTGTATACATCTATGTGCATAAAGTAATGTACATCATTAATGCACTCTTCTGCATTATAAAACAACAATCACACCACAACCAGAAAGGTGTTTACAGGTCATTGTCTGTTCCTTAACCCCTTCACGCCTAAGGGTAAAACAAATGTAAATGCCTAAGCACATTTTGCAACTTTGACATGTGTTAGTAAAACTGTACATTGTACACTGTAACAACTGTCCCATTGTTTAGGACAAATTGGCTTTTCTTTCGTTAATAAATGGTAATGGATATCAAATGATTTTTTTGTTGTTGTTGTTAGGAAAGGATAACTGGCTAAAAATAGTAAAGAAATAAAAATGTATTAATTTAGCTGTAACTTTCTTGCTAATATCATAATTTACCACCAAAGAACAATCTAAAACACATTTTCCTGTTAATGACAATTGCAGCGATATCGCATATGTGTATGTTAGTTGTTGTTTGTATTTTGTACCCATACTACAGCCCACAATCAGTGGTGCACATTTTTTCTTAATCCTGCCTAAAACACACTGACACCAATTTAAAACTTTTTTGTAAATTCTACCCAAAATATGTGGACGTTACCTTTGACCACACTTTGGTTTGTTTACAATGTATCTTTCTCTTCATTCAGAAGACAAAGTACTGTAAACACAGGGGCAGACTCACAGTGACTGATCACTGTGATAACCAATCAGAGGCTATCGCAGCAATTAGGTGACCTGGAACTGTGAGTCCCGGGTCCCGATCGTTAGTACGAGATCTGGGGCTATTGGTGAGAACTGGGGATGAGCTGAACACCCCCGCGTTCGGTTCGCACCAGAAGCGTCGAACATTCGCGCGAACATTTAGAACCCCATTGAAGTCTATGGGACTCGAACGTTTGAATGCAAAAGTGCTCATTTTAAAGCCTAATATGCAAGTCATTTGAGAACACAGGTCTTGCCCCAGGGAACATGTATCAATGGAAAAAGTTTAAAAACTGTATTTTTTTCAGGAGCAGGACTCCTGAAAAAAACGATAGTTTTTAAAACTTTTTTTCCATTGATACATGTCCCCTGGGCAAGACCCGGGTTCTCAAAGACGTTTTCACAGGCAAACTATAGACACCCAGCAGGTACAATATTTAAAGGAATTTTTCTTTCTTTCTTTTTTTTTTAATGTAAGCATCATTAACCACTTGACTACTGGGCACTTAAACCCACTTAATAACCAGACCAATTTTCAGCTTTCGGTGCTCTCACATTTTGAATGACAATAACTCAGTCATACAACACTGCAACCAAATGAAATTTTTGTCCTTTTTTTCCCACAAATAGAGCTTTCTTTTGGTGGTATTTTATCACCTCTGCGGTTTTTATTTTTTTCACTATAAATGAAAAAAGAACGAAAATTTTGTAAAAAAATGAATTTTTCTTCATTTCTATTATAAAATTTTGCAAAAAAGTAATTTTTCTTCATAAATTTGGCCTAAAATGTATACTGCTACATATCTTTGGTAACAAAACAAAAAAAATTTAGATATTATTTAGTCTGGGTGAAAGTTATAGGGTCTAAAAGCTATGGTACCAATTACTGAAAATTGATCAATTTGATCACATCTGATGTACTGACATCCTCTCTCATTTCTTGAGACCCTAACATGCCAGAAAAGTACAAATACCCCCCAAATGACCCCTTTTTGGAAAGAAGACATTCCAAGGTATTTAGAAAGAGGCATTGTGAGTTCTTTGAAGTTTGTAATTTTTCCCACAATTCTTTGCAAAAGCAAGATTTTTTTCATTTTTATTTTCTTTCCACAAAATGTTCATATTAGCGGGTTATTTCTCACACACAGCATATGCATACCACAAATTACACCCCAAAACACATTCTGCTATTCCTCCCGAGTATGGCGATACCCCATGTGTGGGACTTTTTGACACAGCGTGGCCACATGGAATGGCGCCAAACTTTGCGACTTAAAAATCCCCATAGGTGACGCTTTAAATATTTTTACTGGTTACATCATTTTAGTTGGAGAGGAGGTCTAGGGCCAAAATTATTGCTCTCGCTCTAACGTTCGCAGCGATACCTCACATGTGTGGTTTGAACACCGTTTTCATATGTGGGCGGGACTTGCGTATGCGGTCGCTTCTGCATGCGAGCTCACGGGGACAGGGGCGCTGTATGCCCAGAGTATTGCGGAGTATGCCCAGAGTATTGCGGAGTATTGCGGAGTATGCCCAGAGTATTGCGGAGTATGCCCAGAGTATTGCAGAGTATGCCCAGAGTATTGCGGAGTATGCCCAGAGTATTGCGGAGTATGCCCAGAGTATTGCAGAGTATGCCCAGAGTATTGCGGAGTATGCCCAGAGTATTGCAGAGTATGCCCAGAGTATTGCGGAGTATGCCCAGAGTATTGCAGAGTATGCCCAGAGTATTGCAGAGTATGCCCAGAGTATTGCGGAGTATGCCCAGAGTATTGCGGAGTATGCCCAGAGTATTGCAGAGTATGCCCAGAGTATTGCAGAGTATGCCCAGAGTATTGCGGAAGTATGCCCAGAGTATTGCGGAAGTATGCCCAGAGTATTGCGGAAGTATGCCCAGAGTATTGCGGAAGTATGCCCAGAGTATTGCGGAGTATGCCCAGAGTATTGCGGAAGTATGCCCAGAGTATTGCGGAAGTATGCCCAGAGTATTGCGGAAGTATGCCCAGAGTATTGCGGAAGTATGCCCAGAGTATTGCGGAAGTATGCCCAGAGTATTGCGGAAGTATGCCCAGAGTATTGCGGAGTATGCCCAGAGTATTGCGGAAGTATGCCCAGAGTATTGCGGAAGTATGCCCAGAGTATTGCGGAAGTATGCCCAGAGTATTGCGGAAGTATGCCCAGAGTATTGCGGAAGTATGCCCAGAGTATTGCGGAAGTATGCCCAGAGTATTGCGGAAGTATGCCCAGAGTATTGCGGAGTATTGCCCCCCATAGTATGCCCAGAGTATGCCCAGAGTATGGCAGAGTATTGCCCCCCCCCCCCCAGAGTATTGCCCCCCCCCCAGAGTATTGCCCCCCCCCCAGAGTATTGCCCCCCCCAGAGTGTTGCCCAGCATTGCAGAGTATGTGCAGCAGGGATGGCTGAGCAGGGAGGGATGGATGGATGGATCTGTGACTACATTTGTCACAGATCCAGCCCGCAGCACTGGCGCTGCCATCCGCTCCCTCCCCTCTCCTCTCACACTGTATCGATCGGTACAGAGAGAGGAGGGAGGAACCGGCGTCAGCACATGACGCCGGTCTGTTTACATCTGATCGCGCCGTCATTGGACGGCGCGATCATGTGGTAAACCGCCGCTATCAGCGGCGATTTACCGTGATTCGTGACCCGCCGGGTCCTCTGGACCCGGCGGTCACGGACATTCCCGTGTGCGCGCCCCAGGGGGCGCGCGGGAGCGCGACTCTGGAATCACGTTATATAACGTGATCCCAGAGTTAAGCAACCACCTTGCCGCCGTTAGTTTTCGGCAGGTGGTTGCTAAGTGGTTAAAATCACTGCTCCAGGAGCAGTGATTTTAATGATGCTTAAATAAAAAATAAAAAATAAAAATTCCTTTAAATATTGTACCTGCTGGGTGTCTATAGTTTGCCTGTGAAAACTTCTTTGAGAACCCGGGTCTTGCCTGAGGGAACATGTATCAATGAAAAAAAAGTTAAAAAAACGGTCGTTTTTTTCAGGAGCAGGATTTTAATGATGCTTAAATAAAAAAATGAAAAATTCCTTTAAATATTGTACCTGCTGGGTGTCTACACCTGTGATAACATCTGTAACGGAATGCACCGTGACAGTCTGAGATATTCCTATGTCTAGGGTCACCTTATGTCCACTAGGGCCATAGGGTGACAAAGAATCATAATTCATATGTTACAGAAGACATTAATAAGGGACATTAATAATAATCCAGGTTTGCAGGATGTCTTCAAATATCAAAAGCTGTTAGCTATGCAATAACATGCTTTTGAAAGGTGTTAATTCAGGTCAGCCAGCCAGTGAGTCATACCTTTGTATAATAGGCTATTGAAATATCTGAAGGTGTGGATTGCACCCACTCTCACTGCCATTGTGTGATAAAGATGTCTGTGTTACTATTCAGGGTTAATTGAACCCTATTGATAATACGGTGCCGTCATGTCTAGCTACCAATTAAAGAATTATCCTCAGTGAGTGAATAGGGGGGTGGAGATTGCATTGTCCTGTGATTAACTGTATTATGCTGTACTGGATATAAGAAGCTGAGAAAATACTAATAAATTGTCATATCTTTGGAAGCAAGAACGGAGCGCTGTCTCGTTTATTCTGGGAAAGGATATGGATCGTGTATGCAATATTGTCGGAGTGTGTCAGATAAGCTTGTCGTGGATGGATGGAAGGTTGTAAGCGGTGGTAACCGTTACATTGGTGGCAGTGGTGGGATAATTCCATCTTCAGAAGGACAGCTACAAGGACACAGGACAATGGAGACGCTGTATGAACGGATGAAGCTCTCTTCCCTCATGGACTTACTGGAGAGACGGGGCAGACCGGCCAGCAACCGTAAGAAAAGGGACATTATCGCAGAACTTGTCGAAATGAATAGAGCTAAGAGTCCCAGCGTAACAGACAGGACACCCGAGGAAGAATTTTTTGATCGGGCTGTTAAACATGGATTGGCACAATATGGTCCTAATCCTCCGCCGGAGATCATAGACCGGGTTATAGCGGCTGTGGATGCCACCTTGCGACAGTGAAGAAGTGCTGCAGCAGCTGAAGAGAGAGGAGAGGTGCAGATACCAGTCTCCATGGAAGAGGAATTCCAAAGGAGGTTACAAGAGATGCGGATACAGCATAGAGGACCAGTATCAGAGGAGGTCCTGTTGGGATGGTCGGATGTTATTCGGTGCCAACTCTGGAAGGAAGCGCTAGCTCTGGAGCAGCAACACCAAGGAAAGGTCCTGCCCTCCATCTATGCAAGGTACTGGCCGCAGTATGACGTACGAATGCCGTTGTTGGGGGAACAACCGAAGCAGGAGTGGATAGCAGAGTTAAGCAGGCTGATCAGGGCAGAGATGCAGCTGGACGAGAGCTACAGAGCCCTCCGGTGGTATGTAGCCCAAGAGTGCCCGTGGTCAGCGGATGACAGCCCCACAGAAGGCTATGACTATGATGGCCTGGGATTGTTGTATTGGAGGATGTCCAGTGATCCCGACTTTGGGGATGATCGGGAGTGGCGCTTGGAGGACATAATGGAGCACAGAGAGGAGAAATTGAATATCTCGGGAGGCCACTGGTCACAGGAAGATTTAGAATTTCTGGCTATTCAAGAATGGGAGCTGGAGGTCGCCTACAGACAGCTGCTAGACTCGGCTCAGCAGCAGGATGGGGCTCCCATTGCCTGGGACTATGAGGAAAGTTCAGATGACAACTGTGAACGCCTGGCTGATGAATCGGCAGTGGAAAATATGGAGATTTTCATCCCTAAAGTCGAAGCGGATGGTGTGGAGTTCCAGGGAGCCGGGGCGGTTGGCCCCCCTCTCCAGCAACAAGCTGAGGTGGTAAAGCTTTTACCCCCAGCTGAATCACTGGCAACAGAGCAGGGTACCCCAGGCCTCTGCTCCCAACTAGCAGAAGAGGGGGACCCTGAGGTAGTGGATGGGACTGTGGTCTCCACTCACAGCAACACAGCGGAAGAGCTGGCAACAGAACAGAGGGTCCCGGACCTCTGCTCTCCACTAACGGAAGAGGGGGACACTGTGGTAGTGGATGGGACTGTGGTCTCCACTCACAGCAACCCAGCAGAAGAGCTGGCAACAGAGCAGAGTGTCATAGGCCTCTGCTCCTCACTAACAGAAGAGGGGGTTCCTGGGGTAGTGGATGGGACTTCAGTCTCCACTGGCACAACCCCAGAAAATGGTACAGAACTGGGACAGGAGGATGTCGGCTTTGCTTTGCAAGCAGCGGGGGGTTTTCACCAAGCACCAGTGGATGGGACTTCAGTCTCCACTGGTACACCCCAGGAAGGGGGGGCAGTTGGCCCAGACCCCCAACAGCATGATGGACTGAGCCCAGCTACCCTGCCTTCTCCCCAGCGGCAGGCGTGTTCTCTGAGAGAGGCAGAGGTTGGCGGGGTGAGTAATGCTCAGTTTGGAGCCATTTATTTGGGGTACAGTATGGATACCAGCATTGGAGGACGGGAACTACTGACGGACTTCGGAGTCAACCCGTTTGGGGTTACCACCTGTGTTCGTCTCCCACCGAAAGGGGAGAGATGTAACGGAATTCACCGTGACAGTCTGAGATATTCCTATGTCTAGGGTCACCTTATGTCCACTAGGGCCATAGGGTGACAAAGAATCATAATTCATATGTTACAGAAGACATTAATAAGGGACATTAATAATAATCCAGGTTTGCAGGATGTCTTCAAATATCAAAAGCTGTTAGCTATGCAATCTGGGCACACATGCTTTTGAAAGGTGTTAATTCAGGTCAGCCAGCCAGTGAGTCATACCTTTGTATAATAGGCTATTGAAATATCTGAAGGTGTGGATTGCACCCACTCTCACTGCCATTGTGTGATAAAGATGTCTGTGTTACTATTCAGGGTTAATTGAACCCTATTGATAATACGGTGCCGTCATGTCTAGCTACCAATTAAAGAATTATCCTCAGTGAGTGAATAGGGGGGTGGAGATTGCATTGTCCTGTGATTACTGTATTATGCTGTACTGGATATAAGAAGCTGAGAAAATACTAATAAATTACAACATCTTTAAATAGCACAATCACCTGCCTGCCAGTAAATTAGGAAGAACTGATCTAGCTAAGCTATACAGTGTATAAATATATGTACAACTCCTGGGATGTATTAATATCCTCTACACACTGTAAATTTAACTAAACTGACTAGCCTGCCTGCTCTATCTATTAATAAAGACACTGGGCCAGATTCACAGAGCGATTACGCCGGCGTTACAGGAGATGCGCGGCGTAAGTCTAATTTTGCGCATGCGTTTCGATGCGCCGCATCCCCAAAACAAGATACGCAAGAAATCTACTTTTTTTGGACCGCCATAATTTCGATAGACTGGCGTATCCGTCAACGCAAAACTGCGCTAGACACACCATTGATTTGCTATTCAAATATGCAAATGAGGGAGTTACGGGGATCCACAAAAGAATGTTGGTGCAGCGCAGGCTACGCGCTGTGCGCAACAGCTGCACGTCCTGTCTAAAATTAGACCATATAAAAGGTGGTATAAAATTAGACAATCCGTCTACATGTCAGCTAAAGCAACACTGTTAGTGAGGAGCTGAGCAGTCACACTTGCTGCCCAACAAACTGTATGCCAACATGCCAGTGGCATCCATGCTCATAGCTATACTACTGACTTTAGATGAGCAAAGAAGGAGGAGGGCACGGAGGAGGGCACGGGAGAGGATTTTATTTTTTTTCCCAAAAAAAAATTCTTTGCTTTTATAAACATTTTTACAAAAAATATACATACATATATACATCAATACATAACATACATACAAATTACAAACACAGTCTCACTATCTTTCAATAGCCCTTTAAAACCTTAAAGGATATAATAATCTAATCTGATACAAGCCCCTCACTCTTCACTTGATATATCACACACGCATAGACATCTTTGGCATGAGTGATTCTGAGGTGTCTCGCATCTTCAGATTCACCCCTCATGCCATCCTGGAATTAACCACAAACCTGCAGGAGGACATCACCAGCCCAACACATGACACCCATGACAGCTACATATACAATCCTAGCCCCATCCCCACAGATTTCGAACAGAACATGTATGGGGACAGCTGGCTGGTTGGTGAGTGACATGGGTGGCAGGCATGACTGTCCCCCCCATGATGCTGAAATCACAAGGGGCACATGTACTACCAACATCCTCCTGTCTTATCCCTTCAGGGTGACTCTGCATATGCACTGGGACCCCATCTCATGACTCCTATACGGAACCCCCCATGGTACCCTGTTGTATTCCCCAAACTTTGTGTGCCAGATCATCGGTGCATGTTGCATGCTGCACAACTTCGCAGTGAGAAAGGGCCTGGAGATTGACATAAGTGATGACCTGACCCCTAAACCAGACAATCCCCCACTAACCGAGGCTACCCCGTCTTCTGAGGGAAGAGCAGCCAGGAGCCAGCTCACATTAGGCATCTTTGCACGTTAAACACACACATTAATCATGGCACAATGAGAATGCATGCATGCACACCACTGTGGTCCCTAGCACAGACACATCACATCCTCATCACATTGGATTGGCACAAGCCCACCATGCAGGACTTGTGAGCAGCAACGCCATGCCCCGGCTCCAATTATGTCACTGTACATTCATACACCATTCACACGGACCTGGGGATCACTTCTCCACCACAAATAAGGGTGACACCCCTTTTCCGGCAGGAATGTCACCCCCACATTCCAAAATCATTCACAAACAGAACCAAAAAAAAAAAATTGACCAGCAAAAATAAAAAATGCCCAGCAAAAATATAATTAAAAAAAAAGACAAAAATCACTCTGCAAAACAGTCCTCAAATATCTCAAAGACACGTCACAAACAAACAAACGCTAATAAACAACAGAACAAAAGCACAAAGGGATGTACTTTTGCAAAGGAACGGCGTTTGTCTCTGTCTATTTAAGCTGTCTGCGTAGTTCACCAAGTTCACCAAGTTGCCCGGGTCCACTTCCAATTTCACTTCATTTGCATGGGGTCACGGCTCATTTCAATGAAACACGCCCATATCCTTCCCAATTTGAATTACTCCGCCTTACCCCTCGGAATTTACGTTACACCGGTGCAAATACTACGAGGATACGGTGATTGCGCCTCTACATTGCGCCGGTCTAACGTAAAGGAGGTGCGCTACGCTGGTCAAAATATGCGCCAATGTACGTGAATCTGGCCCACTGTCTCTCTCTACAGGACTGATCTCTTTATCAACACCGCAACACACTACACAAGGCCGCCTTGCAGGCAGCCGTTTATAGTGTGGGGCGTGTACTAAACCATAATTGGCCAAAGCCACCCTGGCTTTGGCCAATTATGGCTCTCCTTTTTTTGCGCGCTGTGATTGCCAATTATGGCTCTCCTTTTTTTGCGCGCTGTGATTGGCCAAGCATGCAGGTCATAGTGCATGCTTGTCCAATCATCAGCGCGCAATGCCGCAGTGAATTATGGGCCATGACGCGTCACTCGAATTTGGCGCGATGACCCATTTTGTTCAAATTTCGACGAACGTACGAACAGACGATGTTCGAATCGAACGCGGAGCTCGTCCCTAGTGAGAACCTGGTCTCTGTGCTGGGAGCATGCTGTGCAGCTTGCTTCCAGGACAAAGGGAGATGCTAATATTTGCAGCCCCACGGAAAAGCCCTTTTTTCGTGAGGCCGCATATATGTGTGCAGTCGGTGGGAAGGTGATAACTTTCTAAATTTCAGTTTAATTTACAATGCAATTGTCCCATCATGGTTTTGTAATTTGTACAGCAAAATTAAATGTTTCTGGTACAATTTTTTTAATTGAAATATATGAAAAGCCAAAATATTTGCGATGATCCCGTGCGGGGGATATAAGTAGAGATCACATCATGGCACAACATGAAAATACACATTGAGAACATGTTATGTAGGAAGAACTATCAAACAACAATGACCCAGCGGCTGAGGCCAGGGGTCAACTTATAGGGTGGCTGAGCTTAATTGCTCAGGAGTTGGGGTGTGGAGCAGTCCACAAATTTTTGAAAGACAAAACTTGGACTGAACTGATACGAACAACGAAAACAAAAAAACAGGGGGAAAGCCAGATGGCTAAGGGAAACAAAAGATGGAAAGGGAAGACAGAGAAGGAAAACGAGGTGCAGAATGGGAAAGAAAAAGGGTCCCCCAAGCCAGGGGAGGTCTGTTAGAGAGTCCCAGGCTGGTCGGGTGCAAAGTCGGAAGAGCGTAGGACCAATAGGGGCCCCACACTTTGAGAAATTTAGTGTGGGAGTCATGGAGGATACTGGACATCTCATCATGAGTCGTTAAGATGCTCTTTACCTCTTCAAATGAGACAGCCGGCTTCTTCCAAGCCCTTGCTATTTCATGCTTCGCAGCAATAAACAAAATAAGTAGCCAATTTCTGCTGAGAGGAGAAAAGGCCTGGGATCGGCGGCAACTTGGCATCTCTGTGGGTGGAGACATTTCCTTTTTTTCCAATCGATTTCTTTGTAGACGAAAGGTATTTTAAACTTTACAGACACTCTCCAATTGTACACTCCTCCAAGGTATTTAAAAAGTGTGAAGTGGACGACAATAATATTCTTTCGCAGCACATCTGACTGTTCGTTCAGAGAGCAATGGCCTAGATTAGTTTGGTGTGCAAATTTTGGTTGCCATCAAGCATAAAGTGAAGTGGTTGTCTTACCTATCCCCAACATGGTGTTCCCTAAATGCTATGGAACACCCAGGTAGTCTTTAACAGACTTGATGAGGACAATTTTTTTTTATCTGAGATTGATACACAATTAGGACAAAATATTTTAGTGGCTGTGTCTTTCGTGTTTGCTTGTACAGGCAGTCCCCGAGTTATGAACACAATAAGGACTGTTTGTTTGTCCGTAAGTCGCAACAATGCATTTGTAAGTGTAACTTCCAGTCAGAACACTGCATTTGTAAGTGTAACTTTCACCTGTGCATGGATGTGGGATGTTCCGGGCGCTTGTTATGTTATCTGGGGCTCTTCCGGGCATGCAGTACATGTAGCACTGCAGTGTGGGATGTGTCCGGAGGTGCTCGGAGGTATCCAGGACCAGCGTGGAGCACAAGGGGCCAGCTTTTGAGGCCTTCTGGAAGTAGGAGTTGTTCGTAACTCAGGGACTGCCTGTACAAACACAATAAGCCTGAAAGCTAAAAACTCCTCTGTAGCCATGTTGTACTTATAGCTGGGTTACATACAATATCTATGGACTATTTTGTGATGTCTACTACTGTCTCTAAAAGAAAGCTTTATCTTAAAATATTTTAACAGTATGCTAACTCTCAGGAACAGTAAAGTCATATATCACAATGTCATCTTTAACAATATCTACTGTCATTCTTGTAAATGTTGCAGTATATACACATTCTGGCTCCTGCTCTTGAGAAAATGTACATCCTCAGGCCTTATGCTACATATTTTTGACACCTCTTCTTGTATAACATGCTGAAGTTATCTATTACACCGGAACTAGATTATGCAGTAACAATGTACCCATAAGCCAGCTAAACACAATGTGGGGAATTTACAGAGACTGGAGCAGACAGAATCTGGGGTAGCTGTGTATGACAACCAATCAGCTTATATCTTTCATTTTCAAAGCCCACAAGTTCACCCATAATGGAGCAAAGCATTTCATCTACTTTTACCATCAATCAACTATAATAATTCAAGAACAAGTCATGTGGAGTGTCAAATTATTCTTAAAGTGCATGTATGCCCAGACTATGTACATTAAACTATTTACATATTCTTAACATGCAGTAAAAGTTCTTTAATACAACACTGATAGCTCTTGCTGCTTTTAAAGCGGAGCTCCACCCAGTATAACAACATTTTACAATGTTGTTTGAAAAAAAAAAAAAAAAAATACTCACCCGAAATAGCTGTTGCTATGCGGAAGTCCGTAATCTGCCTCTTCCTAATCCGCGGTGTGTTTTCTTCTTCTCCTTCTCCTTGTGAATGGGCGCGCTGCTTCCTGGGAACTGTGTGTGTTCTCAGAGAGCAGCGCGCCCATTCACAAGCCAGCGTGAGACTCGCGCAGGCACAGTAGGAAACGGGCAGTGAAGCCGTACGGCTTCACTGCCTGTTTCCCATATTGTGAATGGCGGCGCGGGACCCGGAGCGATCATGGGACCGGCATCGGGGGGGCCCATCAGCGCGGGCGCCTAGGACAGGTAAGTGTCTTTATTTAAAGTCAGCAGCTACACTGTTAGTAGCTGCTGACTTTAAATTTTTTTTTTACCGTGGCTGGAGCTCCGCTTTAATGTGAAGTTATTCATTTTCAAATACCACAACAAAGACTCTAAAGTCAGTTTCTACTAGCTTAGAATCACCTGATGTGTGCTTACATTAGAGGGTTGACAAGCTGCCAAGATCTGCTTTCCATTAAAAAAATCTGAACTTTCAATGCCTGCGAGATGATCTTTGAAAATTAATTTCTCTACCATGCGTATAGATGCTGACATGGGCTTTAATTGTATTTTTCCATTTAAGCACAAGAGACTCCACTGTTCTCTCTCTTCTCCTCCCTTCTCAATGTGCTAAGCTGGCCATACACAAGTTATGTTATTTTCTTCAACCCACTGGTTGAACAAAAGAAAATTACTAAATTCCCCCATCCGCACACTCAATGTAGATGGGGGAATTCTTCCTATTGAGCTTATGTATTTTGATAGCAGGGAGATTTCTGGTGATAGCCGATGGCGCTGATGGAGAGAATTTTTTCTTGTGTACAACGAGCCAGCCCATACATGGATTGAAAATTTGGCCAGTCCCTGCTGAACTTTGATCCATGTATGGCAAGCTTTAGTTTTGCCACAGTTGGACATAACAGATGATGTGTGAAGTGTGATATTATTCTAGTTGCTATTTTTTATAGAATATCTCACACCACCCCCTTTCTCATACCCTTGATAATGGCCTATTGGACGAAACATGTCAGGGAGGAGCTGCTAAAGCTGATGGAACGCCGTTGTCTGGTCCTGGGTCGGCAGTGGCTTTTGCATGTAAGATTTGTGTGCTTTTAATGCTGAACATATTTGTATTAAATACTACACTATTAAAGCATCTCTCTGGCTCCCATTGAGTTTGATTTACTTGAGCTCTGACCATTTTTTTTACTGGAGTGGATATCAAGTGAGATCGCTTTGCTTGCAGTTGGATATTTGTCTTAACCACTTACAGATCAGCTCACGCTGGTCTGTAAGTGGACCAGCTCACGCTGATATACATCGGCACTTTGACAAGGGATGTCTGGGTTATAGCAGCAGCTAGCCACTATAACCCAGATATCCTCTTCTTCACAGAACGGTCCTCTTTCTGATAAATGTGGTCTCTGCAGAAGATTCACCGCAAGATCACTTTTATCGGCAGCGGGAGGGGAAGATGGCCCCCAACAGTCTCTATACCATTGCAAGGCAAAAGTGATGCCATAGCTCTTAAAGGTCCATTTATTTTTTTCAAATTACCAATTTTTTTTATTGCATTTTAGTGTAAATATGAGATCTGAGTTCTGACTCTAGATTTCATATTTAAGAGGTCCTGTTATGCTTTTATTCTATTACAAGGGATGTTTACATTCCTTGTAATAGGAATAAAAGTGAAACAATAAAAAAAAAAAACTGTGTAAAAATTAAAAAACTTGCTTCTCGCGTGCAGAAGCAATCGCATACGTGAGCATCGCCCGCATATGAAAAAAAAAAAAAACACACGAGGTATCACACACACGAGGTATCGCCGTGATCGGTAGAGCAAGAGAAATAATTCTAGCCCTAGACATCCTCTGTAACTCAAACCATTCCACCCTATAGAATTTTTTAAAACGTCACCTATGGAGATTGTTAAGGGTAAAAGTTTGTCGTCATTCCACGAGCAGGCTTAACATTATCTTTTACAATATAAAAAGAAATTGGGCTAACTTTACTGTTGTCTTATTTTTTTTTATTCAAAATGTGTATTTTTCCAAAGTGTACTTGTAAGACTGCTGTGCGTGCATATACGGTGTGACAGAAAGTATTGCCATTTTATTCTCTAGGGTGTTAGAATTTTTTTTTATAATTTTTGGGGTTTCAAAGTAATTTTCTAGAAAAAAAAAACTGTTTTTAACCACTTAAGGACTGCCTCCTGCACATTTACATGTACAGGTACGTCCTCTTTAGGTGCCCAGCCGTGGGTCGCGGGCGCTCTTCACGGTGGCGCTGTCATTGATCGTGTGTTCCCTTATATAGGGAACCACAATCAATGACGTCACACCTACAACCACACCCCCCCCTACAGTTAGAAACACAGATGAGGTCATACATAACCCCTTCAGTGCCCCCTTGTGGTTAACTCGCAAACTGCAAATGTCCTTTTTACAATAAACAATGCATTTTTTGCTGTGAAAATTACAATGGTCCCAAAAATGTGTCAAAATTGTCCCCGAAGTATCCGCCATAATGTCGCAGTCACGAAAAAAAAAAAAAAAATCGCTGATCGCCGCCATTAATAGTAAAAAATTTTTTTATAAAAATGCAATAAAACGATCCCCTATTTTGTAAACGCTATACATTTTGCACAAACCAACCGATAAACGCTTATTATGATTTTTTTTTCCAAAAAAAAAGTAGAAGAATACGTATCGGCCTAAACTGAGGAAAAACATTTTTTTATATATATTTTTGGGGGGATATTTATTATAGGAAAAAGTTACAAATATTGAATTTTTTTCAAAATTGTCACTCTATTTTTGTTTATAGCGTAAAAAATAAAAACCGCAGAGGTGATCAAATACCACCAAAAGAAAGCTATATTTGTGGGGGGGGGGGAAAAAGGACGCCAATTTTGTTTGGGAGCCACATTGCACGACGGCGCAATTGTCAGTTAAAGTGACGCAGTGCTGAATCGCAAAAACTGGTCCGGTTGTTTAGCTGCCTAAATGTCTGGGTCTCAAGTGGTTAACTTTTAAATAACAAATCTCAGAAAGCTGCTCTGTCCTTAAGTAACACAGGCGTGCACCCTGCTGTAAGGGCAGCGATCCTATCTGGTGAGTGTTGATTCTATTGGGAGGTGATGGCTGACCTCTGAACACTGTTGGAAGGATCGTTTCCTCACGTGGGAAGGTTTTGGATCGATCACCTTTCTTGCACTGGATTTTGCATCATATATTTTTTGGATTCCTTATGATTTAATTAAACAGACTTATGAATATTATTTAATGCCGATATATGGACAAACTTTTTCACTTCACTACTTATGAATTTGTTTGGTGCTGCCCTTTTTATGTATATATTATAAGTGACAGCTGCCACTATTTTTAGTTAATATTTTACAGTGCAGAAAGTTCTTAGTTTTATTATTCTTGTACCTGGACATGCAGAGTTAATTTTTATTTTCAGTATCTCAACCAGAAAAATCCATAACAGATACAGATAGATTTTAAAGTAAATATGTAGGTACACAGTTCAACTGAAGGTGCTGTGAGTGCACAATCTAACTATACTTCATTATTTCAAACAAGATACAAAAGCAACTGTGATTAATACTTCAACACAATATAAAATGTCCATCTTAAATTGAAACCCAATAAATTGTTACAGGTCAAAAAAGAATAACTAACCGTCTGATAGTTAATCTTTTTTTAGTTTGTTTTAAATCGTTTTTATTGCTTGTCAGGATATGTAAAAACTTTAAAGTACATTAACTGGGAACAGGTTCAATTGACCACTTTCCGACTGTCTACCGCAGATGTACTGTGGCCGGTCAGTTTAATTGCACGAAACAACGTACTTGCATGTCATTTCATGCAATAGACAGGGGGGAGCCAATCAGCGTGTCCGGCGGACCCAACGTTCGACAACCAGCTGCAATTGTTCCCCAGCGAGGCAGAACAGCAATCTGCCTATGTAAACAAGGCAGATTGCCATTCTAATAGGGGAGAAGATAGTCTTCACCCAGTCAGAGAAACCTCCACACAGTTAGCAAGCCCCACCTAGGGACACACTTAACCTTTTGATCGCTCCTGTTAACCCTTTACCCTACCAGTGTCATTAGTAGAGTAACAGTGCATATTTTTAGCACTAATCACTGTAATAATGTCACTGGTAACCAAAAAGTGTCAAGTTAGGTGTCTGATTTGTCCACCACAATGTCGCAGTCCTGTTAAAAAAAAAAAAAGTTTGTAGACACAATAACTTTTTTGCAAACCAATCAATATACACTTATTGGAATTTCTTTTTACCAAAAAAATTTAGCAGAATACATATTGGCCTAATTTGACAAAGACTTTTTTTTTTTTTTTTTTATCTCTGATGCGTCTTATAGCAGAAAGTAAAAAATATATATTTTTTCAGAATTGTCACTATTTTTTTGTTCATGGTGCAAAAAATTAAAACCGCAGAGGTGATAAAATACCACCAAAAGAAAGCTCTATTAGTGGGGAAAAAGGACATACATCTTATTTGAGTTCAATAACTGCGCAATTTTTAGCCAAAATAATGCAGTACCGCATCGCAAAAAATGGCCTGATCATTAAGGGGCAAAACCTTCCGGTGCTGAAGTGGTTAACTCTTTTGCTGCCAGAGACATTTTTTTCTCCACATGTTTAAAATCATTTTAGGTCTTAAGATTTAATATTTTCTGAAAGCAGACACCCTAGAGAATAAAATAGTGGAAGTTCCAATTTTTTATGTCACTTGATATTAGTGCAAAATTTCAAAGAAACACACTAAAGTGAATTTTAGGGCAAGCAAATGCAATAAACTACCCAAATGTTTGGTAAAATATAAAAGAGGAGATAAATAGATACTCAATGTTGGTACGGGGGCGTGTGGAGGTAATCTGGTGACAGCGCAGCTGCCCAAATTCATCCACCTGACAGGCAGGAATCTGCCTGTCATTTTTAACACAATCTCTGTGACTTTAGCCACTGGATTGTGTGTGGAACTGTCCCCACTGTCAGGTCTGTATAGACCTTGCAGCAAAAGGGTTAAAGGCATGATCTTTGTCACAACTGTGTTAACTATGAGCAAAACTTTTTTTGGGTGGAGTGGAGAGGGATTAGCACATGGGTTAGAACCCTTACTTATTATATTCGAAATATATATATATATATATATATATATATATATTGCCTATGGCCCTATTTTAAGTGTGTGTGTGTGTGTAACAAATATAAATACAGTATATCAGTTTTAAGTAGCAACGATGAAAAACTCCAAAAACAAAAAATACTTTAAAGTACAAACAGCGTTTAAAATACAATATTACAGCGATAATGTGTAAAGCTAGCACATTAAGAATAAACTGATAGAATATCGTTGGGACAAGGGGGTTAAGTGCTATAAGAAAGTCAAAATATGACTATATAAATGTGCATAATACAACTTCTATTTGTTAACAAGATATTATCAATTCATTTATACAAGTACGATTCTAAAGCTGGCAATATATTAGTAGAACGTTTTAAGGAAGTTCCTTCCATATTCCTTCCATATTCTGATCGTTAGTGGGGTCAAATTGATGTCCGTTTTCACCCACAGTGATTCCAAAATTGAAAAAAATTGAATAAAAAAAAATTCTTGAACAAAACTAATTTCTAACAATGTAAATGGCTTTTGTTCAGGAAATTTCATTCAATTCAAATACAAATGTGAAAAGAAAAGTACATATGTATAACATTCATCAAGTCATCAAATGTATTGAGAATTTGCGTGCGTTTAATCAAAAATCTTTTACTTTTCAAACTGCAGCCACTGTAATTTTCTGAAAATGCAATATGGCTACCTGGAGGTGTTCTGTACACAGAACACCCCCCCCAGATATGCAATTTCCTGCTTATGTGATTGGCTCATTGATTTTCCCAGAAGTACACAGAACACCCCCCCCCCCCCCCAGATATGCAATTTCCTGCTTATGTGATTGGCTCATTGATTTTCCCAGAAGTCAGATTTCCGGCATCCCCGGGAACAAAAATGTCATTTTTGGTGAGCTACCCCCAATAGAAACACATCTAAAAAGGAAAGCAGGCCAAGCAGATTTCCTTGTTAGAGCCCTACAGCTGCCAAAGCTGATTGATAATTATGAAACCACTCCCATTAGACTCAATCGGCATAGGGGCACAGAGAAAACACACACATGGATTTCTTCAGAATAACAAAGTTTGTTAAAATCCTGTCAATGTACATGGATCACCCAAAAAGCCGGTTCACACTGGGGCTACACGACTTCAGGGGCGACTCAGCAAGGCGTCCTGAAGACGACTTCAGAGGCAACTTGCAAAATGACTTCTGTATAGAAGTCAATGCAAGTCGCCCCGAGCCGCCCCCAAAGTCGTACAAGAAACTTTTTCTAAGTCGGAGCAACTTGCGTCGCTCCTATTAGAATGGTTCTATTGACTAGAATGGGACGCGACTTGTCAGGCAGCTGAGTCACCTGACGAGCCGCCCCAGTGTGAACCGGCTCAGAGGGGAATGTTTGGAGTAACGCTTTAAGACAGTATGCAAACTGGCTGCCAATCAGTTTAGAAACCTTAATCACTGATCATTACACATGGATTATCCACTGTGATTGTTTCCATAAAGTAAACCTATTCTGATGAAAAAGCTTTTACAGAAGGGGTCTATTTAAAAATCACGCCTTACAGAGCTAAATAGCAGGCCGGATCATGCCTTAACCAAATAATCCTATCAGAGCACACAAAATATAGGGTACGAGCAGAGTAGGTATGTATCCTCATTTTACAGCACTTGTGTTTGTGGAACTAGTCAGGAGATCCAAGCACTACCAGCCATGCATTGGGGGGTTAAGCTGATGCAAATACTAATTCTTAGTTTAACTAATTTCAATATTATCTACAAAGTACAGACATACTTTGGATTCTCCTTTAAAAATGTGAGAAAAATACTGCAATCCAACAAAAACAAGAATTCTGATTTTTCTCAGCAGCTTTAATTTATCAACTAAAATTTGTCCCCAATTTCTTTCCATGTAGAAAACTAGACAGTTTTGACCCTGACAAATGGGAAGCAGTTTGGTATCCCACTGTTCTAGCTTGGTTTAATGACTCACCTACATATAATATTATGGTCGTTTTAACTGAACAGCTAATTGCCTAGTGCAATATAGCCTTCTATAAAATAGAAAGTTGAATCTTAAAAGATCTATCCTTGATTACTTTGTCCCATGTAGCTAACTGCTTTCTAAATTTAGTTATGAAGTTCAATATGCCCATCTCTACTTCTAACAATAGCTTGAAAGACAGATCTATTGTAACTGCAGCTTGTCTTAGCTCAGGGCACTTTTCCGAGACAAGCTGCGGCAAGAGGAATGCAGAGACAGGAGGCTGACACAACCACTCTCTCGTTGAATTCCTCTTGTCTTGGGAGAATGTTCTGAGCAATACAAGCTGCAGTTACAATTGATCCGTCTGCTTCCAAGCAGTTATCGAATTTGCTGGAAGGGGAAGGGGGTATGTTGGACTTTATAACCAGACTTAAGAAGCACCCAACTACAGTAGACACAGGGGTGTGGACTACAGTGAAGTACTATGCACAATAGAGGGAAGAGCAAACAAAAATGTAATAAACAGGCCAACAGCAACCACAATTGTAGTTAAGTCATAAAAAGTAGTGTAATTTTCATTTAGTCTGTTCAAGGATTTTTGCATTTCTGCAGCAGGTCAATGTAGGCTCCTGTGAGAAGATTTTCCTGAGAAATGCCCAGGGCATTCATCAGTTCTTGAGCAATAACATCGCCATCCTGTGAAGTCTGGGAGTCTGTAAGAACTACCTACAAAACAGAAAATACATCAAAATAACTATTACATAATAAAACAAATAAAAGACGTGGTGTGTATGATTCAAGAGAGTTAATATCAAGAAGTTAAAGCGGTCGTAAACCTCAGACATAAAAAATGAACTAAGAACATCCTCCTATGGCAGGCATCCTCAAACCACGGCCCTCCAGCTGTTGCGGAACTACAAATCCCATGAGGCATTGTGAAACTCTGACATTCACAGACATCACTGAGCATGATGGGAAATGTAGTTCCTGAACAACTGGAGGGCCATAGTTTGAGGACCCCTGTCCTATGGTATGTACTAGCCAAAGCATCAAGTGTAATTCCTCACTGATCTCTTCGCTCTCTCTGCCATCTATCTTTACATGTGTGCTAGAAACAGTCTATGGATGTGGGCACTTTAAAATGAGACAGTAAATATGACATAAAAAAAAGTTAAAAACATTGAGGTGAATTACACATTTCCATGATAGGTGCACTAAACTCATACTGGCCCAAACATTACACACTCTCCCCCATCGGTGCTGGGCAATTACATACTTTAGGGGTATTCATGCGGTTAGCAATGTTGTAATGTAATTGGCAAACCATGGCCTCCTTGGTGTATTGTGATGGCTCATTTTGTTGTTTGTTTCGCTAACCAGAGCTTATATTTTAAATTCATTGAATAGTTGAATCCATTCTTTGACAGAATAAAAGATCTTTAACCAATTGCCTTTTTATAAAATATTTTGCTGCTAAAAAAAACCTTGGGGAAACTTAAATTTTCTGTATACTTTTGGGGTGTGCAGCTTTGTCGACTCTCACATATGCGTTCTTCTATTCTAGTACAGGCACTGTATGCTCTTATTCTGCACCCAGCACCCATTGAGACCTAGTCTAACAGGTATACTGCATATGTATGGTAAGTGTTGTGCATCTCAGACCAGTAGGTCCATTTATTGATTTGGGGACATCAGATTTACAGGGTAGCAAATGCTAATTTAAAACAGTTATCGGTGAAAGCCAGAACCTGACAACACTACATGCCAAGTCTAGACTTGTAATCCCTGTGGGTGCCTCATCTGATTTTGTTCCATAGCAAGCAAACTAATGTGTTATTTACAGGTACCAATCGTGCTCATAACAGACCTTGCTCGCCCAGAAAAGTTTTATCATCTGTTCTATGACTGGATGTAACTCAATTAAGCATATATGTTAATAAACAAGGCTTGGTTTTGTTGAGCCTTGGTAAGATCTTTTTTTTGAAAATACTACCATACCTTGCATTAAATACAATTTTTTTTTAAAATTGGTATATTGATTATACCTCTGGATAGTTCTTGCACAAGTAAAAGAATAAATCTAAACGCACACAATCCAGATCTGTTTGTAAATCTGTTAGACTTTTTACACAACAAAATTAAAGAACCACTTTTCTACCAGGGCAATATGTTCACTTTAACCACTTAAGGACCGTCTCCGGCACATATATGTCGGCAGAATTGCACAGCTGGGCACAAGCACGTACAGGTACGTCCTCTTTCAGTGCCCAGCCTTGGGTCGCGGGCGTGCTCACAAACACAATACAATTATGATTTTTTTGGCTAAAGTATTAAAGATAGGGTTGCACCAAGTATAAAGATACCCAACATGTTAAACCTTAAAATCGCGAAAAACTATGGCACCCCAAAATTGTCCACAATTAATGCTTTAAAAGGCTTTACAAGTTATCAATTTATAGTTAATTATGGCCCCAGAATTATTGCTTTCAGTCTGGATGTTCACAGCAATATGTCACAGGTAGTGTGTTGCGCAATCTGTTTACATAGCTTGAGCAGGTGACCGCTCCTCTTTATTTAAAATAGGTGGTCTATTCTGTATGTCCCCTCTGCCCTCCACTGCATCTAACCAAGCAGAGATTGTGCTTGATTACAGTAACCAGAAAATGAGAGCTTTAAACCCAGAAGTGACAAAATGCTATGGTAATAGATATGAAGATGCCGTGTGTCTTGTGATGTACCCCAAGAAAGGTATTTTACAGTAAACCAAAAATCAGAAAAAATATTTCTGCTAGCAACACTAACTTTAAATAGAATTCCTTACCTCCAGCTCTATAAATTCTCCTAAATCCTGTACTCTGTCCACATGAATCCGTGTTTGTCCCACTAAGTAGAGAAATCGTTCCTTTACAACTTTACCTCGGACTCCTAAAGCTTGGGTCAGGACATCCTGAAAAAATAAAAGGTACACATGAAAATGTGTGTCTACACGTTGTATAAATGCTTAAAATTTGAATTGCCAAATATTTCTGTAAGGAACACTAGCTAAAGACTGGGGTTGATTTAGGAGTAGAAAAAATTCACTCAATAAATTGTAGCCATGTTTATTTTGAATACCCAATCATATGCTGACGAATAATAAAATAATTGTTTTTCACATGACTGGTTAATTGAAGTTAACACAGCTTAACACTCAGGTGATCATGCTATGGATCTCCAAGTCTGAGATAAATCTGGGGTAAGGCAATAGACATCAGCTTATAATAAATATTGAACCTGCAGCTCAGGTAGGGGCTCTTTTGGGTACCGCCATTACTAAATTGGCAGCTTTTGCAAATGCTGGATAATGAATAAATTATATGATAAACAGCTACAAACGAACAAAGACTTTCTCCTGAACAGTCCTTTAACTTCTTAAGGACCGCGGCATGTACATTTACGTGGACAGAATGGCACATACAGGCACATTGGCGTACCTGTATGTCCATTCCTAGACGTGGGTCGGGTTTTGCGGTGGTTCCTGTGGCTGTGTGAGCGATCCGTGATGAGGGGATGGCTGTTGGTTTCTGTCCACCCCCTCCGGATCGCTCCCAGCCAATCAGCATAGGCAGAGGAAGTGATGTGAGCTCTCCTCTCGGCGGTATTTTCAATCCGCCGAGAGGAGAGAAGACATCACAGTAAGTCGCACCAACACTACACTGACACCACACACATAGGCACATTAACCCCCCCCCCCGATCACCCCCACCCCCCTGTCACTGATTGCAGTGATCATATATTTACTGATTACTGATCACTGCATTTAGTGTCAGTGTGACAGTTAGTGTGACAGGCAGTTAGTGATAGGTCCAGGGTAGCCCCGTACCCCCCCCAATAAAGTTTTAACCCCTTGATCACCGCCCTAGTTAACCCTTTCACCCCCTATTGCCAGCGTCACTAAGCGATAATTTTTCTGATCGCTGTATTAGTGTCGCTGTTGCAGCTAGGTAGCTATTTTTTTTTTTTACTAAAGACATGTGGCTGAATACATTTTGGCCTTAATGTTTGACGAAAATTTCGTTTATTTGATTTTTCTTATAACAAAAAGTAAAAAATATATAATTTTTTTTTTTCAAAAATGTTGCTCTATTTTTGTTTATAGCGCAACAAATAAAAATCGCAGAGGCAATCAAATACCATGAAAAGAAAGCTCTATTAGTGGGAAGAAAAGGACGCAAATTTTGTTTGGGAGCCACGTCGCATGACCGCGCAATTGTCTGTTAAAGCGACGCGGTGCCGAATTGTAAAAAACGCCACTGGGCATTTAGCAGCATATTGGTCCGGGGCTTAAGTGGTTAAATGGCAGTGTGTTATTCCCATGGTAGTACCAAAAACCATTTCAGTTGTAACTTTAACATTTGAGTGTACCAGTACTGGATTTATGCAGAATCTGGATTTTAGTAAGGAGGTTAAAAATGTTTTACGTAATTGTAGTTCTGTCCATGAAATGTTTTTTTTTTTTTATATTTGCACAAAATCTGGATGTTAGTGCTAATAAAAAAAAAAAAAAAACAACATCATGGACAGTACACAACAGTTTTTGTTGAAGTGCACCAAATTGGCTACGATCACCTCATCTCTCTGCTTTCATGGGCTTCACTGAAAGCAGTGGGAGCCTGTCAGTCAAATCCTTTCAGAAGGGAGTGGGGTTGAGCTTCGTGTCTATGATCGCACACAGCCTAGCTTGGGAGCGCACCCGCACACGTCCCCCTATAGCAAGCCATTTGCTTTGGGGGAATACACAGAAGAGGAGCGTAGAGTGCCAGCAGGGGACCCCAGAAGAGGTGGTAAGGGGGCCGCTCTGTGCAATACCACTGCACAGAGTAGGCAAGTATAACATGTTTTAATTTAAAAATGCTGTCTTTAGATCCACGTTTTACACCTATCCGGCTCTGCGAACCACGTTTCGTGGAGGCACGGCAGCCCATTTATTTGAATAGGCTGGCATGTCTCCTGAAACGCAGGGAAAAGGTCCCTGCACTACTTTTGGAATCGCAGTCCACACGGGAAACGCAAGTGTAGTGCTGTTCCCAGTGGGAGCTGCGATTTCCAGCAGGTGCCATTAGGATTAATATGCTACCCCAAATGCATACCTTCATTCCATGTAGATAGCAAAGACAATTCCCAAACATTTGTATGCGTGTTCTAAGGGATGAGGCGGTCTATTAAAAAGTCTATGGGAATCAACTGCACAAGAGCAAACATCACTAAAAATATTTTACTGAAAGCTGTTAACACCGTTGCCTGCATGAAGACAAGTATGCATCTGGGGTGTGTAACTTCAGTTTGAAGGAGGGATAAGTGCACTTTGTCTGAAAGTGCAGCGATCCATTAAAAAATGTTAAGTTTTAATTTTACTTACCTCAAGTCCTGCAGGATCAGCTGTATTTGAAATCGAGTAACTCGACAACTTTGGCCCAAGCATATCTGGACGCTCGTAATAAATCAGCTGGCCGCGCCCATCCTGTGCACACAAAAAGTCTAGAGTTAACTATGCAAATGCTTTAAGCAGATGATGTAGAGATGAACACACAAGAGTAATTTGGGAAATATTTCACTGCCATCAACAGAAAGACAAGAAAATATTAGAAAGGATGAAAACAAAAATAGCTGGCTTAAAGTGGTTGTAAACCCCAACATGAAATATGAACAAAGCATATCCTTTTATAGTGTGTACTTTAGGTGTAATTTCTCTCTGCTACCTTTTTCCTCTGCTATCAGCATGAAACACTTCTGAAAAGCCTTACTGCACCGAGGAGGTAAAATGGTGACGGGGAGGGAGCCCCAGCATACTGCATTGTGATTGGCAGCCTTAGCTCTGTTCCTGTGTGAAGGGGGTGTGTGCCTTCCCTCCAATCAGCTCTCCTCACAGAGCTCTGCAGAGTGCAACTTCAGCTGCCCCTTTTCTGAAAGCTCAGACAAGCAGCATAAATTCTGCACTTGAATGGCTGTAGAGAAGAGAGGGCTGCAGATAGACTGTATCTGTTTAAGTAGGAGGACTTGGTTCATCTGTGTGCACCGCCTGAGGCTTGTCACTTTAAAGTATACGTAAGGGTTTACAACTTTAATGAATGTGGATACAAACAAATATGATGTGAAGTAACAGCAACCTATTATCACAATCAAAGACGATTGTTGATTAGCTTCTACAGGGAAAGAATGATTTGGTATCAAAGTTTTTTTTACGATAAAACCACCGTGATAATTATATACACATACATACAGTACAGACCAAAAGTTTGGACACACCTTCTCATTCAAAGAGTTTTCTTTATTTTCATGACTATGAACATTGTAGAGTCACACTGAAGGTAGAATTATATACATAACAAAAAAGTGTGAAACAACTGAAAATATGTCATATTCTAGGTTCTTCAAAGTAGCCACCTTTTGCAGCAGACACATCTCTAGAACAACTGTTAGGCCGCGTACACACGAGGAGATTTATCCGATGAAAACGGTCTGACAGACCGTTTATCGGACATGTCTGCTGGGCTATTTTGGTTTGATCAGTGTACACACGATCAAACCAAAATCCCCACGGACAGACATCGCTGTGACGTGGCGGTGACGTTGAAGCCGCCACGTCACCGAACTAACCAGCGGACATGTCGGACAGACGGCTTTCCAGCAGACAAGTTTTAAAGCATGCTTTAAAACTTTTGTCTGCTGGAAACTGTCTGCTAGTCCATACAGACGATCGAATCTGTTCGCTTAAACTGGTCTGCGGACCAGTTTCAGCAGATATATTCGATCGTGTGTACGCGGCCTTAAGAGGAGACTGTATGAATCAGGCCTTCATGGTAGAATATCTGCTAGGAAACCACTGCTGAAGAAAGGCAACAAGCAGGAGAGACTTGTTTGGGCTAAAGAACACAAGGAATGGACATTAGACCAGTGGGAATCTGTGCTTTGCTCTGATGAGTCCAAATTTGAGATCTTTGGTTCCAACCACCGTGTCTTTGTGCGATGCAGAAAAGGTGAACGGATGGACTCTACATGCCTGGTTCCCACCGTGAAGCATGGAGGAGGAGGTGTGATGGTGTGGGGGTGCTTTGCTGGTGACACTGTTGGGGATTTATTCAAAATTGAAGGCATACTGAACCAGCATGGCTACCACAGCATCTTGCAGCGGCATTCTATTCCATACGGTTTGCGTTTAGTTGGACCATCATTTTTTTTTCAACAGGACAATGACCCCGAACACACCTCCAGGATGTGTAAGGACTATTTGACCAAGAAGGAGAGTGATGGGGTGCTGCGCCAGATGACCTGGCCTCCACAGTCACCGGACCTGAACCCAATCGAGATGGTTTGGGGTGAGCTGGACCGCAGAGTGAAGGCAAAAGGGCCAACAAGTGCTAAGCATCTCTGGGAACTCATTCAAGACTGTTGGAAGACCATTTCAGGTGACTACCTCTTGAAGCTCATCAAGAGAATGCCAAGAGTGTGCAAAGCAGTAATCAAAGCAAAAGGTGGCTACTTTGAAGAACCTAGAATATGACATATTTTGAGTTGTTTCACACTTTTTTGTTATGTATATAATTCCACATGTGTCAATTCATAGTTTTAATGCCTTGAGTGTGAATCTACAATTTTTATAGTCATGAAAATAAAGAAAAAACTCTTTGAATGAGGTGTGTCCAAACTTTTGGTCTGTACTGTACATACACACATATATATATTTATATGTGCAAACGTTTTAGGCAGGTGTGAAAAAAATGCTGTACACTAGCACTCAGTTTTTGAAAGAACTTGGCAGGTAGGTCGTTTCAGACATTTTGGAAAACTATTACTCCAACACTAAGTTTGCAGGTGCCTCTCAAGGCTTCACTGGGTCCTTTTATGCAACAACCGCTTGAAGGAAAGAGCTCATGCCAGCTCTAGACATGTAATGGAAAAGTCCCGGAAGTCACACATCTCTGCAAAGCCCCATAAAAAGATGTATGAAATCCTCAGCCTGAGCTCCAGCCAGGTCACGCCCACGGGGTGTGCTGAGGCTGTCATACACCTTACAGGGTTTTGCAGATATGCAACATCCAGGACTTTTCGTTTAGATCTTGGAGAACGAACCACAGATCTTCTATGGATGTAGGCTGCCTCAAATCCTTCTGTCTCTATATGTAATTCCAGACAGACTTGATGTTGAGATCAGGGATCTGTGGGGGCCAAACCATCCTTGTTCTTCTTTATGCTGAAGATAGTTCTTAATGACACGTTATCGTGCTGCAGAATATATTTGGAGCCAATCACATGCGGCTCTGATGGTATGGCATGATGGATATTATCAGCATTGAGGACACCATTGATCCTGACCAAATCTCCAACTCCATCTGCAGAAATGTAGCCCCAAACAAGGAACCTCCACCATGCTTCACTGTTGCCTACAGACACTCATTTTTATACCACTCTCCAGCCCTTCGGTAAACAAACCGACTCCTGCTACAGCCAAATAATTCACATTTTGACTCATCGGTCCGGAAAAAACCTGCTGCCATTTTTCTGCGTTCCAATTTTTTGTGCATAGTGGAGTCGCTTAGCCTTGTTTCCATGTCGGAGGTATGGCTTTTTGGCTGCAGTTCTTTAACGAAGACCACTTCTGGCCAGACTTCTCCAGACAGTAGATTGGTGTACCTGGATCTCAGTGGTTTCTGCCAGTTCTGCTGATGGCACTGCTGGATGTCTTCCGATGTCAAAGGGAAGCAAGCATGGTGTGTAGCCACTATGTCTTCAGTCCTCAACATTGCCTGATTTTTTGTGCTTCTTTAACCACTTAAGACCCGGACCAATACGCTGGTAAATGACCCAAGGTGTTTTTGCGATTCGGCACTGCGTCGCTTTAACAGACAATTGCGCGGTCGTGCGACGTGGCTCCCAAACAAAATTGGCGTCCTTTTTTCCCCATAAATAGAGCTTTCTTTTGGTGGTATTTGATCACCTCTGCAGTTTTTATTTTTTGCGATATAAACAAAAATAGAGCGACAATTTTGAAAAAAATGCTATATTTTTTACTTTTTGCTATAATAAATATCCCCCCAAAATATATATGAACATTTTTTTTTTCCTCAGTTTAGGCCAATACGTATTCTTCTACCTATTTTTGGTAAGAAAAATTGCAATAAGCGTTTATCGGTTGGTTTTTTGCAAAATTTATAGCGTTTACAAAATAAGGGATAGTTTTATTGCATTTTTATTAATTTTTTTTTTTACTACTATCGGCGATCAGCGATTTTTCTTTTTTTTTTTTTGGATTGCGACATTATGGCGGACACTTCGGACAATTTTGACACATTTTTGGGTCCTTTTCTTCCCACAAATAGAGCTTTCTTTTGGTGGTATTTGATCACCTCTGCGATTTTTATTTTTTGCGCTATATACAAAAATAGAGCGACATTTTTGAAAAAAAAAAACACTATTTTTTACTTTTTGTTAAAAAAAAATCAAATAAACTAAATTTTAGTCAAACATTTAGGCCAAATGTATTTAGCCACATGTCTTTAGTAAAAAAAAAAATCGCAATAAAAAAAAATAGCTACCTAGCGGGAACAGCGACACTAATACAGCGATCAGAAAAATGATCGCTTAGTGACGCTGGCAATAGGGAGTGAAAGGGTTAACTAGGGCGGTGATCAGGGGGTTAAAACTTTATTAGGGGGGGTGGGGGGGCTATCCTGAACCTAACACTAACTGTTTTTTACAGTGCCTGTCACACTGACACTAAATGCAGTGATTAAATCACTGCATTCAGTAACACTGTGACAGGGGGGTGGGGGGGGCGATCACAAGGGGTTAATATGCCTATGTGAGTGTGTGTCAGTGTTGTGTTGGTGCACACTTACTTGGCATGTCTTCTCTCATCAGCAGCGCTGGGAAACAGCGCTGCGATGAGAGAATACATCATTTCCTCCTTCCTGTGTAAACACAGGAGGAGGAAGTGACAGGCTGGGAGCGCGCTCCCATTGGCTGGGAGCGATCGCGCGGGGGGGGGGGGGCGGAAAACACGGACATCCGCCCGCAGATCCCGGATCGCTCCCAGAGGTAGGGAGACCCCCGCACGCCGCGGAGGGGGTCCCGATGGGACCCCCGAACCGCACTCAGACGGGGACGTAAATTTACGCCCTTGTGCCTGTACGAGCCATGTTGTGGCCGTATATGTGCGTGCGGGGGTCTTTAAGTGGTTAAAAGGGCTTGAATAGCGTATCTGGAAACCCCATTCTGCTTTGAAATCTTTACCTGGGAGAGACCTTGCTGATGCAGTAGTGTCTTGTTTCTATACTCAATCCTGCTGTGGTGTATGACGGTTTGTTTGGCTGTTCCTCACCCAGGTTTAAAGCTTCATACACAGCTGTTTCAGTTTCATTTAATGACTGTTTTTAAACCTACATGTGATATTGATGATCATTAACACCTGCTTGGTATAATTGGTTAATCATACACCCGACTAATCTTATTAAATCCTTCGCTTTGTGCAGTTTAAGAATTGATGCTAGTTTGTAGCCAAATGGTAGTCACACCAAATATTGATTTGGTTTAGAATTTGCTCACTTCGCATTTTGTAAATTGATAAAAAACAAACAATTAAAATATATTTTTGAAAGCATTCTTACTTTACAGAATTTCTTTACACCTGCCTGAAACTTTTGAACAGTGCTGTATATAGACACATACCTATACAGTATCCCACAAAAGTGAGTACACCCCTTACATTTTTACCCAAAATATTGACACTTTGGGCCCAATTTGGACATTTCCATTTAGGGGTGTACTCACATTTACACTGTTATACACTCGCTACTTTACATTGTAGCAAAGTGTAATTTAACACATGAAAAGATAAAATAAATTATTTACAAATATGCGAGGGGTGTACTCACTTTTGTGAGATACTGTACATACACATATATTATATACAGTGCAGAAAATAAGTATTTGAACACCCTGCTATTTTGTAAGTTCTCCCACTTGGAAATCATGGAGGGGTCTGAAATTGTCATCGTAGGTGCATGCCCACTGTGAGAGACATAATCCAAAAAAAAAAAAAATCCAGAAATCACAATTTATGATTTTTTAACTATTTATTTGTATGATACAGCTGCAAAGAAGTATTTGAACACCTGTCTATCAGCTAGAATTCTGACCCTCAAAGACCTGTTAGTCTGCCTCCACTCCATTTATTATCCTAAATTAGATGCACCTGTTTGAGGTCATTAGCTGCATAAAGACACCTGTCCACCCCATACAATCAGTAAGAATCCAACTACTAACATGGCCAAGACCAAAGAGCTGTCCAAAGACACTAGAGACAAAATTGTACACCTCCACAAGGCTGGAAAGGGCTACGGGGAAATTGCCAAGCAGCTTGGTGAAAAAAGGTCCACTGTTGGAGCAATCATTAGAAAATGGAAGACGCTAAACAGGACTGTCAATCTCCCTCGGACTGGGGCTCCATGCAAAATCTCACCTCGTGGGGTCTCAATGATCCTAAGAAAGGTGAGAAATCAGCCCAGGACTACACGGGAGGAGCTGGTCAATGACCTGAAAAGAGCTGGGACCACCGTTTCCAAGGTTACTGTTGGTAATACACTAAGACGTCATGGTTTGAAATCATGCATGGCACGGAAGGTTCCCCTGCTTAAACCAGCACATGTCAAGGCCCGTCTTAAGTTTGCCAATGACCATTTGGATGATCCAGAGGAGTCATGGGAGAAAGTCATGTGGTCAGATGAGACCAAAATAGAACTTTTTGGTCATAATTCCACTAACCGTGTTTGGAGGAAGAAGAATGATGAGTACCTTTCCAAGAACACCATCCCTACTGTGAAGCATGGGGGTGGTAGCATCATGCTTTGGGGGTGATTGTCAGAGAATTGGCCGTGAAAGAACTGGCAGACCTGTCATGCGCGCACATACGAGCACAATGCCCGCAAATACGGGCACAAGGCGCTTGCGCGCAAATACGAGCACATTGCCCGCAAATACGAGCACAAGGCGCATGCGCGCAAATACGAGCATAATGCCCGCAAATACGAGCACCAGGCGCATGTGCGCGCATACGGGCAACAACACAGTGAATACGCTGTTCTTTACTGTGCACGCGCGCGCACCGTTACGCACGCAATACGGGCGGGACTCCAGGCGTCAGTGCCTATTTAAACCTGGTTGCAGCAGTTACCAAACTTCTGCATGATCTTCAGTCCTTGACCTGATACTGATTCCTTGTTCCTGATTCCTGTGTATGACCTCGGCTTGCCTTCTGACCTGTTCCAGTTACTTCCTGATTCCTGTGTATGACCTCGGCTTGCCTTCTGACCTGCTCCAGTTACTTCCCGATTCCTGTGTATGACCTCGGCTTGCCTTCTGACCTGCTCCAGTTACTTCCTGCTTCCTGTGTATGACCTCGGCTCGGCTCCTGACTCCGCCCCTGGGTTTCCTGCCAACCTACTGGTACTTCCGTGGTATACCTGCCGGACTACATATCCTGGTTCCCTGGCATTACTCCAGCAAGTCTCATCCGGCAACTCCTGCACCCCTGGGCATGGCGTCCCCTGTCTCACCTCCAGGGGGCGTTCTGCACTCGAGTCGCAAGGGAAGCCCTCTCGGCACTTCGGCCTCTGGTAAGGTACGTGACAGTATCATGCAGCCAGAAGTTTCAGAGGCCGACGGAGGTGCTTCCCCGCTCGAGACTTTGTGCCAGCAGGTCGCAGCTCTGACGCAAGCAGTGACGAGCCTACAGGAACGCTACTCTCAGTTAGGAAGTAACTTTCCAAATCAGACGATGTTCCCTCCTCCGGAACCCCATGTACCCACTCCAGAACGCTTCTCAGGTGACCGAAAGATATTCAGAGCGTTAAAAGCCTCCTGTATACTGTACCTGACCCTACAGCCAAGGACTTTCTCTCTTGAAACTGTTAAAGTGGGGTTTGTTATCACCTTGCTGTCTGAGGGACCTCAATCCTGGGCCCATCGGTTGTTGGAACAGAAGGACCCCGCCATCAACACTTTGGACTCATTTTTTAAAGCTATGGCCACCTTATATGATGATCCTCAACGACCGGCCACTGCGGAGGCAGCCCTCCACGCTTTACGACAAGGACAGCGCCCTGTTGAGGACTATACGGTGGACTTTCGCAACTGGGCTGCAGACACAGGATGGAACGAGGCCGCTCTCAGGCATCAATTCCGTCTTGGCCTGTCTGAGCCTATCAAAGACGAGTTGGCACGAGTGGAGGCTCCTACCACCTTGGAGGGGCTCATTTTACTAACCATCCAACTTGACAGGCGTTTGCGGGAGCGACAGTCTGAACGTGCCGGCCTTCTCACTTTCAGCCTATGGTTCCAGCCGCTCACGCATCCCCCTCTTCAGGCACGTTCAACAGGGGGCCTATGCAGGTTGGCACGGTTCGCCCTGCCCTGACCCCGAATGAAAGACTGCACCGCCGGCAGGCGAACCTTTGCTTCTACTGCGGAGAGGCCGGACATCTTCGTTCCAGCTGTCCAACCCGGCCCTGCAGGCCCTCTCCCTGCAACCTGTTGCATCTCCGAGTCCCGAAACCCTCCTCAACTCACCTGGTGCTCCATATCACGTTTCAGTTGGCCAGGGGGAGGTCAGATTTCCAGCAATAATCAATTCCGGAGCTTGTAGTTGCTTTATGGACATTTCCATTGCTAAGGACTACCAGATCCCCCTGCGGAAAAAAGAACAGAGACTTGAGATTCATTTGGCCGATGGATCTACACCTTGCTCAGGGCCTGTCACCCAAGAGACTTTACCCATTTTTGCCTCAACCGATTCTGGCCATCAAGAATTTCTCTGTTTGGATGTTATTTGTTCACCAATGTTTCCTGTGATCCTGGGACTCCCTTGGCTGCGGGCACATAGTCCACAGATAGACTGGAGCACAGACTGGAGCACAGGGAGTATCTCCTTCAAATCGGGGTACTGCCGTCAGCACTGTATAAAGCCAGAAGCCTCAGCCTCTCCCAGTTGTCTCACCGTCCAGCCAGCCCCTACTTCCAATCCAAATGTTCCCTCAGTTTACCATGACTTTTTAGACGTCTTCGACAAAAAGAAAGCCGATACCTTACCACCGCACCGTCCGTACGACTGTCCTATTGAGTCGTTGCCTGGTGCAGAAATCCCCTTTGGGTGAATATTCCCACTCTCAGAGACTGAGCTTGAGACCTTGCGTCAATACATTGACGAAAATCTGGAAAAGAAGTTCATCCGCCCATCTTCCTCTCCAGCCGGTGCTGGAATCTTCTTTGTAGAGAAGAAAGATCACACCCTCCGACCCTGTGTGGATTACAGAGAACTCAATAAAATTACCATCAAAAATCGGTACCCTCTCCCTCTCGTTCCCGAACATTTTCAGCGATTCCGTACTGCACGAGTCTTTACTAAATTGGATCTCCGAGGTGCCTATAATCTCGTGCGCATTCGGGAGGGGGATGAATGGAAGACCGCCTTTAGAACCCGCTTCGGTCACTTTGAATATCTCGTCATGCCTTTCGGCCTATGTAACGCCCCGGCAACCTTCCAACATTTTGTGAACAACATCTTCAGAGAGTTCCTGGATTACTTTGTAATTGTTTATTTAGACAACATTCTCATTTTTTCTGCCACCTTGGAATTACACAGAACCCATGTCCGGAAGGTACTAGCCACATTAAGGTTGCACGGGCTCTACGCAAAAGTGCGAGTTTGAAAAGTCATCTATACAGTTCCTGGGTCTAATTATTTCCACATCTGGAATCTCCATGGATCCTCAAAAAGTATCCGCTATCCTAGAATGGTCAGCTCCTACTGATAAAGGCATTCAGAGGTTCATCGGGTTCGCAAATTTTTACAGAAGGTTTATTAAAGATTTTTCCGGCATTATTTCCCCCATTACCCAGCAGACCCGCCAGCATACCCGTTTTCAGTGGACCCAGGAAGCTCAGGAGGCCTTCGATAAACTAAAGACTCTGTTCACCTCAGCTCCTATTCTACGGCACCCGGACCCAACGTTACCTTATGTCCTTGAGGTCGATGCATCAGAAGTTGCCGTAGGGGCCATCTTGTCTCAACGTCAAGGCCCTAAAGCTCTGCTACACCCAATAGCTTTTTTTCTCCCGAAAATTGAGCCAGCCCGAAAAGAACTATGACGTGGGGGATCGAGAGTTACTGGCAATTAAGACTGCTTTAGAGGAATGGCGGTATCTCCTTGAAGGTGCTGCTCACCCCATAATGGTATTCACAGACCATAAAAATCTTGAATATCTCAGATCTGCCAAGAGACTAAGGCCACGGCAAGCCAGATGGGCTTTATTCTTTTCAAGATTTAATTTTCATCTTACCTACCGCCCAGGCTCCAAAAATGGTAAAGCAGATGCCCTCTCACGCATGTTCCCAGAAACCCCAGAGACTGTCGTTCCCAGCACCATCCTGTCCCCTCAGAATTTTTTGTTGATCCAACCCGACCTAAAGTCAGCTCTGGAACAAGCCTCTGCTCAATGTCCTGAAGCCGAGAGTTCGGCATTTAGAAGACAAGAAGGGCTCCTGTGGCACGGGAATAAGATTTTTGTTCCCGAGGGAGCCAGACTTCAGCTTCTCAAGACCCTTCGTGAACACCGGCTTGCTGGTCATTTTGAGGTCCATAAGACTTTTGAGCTGATTCAGCGATCCTATTGGTGGCCTGACCTGAGGAAGGATTGCAAGGACTTTGTAAGTTCCTGTACAGTTTGTGCCAGAAGTAAGGGAAGCCGCACACAAGCCTGGGGCCTGTTAAGACCATTACACGTCCCCGACCACCCATGGAAAGCTATATCTATGGATTTCATAGTGGAATTACCCCCCTCTGAAGGGTTTACCACGATCCTGGTGGTGGTCGATCGGCTAACGAAGATGGCCCACTTCTTGCCGTTATTAGGTACCCCCTCGGCCATGGATACAGCAAATATATTTATTAAAGAGATCGTGAGATTGCATGGCATACCCAGTAGTATTGTATCCGACAGAGGGGTGCAATTTACGTCTAGATTTTGGAAAGCCCTTTGTAAAGCCTTGAACATCGAAATCTGCTTGTCATCCGCTTATCATCCACAAAGTAATGGCCAAACAGAAAGAACCAATCAGTCGCTAGAGCAATATCTCCGCTGCTTCTCCTCCTCCTCTCAGGACAATTGGGTAGCTCTACTGCTGAATTTGCATACAATAATTCGGTACACTCCACCACTAACCAGTCTCCGTTTTGGGCAAATTACGGATTTCATCCATCCTTCCTGCCCAATACCGTTCCTGAAGCAACGGTGCCTGCCGTACAAGATAGATTAACTTTTCTCCAAGAAAATTTACAGGTTCTTCAGGAAACTATGCAAAAATCCCAGGAGGACTATAAAAAATATTATGACAGGAAGAGGAAAGAGAGTCCGGGAGTGGGAGACAAGGTTTGGCTTTCTACTTTAAACCTTAAACTGTCCTGCCCTTCCCGGAAACTGGGTCCTAGATTCATTGGTCCTTTTGAAATCAAGAAAAGAATCAATCCTGTGGCCTTCGAATTGTCCCTGCCAAACACCTACAAGATTCATCCAGTCTTTCACGTCTCACTTCTCAAACCAGTCACCACCGGTTCCTTTCCTGGAAGAGAAGACCCACCTCCGACTCCAGTTACAGTGGGTGAGGACACGGAATTCGAGGTGGAGGCCATTTTGGATAGTCGGAAGAGAGGTAAACAAATCCAGTACCTAGTAAAATGGAAGGGCTACTCTCTCGAAGAAAGTTCTTGGGAACCTGCAAAAGATGTTCATGCCCCGAAACTGTTGTCTGAATTCTTCAGAAAGTATCCTGAGAAGCAAGTACGTTTGGGCATCCGGAGGCTGCCCCTGAGGGGGGGCACTGTCAGAGAATTGGCCGTCAAAGAACTGGCAGACCTGTCATGCGCGCACATACGAGCACAATGCCCGCAAATACGGGCACAAGGCGCATGCGCGCAAATACGAGCACAAGGCGCATGCGCGCAAATACGGGCAACAACACAGTGAATACGCTGTTCTTTACTGTGCACGCGCGCGCACCGTTACGCACGCAATACGGGCGGGACTCCAGGCGTCAGTGCCTATTTAAATCTGGCTGCAGCAGTTACCAAACTCGAGTCGCAAGGGAAGCCCTCTCGGCACTTCGGCCTCTGGAAAGGTACGCGACAGTGATTTTCTGCACATGGGACAGGGCGACTGCACTGTATTAAGGAGAGGATGACCGGGGCCATGTATTGCGAGATGTTGGGCAACAACCTCCTTCCCTCAGTTAGAGCTTTGAAGATGGGTCGAGGCTGGGTCTTCCAACATGACAATGACCCGAAGCACACAGCCAGGATAACCAAGGAGTGGCTCTGTAAGAAGCATATCAAGGTTCTGGCATGGCCTAGCCAGTCTCCAGACCTAAACCCAATAGAGAATCTTTGGAGGGAGCTCAAACTCTGTGTTTCTCAGCGACAGCCCAGAAACCGGACTGATCTAGAGAAGATCTGTGTGGAGGAGTGGTCCAAAATCCCTCCTCCAGTGTGTGCAAACCTGGTGAAAAACTACAAGAAACGTTTGACCTCTGTAATTGCAAACAAAGGCTACTGTACCAAATATTAACATTGATTTTCTCAGGTGTTCAAATACTTATTTGCCGCTGTATCATACAAATAAATAGTTAAAAAAATCATACATTGTGATTTCTGGAATTTTTTTTTTGATTATGTCTCTCACATTGGACATGCACGTACGATAACAATTTCAGACCCCTCCATGATTTCCAAGTGGGAGAACTTGCAAAATAGCAGGGTGTTCAAATACTTATTTTCTGCACTGTATATATATATATATATATATATATATATATATATATATATATATATATATATATATATATATATATATATATACATATATACATATACACACACACACACACTACTGTGCAAAAGTTTTATTCAGGTGTAAAAAAAAAAAAAAGCTGTAAATTAAGAATGCTTTTAGAAGTAGAAGCGTTAATAATTTGTGTCTATCAATTAACAAATTGGAAAGTAAACGAACAGAAGAAAAATCCAAACCAAATCAAGATTCGATGTGACCACCAGTTTTAAATGATTTTTTTTGTATTTTTTTATTAATTTATTTACAGCATTTCCTTAAAGTGGGATTCCACCCGCAATTTAGGGGGGTGAGGAGTGGGTTAAGCGGAAGTTCCAATTTTGGGTGGAACTCTGCTTTAAGCACTCCTCGCTCCCTGACGTGCTGCATTTGGGGGGGGGGGAGGAGTTCTTTTTAGTGGGACTTCCTGCTTCCTTTCTTCAGCCACCTAGGCGACTCCATCTCTCGCCCTAGGCGGCCCTTCCCTGCCAGCGATCTTCTGGGACACAACTCAGGTCCCAGAAGATCAGCTAGCCAATAGTAGAGAGCAGCTGGCCTTGAAGCCGTAAGCTGTCACGGCCGGGTGCCCACAGTTAAAGCGGGGGTTCACCCTAAAACATTTATATACCGTTATATCCAGCATACTGCCAACATTGACAGTTTTTCGGATTATTATTTTTTTGATGCTGTACTTACAGTTGTACAGCTGTTTTCACTTCGCTTACGGGTTCTCGATCCCCCCCGGAGGGTAGGCGTTCCTAAGACAGGTCATACATGATTGACGAGCAGGAAGGCGCATCACACCTTCCGAAAATACACGACATGGACTTGGCTTTTTACGGCGCCTGCGCAGTCGGCTCTACACGGCAGGCGCCGTATAGAGCCGTAAATTGCCGAGTTCCACTTCGTCTATTTTCGGAAGGCGTGACGTGCCTTCCCGCATGTCAATCATGTATGACCTGTCTTAGGAACGCCTGTTCCCCGCTCGGAGCCGGATAAGAAGCCACGATAAGACGGTAATTAGAGAAAAAAAAAAAAAACAGCATACTGCAGGTGTCAGCAATATGCTGGATCTAATGGCATAAAGTTGTTTTCAGGGTGAACCTCCGCTTTAATATGACAACGCCAAGGAGAGGAGGGGGAGAGGAGCGGGCCTCCGGGCAGCCGTATCGCTGGACCGTGAGGCAAGTAAGTGTTGGTTTATTAAAAGTCAGCAACAGTTAATAAACTAAAAAACAGTTGGAACTTCGCTTTAAGATGGCTGAAAATACAGAACAAGACTGAAGAAAGACGTTGACATGGCAAGGTAGCTTGCAGACATCACGTCGCTGGAGGGGAGGCGATTATTGTTTCACGCTAAGATGAATGTTACACACAGAACAGAGTCACCCATCATCTGACAGCTCAGTTCAAAATTTTAATCAGATGGGCAGGCAGAAGAGAACCACTTTTTCTTGGCCGTTTGTTTAGCTTATGTATAGTGCTCTGGGAATTTTGGTATGTATTAAATGCTTATTTGTAAACTATTTACATAATCATGGCAAAAGGCAACTGGAAGCTATATGTAAAACAGGAGTCTGAAAATACGTAACTGACACAAGTTCCTTGCTTCAGGAATGGGAGATGTACAGAACCATCAGTTTATCAGCAACAGAGGGTGATTTTGAAGATTAAGGAGAGCAAAGTGGAAGCCAAGTTTTGAACCTAAATAGACAGGCCAGTGTCTGGTCATTATATCAAGAAAGAATACTTTAGAAAAAAAAAGTCAAACCTGGAAATCCCTTAGCTTGAGGCGTCCCTGTGGAGTGTTGAAGAAAATGTCTCTTTGGGAGATATTTTCCCCACTGCTCTTGCTTAGCTCTTGACACACTTGAAGAGTATGTTCCCAGTTATTGATTTTGGCTTTCACTTCCACATTTCGAGGCATCTTGTACTGAAAAGCAAAAACCAGGGTGTGATTATAAAATAAAATACGTCTGGAGTTCCTTTGTGTACATATGTGCGTATATGTGTACATATGGGGGTGGGGTTTTTAATAAATATTGTTTGTGTTTTTTTTAATATATGTTACTTTTAGTTTGACAAAAAGTTTATTACCTTAATGCATATAAAAGGTGTTGGGACCCCCCCCCAAAAAAAATGATGATGATTCTTTACAGCAGGATACACCGCATAGTGCTTGTACTGATTAATTTGTCCCTATCTATGTTCTAAAAATCCTGGTTGATCCTGCCTGTTCATGTGTCCCACCCCCCCCCCCGTCTGTGCGGACCACAGTAATCATGGCTGCTGATCCCAGATCACCGTGGTCAGTTTACATGCCTACGTCATCCCATTGTCTCTTCCCCCCCTGCCTGTCAGCTTGGGAGTCTGCGTTATCCCCCCTCCGGGCCGCTATAGCTAATAAAATAACTAGTGACAAATCTTGTAACTCCCTCTCTTATATGAAGATATAATGTGCAGTCTGTGTGTTTTTTTAAAGTAATTCAGCAACATACCTTATTTACAGTGGCGCGGGCGGCTCACATGGCCTCCCCCCGCTCTCCTCCCTGCTGTCAGCGGGGAAACACAGCTCCTCCCACTGTAGTGTTTGGACCAAAGAAGGAGAGCGCTGGCAAGTCACATGAGCACCCAGAAACGCTGTAAAATAAGATTTGTGAAATATATAAATATATAACACACACACATACATATACACACACACACACATTCAAGGGGGGGTACAACTGAAAGAATAGCGGTACTAGTTCACCCTAGATCAGTTATATTGGCATGCGTGACATGTTTTGTGGATGTTCACCACTTCCTCAGGAGTTAAGTCACAGTTAGAACATTTAAAAAATGTAAAATGACAAAAGCAGAATCCAGTCAGAATTTGTGTGGATGCCTGTTTAATCTGTCCACATTATAACTAGTATTTTTATTAACCACTTGCTTACTGGGCACATATACCCCATTCCTGCCCAAGCGAAATTTCAGCTTTCAGCGCTGTCACGCTTTAAATAACAATTGCGCAGTCATGCGACGTGGATCCCAAACAAAATTAAATATTTTTTTTTACCACAAATAGAGCTTTCTTTTGGTGGTATTTGATTATCTCTGCGGTTTTTATTTTTTGCGCTATAAACAAAAAATTTTGAAAAAAAAAAAAAACACACAATATTTTTTACTTATTGCTATAATAAATATCCCATTTTTATTTTTAAATATATATGTTCTCAGTTTAGGCCAATATGTAGTCTTCTACATATTTTTGGTTAAAAAAATCAAAAAAAATCATCACAATAAGCGTATAGTGATTGGTTTGCGCAAACGTTATAGCGCCTACAAAATAGGGGATAGAATGATGACATTTTTTTATCATTTTTTTTTTTTTACTAGTAATGGTGGCGATCTGCGATTTTTGTCAGGACTGCGATATTACAGCGGACACTTTTGGGACCATTCACATCTATACAGCAAACAGTGCTATAAATATGCACGGATTACTGTATAAATGTGACTGGCAGGGAAGGGGTTAACACTAGGGGGCGATCAAGGGGTTAAATGTGCTCCCTGCTAGGTGATTCTTACTGTGGGGGGACTGATGGTTGTCCCTATGTACAAGGGACACACCACCTGTCTCCTCTCCCTGACAGGACATGGATCTCTGTGTTTACACAAAGAGATCTACATCCCTGGCTCTGTGACTGCCGATCGTGGGTACCTGGCAGAGATCGTGGCCGTCAGGCATGCGCATCGACACCTGAGTGATGCGGCGGGAGGCCAGAGGCCGTAAATTGAGGGCCTCCAGGCATTGTAGAGCCTCCTTGTAGCCGTCAATTGTCAATGGCCCGGATAGGAAGTGGTTAAATAACCCACATACTGTGTCATTAATGCTGATCAGTTTTATCAAGTTTATTCAGCCAGGAAATTTTCCAATCAAATAAAAAGTAGATGGATCACTATGGTCACTGGGTGTATCAAACAATCTTTCCAGCCTTTTGGCAATATGCTTGTGTATAAAATTGTTCCATGTATGGCCATTATGAGGTTGAGCTTACACTATACAGTACAATCTGTTTGTACAATCAT